>CM052716.1:12695066-12822994 GCA_028551405.1 Uromys caudimaculatus
AAGTTCAGAATGCCCAAGTTTCACTGGACTGAGAGTGAGGTCCCAGATGGAGGAGTTGGAGGAAGGTCTGAAGGAGCTGAGGGAATTTGCAGCCCCATGGAGGGAGCAAGAGCGTCAATGGGCCTGACTCCCCCCCCACCCCCGGTCGTCCTGGAGTTTGGACCACCAACCAAAGAATACACATCTATGGACCCACGGTTTGGACCACATATGTGGCAGAGGATGACCTCGATGGCCATCAGGAAGAGAAGAGAGGCCCTTGGGCCTGAGGATGTTAGAGGCCCCAGTAAAGGGGAATGTCAAGGCGGGAATATGGGGATGGGTGGGCGGGTAGGTGGGAGGTGGAATTCCCTCATAGAGGCGGGGATGGGGAGGGGATAGGGGGTTTCCAAAGAGGAGACCCAGAAAAGGGGAAACATTGGAAATGTAAATAAAGTATCAAAAATTAAAAAAAAAAAAATACAAAAAAAGAAAAAGAAATGAATACAAAAGTTGACACAGCTCTAAGAGAAGAAGGTTCACATGAAAGCCAGTTCAAACCGATTATTTATTTGTTTGTTTGTTTGTTTGTTTGTTTTTGAGACAGGGTTTCTCTGTGTAGCCCTGGCTGTCCTGGAACTCACTCTGTAGACCAGGCTGACCTCGAACTCAGAAATCCACCTGCCTCTGCCTCCCAAGTGCTGGGATTAAAGGCGTGCGCCACCACTGTCCGGCCTGATTGTTTATTAATAATGGTCTTGTCTACACAGACTCAAAATACTTGGCTTATAAAAGCACGTCTTAGCAAAGAAAGGTGAGACAGAGTTGGGAACACACACCTAGAAATTGCAGGGGTTTGTGCCTGGAAGAGAAAAGATTAGCTCACAGCCTTTCCTCTATATAACATTAAAATCAAAATATGCTAGCATTTGGCATTCTTCTCTCATATATGCTAAACCAATGTCTAGTACAATTCAGACATACATTAAACATCTGGCCAAAAGACTAACAATAAATTTGGAGAAACATCCAAATGGTATTAAATAAATGTATTCATTTCCGAAGATACTTGTTCACAAAATATCTGAACTGGGAAACTCAGTTATGAAAAAAATAAAAATCAATTTATTTTGTTCTTCCCCAATTTGGTTTGAAACCTTTTCAACATTTCAAAGCAGCTGAAATCTATGCCAAACCATACAAAAGAAATTAAGATGGCAGGCTGAGCACATCTGCTTTGACCCAAAAAACAAAGGCTCTTTGGCTGTCTTTAGAGCCAGCATCCTAAGGGCACACACAGTCCAGATGGCTTAGATTCTCTTTCCCCAGAGTAACTGAGGAGGCTGACATTTCAACTGTTTACTCAACGTGTCTGATCCTGACCGCCACTTTAGATACAGACATTCTGTAAGACAAAAAAGGGAATGCTTTTAGGAGAGCAAGAAGTCAATTGGCCTACATGAACATCCATCCCTAGAGCTGTGGTCCGTCCAGCCTAGGCCAGCCTCAGTTGGGAGAATGCCTTCATCAGTGACCACCATACACACACAAAGCTAGTTCTTATTATGTTGGCTTCGCACAGTAAATCCAACATGTCAACCCCTAGCTACTCACACAGTTTTTAAAAAGAATTCCTAAAGGAAGAATAAAAGGCATGGGGCTGGAGAGATGGCTCAGCAGTTAAAAGCACTGACTGCTCTTCCAGAGTTCCTGAGTTCAAATCCCAGCAACCACATGGTGGCTCTACAACCATCTGTAATGGGATCAGATGTCTTCTTCTGGTGTGTCTGAAGATAGCTACAGTGTACTTACAAAATAAATAAATAAATAAATAAACCTTTGGGCCGGAGCGAGTGGGGCTGGAATGAGAAGGAAAAAAAAAAGAAAAAAGAATAAAAGGCATTGTCCATTACAGACATAAGACCCAAAAGGGGCACTGGCGGGAGAAACGGAAAGAAGGCCGTGCTTAGGTGAGCTCGGTCCATGGCCCAAATCCCAGAGCTAAGGCAACCATCTGAAAAAGTGAGTGGGAAGTAGACAGCAAAGGTCTCATCTGCCCCTTTACACTGCCTTTAGTAAAACCGTCGCCAGTATAAGACCTCTATTTCTATAGGAGGCTTATTTCACTCTTAGGCGCTAAAGTCTCTCAGGAGAGAATGGAAGAGTAGCCATGAGATTCTGGTGATTTTGGTATTGGTATCCCTCAGCTTTATTTTTGTATTTCTTAAGAAAAAGTTACAATCAAACGCAGAGCAGTGACCTTAATCCTCAGATCTGAAATTTTTCCCTGTTGGTGCCACAAAGAAAAGGAAATCAAAAGATGCTTACAAATGACATTCTAAAACTCAAAAGGCATGCCTTGTGATTGTGGATCACGTGATTGCTGTGAGGATCAAACTGAGCTCCCACCAGAAAGATCAGGCTGAAGAGGCTCAGGAATCCCCTCCACACACAGCATCTCATTACAGTAACGCTTTGACACTACTCAAGTATGAGAACTAGAGCCAGTGTTTGTAATAAGTGTAGAGCTATGCAGATGTTTTACGTGTGTGCGTGTGTGGGTGTGTGTGCGCACGCGCGCTTATGTACGTGTGGAGGCCTGAGGCTGACATCAGAGTCATCCTGGACCTCTCCTCTAGCTTAGTCCTTTGCCGCAAGGACACCTGATCAGACCCACGACTTTCACTGCAGCTCCATCAGGGCAACCACATTCTCTGTGGCCTTCCTCTCTGCCTTCCTAAGCTGTAATTACAGTTGGCTGCCGAGCCCACCCAGGACACGCACGGCTCTGCGAGTCCAAACCCTACCCTAATGTTTATGCTTTCACCAGGCCCCAGAGCCTACATTTAACAAACACTTAGCAAATTAACTGGTCACTGTGTGTTTCCGTGTGTGGAGGTATGAACGAGAACGTCCCCCATAGGCTCGGGCATCTGAACATCTGATTCTCAGTCCGTGGTGCAACGTGGAGAGCTCACAAGGAGGTTCTAAGTTTCTAAGCCTTGCTGGAGGAAGTGCATCACTGGGGGTGGACTTCACCCTCCTTGTCGTTCTCTCTGCTTACGATTGTCAGTAAGAATGTGATGTGTTCCACCTCCAATCACCACCTCTGCCATGTGTCCTGCCCCCCTGGCAGGACGGACCATGGGACCATCAGTGCAGATAAACTCCCTTCTATAGGTTGCCTTGGTCCTGGTATGTTACCACAGCAACCGAAAACCAACCAATTCACTCCGCTTGTCAAGGAGAAAGCCATTCTCTCCTACAGATGAGCTACCAGTAGCAAGCTCTCCTGCTCCGGCAGAAGAGGCAAGAGAAGGGTCCCTGGCGACCCTTGGTGTTTGGTCATGACTTCAGCACTTGCCAGCACAGGAAGGAAGCCAGCTGTTCATTCTCAGAGATTGTCTCAGAGATTGTCACACCACCTGCTGATGACACACTCTGTACACTGCACTTGAGATCCTGAGCATCGGTCTTGCTGGGATGCCAGCTAGCCCTCTTCTGTTCTCCGGGGTGAGGAAAGCGCTCGCTCCCCACACTGAGTGATAGCTCACACATCAAGCCTCTTCAAGAAGCCGCCTAGCTGTCCCACCCAGCAGTCCCACCCAGCATTCCACTTGCCAGGTTTCTTCCACAGAGCCCACTCTCTAGGCCTTACTGATCTATCGGTCATCTTAGAAGTAGGAGGAAGTGCTGCCATTTTCTCGGACATGAGACTAGATGTTGCATTTGGGAGGCAGAGACAAGAGGGCGGCTGCAAGTTCAAGGCCAGCCTAGTCTAGATGAGTTACAGGTCAGCCAGGGCTGCACAGTGAGGCTGTCTCACAAACAAACAAACAAACAAAATGTAACACAGGGAAGAACTATACAAGGTATGTAAGAGAAATCTAAAGTCATTTCTAAAGTATGTAAGAATTCTCTCACTGTTCTATTAACTGCAACAGTAATCTTGTCAAACTTCCCCTTACCAGTGTTAAACTATGTGACACGCAATGAACCCTACAGGAACTGGATATACACAGATGGCCATTTTGCCCCTTATTTTGTCTTCTGAAGTTGAAAAGACTGCTTAACATGGGACATTTTTATACAGTGCCGTATTACACAACTGTAAAAGGCACAAAGTCACTAGTACACCCTCCAACACAGAAGAGCCTTGAAAATAGTGAGCCAAGTGAAAGAAGCCAGACACAAAGGATTGCGTATTGTGACTACATGTAGATAAAATCCCCAGAGAGCATGAAGCAATAGAAAGTAGCTTCCTAGGACTGGGAGGGGGAAGGGAGGACTGGGGGAAGGCTGGGGATGGCATCTGGAGCACACAATCTCTCCCTCTCTCTCTTTTTGCACAATGAAAATGTCCAAAACTTTACTAAAGCAATAACGACACAACTCTCTACATATGCTAAAGCCATTGCTTATGTTACCTGTGTGAGAATTAAGTCATATTTCAATAAAGCTCTTAAGTTAAATTTTTTAAAAAAAGGAACCGGAGAGATGGACAAGCAAGCAAGAGTGCTCTTGCTGCACAAACCTGAGTTCAAATCCCTAGAAGTTTTGTAAAAAGCCAGCCGTGGTCACAGATCCCTGGGCCCCAGGGCTGCGTGATACAGAGACAGCAGGATCCCTGGGGCTCACTGGCCACTGGCCTAGATTTGAGTTCTGTGAGGGACCCAGTATCAAGGGAATAAGGTGGAGAGTCATTCTCTAGCCCTCTGCACACATGCATGCACGTGTATCTGCACATATGTATGCACGGGTATCTGCACACATGCATGCACGGGTATCTGCACACATGCATGCACATATAGTACACATCCATATACATAGCTCTCATACAATGATTTTTTAAAAAACAAGCTATTCATCTCTATTTCAGACCACAGCTCAAGCTTATGACCATTATTAATGAATCAAATCCTAGGTGCTAAAATGTGGCTGTAGCCACTTCTGCTCTTTAAAGCAACATCTGCAAACTATTTGACGATCACTGTCTGAGCTAGCAATAGCCGATGACGCGTAACATGAGTGTGCCTTTCCTCAGGCTGTAGGACTGATTTTCTCTGTGGTATTTACATCTCTGCAAAGAACATCCCAAACTGGGCACCCAAAACATGCCTGGAGTTTCAGATGCTGACATCCAAGCTCACTTCTACTTCCTCCAGCAAATGTTGTTGGCTGTTTTCCAAGGAGCGGGGATTACGTATGAATGGTACAAAACATGAGATGAGTTAGAATAAATGTTTAAGACGAGATATGTTCAAGTTTTCATTGTAAATACATTATATGAATCTTTTAAATGAGATATGTTCAAATATATTGGGGGGGGGGGAATCAGGTAATGCAAGAGATGAAACAGCAGCCAGGTGAAGCTCCCTGGCACTACTGCTGAAGACAGAAACTGGGTTAATGGGACGGGATTTGCCCTCTACAAGGGAACTGGCAGCATTTCTCGGAGGCGTGGTCCCTTTTGAGTTCTTGGTTACAAAAGCTTCCTGAAAAAGGACAGCATATGTTCCAACCCATTGTCACAGGAGTGACTGTCTGGGCTCAGCCAGTTTACATCTGTCATTAGCTCTATTTACAAGAGCAAAAGCAGATGCTTGGAGCAAGAGACCATGAACTCTGTCTAGGCAGAAAGATGGATACATTTCAGAACAGAGGATCATTCCAGGAGGCTGAAATACTTGTCAATTCTCCAGGGTGAGCTACCCGGTTACCCTCTCCGGAAGACTTAGAAATGGCATTAATTATTGCAAAATCACTCCATGAACCACTTGGTACATCCAAACAGCAGCTCCCTTAAAGAACAACCCCTAAAATGCAGTTTCTAATACAGGCTTTGTGCTAAACCTACAAATTCGGGGCTGAAGTTTTATGTCAGATTGCAAAAGCCTGCTCTAAAGTCTTAAAAAAAACAAACCTTTGGGGCTATTCTTTAACTCAGAAACTCACTTGGTATAATCAAAATCATCTAACACATCAACCGTGGTGCAGACTGCAGACGTTGCATCTTAAACAAGCTCGTGAAAAATGTATCCACGGGGATATTTAAAACCAAATTCCAAAGAAAGGCCTCTTCAAAAGGAGCCGTTTCTCAGAATGTTTTAAAGGTATCGGGGATCATTCAAGCAAAGCGAGAGGAGAAGGAGTCTGATTCTATGGTGGGGAACTCTAGACCTCAGGCAGGGGTGGGGTGAGTGGGTGGAGGTGGTTCTTGCTCATCAGGATCCTGGGGTTCTGAGCAGCAGAGGAGACGGAGCGGATTGAGCCCCAGTCTGGGTTCCTTCACTTCCCCAGCCTGCTCTCCTGGCTTTACTGCTCTTTGACACGAACTAGTATGAAGGACGAGCTGAGTACATACATCAGAGCAGGCATGGTGGCACACACCTGCATCCTGGCACTTGAGAGGATGGGACTCAGAGAGTGAATGGGCGGCCAGCCTGGGCTACATTTTAAGAGGCTATCTCAAAATGAAGAACACGAAGCAAAACGCTAACTTCAGACACAAAGCTAACTTCTTCTCAGGCTTTAATACCCCACTTGAAAAAGGACCACGGTGAATCGGCCCTTGGTGAGCTAACAACTGAGCTGCTTTCGTAATTATAAGCTCCAGGGTCAAGATTTATACAGCAACTTGTGGGTGTTTATAAGCACAACTGGCCTGTTGTGTAAATAGTTCAAGGAGGCATAAGTCTTCCTTGGAGATGTGTTCGCTAGAATTCACGCCCCACAGACTTCTCCCCCTTTTGCTCTTACTGGGAGTGGTTCTCCATCAAGCTGTGGTTTTCCCCATCAAGCCATAGAGAATGGGGAATGTTACAGACTGAGTCCCTGCCTGGCGTTAACACCATGAGCTCCAGATCTCAATTGTTTCTGACACAACAGTGTTCAAGAATGATTCCTTTGTGCTGCAACAGTTGAGGGGGGGCTCGTGGCCTGTAAGAGTGAAGACCTTTGTCTTTAGAGAACAGACCTTCATGAGAAAGCTGATGTGGGGGTACCAAACCCCCAACCTGCCATGCCCTACAAATGTGTTTTCAAAGTGTGGCTTCCAACTCAGGAGCATCCACACGAGTGTCCAGGTGCCACTAGAGACTTGATGGATCAGGAAGGGTCATGGCAGCCCTGGGCCAAGTTCTCATTCAGGTTTAACAGTACTAGGTCAGGGGAAAGCAAAGGTTTTTGTTTGATTTTTTAATTAATGTGTGTTTTTTATCTAATGTGTGTGTGCAAAGGCACCATAGCATATATATGGAGGCCAGAGGACAACACTCAGGAGTGGGTTCTCTCCGACTGTGTGGGTTCTGGAGATCAAATTCAGGTTGTCAGGCTTCCCATCGGGGTCCCTAATCACTGAGCTGTGTTCCCAGCCCAGGGAACATGAGTTTTATCTCAGACCACTCTTACCATCTTAGCCAAGGCATTTTTCCCTCATAAGAAGACAGAAGAAGATGAGGAAGGGGGGGAAGAAGAAAGGAAGAGGAGGAGAAAGAGAACGGAAGAAAGGAATGAAAAGAAAAGAAAAGAAAAGAAAAGAAAAGAAAAGAAAAGAAAAGAAAAGAAAAGAAAAGAAAAGAAAAGAGGGGGCTGGAGAGATGGCTCAGAGGTTAAGAACACTGACTGCTCTTCCAGAAGTCCTGAGTTCAATTCCCAGCAACCACATGGTGGCTCACAGCTATCTATAATGGGATCTGATGCCCTCTTCTGGTGTGTCTGAAGACAGCTACAGTGTACTCATATACATAAAATAAATAAATAAGCAAACAAATAAATCTTTAAAAAAGAAAGTGGGCAGATTGACAATGACTGGATGTATGAGCAGCCTATTAGAGTTCACGGACCGTCTCAGGCTGGTTGGCAGTCCTGAACTCAAGACATTCCTGGCTTCCCAAGCAGGGGGGCAGCACCACTGGGATAGCTCCATGGCCCGGAATGTCATTTAGGTCATTCTCTGAGTGATTTCAGTGTGCTTCAGGCTGGGAACCCCAGAGAGCCCCTGCAGCCTAAATATTGTATCAGAAGCAACTGCAAACCATGATAATCTCTGATCAGCTACATGAGGCTGGCAAAGGTTTCCTGTGATGGGCCAGGAGACAATGCTTCAGGCTTTTTAACAGTGCCCCAGCCCTGCTGCAGTGTGAACGCCCTTGCAGACCGCAAGCCAAGGAGTGGCCAGCATCTTGTTCCAACATAACAGAATTAAGTCTCAATTCCACATAATTGCACGACATTAACTATTCTTCTTTTGACTTCTTCCAAACATTTAACAATCTGAAAGACATTCTCAGCTTCTAGGCTGTTCAAAATGCGGCTATGGGTGAGGGCTGAGCTTTCTGCTCCTGTTCAGTCAAACGTGGGAGCGATTATGCATTAAGTTCAGTAATGCTGTCTTCCTAGCATATGTCCCTTCAACACAAACAGCTGCATTAAAAAAACCTAGATGCCACATGTTTAGAAGCTTGGTATAATTCATGTGCAATAATATATACAGCCCCGATGGCCACAGAGACAGAAAGGCTAAGCTTTTACGGACCTTAGGAAGGTCAGCCCTCAGAAGCAGCCATCAGTTTCATATCTTAGATGGCCGTTAGGTTGACAGCAGCAAGACAATCAGATAGTTAAAAACAGGCTCCAGTTCAGTGTGACGTGTCCTCAAAGAAGCTGCAGGACAAGCATCTGAGAGACATGAGCTTCCGGCTCGCTTCGCCTTGGCAGTTGGTCCTTTACCCTGTACCCCTAGCCAGCCTGCACTGAAGAGGAAAGAAACACGCCAGCCTCTGTCTGCTCAAGATACTACAACAAATTACCATGCCTGATGTCCTGCCAACAATAGAAATGTATTTCTCACCAGGCTAGCAGCTGAAATATGCACATGAAGGTAATGGTAATCTGTGTTTTAGATGGTGCTTTTATTCCTGTGTTCTCCCACGATGGGAGAGGCAAGGAAGCTCACACAGGCCTCATACCTCGGGACACTAATTCCTATTTAGGACTCCTAAAGGCCTCATCTCCAGGAATCATCACATTGGGGGTTAGAATCTCAACCCAAGAACTACAGGAGCATGCCCTTTTAGAAAGCACTGCATTCACCTATGAGGCCCCAGAGCTCTCCTCTGCTGGGCAGCTCCAAGCCTTACCCTTCCATCTAGGCCCAACTCTCCCTCTCTCCTGAGACAAACCGAGGGAAAACTGCTCTCAGAGACATCAGTATAACTCAACTGACGACCACTGCTGGCCAGGTAAGTACAATTCAACTGAGAATTGAGGGGACCCAGGAGATTTCAGGAAGTGGGAACTGTGATACCAATTGTAAAGCATAAGCCCTTGCCAATGAGCTAATCTGAATGCATAAGAAAGACAGGAGACGGGTGTGGAAACACAGTTCAGAGGTTAAGAGCATTTGCTGCTTTTGCGCAGGGCCTGGGTTCCATTCGCAGCACCCACTTGGCTGCTCACCACCATCTGTAATGTCAGTGTCAGAGATAGGATGCCCTCTTCTGGTCTCTGCAGGCACCAGATACACATACAGACATGTGACACATACGTACACTTATACAATACTGCATTGAGGGAGCAAATGAGGAGTGGGGGAGGATCTCAAGAGCAAGCCCAGGCCTCATCAGGATTGCACTGTGTGCGGATGACAGCTCTTCCACCATCGCTGGAGAAGACTGTTTTGACTGTGTTAACGGAGGTAGGAAGACTCACACACTGTGGGTGAAGCCATTTCCTGGCTGGGATGCTGGACTAAGCAGAGAAAGGGAACAAGAAGCAGCATGCATTCGACCTTCTGCTTCCCCACTGGGTGCAATGGCACTAACTCACTTCAGGTTTTGACGTTCCTGCCCTGGCAGCCTGCCCCTTGAACTGTGAGAGAAACCCTTTCTCCCTTAAGTTGCTTTTGTGTCAAAAGTGGTTTTTTTCACAGCAACAGGAAAAGAAATAAAGACAGCTGGTCCAAGCCCTCCCTGTGGGTGGTCTAGGCAGTGGAACAGCATGAACAGATTGGCATGACCACTGAGGTCCTGGCAAGACGACGTCACCAGGCAAGAGCACTGAATTCCCCTCACCCATGCGCGATGCCAGTCCTGATGAAGCTCGTCCTAACGGACCATGGAAAGCACACAGCTTAGCGTAGCAGAGATGGCTCCTTTTCTTCCTGCCTCTACCTGGGGGAGGGGAGGCAATCAAGGGAAGAACTGGGCTCTCTTCAGTCACCACTGAGGCATCCTGGATGGAACTCTGAAGAGGGTTAGAGTCAGAAGCAGGCAATAGAAGGCTTCAACATCATCCCTCCTTCTAAGTGCATTACAGATTCCAGAACAGGTCTTTGTAGATAGACTAGATAATCAATTAGCCATGGATACCACGAGTCTTTGGAAAATTTTGTTCCAAATAACAGGCTTATAAATTAATTTTTGGAATGGAATGCAATTCATTTGCAAACAGATAGCCTCCTGAATTTAACAAACTTTTCCTGCTTATTCTACTGAATCCCACACAGCACTAAATGATTCTGTGTCTAATTCCCATAGATAATTTCTGAGTTGATTATGATCCAAATAAGGTCTTCGCACACACTTCTCACAAGCTGATATGCATAACAAAGATATATTGCTTATTTAAAAATTCATATACAAAGAAAGAACTTGATTTGCATGGTTTTCTGTTGCATTTCTATCAGTCGTAAATTACAGTCTACTCTAAGCTTAGCATCTATCATTATTTGGCTGATTATTTCAACATTCGTGGGTACCAAGAATACAAGAGAATATCCCAATTACTTTCGAATATGAGCAATTTAATTTGCTGATGCAACTGTCACCAGACATCAGATCTTTCTCTTTGTACCCTAAGCATACCCCTGCAAGGCCAGAGACCACTTGGTTGGTTACAGGAAGGAGCTGTGTGTACAAGAGACTTACGTGGGAACAAAGAGCAAGCTACTGGGAGCCGAGGAGATGAGGGGAGGGAGGGGCACAGTTGGGAGGAATGCCTGTGTCCAGATGAAAAGCCATCCACAGAACTGGGAGAAAGGGGTGTGGTCAGTGGATCCATAAGGAAAAGCGGGTTTCAGTGCCCCACCCTTGCAAAGCCCTGACTCAAGGTAGAAGCTATCAGCCCTCTCTTCAGTACTGTATGGTCAGCCCCGTCTTCACTCAGGCCAGTACGCACTGCTATCAGACACCTCATCATGGGTGCTCAGGGAGAGGCTGGGAGGGCAAAAGCCTTGTTCTGGAAGACAAGGACCAGAATAAACAGGATGTCAAATCCACTCAAGCTAAATTCAGTTAAGTGGACGGGGAAAGCAATCCCAGATGTCAGGGAGGCTCACCTAATAGAAACAGACAAGGAAACAGGAAGGGAGCTTGGCAAGCCAGGGTCTACAGCATGGGGCACTGCCCATACTCCTTGGCACAATAACATGGCTGAAAATGTGTGTCACTGGAAACAGCTTCCTGCTTCAACGTGACTGCTGAAGTTTAGAGACCAGCAACTTTCGGGTACTATTACTACAAACTTAAAAATAAAATGACTTTGAATAAAATTCAATACCTAATCACCCCCATATTAAAATTATATAAAAATATAGCTTATATATTTCTGGAGTCAATTAGATGAAACAGTTCCCTCAAAAGAAGACTCCCTGCCATAGTGTCATCTCATCCTGGCCCTTTGAACACATGGAGTGGTTTGCACACTTACTGGGCAGAACTTAGGTGGTGAACAACTCATTCTATGATTCCTGTATATACTGCTCTTGCTTCTGCTGCTTCCGGAACATTGGGCTTGTGAGATGGCTCAGCCAGTCAACACTACCTGAATTTGATCTCCAGGACTGGTAAAGTGGAAAAGAGAGAACTGACTCTTGCAAGATATCTTCTGACTTACACACACACACTTTAAAAGTTCAAAAGAAGATTTAGAATTGTTTGGCCATAATCCTATTGCTTGGGAGGCTAAGGCAAGAGGACCTCTTGATTCAAGGGTTCAGGAGCTGCTGACCTGACTCAGTAGTTAAGGTATTTACACTGGGGTCCAGATTCTCAGCACACATGTAAAAAGCCTGGTGCAAAGACATACACGTGGCTGATTCTCTGAAGAGACAGAGATAGGCAGAACCTGGGCACTTACTGATCAGCTGTCCAATGAGCTCTTGATTCAGTGAGAACTTCTGTCTCAAAAACTAATTTTGACCCCCAGCCTAGATACACACCCACACAACAGATTCAAGGGCTTCTGGGTCTCAAAATGACAAAGAAAAATCACAAACATTAACAAGAACCAACAGCAAGTCAGAACTTCTTTGTCAAAATGTCACAATGACAGACCTAACAGAGTATACAACGGCTCTATCGACCTGTTTGGCTTTAAGCTAATTACAAATGGTATGCCGTTCACTCATTCCAGATTTTCATTCCGAGTCCATCCATGGGCCAGGCTGCAACCCCAAGGTCTAGGAGTCCTAACAACCAAGAGCGTCCATTCTTACAGACTTCACAGAGGAGTGTGAGAGGCAGGAGAGCTGCCGTCCAAGCAGAACTGATTCAGATAGAGCCTAACAGGCTCACATCAGAATACACATCCTTGAATGTGGGCAGACACATTCCTCTGCAGGAACCAGGCTCCCAGGAGGACAAGGGGATAGCATAGGCTTAGCCTACTTGAGAGAGTCTACTCTTGAGTTGTAATGAAGCTAAGCATCTTTGTGAACATACACATGTTTTTTTCTGGCATGGAGTATGTACTAATAAACAAGCAAAAAAATATATATTTTTTATAATCCCAGAGTAAAAACCAATGGAGGCATTTGACTTTCCGTCCTTGAGCCACAGGATGCCAAACTAAATTCCTGGACGACATCTACAGAGTCTCAATCACGTGGTACTCAGAGCAAAACTCCTGACCAAGACAGCTGAATGAACTGCATTATGTCCCACAGACATTGGGTCTCCGGAGAACATAGCTCTGGCTCTAAGGGACCCCACAGCTGCTGTTTCCCGGCCATCTCAAGGACAGTATTTCCAGGATACAACAACAAAAGTCGGGAAAGCACAAGGAGTCACGAGCTCCCCCTCCTGGCTGTCTCCTGAATGTCACCGAACTGCCTGGGTGGAAGGAGAGTCAAAGAAAAACACAAAACCACTGCCGAGCTGTCGGCAGAGAAGACGATGCGATGCCATGTTGAACAATTATCTGTCACTTGTCACTAGGAGGCTCTCCTTTCTTCTTCTAACCTGCAGGATGGCTCTGCCACCCCAACATGCACAGCGCACAGTCTGAGCAAGCAGACCTACTTGAGACCATCAAAGTCTCCACTTTACAGTCCAGAGTCAGGTCCAAAGCCATCTTTCTTCTGTCTTTTGAACAAGAATATTTGGAAATTGCGAACTTCATCCCTGCATGTGTGTCTGATCAAACCCACCCCAGCTGTCCCGTCTTCTCCACACACTTTTCCCTCCGAACTTAATATGCTCTCTCTCTTTCTTTTTTTTAGGGCCACCGTGTCCATGTAGTGCAGCCTGCATGTGCGGGTGTATGGGACCATCTAGTGGGGCACGGGTAGTCCCTGGGGGGCCATATCACTGAAGAAAGCTGCCCCTTCTCCACCCACTATCCTTCAGCTGCCAATGGCTCCTCAGCTGGGAGTGAGGTTCATGGCCCCCCTCATCTGTCCATGCTGAGATCTGGGCTATAAAACTACGTCTCCCAGAATCACTACCAAAAAAAAAAAAAAATGGCCGTGTGTGTGTGTGTGTGTGTGTGTGTGTTTGTGTGTCTATGTGTCATGCTAATAAGCAAGCACTCCCCACCCCCACTGACTATTGTATATCACTAGTGTTACTATTATTTTTTAATGTGCTCAAGAAAAGGCAGACAAGAATAAAATAGCTTTAAAATGCACAGTACAAGGGACTACGGCTTACTAACCAGGCTCAAAGTTTTGTTTCGGATGCTAAAGGTCTTAGATGGAGGTAGTAGTGAGGGCTGCACCATGCCGTGTGTGAGACTGCCATTAAGCATGATTAGAATGGTACGTTTCATGTAGCACATATAAACACATACTACGAGAAACACACCACAGACACAAAACAGAAGACAGGTCGCGCTCCACTCCAAAAAGAAAAGAAAAGCTCAACCCGCATTCATTCATTTTTCTCTCAGCTTACCCTTGGACACCGTAATAATCATGGCACACCCTTTAGCCACCCATCTGAAAAAGTTCAAAGCAGGTTTGTAGGTGCTCGAAACAAAGGGAAAAAAGCAGGCAGTGCTGCAGACCGTCCTGGACTGGGTGGGTCAGGGCTACGCTTTGCCTCCCGGCTGGAATGCAAAACAAACAAATAAACAAAAAGAAAGAAAGCCAAAAAACAAACAAACAAAAGCACCCTTTTATTTGGTAAAAGTCACTGTAAACCATCAAAAAATATTGTTATCTGATTTACAGACACAGATCAATAATCTAAAAGACCAAGGAAAACAAGAAGTCACTTCATGCTATTATACAGACTCACAAAACCGTTGGTATTCAAGTCCTTTTGACCTCTAGGCCGAGCAGTTTGCAGGTGGTTTAACCCAGGCCACAGGGCGCTTTCACTGGAAGCAAGGGCTTCAATCCAAGGACCCCAAGCCCTGAAGGGCTCCACAGAGAGCCAGACTGCAGTTGATGTCTGTTCTCGTCCTCTGAGTAAGAAATAGGAAAGCCAAGCCGGGCAGCGGTGGCACACGCCTTTAATCCCAGCATCCGGGAGGCAGAGGCAGGCGGATTTTTGAGTTCGAGGCCAGCCTGGTCTACAGAGTGAGTTCCAGGACAGCCAGGGTTTCAAGACAGAAACCCTGTCTTGAAAAACCAAAAAAAGAAAAAAAGAAAAAAAAAAAAAAAAAAAAAGAAAAAAGAAATAGGAAAGCCATCGCTGTTAAATGGAAACAGGTTTCCTTGCCGTACAGGGGTGGAGGGCATTTTAAAATGGCCGAGAAAGGAACAGGAAATACATACGCAGGAAAACAAACTCACTCCTGAGGAGATAGCTTGCTGGACAGAATTCTTGCTTTACCATCACCAAGACCAAGGAGAAACAGACAAATGTGGTGGGGTGCACTTATACTCTAGAACTGAAGAGGCAAAGCCAGATAGGGCCAGTGCCCTGCCTGCCCAGGCTACTGGGCAGTTACTGACCAACAAGAGTCGCCGCCTCAAATGCAAAGTGGCATACAGCACTTAAGGTTGTCTTCTGGTCTCCATGTGACATGTACAAACAGATCACACACACACATACACACACACACACACACACACACACACACTTTTAAAACTATATATAAGCCAGGGAATTTCAGCTGAGCTAGATGAGATCACTAGAACCTTACCTCTTAATCTCAGCGCTTGGATTTTAGAGTCATGGCATCCTAATGATACAGTTTTACTTTGATAGCACAGATGTTGTTCATAAACTCCTTTTCCTCCATCTTCATAAGTCAAGCTATTTCCTGGCAAGCTTCCCCCTCACCCCACAATTCAATACCCTGCAGTTCTTGTCAGGCTACCTAGAAGCAGGCGGGGTGGGGAGGACAATAACACACCAGCTGCCGCTCCCCACTTCCCCTCCCAGCAATAAAAGGAGTCAATCCACGACATGGCATTCTCTCCTGCAGGACAGCTGGCCTAGCGGGTTTAGAAGCCTGGAATGCAGCCTCCTGGCGGTCAACCACATGGGTGTTCCTGAGCTTGAGAGATGACAACTCAGCTTAAGTGTCAACGACCTGCACAGTCCCTTCTGACTTCTGAACACCTAAGACTAAAGCCACTGAGGTCTAGTTGTCCAGTTCCCAGGGGCTTGCAGGGCTAGCTCTGCTATGGGACATAGTCTGGGCTGCTCCACTGTTTAGGTCCAGCATTCAACAGGCCTCTCGAGATCCCTCCGGGAGACAGAAGTGTGTACAGACACTTCCTTTGCTGAGGAGCAGGAAGAAGTAGCCAAAAGCTACCCATGTTCACAGGATGTACAGAGGACGTACAACATTTGTGAGAGGAAGACAGGAGAGCATGTCAGGAGGGGCGGGGCAACAAAGAAGTAGCTAGTGTGGGAGAGAGCAAAACTAAGTAAGAATCAAAACAATCAAAATGGAAAGGCACTACACTCATTAGCTCATTCATACGTTTCATGGAATTAGGAACACAGCACTAACTACAACAGGGCAAGCTAGAAGGTCAAACAAAATCAGGTTAGAGCTGGCTTCAGTGGGATGTGGGATTATTAGTAATTAGTGTGATTGGAAGAAGTCTTTGTCAGGCAGTCCAGAACCTAATGGCTTTTACTGACGGCTTATTAACATGAGATAGCCTGTTAAAGCAAATCTAATTACACTTGTAGGAACCAGACAGAAGAAGAGATGGAAGAGGGCAGTGGCTTGTAGGGGTTTTGCTGATTATACTCCTAACCGGTAACTATTTTAGGAGAGCCAGAATAAAGAGAAAGCAGACAGAAAATCATTGAATCCCTGCTCAGAGCAATAGCCTTGATGAAGTTTTCTGAAGTAAATTAAACAACCACCCCTTAAAGCACAATTTGGTAAGGTGATACACTGTAGGCTACTTCAAAGCAATGAAATTGGACATTTTCTAAACCAAGGTAATAAAATATCTCAATCTCCCCACGTGAAAAATCTAATTTAGAATGTACTTCTCCTCAATTCTACACTTCCTTGGAGGGTGCCTTGTGACTGTCAGTACACCTGCACACTCTCGCAGGAGATGCTTTTAGCTATGTCTGCATTCTAAAGAAACAGCAATGCTTTCTGAAAACTCACAAAGCTGTCCAGAGGTTGCCGTCCAAGGAGAACATTGGGGTGGTTTGAAAGAGAAATGCCCCCCAGAGGCTCTGGTCTTTTGACCTCTTGATCCCAGTTGGTGATGCAGTTTAGGGGGTCCCATGGAACCTTTAGGAGTGCACAGGAGGAGGAATTATGTCACTGGGCACGAACCTTAAGAGTTTATAGTTCCCCTACATGTACTTTGCTCATTCTGCTTGGGGCTTGTGGTTGAAGGTGTGAGCATCTGGGCTGCGTGCTGCTTCTCCAGCCTCTGCCACTTCTTGAGCCAAGCCTGAACCTGTTCTTTGAGTCAGCCTCACTTTTCTCATAGCAGGAAGCCTGCAATTCCTACACAATTCACCAGGCTAATTATATGTGTTATATTCGGAGTGACGGACTGGATAACATAAACCATATACTCAATGACCAAGGGAAGATGTGGAGGTCAGGATTCTGTGTTGCTTTTGAATTTAGGTTCACATTATCCTACTCTAGTCCTTGCTAAGCCCACATTCTATAAATACTGTCAAGGGTGACCTGACCACCCAGTTCCACTCTCCACCACCGAGAGCCACCTAATCACCAGGGCCAGCAGAGGATTTGGGTGGCACAGACTGTGACCATAATGCACAGTAACAGCACCCAAGAAAACCCCAAAAAACAAAACAAAAAAAACCCCAGCTGTCCTGTTGGGAGCTGCTGCCACGCAAGCGAGGTGCAACTAGAATCAAAGGATCGAGGACATTGTGCTGAGTGCGACAAGCCAGTCTCAAGGCAGACGCTGTATGATGCCACTCACATAAAGTATCTGCCAAAATCACAGGCAAAAGAAGTAAAGCTACTTTCTGGATAGTGGACATGGTAAGGAAGGATGTGTGTGTGTGTGTGTGTGTGTGTGTGTCTCCTCTAAAGTGGCAATGCTGTGAGTGAGTCAAAGAAGTTATGAAAATCGGCCTTGGAATGTGAATCTACATAACCACTGATGTGTACAAAGGCCAGTGGGTAAGCTGCAAAGGCCAAGATCACGTGCCTTGCCTTGCTTTGCGTGTCTATATGTGTGCACATCATGTAGGTGGGGTGCTCAGAGGCCAGAAGAGGGCCCTGGATTCCCTGGAGTTGGAGTTACAGGTGGCAGTAAGACACCTTGCATGGGCACTGCCAAGCAAATTTTGGTCCTGCTAAGAACATCAAGTGCTCTTGACCACTGAGCCTTCTCTCCAGCCCTGCTCCATGTTTTCGTCATGGTTTTATTTTTATGTTTTAAAGAAAATAAAACCAAAGCAGATTTGGAGTTAAAACGAAACTAAAAAGAAAAGAATGCTAATAAAATATATTTTACAGTGCTTTCTGGAACATATTTATGCTAATGGCATGCTGTTTAAATACTGTTTTCCCTTTTCATATCCTCTAGGGAAGAGCTGACAGGGTCTGAAAGGAACTGAGCGCTCATCTGGGGAAGGTTGGAGAGGAAGCTAGCCTGTAATGAAGAGACGAAACACTCTGACCAGTCCTGTCAGGTAAAGTAAATTTGCGGGGATATCTGGACCTCTGTTCCAGCAGCTTGGTTGACAGATCGCAATAGACTACCAGAGGCTGGTGGGGAAGTGACTGAACTGGGCAGTGGCAACACCCATGCTGCAGATGGCCTTAGATATGTGGTTTCTGGCCCCTCCCCAGGTAACCAAGTCTGGAACTTCCAAGTGAGACAGAAACAAGTGGGAAAACAATCCAGTTCCAGTGTCGTGACTGCTTACAAATCCAGGAATTGAGAAAGCTCTCTGAGTGGGCAATCCCTGTGAAGTTTAGACTGACCAGGCAGCCCTTCCACCTTAAGCCACAGAGAACTACAATGTACCCACCTAAATGGCGGCTGCTGCTTCCTCATGTTTTAAATCTGTGGGGCGCATATGCAGAGCTGATATTATTGACATGAGCATAGCCATGTTAGGGACACCAACATCTCAGAATCACGGAGCAGGCTTGGGGAACGAAAAAGTCTTCCCTTGGTGCCAGCTCTGATACAAGCAGTACATGCAGAAAGCACCCACCGCAGCTTCCCCCTCAAGGATAACAGCGCCCTGAGACTTTCCCTACCCAACCCCCCTACCCAGATGAGCTAACCTTCCTCCTTAGTCAACACTGAGTTTCCTGGCTGCAGCAGGTGCATCTCTATCAGAGCATGGATTGTGTCCATCCCAGCTTCTCTGAATGTGTGTCCGTCTTCCTTCATTCCCTGTCATCCCTGTCACGCTGATCTCTAAGCCACTGGGTCATGACAGTTTCCTCAAGGCTCTGAGAGGTATGAGACCACCATACCTTAGCCTCTTCATGGGCATGCCCATAAACTATAGGCTGACTGTTAGTGCGCACTCCCTGCCTAAAACCATACTTCTGACTCTTAGCCCAGTGGAAGGAGCTTATTGCCTCAATAAACGAACTTAAGAGCTCTGCCTCGTTCCTCCCACCACAGGAAGACACAAGCCAGGCTGCCTGTGGACCAGGCACACAATCAGCTAGGGCCTTGACAATGAACCTTTTAGCCTCAAGAACTGTGAGGGGGAGAAAAGTTGCTGATGCTATTAAAAGCAACTGTCTGTGGTGTTTGATCTTACTGTCCCGACCACACAGAAGACACCTCGGAAGTTTAAGGGTTTCAAGGATAAAGGACGAGAAAAGCAATCATTAAGTATCGGTCCTCGGGGTTTTTCTTATAGACCCTACCAGGCATGCCCCATCTTTCAACCCTGCAACTAACAATGTCGTATGTCAAGTTCTCACTCAAGAACCAAGGGATCAAGTTGAAAATGCTGGGAAACACTCCCATAACATTACACGTTAACATTTCAATGCCGTATTGGCCGAATTCCCAGCTCTCCTTAAGGTGGAAAAGATAACCAGGAAAGGAAGAAATCTGTGTCCTTCTACTCCACACGACTGGGACATTTGCTGTTCTCTCTCTGCAAGGATGGTGTTCTTCATACACAAGGCACACCTTTCTGCCCTCCGTGCCCCTCATGCACTCTGGTTTATCATTTAGAAAAATTAACGAGAGGGAGTCAGGTGGTATGTGTTCATCTATGTGTATGCCTGCGTAGAGGAACTGCAAGTGCTCATGGGTAGAGGAGAGTGGAACGTAGACTTCAAGAAGCAGCAGGGACTTGTTCTTACCTGCCCATAGTCTGTCTGGAAGACCACAACGCCTTCTGCACAGGAATTTACAGTGCTCGGAAAATGCTGACCATTCTCTCTTAGCCAGACCCGTGTTCCCTGGACAGAAAAGAAAATTTCATGATGAGTTCAAATAGTGTTCAATCAAAATCACCATGACTCCTATAGGGCCTTAAAAGGCCAGTGTAGGGCCTGGAGAGAGGGCTTGCACGGAAGAGCACTGACTGCTCTTCTCGAGGACAGAGGTTCAATTCCCTGCACTCAGATGGCAGCACACAACCTTTTGTTCCAGGGGATCTGATGCCCTCTTCTGGCCTCTGTGGGCACCAGACACACAGTGCCCAACACCCTTCAGGCCAAACACCCAAACTGATAAAAATATATATAAATAAATCACATTTTAAGAGTAATCTGTGTGAAGAAGCAAATGTCTTTCTCGAGCAAGCAAAGACATGACCTTCTGAGAACACTCTCCACGGCCTTCTTCTTCCACCCCTGCATGTGACAAATCCCACCAGGCAGACAAAGTAAAGAGGAGGGCAACCCATGTCCCTGCTGTGAACATGACCAGATGACCTCCCCTGGCTCTTGGCATCCAGTAGGCAGGCACTACTATCTGTTAGCATTCTGTCTAAACTCCACCCCACAGTTACCTGGCAACAGCCAAGTAGGCCTGACCCACTATAAAAGGGGCTGCTTGTCCCCTCCTCTCTCTCTTGCCTCTCTCTCTTGCCTCTTGCTTCCCTCTTGCTTCTCTCTTGCCCTCTTGGGCTCTTCTCTCCCCCCCCTTTCTTCCCCATTCCCTTCCCCCACTCTCTATGTGTTCATGGCTGGCCTCTATTTCTCTACTCTCTCTCTCTCTCTGCCTTTCTCTGCCTCTACTTCCCTCTTAACTCCCCTCCCCATGCCCTGAATTAACTCTATTCTATACTATACCATCCTCGTGTGGCTGGTCCCTCAGGGGGAAGGGATGCTCAGCACGGCCTGCTGAGACACACCCTTCCCCTTCCCCTTCCCCCATACCTGACTGTCCCTCTATAGAACATATCTTCTATCCCTTTATCTTTTTATAAACACGTAACTATCCATCCCCCTTACATTACAGGGGAGAGAGAGGCTTAGGGTACCTTGTCTAATACACTAAGAAAGCAGGCTTCAGGAGCCACACCCTTACCCAGGCCACCACCTTGGGGTTATCTGGTGCCCCACCTTCCTGGGTCATGCTTCACCTGTGTGTCTGCTTAAGGGGCTTTAGCCCGTTCCACTGCCACTGTTTGTACTCAAAACACACAAGTCAAGAAAGGTCTTCAAGAGAGGGCCTAAATTTCCCACTAGATATGAGAACTTAGTCTGCTGCTATGAACTTTCCAGAAGCTTGCTAGACACCTCAAAAGCTGCAGCCCACACAACTATAGTTTATGGCGCTTGTGTTTTAATACTAGACAGACTCTTTTTACATTGTTCTCTGTTTCAGTTTTTTATTGTCCCACCAAACAAATGACCAGCAGCTTAAGCAGTGACCCAGGGAGGACACAAATCTGCCTTCCAATTTCTATTTTTTAAAAACAAAGATTTTTCTCTATTTTAACGACACATGTATGTGCAATGACGTGCATGTGCCCTAGAGGAGTCAGCTCTCCTCAAGCTGTAGTCACAGGAATGGTGGTCAGCTCTCTAGCTGTAGTCACAGGAATGGTTATGGGCCTCCTGAAGTAGGCGCTGTGAGCAGAACTTGGGTTATACATATAACATGTGTACAACTCTCTCATTCCTAAAGAGGAAAATCTACAAGATATAGGTTTGACTGACTTCTTCCCTCCATACAGATATGATGTTATTTAAGAACCACTGGACAGGACCTGTGGGAACATGCCTGGCACAGTGGGATGAAGCCCCATGTGTCTGTCCCGGGGCGCTGCGGCTCTGGGTGGGACAGCAGATACGTGGGAAGTGGCCACCAAGTCTTCCCACACAGTCTGATAGGCAGGTGGGGACTGTGGGAAGCTTTTGCCGGCCCTGCCCGTGGGTGGGGGAGGGGGCCATTCTCGGGAATGGCGGCAGCCGTCTCCATGGGTTCTCTAGCCCAGGGCACCACAGTCGCTGCAGGATGCCACAGACAGACTAGCCAGAACGCAGCTGAGCTTCGGCAGCTTAGTGCGCCAGCCTAGCTGCTTAGGCTTGGGTGAATGGGTACCGTCTGGGAGCACTGGAAAGCCCTCCGCGAGAGATTAGACTCAGCTCCTTAATCGAGGGCCAGATCCCTCTCTTCCCATGGCGGGTCCAGATGAAGAGACAATCCATAATTCTAAGACGTTTATTTTCATCGAGTAGAGTGGTATGGATGGAATTGCCTTTCTGGGAGAGGCGAGGCAGATATAGTAACTGGGAAGGGGCATGGCTAAGCCTCTAGGTGTCTCATTAACATGGGGATGGCTTGGGGCTATGTGGCCACGCCTCTACCTGAGGAGGGGTGGTATGTGACCTTGACTGGAGCCAAAAGCCTCCCGGGAGTTTTGGCATAAAGTTTTTTGGTCCCTTGTGGATTATTCCATGGGGTCACCCAGATTTTATGCCTGTGCTCAACTGGGTACCAGATTGCCTGTCACAGATCATTGTCCCACAAGGACCAAAAGCTTTGGCTGTGAACACTACTTCCAGGACCCTAGACAAGTCAGCTTGAGCCTATCAAGCTAAACCCCAAGGTCCCAGGAAGAAGGGGCCACAATTTCAGGACTTGATCATTTTTAAGATCAAGATGAGCAGAGGCTGTAAGAGTGACAAAGTCCCTTCCTCACTGCCTAACACACTTGATTGTCCAATAAGCTTTGAGACTCCCAGGACGCAGGGATGACCCTGTGTAAGGCCTTCCCTTCCTCTGCACGTGTTGGTAGTTTTAGGTCATTTGGTCCATCCATAGTTCATTAGCCGTCAGCCACAGAGGACTGGAGTTCTCCACTGAAAAGGTGGGAGGCAGCATCAACCACTAATATGAAGTGTCTCACTGAAATCCTGAGGACTATTTAAAGAACACATCTGCCAACTGAGTTCCTCTTTCCCCTCAGGCCTGTCACGTCCCTCTGACTCCCTACTTTGGGCTGAGACACTGGGAACACATGGAAAGAGTGACACCGGGGCTGTCAGACCCGATTCCTTTATTAGCAAACAGCTGTGTCCAAAAAGAACACTTACTCCAGATATCCGCTAAGACTGTTCTCTCAAATGTTACTCCATACCTGAAAAATTACAGAAAAGGGCTTCCAAGTGCCTGAATGAGTTTATTCATTTTTAAAATTTGTGCATTAGAGACTGCAGTGGGTGAAAATTTTGAAATACCCCCAAATATACATGTACATATCCACACATGCATATATACACCAAGGTTAAATATGGAATGGTAATTAATTTGCACTTTCACCCCAAACCCACAAATGTCTGCCATGATTCTCATCTGCATTATTTTCAACAAAAAGAAGCTCACAGCTCCCTATCCTAATTTATTAACTTTGTCTATTTAATAAGAATCAAGTATTTTATTATACATTACCAAATTAATATAAATCTAGCCTAGGGGGTCGGGACGATGGTCCAGTTGGTAGAGTGCTTGCTATGCATGCCAGAGAGCATGAGTGAAAAACCTCAGAATGCATGCAAAAGCCAGGCACAGTGGTAAACTACTTTAACCCCAGTACTGGGGGGTTAGCAATAGGAGGATCTGGGGGCTTGCTGGCCAGCTAGGCTAAAGTAATTGATGAGCTAACTGATGAGCTTAAGGTTCAAGGACCTTTGCTAAGAGGGAAAAAAGGGTAGAGTTGATTGAGGAAGACACTGAACAATGATCTCTGGCCTCTATACGCACACACACACCCCTTAATGTATACACACACACACACACACACACACACACACACACACACACACACACGCACACCTGCACAAAAATATACCAGGGTTAATAGAAACCTCTGGACTTTCAGAGGCCACTCCTTGTGCACTTTCTTAGCCTTAGAGTCTTGTCTTAGGTCTCTTTACCTTCTCCCACAAAGCTCTCCACAGTCTTTGTTGACATGCTACCTGATCAAACACACAGCTTAGCTCCGTGTCCAAAGGTCGTTTCAACAGGTGTGAAGTCCTGCTGATAAAGAACCTTTATGAGATTTCAAACTCAGAGCGGGCCAGTCCCGCAGTAAACACCCATCTTCCACAAGGAGAAAGAGGATGCATTCAAAACAGTCTTTACTCTTGGAAAATGTATAAGCTCAGGACTTTCCCAGAATTCACCCTGCAAACTAAAATGCTGAAATGGTTATTCTTGGGCAGATCACTCTTGGTGGTTTCCCTGGGGTCCCTCCCCCAACCCCCCATCTTCCTGCTTCCATTGCATCAGAGCAGGATGCCCAGGTCTAGAAGAGGCCACCCACATGCACTTGGATTTAATAAGTTCACAAACGGTCATTTACCAGACCATCCAACTCTGAGTAAAGAAGAAAACTTTGCCCGCCATATGTAAACTATTATGGCCTGTCATTGTTAAATAAGGCTGATAATTCAATACACAATACAGGCAACCTAACATATGGAGAAAGCTCCCAATTTGAGTAAAAATTGCCTTTTATAAGCAAGCAGAACATGTTGAATCTTAACGTACACATTTTACCACAATGCAGACATGTTCTCATCTTAAAAACTGAGATGGATATTCAAGCACTAAATTTAACAACTAAAAAACTTGGAGAACCTAATATCCAGTGACGTTGTTGCAACACAAAGTCTACAACATCACCTCTCCTTTGATCTTCTGAACAATCCTGTAGAAAGGCAAGTAACACTATCTGTTTCTTCACAAGTGTGGTTCATAGGAATTCCATTTCAGTGGCCAGTGATTTCCAGGAGAGAATAAAAAACACTCTACCAAAGGCAGGTGGAGATGCAGAGACAGACACAATGGGAGGTACATCCACTCTGTAAGACAGTCAGGCAGTCTCTTAAAAAACGCAAGCCAGAGCTTACTGTACATAGAGTCCAGCCATGCAATCCCTAGACATCAACAAAGAAAAGAAAAACTTCTGAGAGTTTAATTAGAACCTCCTGAGAGGGTTAGAAAAAATTAAACAAATCTGAGATGGTTAATATTGATTGGTAATTTGACAGGATCTAGAGTCACCTAGGAGACAGGCCTCTGGGCACACCTGTGAGTGGTTATCTTGACTGGGTTCATGAAGGAGGAAGACCCAGGCTAAAGGAAGATGGCATCATGCCCCCAGCTTGAGTCCCGGACGGTATGAAAAGTGTAACAAGTATTTATTATTCTCAGCTGAATGCAGATACAATGTAATCAGCCGCCTCAAGCCTCTTCCACATGTCTGTCCCACCGTGATAGACTGTACCTTTGCACTTGAGCCAAAATAAACCCTTCCCCTCGCCCCAAGTTGTTCTTGTTGGGTTTTTATCACAGCAACAGGAAATCAGTAACAAGAAAACGTAACTCAGATGAAGACTTATGTGTAACTCTGTACAGCAGAACTGTTTATAATAGTCAAACAACTCAGGTATCTATCAATTGGTATAGGGTCAGACAAAACATGATACACTTCTATGTGACCGCCTCAGTAACAAGAAAAATAAAACCACTGATGTGTTCAATGGTTCCTTCAACAAGAATGAACCTCAGAAACACTGTGGGGAGTGGCAGAGGCCAAACAAAAAGAATTACATATTGGAGGCATCCACTTCACAAACTGTCTGGAAACGGTAAATTCACAGATACAGGAGGTAAATGACCTGTGCCCTGCACAGCTGTCCAGACAGAGCAGAGAGCGTTCAACTGTACGTCTCCCGTCAGCATTTCAAATGATTCAAGCTGTTTTTTTAAAAAAAATTATCAACTTCCCAGCTTGAGTACTTCCCTACTGGAACATAAATATTCCTAACTATTCTGCAATAGAAAAAACCCAAATGCATTTGTACAATTCAGCAATGGAGGAACAAGAAACATACCAAAAAGAAAATCCATAATGATACAGTATAAAGACCATATGTTACACCCTGAAACTCTGAAGCCCTCACGTTGAATTCATTTAGTCCCTACAGAGCCTTGAGTAGGGGAACATAGGAGACCACTGCAGACATGTTCAAACCCAAAGACCCACCTAAGTTGAGTGCTGTGTGCTCAATCACTACCCCACTGGCAAAGGGACCTTAACACTGGCCCACCACCTCGGGGGACAGCAGTTATACCTCCCCAGGCAAAATATTTTGTCAGGACCTAGCTGGCCACCCTCCTGCACTCTCCATTGTCTGAGGCTGCTTTCCACCTTTGGAGCAAGATGAATAGTACAGACCTTGACGTAGGGAAGTGTGGTCCATTGACCCCACGCTACCATCAAGACTTCGACCTATTGTTGCCCTTTCTTCCCAGAAAGGAATACGTTCTAATCACACACCCACAGAACATAGGGCACACACCCAGTCTGAGGGTGCTGTCCCTGCATCTGCTCACCTGGGCTACGTACATAAGGTACCCCGCATGAGGATTCTCTAGCACACAACTGCAACTGGTTTCTGATATGTGGTGTGCTTTTGTTTGTTTTGTTTTGCTGTTGATTGTTTGTTTTAAGAACTCAGAAGAGGGCTGATGAGGTAGCTCAGTTGACAGAGTGCTTGCCTACCGTCCTCAAAACCTGGATACTCAGCACCATGTAGAATAGGTATGGTGGCTCACAAATCCGAGGTGATTTGGGTGAGATGCCCCATAGGAGCATTTGAGTACTCAATGGTCCCCAGTTGGCAGGTTCGTGGGGAGGATTACAAGGTGTGGCCTCGCTGGAGAAACTACAACACCGACGCAGGACTTTTGAGATTTCAAAACCACTTGCGATTCCCTGAGTCTCCTCTGCTTTCTCTCTGTGGATAGAGATGTGAGCCCTCCTCTGTGGCTACAGTGCTGTGCTTACTCAATAGATCCTTACTTTGAAGTTGTTTGGGGCATGGTGTTTTGTCCAAAAAGAGAAAGGTAAGTGTACTGGCTGGTTTTGTGTATCAACTTGACACAAGCTGGAGTTATCACAGAGAAAGAAGCTTCAGTTGAGAAAATGCCTCTGTGAGATCCAGGTGTAAGGCATTTTCTCAATTAGTGATCAAGGGCAGAGGACCCCTCGTGGGTGGTACCATCTGTGGACTGGTAGTCTTGAGTTCTATAAGAAAGCAGGCTGAGCAAGCCAGGAGAAGCAAGCCAGTAAGTAACATCCCCCCCCCCCCCCCATGGCCTCTGCATCAGCTCCTGCTTCCTGACCTGCTTTAGTTCCAGTCCTGACTTCCTTTAGTGATGACCAGCATCGTGGCAGAGTAAGCTGAATAAACCCTTTCGTCCCCAACTTGCTTCTTGGTAATGATGTTTGTGCAGGAATAGAAACCCTGACTAAGACAGTAAGTAACTAGAACACCTTTAACTCCAGAGCTGCAAATGGAAAGGAAGAAGGCCAATCTTGGCCACACAGGGTTCAAGGCCTACCTCAGATACATTAGACATAGTCCCCATTCAAACCCCAGATACTCAGGACTCAAGTGATTTCAAAATGGATATGATAAATTACTATGAATAGTCAACTCTATAAACAGCCCAGCAACCACAATTTTCCTCCTCTTGCTTATAAGAGGGTGGCTCACAGGGTGTAGAAGCCTGGCTGGAGAGTGGTGGCAGGTTACCTGTACCTACTGAAGTGCAGAAACTGGATGTGCATAATGCTTTGTAGTACTATAGTACTATGGCCTTAAATGGCACATCTTCTCCTCTGCTATGCCCCACGCCATGCACATCTACTGGAAGAGAGTCCTTTAGAAAACAGCAGGAGCGCTTTCTTTTATCCACTGTCTCATTACTCCAACCCACATCCAGGAACACACGAGTTTCACAACACCAACTTTCTACTACAGATTTCTCTCCTTTGGCACTAACTTACATCTTGAACTAGATAATTCTTTGTTGATAAGGAGTGTTCTTAGTTGAGAAATAATTCTACAATGGAAACTTTACAGACGTGGAGAACTTTTGAGATTAGAGGCTTACAGCTATTGACCTAATTCACGGACAATGGACTCTGTTGTCTCAAGTCTGTGGAGCTGGACAATCTCATGAAGTAGGGACCGGGTGAGGCACACCCGGAGCAGGTCCAGCTTCCGGCAGCATTAAAGCAAGGTGAACACAGGCAGGACACTGCAAACTATGACAAACACCACGGAGAGGCCACAGGAACCGACACTTTGGTGGGTATCAAGGTAATACTCTCATGTCCCTCCCCCTCTGCTCACTGGGTGCTTTGCTGGTTGGTGGCTTGGTTTGGGTTTGGGTTTGGGTTTTTAATGGAAACTCATCTTGTCATATTTGTACAAGGATGGCTGCAACTGCAGAGACAACACATTCACTGCAGACCTCAACCTCAGGCGCTAACTCAATCCTCAAATGTTTGCAAAACCCCACGGTAAAACTCAGAAAGCAAGGCCTTGGCTCAGCAAGGATGAAGAGTGGAGCAAAGCAGAGGGCATAAGCATTCATCCCAAGTGAGCATGGAAAAAAAATGCACCACAGGCCAGGAGTCATGGTACTCACTGCAAGTGCAACAGGAAGGTCCAATGGACACCTCCTCCCGAGAAGGGCTGTGTGCTGCACCAGTGAGGGCCTACAAATAGAACAATTACTGCAAGCGTTCACCTGGCCTGGCTGCGCAAGCATCCAATAGCAGCAGTAGCCTTCACACACCCTGACGCCTTTTAGAAAGCAAGCAGAGGCGTGGTCACACAAAGACCCTCATGATGCACTTCCTCTTCTCAGGGCTACAGGTTTTGAACCGGAGGTTGGCAATCCTTTGTGAACAGTTCAGATTCAGAAGAGGAAAGCTGAGGAAAGTCTCAACTTGGCCCAAAGTTGTACTGGCTCTGAGTAACAGATGATGGTTTTTTACTCCAGCCGAGGGGGGGGGAGGGAAGGGAGGAGGAGGAAGAAGAAGAGGAGGAGGAGGAGGAGGAGGAGGAGGAGGAGGAGGAGGAGGAGGAGGAGGAGGAGGAGGAGGAAGAGGAGAATCGGGCACAAAATCCCACCCCTAATCAAGAAGCCTAAAATAGGTATCTACGGGAAGAAGGAAGTCAGTTGTCTCCAGTGTGGTGATACTGAGGGTATCAACCACACTTCAGGGTAGGCCCCATAAATCGTGCTGTGTGTGTGTGTGTGTGTGTGTAAAATAATATGATCAAAATATATCATATGAAATTCCCAATGAATATACAAAAGCATTTTAAAACTTACATCACAGACATAATCTCATTCCCTTTCCCAAAAACTATGCCAGAGGAGTTGACAACTTCCCAGGCTGGCCCACAGAAATCCTTAATAGCATCGTTACAATTCTGAACATTCAGTTTTCTGTGTGCATGCATGCATGTGTGTATGCGTGTATGTGTGTGTGTGTGTGTGTGTGTGTGTGTGAGACATGCAGGCCTGCATGTGCCATAGTGTGCCACATGGAGGTCAGAGGACAACTCAAAGAAGTTGATTCTTTTCTTCTACCATGTGTGACCACCATAGGATGAAACTCAGGTCCTCAGGCTAGGCAGGTCGCACGTTCACAGGTGACAGACATCTCCCTGGCCCTACTGTACATTTCTGTAAGAAGTCAGCTCCATCAGCTCATTCATAACACAATACCCCAGAGAGTATACACTAACAACTTCGAAGCTCACCTAAAAACCACGGTATAGGACTCCTAGAGAAACTGCCCACTGGGTAAGCACTTGCCACACATGAGGACTGAATTTGAATTCCTAAAACCTATGTAACTAGGGCCACAGTAGAGCACACAGGTACTATTTCCAGGTAACAGTCCATCACCGAGGCAAGTCAAAGCAAACACTGGAGGCAGGAATGCTGATTGGCTCCCTTGCAGGCTTAGATTCACCTGCTCACAGTGGACTGAACCCTCCCACCTCAATGAAGACAATCTCAGAAATATGTCTATAGGTCAATGCAATTGAGGTAACTTTCAACTGACATTCCGTCTTCCCAGGTGACTCTGGAGCACGTCCAGCCGACTAAAGGTTAACCAGCACCCACAGTATGGTCGGCAGTGAGGCAGCTCTGCCTGTGCTCATTACCACACGGTAATGAGAACGGATAAATTCTCATTATGGGAAAGAGAATAATAGAAGATCTTTTATTACCAATAAACTACCCGGTGCTCAGTGCTCCCCAGGTAACGATGCAAGGACACATTGGCTCCTCCCATTCTCAGTCAAAACCAAGACCACAAAGAGGAAGCTGTGTGGCAAGACATCTAGTCAGGAGAAGTGTGTGAGGCCGCCAAGGGTTCTTCCCCATGGCTCTGGGTCTCTACGGGCCAAGTCAGCCCCGTTCCTTATGTCGTATTTCCCTCACCTTCTTCACAATTCCTGAAAACACCTGTCCAGTTACTCTGCTTGTTTGTTTGTTTTTCAAGATAGGCTTTCTCTATGTAGCTTTGTAGACCAGGATGGCCCCAAACTCCGATTCACCTGCCTCTGCCTCCCAAGTGCTGGGATTAAAGGCGTGTGCTACCATGCCCAACCAGTTACTCTTTTTTTTTTTTTTGGTTTTTCGAGACAGGGTTTCTCTGTGTAGCCCTGGCTGTCCTGGAACTCACTCTGTAGACCAGGCTGGCCTCGAACTCAGAAATCCACCTGCCTCTGCCAGTGCTGGGATTAAAGGCGTGCGCCACTACTGCCCGGCCAGTTACTCTTTTGAACTGCTAAGACAAGGGGGGGGAAATTCCAGAAACAAGTTAATGCTGACAGAAATCACATTAATCCAAATTACTGAGCATACTCCCAAACTTGCAGAAACATGATGGCATAAGAAACAAAAATGGAGGCCAAATGACCCCCAACTTCTCCTGTCTGCCTTGGGATAACTGAAGGCAGAGAATGAATCAGTGACTATCTTTGTCGCATATAGACAACGACCTTCAGAAGTTTTCTAGAACAATCTAGAAAGCAATTCCCACACGTACCTAAGGCCAAGTATTAATCACTTCAGAACACTCTACAAAACAAGGGAATGAGTTCACTTCTGTGATGCATGGCGTAAGTTCACAGGAGCGTCAGTTCTGCAGGCTCCTACCCAACGAGGCAGTGTCTATATTCAGGGTCCTGTTCTTGGCACCTTCTTGGGTCACACCCAGTGGCTTTCAGCAGCAGCATGCTTTAATTTAGCCACGTTCTGAAAGCCTGACTAGGGACTGGAGAACGTAGAGGCACCATTTGCCTAACCACACGCTCGACTTTCCCTGCAAACCACCAGAACTACAATTTCACTTGTGGCCATTTATGAGGCATTTAAAAATAACCCATCAGGAAGGGGGGAAGATGGCCCAGCAGGGAGTATGGAACACCTACATGACATCCCTGTCTGCCTGTGTTCCTCCTGGTCCAGCCAAGATTTTATTTAAATAAATGTACTTCACTCCTGCATGGAAATCCATCCTCGTGACTTTCCATATTCTTCTGCTGCTGCTTTCCTGAGATTTGGAAACTGTGTGACACTCCTGTTTGAGTAGGCAGGAGCTGGGGCCTGTGGGATGGCTCAGCAGGTGAAGGTGATTGCCAGCAAACGTGGCAACCTGAGTTCAATCCCCAGGACATGCACGTAGAAAAGAACTGACTCCCACAAAGTACGTTCTGGCCTCTGCCCCTGTGTTGTACCATGAAGGTACTTGCACATATACACAAATAAACCAATTAAATATTAAAATATTTTAAAGTCTTTTGTTTTGTTTTTTCAAGACAGGGTTTCTCTCTGTGTTGCCCTGGCTGGCCTCAAACTCATAGATCCACCTTGCCTCTGCCTCACAAGTGCTGGGATTAAAGGTCTGCGCCTCCACCGTCCAACTTATTTTTAAATCTTTAAAAATGAAAAAATAAAAAGTAAGAAGCTGCGGCTATGACTGAATAATAATGTGCTCAGCATGTGTGAGACCCCCGCCCCCCCCAGGACCAAAACACAACAAAAAAACATTTTGCCAACCCACTCTTGTGCATGAGAAGAGGAGACTAGACTGCTTTCTCTCAGTCAGGGCATCTCCTCCAGCTGGTGAGTACTCGGAAGCAAGGACTGGGATCTCAGACACTCCTTCACAAACTATCAATCGAGGCAGTGGGGGTAAGGAGAGTGACATTGCTTCAAAGGGAAGGTCTCATTTTAGGAAGTTTGCAGGCATATTAAGAAGTCGTGTCTGCCCCCCACACCCCGACAATCCTCTGTCACAGCTGCACTGAGGATCACGAAGCACACGTTCTGCTTAGATTTCCCTAGACTTTCCGCTGCCCCTTTCCCTATCTCAGAAGCTCCTCCAGAACATTGTGTCTAGTGCTCTATCTCCCTGCTTCAGTTTCTCGCAGCTTTGCTTGGTGGCCTTGACAATTTTGAGACACTCTGGTCAAGGAGTTGCAGAATGTCCTTCAGTGAGTGATGCTTGGGAGTGTCTTCGTCACACTGTAGTCAGGCTCTATGCTCTCAATGAATTCTCTGAATTGTTGAAACCGTGGTCCCGCCTGGATGAGTAGAAACATAGGTGTGGGGGGAGTGGCTTTGTTATGAAGCTTTCTCTGTCTCCCCCATGATGTCCTCAGTCAGATCATGAAGAGGTAAGGGGCTTCACCAACCATCTGCTGGATACCCACCTTCAGAACTGTCAGTGAAATAAACATTATCCTTTATAAATTACTAGCCTTGGGCACTTCATTTTAGCATACAAAATAGAGCAGGACCACAGGTTTTCAGTGATGACTCAGTCCTGGGTATCATGTCAGATTGCCTTTAAGGGATCTTTATCACACTTCACCAAGAGTACCTGCATGCATTAGCTCCGGAAGCCTCTTTTTTATTTTTTATTTTTCGGGGGGGGGGGGTCATCAGAACGGGGGAAACAAATACAATCTACCTCCTGAAAGCCACGGGGTAAAAATGAGCAGCACTGAGGACGCAGATATGGTTGAACAGTTGTTCAATGGTTTTGTTCAATGATGCTGCGTCTGAGGCAGTCCAGTGAATCTAAACTTCATGTCAGGAGAAAGAATTTGGGAAATGTATCCCAAGTACCACCACCAGCATGTGGATGACACACACAGAGAGACAGAGACAGAGACAGAGACAGACAGACTGAGACAAAGAGACAGAGACACACACAAACACAGAGAGAAAGAAAGACACACAGAGATAAAGAGACAGAGACACACACAAACACAGAGAGAAAGAAAGACACACAGAGACAGAGAGAGAGGCAGGCAGGCAGACAGACAGACCAACAGACAGATAGACAGACAGACAGGAACAAGGAGGCTGCCTGCTAGAAACAGGTTCTGGGGTCTCAATGGGCCAAGTCCCTAGAGGCAAACAGAAAGAAGCCTGGAGCTGAAAGGTCCAATTTTCTGCAAAGTGTCAACTGAGGTTGAAACTCCTGGTAAACGGGCTTACACAGCAACCTTAATCACCACCTGTAACTATTAACAGCAGCACACAGCTCAACAACAGAGGCACTCATCTTTGTCTAGCCCAGGAACAAACAGTCTCATACACCTTAGGGCCCAGCTCTGGAAGCCGCTAAGGCCTCAAATCACCCCTGATGCCAATGACATGTGGACAAAATGACTTCCACAAACAATGCAGTGTCTTTGTTCCTCAAATTACATTTAAGACACAAGCACACTTGCATACCACGGTCACGTCATCTTGAAGGATTGGGTTTCACTTGGATCCCGGTCGCTCCACACTTGGAAACCCTCAAAGTCACCAGTTGAATGGATACACGGGGAGGCTGAGGCTTAGTCAAGACACCACTGAGCTGAACACAGATAAGCCAAGCAGGGAAGGCTGCATCTAAGGCCTGCCAATCACATCCAGCAGTGTCCCTTCCAGAGCAGGCCTGGAGAGGCTCTGAGTCCTGAACAGAAGGAAAGACAGTCCTTCCTAGTTCCCACAGTCCTCACCAGCCCTGTTCTAACCCCCCCCCCCCACTCCAGGCTCTGTGCTTCTCAGCCTGTAGGTTGCACATCAGATATCCTGTATGTCAGACACACACAATTCATAACAGTAGCAAAGTTGCAGTTATGAAGTAACAATGAGATAATTTTGTGGTGGGGCATCACCACAGCATGAAGAACTGTATAAAAGGGTCGCAGTGTTAGGAAGGTTGAGAACCACTGCCCTGTGAGGAAGAATCCAAAGGACCTTAGTTCAAAACAAAGGCCTCAACTTTCCTCTTACCCGGGAAGTTGCTCACCACTGACAGCCCAATCTAAGAAGAAATGATGGGCTGAGGAAGCCTCCCCAGAGAGGCGCTGCATCACTCAGTAATTCCCTAGGCTAAACTCTAGAAACCCCAACTTTCATAACCATGCCAGCAACAATTAAGCGCCCACAAGCACCACCACTCATGATCACCACCCCATACGTAGGCAGTTTGACTTAGCCGGAAGAACTCACAGGTGAGCACATGTAGAAATAGCTCCCTAAGATCAGGGTGCCATTCCTAAAACACAGGACAAGCGGCAGTCCCAGCTGCTTGACTCTTCATGTGTAAGACCCTGCTCTCTCATTTGGGAAAAGTTGAGCCCTGTCTTCCGTTCACAGGCAGGACTAGAAAAACTGCAAGCAAAGTCAGCCAGTGACTCAGGCTGCAATCAGCAGCAGCCAGCAAATTTCCCATCAGCTCTCACAGGATGGGACTTTTCATGACTTCCTTCACAGCAGAGTCAAGCTCCAGGTGAGACTTCAACCTTTGCTGGTACCCAAGGCCAAAGTGGAGACTTGAAATAGCTGGGGTTGGTCTGGAATGAGGCAGGGTCTTCTAGCCGGTGACAGAAGGAGGGTTCCTTTCCTTTAGGGTATGCAAATTCACCAATTCAGTGACTATCTCAGTTAGGGTTTATCACAGTGATGAAGCATCATGACTAAAAGGGCCCCGGGGAGGAAAGGGTTTGTTTGGCTTACATATCCTGAATCATAGTCCACTGAGGGAAACCAAAGCAGAGTAGTAACTGAACAGGAACCTGGAGGCAGGAGCTGATGCAGAGGCCATGGAGGGCACTGCCTCATAGCTTGCTCTCCAAGGCATGTTTAGGCTGCTTCTCTCTCTCTCTCGCTCTCTCTCTCTCTTTTTCTTTTATAGACCACTAGCTCTGGGTGGTACAACCCAGAATAGGCTGGGCTCTCTCACAATCACTAATTAGGAAACTGTCCTAAAGGCCTGCCTACAGCAGGCTTACAGAGGTATTTTTGCGATTAAGGTTCCCTCCCCTCAGACAACTATGGCTTGTATAAACTAGACCGAGAACTAACTAGCCAGCACAGAGACCCTCATACCTAGTTTTACTGGGAAAACATTACAAGAAGCAGACAGCAGCTTCCAGCTTAAACATAGACCACAGGGTACAAAGCCATGGATGCACAGAGTTGGTCCTAGAGGGAAGAGCCCCAGCTTCAAGCAAAGCTGGGGAGCAACAGGGGGACATATTCTGTCCACAGATGACCTCGCTGCTCCTAAGGAATTCACTATGAAAAACCCTAGTAGGCACCTCCACAACTATAATTTCCCTCTATAATGAACACCCATTGCAAATCCAAGTTCTTGCTTTGAAATTATTGAGTTGAAAGGTCAGTGTAAAATACATCATTTAAAACATTTTCAAAAGTTCCCACAGAGGTGCATGGATAATCAAACAGCTTGGTAAACCAGGGATTTCATGTCTCCAAAGTCACGACCCGGGAAACTGAGCCAGCAACGCAACTGTTTTGAGAGGTAGGCCTCTAGGAGTTGCTGGGCGAAGGCTCGTGAATGGATTGATGGTCATATTCAGGATGGAGGTGAGTTATCACCATTAAGGACTCCAGAAAGAAAGTGGGGTTTGGCTCCCTTCTAGGTCCGTTCACAGAGAAATAAAGCTTTGAAAGCTCAGGCAGTCCATCCAGCCTAAGAAAGTAAGTCTACTCTTTGCAAGAAAATGTTCTTCGTTAGGATGACGTAGGATCTCTGCAACACGCAGGCACACAGAGAAAGTACCATAGATCCCACTGCAGGCACACAGAGAAAGTACCATGGATCCCACTGCAGGCACACAGAGAACGTACCATGGATCCCACTCTACACCATCAGCAGTTGTCCTCCAAGGGTCCGAGCAAGCATCTCTGTATAGACACACATCTGTGAAGCCCACACCTCTGCTCTTCAACTGACAGGGAACCTTAATCCTTCCGCACAGTGCACAACGCTGCTCCCTCTCACTCCTGCCAGCAAGCTGGGGGATCTCTCTCCAGCTGCACAATCTAAATGCCTCTGTTTTCCATACAAATATCACAAAGGATTGTCAACACAACTATCTATAGAAACACCCTCTGCTTGGATGCACACCAGAAGATAGATGTTCCTGGGGAACCTGTTTAAGAGGACAAGTTCTAGCATCATTTTGAACAGCAGAGCCAACAGGGTGCAAACGAACGGTTCATTTCCTGGAAAAAGAACCAAAATGGCTCTGGAGAGACTGCTCAAACGGTTGGTTGCTTGGGAGCACTGACTGGGTTCATAACTGTCTATAAATACAGTTCCAAGGGATCCAACGCCACCTTTGGGCTTTCATGAACATGAGTTACACATGTAATCCATATGCAGGTAAATGCACATAGACCATAAAAATAGATAAATCTTAAAGAAGAGCAAAAGGACTCTAAGGGGTCTTTGCTATTGCTGCTGTTTGCACATATACTGAGGCTCAGGATGGAAAGTGTTAGCCTTGCACGCATGGGGACCAGATCTCAGATCCCCAGTGCCCACGGGGTGTGTGTGGGGGGTGGGGTCCAGGCATGAAGACGAAGTCTGAAATCTTAGTTCTAGAAAGGCAGACAGGAGGATCTCTGGGTCTCTGCCACAAAGTCCAGCCTAGTGTAGGCCTCCTCCAGGTTCAGTGAGAAATCCTGCCTTAAAAAGGGGGGTGGGGCATGAATAACGAACTCATAGAAGCAATGGAGGAAGGTACTCAGGGCTGACCTCTGGCCTCTATAGGCACACTTCCTCCTGTGAATATACTCTACACACTCCAAACAACATTGAAATTTTAAAGACTGCAGGCACATCAGAGAAAAACAAGCAATAGCAAATTCCGCCCTGCAGCTAACCGAGAATTCAAAACCATCACCACCAACTCACCAAATGTGTGTGAGCCGGAAGGGAGACTAAAGGTCAGCAGGCGCTAATCAGGACTCCACCTTGCTCTAAGAAAGCTGGCCCACAGCACACACACTCTCCTGTCATCAGTCACAGAGACTAGATAAGAGGCCGTTCTGGGCCACACACTGCTGGCAGGCAGGAAAGTGAAATCCCCCAGGAGGCCATGCAGGGCAGCAGTAGGAAACAGCAGAGCTTGTCCCTATCTCCCAAGATAATGCTTTCAGGAGCTTCCTTCAGCGGTGGCCAGTTCCTTAAGAATCCTTCATCTGCCTGTTAAGTTCATAGGTGGAGCTGTGGATGTAATTTTTAAATGTGAGTCACATTAAAAAAAATTGCTGAGCGGGGCAGTGGTGGTGCACTTGGGAGGCAGAGGCAGGTGGATTTCTGAGTTCCAGGCCGGCCTGGTCTACAGAGTGAGTTCCCGGACAGCCAAGGCTACACAGAGAAACCCTGTCTCGGAAAAAAAAAAAAAATGTGTTGGAGAAATAGTTCAGTTGGCAAAGTATGTGCATGTAAGCATGACATGACGTCCCACGTTCAAACCTCAGCACTCATTTAAAAGGGGGGGGGGGTCAGGTGTGTTAGCTTGTTTGTAATTCCAGCACTGAGGAGACAGAGACAGGAAATCTTTCTTTGGGACTTTAGGTAGCCAGCCTAGTCAGATTGACGTGCTCCAGGTAAAAACTGAGAGAACTTGTCTCAAAATAAAAATAAAACAAAACACGAACCAAATAGAGAGCAACTGGAGAAGGCTCTCGGCCTCCAGGTTCCTGCCCTGTCTCTCAGTGGCGCAGCAAACTGGAGACTGGAAACCCTGTCCTTCCCAAGTTGCTTTGGTGTTAGCATTTATCATAGCCAAAAAAAAATCCAGGACAACAATCAGTCCAAATCACCGTAATTCCAAGATACTATCGAAATAAGAAAGGTACACTCCTTTCCAACACTCATTCTTAGTAAGTGGTGTTAGATCCACACCTCTTATTTTGGAATATCTACAGTCCGAGTATGCAAGAGTAGTGTTTCTCAACCTAAGGGTCTCAACCCCTTTGGAAAAACCTCTATCTCCAAGAATATTTACATTACAATTCCTAACAGTAGCAAAATTACAGTTATGAAGTAGCAATGAAATCATTTTATGGTGGGGGGGTGTCACCACATGAGGTAGTATATTAAAGGGTCAGAGCATTAGAGAGACTGAGAACCGTGGCTCGAGAGTTACATGTGGCTAGTGACTGAAGGACACGACCATGCACGTCTAGATTCTAAGACCTGTAACTGTGGGAGCAAAAGCAGTGTGCGAGCAAAGATAAAGAACAGTTGTGTTAAACCCTTTCTGTTTGCCTGTCCCCATTTGTCCCTAGTGACAATGGGAAATGTGTGTATTAATTCCTCCTGTGTTACTTGCTCCACCCTGACCTACTTTTCCTCACCATTCACCATGGGGAGAACCAGGAAAACGTTTTTTCTTTACCTCTGGAATAAAAAAGGATTAGGTAAATTAAGTGTGAAGCAAAGTGAATTCTCCATGTCCAGCATGGAAGGTGACTGACCCACCAGAAAGACTTAGGGTTACACTTCCTATGACATTACTGACCAAACACCCGAAGAAGGGCGTGTCTGCTACAATATGAACTCAGAGCATCTTCCACAGCAGCGATGTCTAAACTCTTGAACTCTTAATTACACAGGTAATGAGTGGTTCAGAGTTAGGACAAGTATCACTAGACAACTAATTCCACAGTGGGCAGCGGAATGTGTGTTCCCACCTCAAGCCTGCCCTCTCTCCTCCCATTCAGGGCTTTAATGGGCTGTGGGAAGGAGGAGACACTTTGTGAATTTAATGGTAGGCTCCACCAAGTGTATCTTGGAGTTTCTGCGGGTTAGACTCTGCAATGCATCCAAGAGAGAGAAAAACAAAAATCCCACTCTGGAACGTTAAAATATTAGTGACCCACTCACCCTCCACACCAAAACCCAACAGGGAAGCAAGCAGCTCTCAGAAAAATTCAGCTTAACAAAAGCCGGGGACTGCACCAGCTGGGGACATGGAACCATCCAGGTCAACACTTCTCAACAACTTCTTTTGTCCAATTCTCCTGACCCCACTGATAACTCTTTTAACGCCTTTTTTTTTTTTAATTGTAAAAATAAAATTCCCTCTTTGGGGCATCCAATAGACCCATCCAGGATCTGGCCTTTTTCTCAGGCACTCTCCCCTCCCCTTCCGTTAGGTCTCATCCAAGCTGGAAGTCTTTTACCCCAGCCTAAACTTAGCCTCTGCAGGCTGCTTTGCCAATGGAGGATCAGGCACACCTCCCCCATTCGGAAGGCCCTCCCATCCGTTAAGCTACCAGACTCAGTCAAGACTGGTGTGGTGGTCTGAGTGAGAAAGACCCCCACAGGCTCTGATTTGAATGCTTAATCTCTAGTTGGTAGAACTATTTGGGAAGGATTAGGAGGTGTGGCCTTCTGGGAGGAGGTGTCACTGGGGGTGGGCTTTGAGGTTTCAGAAACCCACCTGCCAAGCATGCTCTCCCTCCCTCACCCTCCACACCATGAGCTTGTGTCTAAGATACAAGCTCTCAGCTATTGCTCTACCACCACACCAAATAAAATGCTTTCTTTTATAAGTTACCTTGGTCTGGTATTTTGTCATAGCAATAGAAAAATACAAAGTAACAACAACAACAACAAAAAAAGTAACTGAGACAATTGCCCCCTGCCATAGCTTTTTTTTAGACCACTGCTGCTTATCCATCCCTCTGTCCTGGCTCAGTGTGATGTCTGGCTTCAGGAAGGCACAGGAATGTGAAAGCAATGGAGAATTCAGAGCAAAGATCCCAGTGAACCTGACCCCACCCACACTGCCACCTGACCAGAAGATTGACTTTGCTAGCCACAAAGACCTCAATCTTTGGGCTCGACTCTCCTTTCCAAGCATCTAAACAGATGAGAAGAGTCACCTATTTCTAATGTTCATATCTATACCCACCAGTAGTAAAAGTGATAGGAGCACCCTAGGGTTTGTAAATGCCAGTGATCTCTATGGAGTTCCCTGTCCGAGAGCCAAGCACACCACCTGAATAACTCATGCGCTGTCCCAATGGTAGACCAGATGTCTGAAAGACAGGATTTTTAAGAATTTCCACCCTCTGATGTTTTCCCAGGCCAGACCATCATGAAGCTACATTTTCCACATGAGTACGGGTGCTCAGAAAATGACTGGTCTGCTGTTTGTTTTCTCAGCCCACACTGAGGCATGCAGGAGTGCTCTCTTTAAGAGCGCTGACCTAGTGTTTTATTTCTTTCTTTCATGTATCCCAAGGTATGTTCTTACCTTTTAGCAAATTCTTTTTGCCTGGCAAACCACCACCTAAAATTCCAAAATGTGTTCATTCGTTCTACAAATATTGATCTAATCCTCATGACTAGCCAGGCACTGAGTCACGGCCAAGAGGAACATAGAATTCAAGGGCAGTGACATGACATTCAGAATCCTACTGTTCAGAATTCCCTCCTGGCCGGAGAATAGCCCCAAGTACAACAAACAAAGCATCTATGGGCTGGTCACTGGTTTGGACACTTCCCTCCCACTAACTTCTTTACTTTTTACAACACTGGGTGAGTGAGTCACTATATGCTCCCATTTTACAGATGTGGGAGCCAAGGCTGAGAGGAGGAAACTTGCCCAAGGTCCCAGGGCTAACAGGTGGTAGAGCGAGTTTGGGGTTCCTTTTCTTTCTTTTTCATTTTTCAAATAGTTTTATTGCTGTATAATTTACATCCCATAAAATTAATGGTGCCTAGGCAGGTCCAACTTACAACTATACACAATTCCTCTCCACCCACTCCCTATCTCTTAGCTTTCCTAGTTTACAAAATATAGGAATCATTTGTGCTCCTCGGAGCAGCTAGGAGGCCTGGTGAGGGAAGCATAAGCGTGAATCCGCATAGCCAGGGGCTGGTATGGAGGATTGTTCAAACTGCAGTCTATTCATGGGTTTAGTCCAAAACAAAACCGCTCATTTCAGAAAACAGCCACAATAAAGTGCACAGGGAAAGAAAATTTGAGTACAGATAGAACTATCTCAAAAGGGACAGGTTTGAAAGGATGGGCCTGTTTGGCGATGATGAGTTAGTCTGACTAAATCCACCTAAAGCACTGGCTAGTGCATCTGCTGCACACGCGGTAGGAAGCAATGACTCCGGAATGCTGTAAGGAAGCATTCAAAATCTCTTCTCTCCAGAGAAGACAGTGGCCTGGGAGCTAACCACTGCATATCTGGCACCAAAGTTTCTATAAGAAACTCCTTCAGGAAGGAATTTCATGTATCCATTGTGCAGACGGATAAACCTCCTGTCTGGCCACATTCTGAACGCTTACTGTAGCGACTGAGGGTACTAATCTCCATGACTTTCAAGCCCTCCTTCCCCTGACCATTGCTACAGTGGGAGTCTGTCCTTGGAGCCATTGGAGCTATTCCCTCCACCTCCCCCTGCTTGCCCTCCCCACACCCAATAAGACAGGCAGAAGCAAAGCGGAGGTGAAGAAGAAACCCAAGGACTATTCACCCAACCATGAGGCCAGCCGCTCTCTCTGCAACCAGAGCTGCCTCATGAAACCCAATTCTTGCTTCACTTCATGAACAGCCTCTGGCCAGGGCAATAGGCCTACTTCATGCTTCCATTGACGTACAAGTTCAGCAAAACTAGAAAGTTCCATTCCAGGCTCTGCCAAACAAAAAGATGTTTAGCTTAAATGCAACCCACATTCAAATATATTTCATGGATCTCACGAGTCCAATGGCATGAAGTAGTTTGTAGGTTGCTTTAGAAAGTAAAACTGTTAATGCTGGGACCAAGAAATTCAACTCCTGATTTCAACGAAACTGGTTATCAGTGTGGAATTGTCATGTGTGTGAGCCACATAAGGACAATGTGAGGATGACAGTGACTGTCTGAGGACTTCAACACTTGTTATAATCCAGCAACTGCGGAGTCTACCTTCCCACTCCAACAAAGATGACAAAAGAATGTCACTAGACTAAGATGGGCCCATCCTCAAGTCCCTAACCAGAAACAAGAGATCACTTAGCTCTTCCGAAAGGGTGATGTTGTCACAACCCACACAGCCACTACTGACAAGGTGAGCCCTGGTGAGTGCAGACTTGAGGACATCGGGTGGATGCAAGGCCAACCCTCAATGTTGCACACTGGAAGGAGACACCTGCAGGCACTCCTAGGACTTCATGAATGTGAGTCTGAGTTCGGAAGTGTCTACTGTATTGTCATTGACTCACGGAGTGAGGAAATGCTTTATCATGGCTGTCCCTCTCTCTCGTGGCCTTACAGCCACCCTGGCCATACTCACTGGATAGCACTGGCTGCTGGCTGAGCCAAATGAAAGTGACTACATACAGACAGAGTCCTGACAGCCATTCCTCCTCACCAGACCCCAACGGTCTAAAGGGAAGGTCACACATCCACCAGCTTGACATCACACTTTAGATCATGAACTCCCCAAGACCGCATGTCAAAAGCCAGCACAGCCCCACCACCTTCCTATTGTCTCTTCACACTTTCTCAAGTCTCCAACTTGAACTCCACACCATCACTGGCTTGCTAAGCTAGAAAAGGGTCTTTCTGTATGCCACGCCCTTCATCCAGAGGACCTGGTGCCTCCTCCTCCTTAGTCCTTCTTGTAGACAAATCTCCTGGCTCCTCTGTTGTCCCCTCAAGCCCCCAGTTCATTCAGAGAAGGCAAATCACAATGTTCAAGAATCAGAGGGATGTCACCATTTCAGACAACTCTTTTTGTCTCTGTTCTCTATCAAATGACACCGTAGGATTCCAAGTGGGCACACACACCCCGTCGGTAAGCACCACTGTGCCTCAAATGACAGAGACTGAGCTGGCCAGGGAGTCCACAATGGAATGTCCAAGAACCCCAATGGAGGTACAGAAAAAAGACTATCAGAGACTACAGTGAGGACCAAAGGAAAGACGCAGAGACTGCCACACTAAGCACTAGCGAGCCACTGTTAAGAGTTAGGCGCCATGTTGGAAACACTCAAAGGGCTTACACAGGGAGACAATCTCCACTCATCCCTAAATGAGTTCTTGGGGCTACCATATCCAAAAATGTCTATGGGACAATACTAAAATGTTTGTATAAGACATTTACATAAAATGGCAGAGGCATCCATGAAAACAATGCACAGAATACACAACTTCAGGGTGGACGGAGGCAAGTATAGATTTCTGGTCTGGGTTTTCATAACTAGCATGGGGACTGGGAAAGTGCTGCTGAGGTGTTTCCACAAAGGAGCTTCAGAAAAGGGAGTGAGGAGGAAAGGGAACAGAGGGAAAGGAAGGAAGCTGAGATGGGGGCAGTGTGCAGCCACACGACCTCACGTTCTCGAAACTTCGATCTCTAGGGCTGGGAAGATAGCTCAGTCATCAGAGTACTTCCGCACAAGCACGCGCATTCTGTCCTTTTAAAAAGTCTATGCTTGGTAGCGTGCAATCCAAACGGCAGTAAGGGGAAGCAGGCAGACACCTGAGGCTCATGAACAGCCAGCAGAGTCAGAGCAGCAAGTTCCAGCCAGCCAGAGACCCTGTCTCAAAATGAGAAAGACAGGAAGGAAGAAGGAAGGAAGGAAGGAAAAAAGAACAACAACAACAACAAAAAAAACCCAAACCAAAATACTTTTTTTTTTATATTTTATTTTAAAAGGTGCCTAAGGAACCTTAAATTTTAACAGTGCCTAAGGAACTACACCCAAGGCTGTCCACTGGGTCATACACAGCAGCGACAGACAGGAGGCACCAGCATGCACACAAAATTTATTTCTGCTACCTTTGATGGAAAGAATGGACCAGTGATAATCACTCAGAACCAAAGCCAATAAAAATGACGTCCGAGTGTTCTGTGAGGCAATGTCAAGCAACTTTGCACATTCCTCCCGACCAGCATGGACTTAGGACGATTGCTGAAACCAACCTAAAACCAGGGCCGTGGGGCTTGCTAGCCCCACACGTGGAGGCCGCTTGGGCCCCTGTGCCTGTGGGTGGAGTCATGGTGACCTTCAGATGGGGCAGTGGTAAGTCTGTGACTGCTTTCATTTCGTCTCTGAAATCAGTCCAAACCTCCCACCTCTAGAAAAAGGGAGGGAGGCCATAAACTCTTAAAATAGGAAAACGTAACATTTCCGCCTTCAAAATGAAGCTATCCAGTTTCTATCCACAACAAAGGGACCCATCCCCAAACTCAGAAATGTCTCCTAGCTCCAAACAGTCACAAGCAGAGTAAACAAGTGTTACAAACAAACTACAGCTAACTTCAGTACCTAACTCAAGTACTGCCCACGCCATCCCCCCCCCCCCGCCCCGTGCAAACGGTGTAAACTCTAGCCAGATGGTGTTTGCTCTACTCATAAAACCAAAACCTTTTGTCCTACCTGTCAGTACCACACAATCTGGGGCACTTCACAGACATCAGGCCTTTTCTTGGAACCTAGAAAGCCTAGCAACAAAAGGCTCTAATTCCCTAGGTCTGTTTGCCACAGTCCCCACTGCTCCCTATTGCACACAGCCTGGCTCACTTCCCTCATCCTCCTGGGCTCCTGGTTCAGCTTGTGTGGGCCAGGATTTGCCCCCCTTCTATCCAGTGCTTTGCATAGTCTGGCCCTCAATTCAGGTTTTTAAAGGGGCATTGTTTTGTGTATAATGCGTCCATTCATGGTAAGGTTTTGAAGGGAAGTGTTTCAAGTTATTTAATGGACTTGTCAAGTGTTGCTTTTAATTAAACTTGGCTCAAATCATAAGGAAAGTGGGTAGGAATGTGGGCCAGTCTTGGGTACAGGACATTGAGTCATACCTTAATTCTCACCAAATGGCAGGATAAATTCCATTTCAAACGTCTGTATTTGAGCCAGCCAAGTAAGTATTCTATTTATAGTGCCAAGGGTTAAAGCTTCCAGACGCCCCTCATCTGCCACCCTGCCCCCAGCACGTGCACGTGTGGGTGAACACACCCCCCCCCCCCACATCTCCTCCCCATATTGAATTTCAGCCTCCAGCAAGTTAGGCTTTCTCAGCTAGTTTGTTTTTGATGATTCCTGAGCTGTAGGCACACTTTCTGGCCACCTGCCAACCACATAAGGAAATTCTGTTTATTTCTCAAATAAACAGGGAGCGCAGGGGTATGGGAGAGGGGATGGGACGTGTCTCCCTCACTTTGGTTTCTATAAAATTGTCCAGAAGAGAGCTCACACTTCTGAAAGCATGTCCTTCTTAACTGATGACCACCAGACCTGAACGTAAACAGTTTCTCTCTCCCCTGTCAGGAAGCAAACCATTTCACACTTAGGATATACAGGTGCATCACCTCAGAGAGGCACAAGAAGCTACGCATATTATCTCAAAACTTGCCAATGTATCTTAAAAATCTAAATGGGAGGGGGGCACTAAGAACCTCTGAGTTCAGATCACCAGGACCCCCACAAAAAGCCAGGTGCGGTAGGTAATTGTCTTCCTGTAAACTGGAACTCTGAAGGAGATCCAGGCCTGCTAGATGTGAACTGTTTGCTCAGACTACAGCTATTTGCCTCTCCCTGTGCAGCTGACCACCTGAAAGTCACGTCTGTGTAACACGTTCCAAGTTTCACCCTAGACTGGACACTCAAGTTCACGAGTAAAGGTTATCTTTTGAAACACTGCACCACAGGCTACATGCTCAGCTGAAGGACAGGAAGTCATGCCACCATTGAGACTCAAGGATGGGGGCAGACAGTAGAAGGCCAGAGCCTCAGGTGCCAGAAAGGATGGCCCAGCATTGAGTAGCACCAGCCTTGAGCCATGAGCTTGGAAGGAGGGGACAGGTGTGCAACATGGCGTGGGAGTGTAGACATGGAACCAGGCCTCCTCTGCAAATTATAGCTGTGAGGACAGATGTGTAGTAAAGTTCAGATGCATAGCAGGGAGGACCTAGGGTCCCAAATACCATAGACAAAGCAAAGTCTAACCTCACAGTGGGAGAAGGCACCGATAAATTCTGGATGCAGCTGCTGAGATGGTTCAAAACAGGACAGGATGGGGGCTGGGGAAATGGCTTAGCTGGTGAAGTGCTCGTTGTGCAAGCATGGGGGAGGGGGATCGAAGATCTCTGCAGCTCACTGGCTATGTTCAGTAAGAGATCCTGTCTCAAAAAATATGGTGGAGTGCAAGAAAAGGCACCCAACACAGACCTCTGGCCTCCACACCACCCACTCAAAAAGGGGGGCTAGAGAGAGGACTCAGTAGTTAAAAAGCATTTGTTTCTCTTACAGAGGACCCAAGTTTAGTCTCAGCACCCACATTAGGTAACTAACAACTGCCTGCAACTCCTGTTTGATGCAGCTTCTAACAACCATAGGTATCCACAAAAACATACATGCGCACACACGCACACACACATAAATGGAGTCCTTTAAAAAGAAAAGCAACAACAATACAAGGAAAGCCACCAGAATGCCTGGAATGACCCTGGTCATATGGGTGAACGCTGGCACCTCTTACACCATCTCAGTTAAGACCTGAGAGCACACAGCACTCTTCATGAGCTGGGGCTCCTCCCAAGAAGTTACCTAGCAAGAGCGACTTCCACTGCAAAATGGATCAAAAAGGCTAAGGAACAACAGCTACTGACAACAGAGGCCTAAAGTTGTGGTGGGGTTCTTGGGAGCTGAAGCACGCATTGAAGATAACGTTCTTGCTAGAGTTAAAATAGGAAGCAGACAAAGAACACGGTACGTAGCCGAGACTGACAAAGCCCACCCACTGCCAGGCTGTGTCTGCTGCCCCTACCTGCTGGCCTGACCTTCCCTTCACCACCAGCTCATGTGATTCCAACCAGAGACAGAGAACCTCCCTGAGGACCCACATGACATTCTACCAGAACACCTATAAACTCTGTGGAGCTATTCGTAGGACAGCTTGATGCCCGAAATGGCTAAGTGTCTATCAGACAGTGGCCTACTAACAGGCAAATCAACATATCCCAGAACCATAATCTCTTAGGAGCAGTGAAGTCTTCAACACATAGCCCATCCATAGCACTGATCTACAGAAATGCTCTCTGTGCTGAGTCTGCTGGTTTTGTCTTGCCTATTTGTAAATGAAGGGTCTAGTCTCAGATATTTGAAGAAGTCTTAGACAAAACAGACTCAGCTGGAACCTAAGCTATGAAAATAATCTTGGCATAGACCCATTACTTAGGGTGGAACCCTAGAGCACAAAAAAGGGCCCCAGACAGTGTAGCTGTGCCATGGGTCATTGGAACTAGCAATCCAGTTGGTCATGAGAATGCAAAGAAATGAACACACTGAGGCTCAGGAGGAGCCAAAAGGGCTAGAAGTTTCCAGAGAACTCTATGATCTGACAAGGGACTTAAACCCTGTAAAACACAGAGTGTTCGGCTCCACCTGGGGCAGACACTGGTGCCCAGCATGCAGACACAGAAGAGCATCAAACAGATCCTCCTGAATGGCCTCTGTTCTGACTGTTGTAACTTATTAAAAGATGCTTGGTTTGTAGATCAACTTGACTTTCCAAGCTGTGTCAGTTCATCAGTGAACTTGGCATTCCCAGCTGTCCCAATTCCCCGTCATGTAGTAGCTACAGAGGGAAAAGCATCCAAGCATCCACTGCCACCTTAGCCTCAGAGCCCGCCAGAGGTCCAGGGTACCAATGACCTGCACTGACCTCCATCAACAGAGGCCATGATCTCCGAAGGGAAGCAATACACCACTTCTTATCACTAGTCTGGATTTAACACGGCTAGTAAATAAACACCTGGGGCATGTTGCATTTTGGTTGAATTGTGTGGTCCCTGAGTGTTAAGTCTCAGCCTGAGTGAAGATGTCCTGACTGAAGCCTCATAAGCAACCTGTCAAACCCAGACTTCTAGCATGAGCTATCTCCAGAGATCTGAATTCCATATCGGGCCAGCCAATCCTCCAGAAATTATCCTCTAGGGAAACTCATTTTGATTCAAAAGCTGTATGCTGACTCTTGGTCTAAAACCCTGAATCTCTCACTTGGATTCCAAGGAGTTGTTGTTTTTTTTAAGTTTAATTTTATCTGTTGTGCTTTGACTATAAAATTCCCCCAAGGCTCATGTGTTTAACACGTGGCCCTTGGCTACAGGAGCTGTTCGGGAAGGTTCCATGAACATTTAGGAGGCGGAGCCTTTCAGGAGGCAGTTTGTCACTGGGACTGGGTTTTGAGGTTTGATAGCACAGCTTCCTCTGCAGCCTGGGTGTAGATGTGACCTTGTCCGCCAGCTTCCTGCTTCTGCAGGCACTCCTCCCTCCCCATGACAGGCTCTACCAGAGTCTAGGTTAACCGCCCCCCCCCTTCTCCATTAAGTTATTTTTGTCAGGGTATTTTATCATAGCAACATAAAAGAAACTAATATACAAACAATATACAAAATATGTGATTCTAAAGTTTATCTTAAAAGGTATCTCATTTATAGCACTTTGCAAAGTTAGGAAATATCAAATTAGGGGACTGGCTAGACGGCTCAGTGGTTAACAGCACTTGCTTCCTTTCCAGAGGACATGAGCTCAGTTCCCAGTGCCCATGTCGGTGGCTCATAGCCTGTAATCAAGCTCCAGGAGGTCTGATGCCCTCTTCTGGCCTCCAAAAGCACATGCACACACACACACACACACACACACACACACACACACACACACACACACACACACGCATGCACTACACAGTCTTCCTTTTTAAAAAAAATAAAATAATAATAAGATTAAATTATTATAGTCTTCTCCTGGTGGATAGAAACCAGGCAGAGATAAATGCAGAACGAACTCCCACTAAGCCACAGATTAAATGGGGGAAACTTTAAAGAGGCTCCAACCTAGTGTGCCTGCCTCCTGACTGAAGACTTGATGAAAGCAGTTGTGGGTGTGAACTTGGGAGTGAATGTGGGTGTGAACTTGGGAGTCATCTTCCTCTTATTTTTAGCAAACAAGAGTGTTGCTGACAGAGTCAGCTGCCTTTCCAAGTGATTCATTACCGCGGCTGGCAATAAAAGCATGCTTGGTGAAAAGGAAACAGAAGGAAAAATCACACAATTACTCATCCAAACAGAGACTCGGAGAAGCAAAGGGGTGGAGCTTGCCAACAGGGCTCACAGGCCACACTTGAAGTGCCTGCCTCTTACATGGGCAGGAGTGGTAACCTAGGTGTTTGGGAAGTAACTACAATAAGCAAACAGCAAAAACAAACAAACAAAATAAAACAAACTCTAGTGAGAAGAATGGGGCTTGCTGATGCTCCCCCTACGCTTCGCTCTCCTCAGCCAGCTCTTGGAGTTGGTCATCCAGGCAGTCTCAGATGCTTTAAAACCTGTGCGTGCTAGGGGTGACTCCAATGAGTTGTTCTTTTTTCTTTTCTGGCAATATTGGGGATTAAATTGGGGGCCTCAGACGTGAAAGACAAGCTGTCTACCACTGAGGTACAGTCCAGGCCACTCAGAGACTCCAGACTAGCCTTGGAGGCCTGGAAGAGATTTCCAGTGAGGCTGAAACAGGTGAGCAAAGAGCAGGAGACGTCAGCTCAACAGCAACTAGGGGCTACAAAGGCTTCCAAATAGCAGAGACCAGGAGCACCGACAAGTCAGGAGAGTACAAGAGATGGTGGGGAGCAGAGACTACGGGAGATTCGAGGCCATGAAGAAACCTCAAAGGAATGTGAGCATACAGTGCGCACATGAGCCAGAGTAGGATATGAGGTATTCCTCTGTGGCTTCCCACCTTATTCCCTCAAACGAGAAGCTCACCATTTTGACTGGGCTGTCTAATCAGAGAGCTTAGGTTCCACCTGTGTCTGCCTGGCACTATGGGTGCTACAGGCATGCGCTGCCATGCCTGTCTTTGTATGTAGGTGAACTCTGGTCCTCATGGTTGCAGACTGTTCTTATCCACCAAGGCAGCATCAGAACATAAAATCTGCACTCCTCCACCGGGCACCATAACCTTCCCTGACGTTCATCCATGAGAAATTCATTTAAATGCATGCAGACCATTTGTTATTTTTAAATGTCACATTTGTGAAACCAGGATTGTTTTCCAGAAAGGCTTTATTGAAACCATCAATAAACTTCCTTAAGTCAACTTCTGTCCAGTCCCGGTGATGAAGACCTGGGCAGACTAAAAGCCCCAAGATGGAGAGAGACAGCCGCATGTCATTTCCATGACAAAGCCAACAAGAAGCATCAGATGATCTCTTGAGGAAAAATAACAAAATAAAATAAATAATAATAATAATAATAATAATAATAATAATAATAATAATAAAGCTAGAGATGTAGGTTAGCTCACAGAGTGCCTGCCTGGCATGTATGAAATCCTACCAGTGCCACAATTCCCAGGTGTGCACACCTCCAACAGCAGCACTTGGGAGGTGGAGGCAGGACTTGGCAAACCTGGGGTGTGATACATGGGGTGCTGAGGAGGGGGACCCAGCTTCTGTTTTACAGGTAAAAAGGGTTCTCTGGCTGGTGCAAGGGAGTCTGGCAACGCGTGGTTTTAGAACCTACCACGCAGAAAGTTCATTTACCAAATCTGCCCTGAGGCTAGAAGGAAATTGCTGAAAAAGCTCAGGGCAGGGAGAGAAAGGAGACCTTCCGTGTGTCTCCGGGCCATGCCTGATCTTCTGGGCCTTAAAGTTGAACTTGGCACCAACTATGAAATGCTCCCTGACTAAAAAAACCTTTAGGAAACACATATCTTATGGCAGTCAAAACAGTATTCCGATGACCCCATCCTACCAAGACAAGGATGTGGGAAACAGCGGGGAGGTACCCGTCTGAATTTTATCTTCTCAGAAAAATACAAGCAGCACAAGGCGCTGCCTTTTGAAGATTCTGGATCTACAGCAAGCAGTGAGTTCAACAGATCTGAGGAAAAGCCCTCGGAAACACAGCTTTGGTGAGAGACCTCCCAACCTACATCCACAGCTGTGGCTGCCTCAGCCAGGAACATGTGCTGGCCTTTATGCCAACTTGACACAACCTAGAGTCATCAGAGGAGGCAATTGTGAAAGCCCTCATAAGACTGAACTATGCACAAGCCTGCAGAACATTTCCTTAATTAGTGACTGATGGGGGAAGGGTCCACACCTGGTAGTCCTGGGTTCTATAAGAAAGCAGGCTGAGCATGCGGTGAGGAGCAAGCCAGTAAGCAGCACCCCTCCATGGCCTCTGCATCAGCTCCTGCCTCCAGGTCCTCATTCTGCTTGAGTTCCCTCCTTGGCTTTTCCTCAGGCGTATGTAAGTCCTTTCCTCCCCAAGATGCTTCACAGCGACAGTAACCCTAGAGAGGCACATTTATAACACTGACAGTCGGCCCTGTGTAGTCAATGGTTCTGCCTACTGTAGGTGAAAAACACACCTTTCTAATTAAGACCACCTAAAAAGCATACACGAAAACCAGCATATACGTTTTATAAACAGGGGGCTATGTACAGTTCTGTGAAGGGGCTTACGCACCATGTCTTCTGTTGTCCAAGGGGGACAAAAAGCCTAAAACCAACCTCTCACACACGCCAGGGGACAACTGAATGCATATTAGACTTAACTATGCTGACTTAAATAAAAGTCTTCATCTGCGTTACAGACCTGCTGCCAAGACACCAACTACACACCACGTATGCAGGCACATACTCAGAGGAAAGTACAGACACACACAGACACACACACACACTCAGAAAAACAAACAGCAGCAAGTGCCCACTCTTCATACAAATCAGGGGTGACCCAGAGAGAAGATTGGCGCATGAGGAAATTCTTTGCCTTGACTTCGGTGTTCAACTTTGGTGGCGAGAGCGGAACATGCAGTGTTCCCCCAAGGCTCAGGGCCAATCTCTTCACAACCTGATTACAAGAAGGAAGCAAGATGAGGGGTCAAGGGAGGAGGCACAGCAAGCTGGCTCAAGAAGACACAGGAAGGAAGCAGGCAGGTCAGAGTCCCAGGACAGGACTGAGAATAACGGGGACAGCCCTATGCCTGTGGATCAGGTGGGCCTGCCTGAGACACTGAGTTTTAGAGAGCATGCCCTCCTGTGCGGTTTGTCTCTCCTCAAAGTTTTCCTTTGTTTTGTCTTCTGCACCAAACAGCTCTTCTCAAAGCCTGATCCAGAAGCCGGAAGTGGCAGGAAAAGCCCCTATTTAGTAAGAGATTTCCAGGGACACTGCTCCCACAGCGGGCTCTGTCATCAGCCATTCCTCCCACACAGGCAAGACACAGGGTGAGAGGATCATGGAGACCCCTGAGCCCTCGTCCATCCCCCTCACCAGCACCTTACTCACTTACAAGCTCTGCCTAGGTTCCCAGGGAAGGGCACACTGCTAGAAGCCATGGCTCCCGGCAGACTGCCAAGGGTGGAGTCTGTCAGTCACACAGTCTAGTTTTTCTTGCCAAACCATTTCACCAGGGTAAAGCCCTCAGTGCTACCAGAACAATGCCTGACCCAAAGGAAGTTTGAATGTCCTTGAAGTCCTGGCTTTAAAAACAGCCCTATCTGTCTCGATCCAACTGTGACCACTGTTGGGGGACAGAAATGTCTTGGTACACTTTGTTCTGGGTCCAGCGATGTCTCTCTCGTGCACAGCAAACGGCAGTTACGCCACTTGCTTAACTGGCCACATGTGGAACTGGACTAGACTGAGGACACCTGGGCCCACTCCCAAGAGCCGGGCCACACAGATTCATGGCACATAGATTCACTGTGTTTCCTGTGGGACGAACCTGTCCCAGATGAGGGAAACTCAGACTAGGGATGTCTGCACTGTAAAATGATGACCAAGCATTCTAATAGAAAATGTACTTCAAAGTATTTGAGAAAATTTAGGCCCAGAGGGCACAAGTGCCTGCTGCATAAACCTAACAACCTAAGTTCCAGGCCCCACACAGGTGGAAGAAAACCGAGTCCACTGAGACACTCTCTCACCTCTACATTTGTACCACAGCACATGCGTGCCAAAAAGCACTCATTATACACCATAGCTCATTTTTAAGCTAAAATTAATTTTTTAAAAAATAATTGAAAAACAAAGTTAGACCTCAAATAGTTATTTCACAGTAACACTTCCTTAGGACAGGCATGAAATGTGAGCTCTGACCAGCCAAGAGACAAGAGAAGGGTGACAGGAGAGCAACCATCAGTCTCAGCAGCAACAGAGCTTAACACGTGTCTGACTGCAGCTTACACTCAACACTAATCCAGGACAAACTGCTGCTACATGCCCTGAAGGCCTGTCAAAGGGCAAAGAGCGAAGGAAGCCAAGCTCCCAGGTTCAGCACTCACTGGTGTCAGTGGCACACACCTGTAAGCCCAGCACTGGGAAGGGGGAGACAAGAAAATCAGGAGTCCAAGGTCATCCTTGGCTACACAGCAAGGCAGTACTTCAGGGTCAGTCTGGGCTCCATGAGACTCTGTCTCAAAACAAAACCATAGCAAGGTTACGTGTTGTTCTGTCTGGATTCATTTGTGTGACTATCTCAGGTGACAAGATTTAGAGGGGAAAAATGGGGGGAGGGAGGAAAGGGACAAAGGGATGATAAGGAGTCCCTGAGGGACTGTCCTAACCTGTCCCACCAAGACACGGGGGGTGGGGGGGGGGTGGGGGGGGTGAAACACTTGCTGTACCTGGGAAACACAGCTGGGAGCTGCTCATAGCAATGTGTGTGTGAGGGAAGAAGAGTCTATGAACCCAGGGAATCTGAGTGAGGTTGCTAGCCCGCACCAGAACTACTGTGTGTTGGTGCTGATCTCCAGTTTTGATACAGAACTATTGTTAGGTAAAAGGTCACCATCCCATGGGTGAGAAGAAAGAGGAAGGGCCTCCTGTACCCTGAGGCATTTTATAAAAAAAATGTTTTGCAGCAATAGGGACTGAACCTTGAGTCTGACAGGGCTGGACAAGCATTCTACGCAGAGCTACACTCCTAGCTAGCTGAGCAGATGCTAAGCCGTGTTAAATTATTTTTTAAGACACTGGAATAAAACTCCAAAACACCCAAGTTGAGGACCTAAGACGCCACTTACGTACCTGGACTTTTGAGAAAATGTGACCTTTTTTTCACACAGAGAACAACAGTCAGTAATTGCTCAGCATAAGTGACAGTTCCCTAATGCCGGAGGGACAGGATATAAGTAAAAGAGAGATTGGTGAAGGGACCCCCCCCACCGGGTAACAAGAAGACACCTGGGGCAGAGGTCCAGCTGTGCAGGAATTACATGCGTGACTCAAATGTCCATAGGGTGCAAATGTAAATGTTGACACCCAAGGGCGAATGCAGCCCCACAGAGAATAAACTGTAGCACTCGTACCAAGTGGTTCTCCCACATCTCCCAGAGCCAGCAGAAGCCTCTGGGAAAGGCTGAAAGCATGCCACTGAGTTTAATCTGCAACAGAACAGAAAGGGTAGAGCACTGTGGTCCCTTAGGGTCAGGGGACAGCGCCATTTTACTTATATTCTATCCCTCAAGCATTAGGGAAACATTGCTTATGCTGACAATTAACTCGCAGTTGTTCTCTGTGGGGAAAAGAATCTGGAAGCATTTGTTGTCACAACGGGGGAGTTGGGGATACTGACACCCAGTAACTAAAAGGTCAGCAATGAGGCTAAAGGTCCTACTATGCATAGGGCAGCCTGCCCCGCCCCCAGCAATGTCAACAATGCCAGAGTTGGAAAGACCTGAAAAGAAGGTATGTTTGAATACACCCTGAAACTTGAGACTGGAAACTACTAGAAAGCTACCTCGGCCCTTAGCTCTGGCCTACACCAGTAAATCTTCTAATGAGAGACAACAGCTATGAAAACCAGTCCGGGGGTCTGGTTTGGTTTCTGGGACTTGTTAGCATATCACAAGCACATGTGGGTTTTAAGAGTGGCTGCCTTCTTACGCAACAGTGAAATGCGGCCAGTCAAGGTGAGGGCTGAGGACCTGCTTCTTTCACTGTCACCCTGCTAAGTCCTCTGCGGTCACATCTGTACAACAAAGTGTGGGCGGAAATGAACAGGAGCTGGGCCCCAGGAAAGACAATGGTGGCTCTGTTACACGTAGGATGTCTCAACACTTTGATTTCAGAGTCCGTAGACTTTGTGAGTTAATAATGAACTTAAACACATCTAGGTCTCCCATCACACACACACACACACACACACACACACACACACACACACACACACACACCATATGTTTATTAAGCCCCCAAATTAAAACTGCAATCACAAAACAACTCTTGCCCATGGTTATCTCAAAGATAGCACAAGGCAAAGGAAAGAAAAGTAAAAGAAGGCTATATAAACAATTCTTCAAACATATACCCAGAAAATATATACCATGATTCCTGTGATGCCCTGACCCCAAATGAACACTAGTAATCACGCCCAGACAAGGAGAAGGGCGTGTCAATCAACAGCTTTGTTGTTAGTTAAGAAAAACTGAAGAGCCAGATGTGGAAACATAAATCTAGGACCCTGAGCTTACTTCCCTCACCAAGCTGTACATTTCACTCATTCTAAGGAGAAGCTACAAAAGCCCTCGGCTCATAAATACATCGTGCCAGTGGCTCATCCGTGCCTCCTACATGTGATCTGACACTTTTCATTAAGTTTATTAAGTCAGAGAGCCAAAGGAAAATTGGGTAAACCCTTTGATCACACACATCCATGCCTGCAAATTTTCATCTTCAAGAAATAAGCAGACAAGCGTGCAATGAGCGAGGTACCAAAAAGACACCCTAAAAAGGGCCATGGAACTGAGATCTCTGCCAAAAGAACGGGCAGAGATACAGCAGTTAGACCCTACACCTGGAAATGCCAACTTGTACTGGGGACCCAAGTGCTGTGTATATCACAAAAGCAAGCAAGCAAACAAAAGACAACAGTTTATCAAACAAAATGCAAATCTTGGTCTTTGCTAGAATAACTTTAAATCTGCCCTCATAACAGTTCATTGGTGTATAGTGTCACTGACAGTAATACTAGGGAACCTTCCCCAAAAACTCACAATAGAATTTAGCTGTTCCATTTCAAGCCTCATTTTTAAAAAGAATTTGAAATAAAACTTTATCTCTGTGAAGAAGGAATTATATGTGAAACACGCAAAGGAAAGTATTTTTTTAAAAATACCTTAAAAATTAGAACAAAGAAATAAACACATTTACAGGGGTCTACAAGATGTCTCAGTGGGTAAAGGTGCCTGCTGCCAAGTGTGTCCATCTGAGTTCAAACCCCAGGACCCACATATGAAAGAGAATCAACTTCCACAAGTTGTCCTGACCTCTAAACATGTGCTGTGACATATTACCACTCACACCTGCGCGTGCAAAAAAATGAAGTGTCTTAGGAGGCTGAGAGATTAACTGTGCGGCAGTTAAGTGATTGCTGCACTCCAGAGAGGCCAAGTGTGCTTCCCAGCACCGTCTAGCTCACAGCTGGGTAGAACTCTATCTCCAAGGGGCCCAGCGCCTTCCTCTGGCCTCTGTGGTGTGTCCACATACACGTGACATCTGTGGAGATACACACCATACACAAAAATAAAAACAAAGAAAGGGAGATAGAATGCCTTAGTATAAAGGGTTAACAAATAATAATGGAACAGGAAGGTGAAACTGGGTTGGGGATGTGGAAGACGGGGTACAGGAGGGAGTAGAGGAAGGGCTGAAGAACACCAGACACCTTGAGGATGACGTATGGAAAGCTACTGCTATAGAAATGTTACATACATACACAAAAAGTTTAAATGGCGTTCTTGCATAGCAGGGCAATGATGCCCTTACCAGACACTAGAGACTAATGAGAAAAGACCCAATGTCAAATATAAGCTGCTTGTTTTGGAATTGTGGGCCAGTGAGGTTCCACAGGCCCCTGAACAATATAACTATTGTCACTGCTCTTGGTTACACTCCAGAACTTGATGGTAAGACCCTATTGCTGAGAATGTTACCTGCTTGAATCATAGAATATGGCCAAATCAAGCTGGTATAAGATCTGGAAGCTTCCCTATGGACTAGCTTTCAGAGTGCTGGGAAGTGTTTACAAGGTTTGCAAGCTACTGAAGAAGAGTGATAAATCCTTCAAATTACGACAGTGCCTGGCCTAGGAACACGCGCCCACCAGTGCAGCAGTGGCATGAGCGCCATGGGAGTAACCAACCACTTTTCTTTTTGTAAAATCTTATTTTATGTATATAGGCGTTCTGCCTGTAGGTATATATTTGTATCCCATGTGAGCAATGGCCCCTGAGGCCAGAAGATGACATCGCAGACTGCCTGAAATATAAGTTACAGATGGTTCTGAGCTGCCATATAGTTGTTGGGAATTAAACCCTGGTCGTCTATAAGAGCAGCCAGTGATCTTAACCACCTAGCCATCTCCCTAGCCTATCAACCACTTCCTGATTGTATCTAAGTCCCACTCCACTCCACGGGATGAAACCCTTACCTAGCCCCATTATCAGGCTAAGAAGCTATGACAAGATGGGTCATAGGTTCTATAGGAAAATCTACAATTATGCTGCTAAATGGACAAGATATTAAACTGACTCCTAATGACTTATCATTATATTCAGAAGTCAAGGCATCCAAGTCTCATTCTTCAACTGAGAAGCTTGTTTTTGCAGTAGATGGTGATTAACACAGAGGTCCTTTACTGGCCAAGGTGCCCCAAGAGGAACATTGAGACTGCACTGCACTCCTAAAGCTCAGGATTCACTGCAGACAAGGGTAGGAAGAGCGAGGGAGTCCGAGGCAGTGAATGACTACAGGACAACATCATCTTCTGGACGCATGGTGGGCAGCTGCACAGATGAGCTCCTAGCAGTTGCAACAGCATGTACAAAGTTTGCTAAAGCCCACGACAGACCAAATCCCAGCATGGAGCTGAGGGCCGGGCACACAATCCCACTCCTAGACGGGAACTACTGACAACTATTAGCTGCTAGGAGAGGGAGCCACAGTTTTCTCAAAGAATGTAGCCCCTGGCAAATCAACCACACTCCAGTAGCAGACCACATAGCCAGGGATATCTGCCAACACAAAACTGATCTTGAAGGATTAAAAAATAGAACACACAAAGTTGAAAGTATAGAGAAATGAATTAAGGTAGAGTTGATGAAGGGCAGGTAAATATTATCAAAGCATGTGGGTTTGCCAGGTGGTGGTGGCGCACGTCTTTAATCCCAGCACTCAGAAGTCAGAGGCAGGTAGATCTCTGAGATCGAGGCCAGCCTGGTCTACAGAGTGAGTTCTAAGACAGCCAAGACTACACAGAGAAAAACCTGTCTTGAAAAGCCAAAAATAAGTAAAGAAATGCAAATCTTTTTTTTTTTTTTTTTAAATGTATAAGGCTAGAAAGGAAAGGACTCTCAAAGGTGTAATCCCCAAACACAATTGTGTCTATGTTATTATCTGGGCTATGTGCATCTAGTCACAGTCTCATCTCAAAACATACTTTTAGCTGGTTAACCTCGAACTCCCTTTATTTTATTTTATTTTATTTTATTTTATTTTTTATTTTAATAGCATTGAAAAATATGGAAAGCAAAAGAAATCTTGCTCTGGGCTGGAGCACAGCTCTGCGGTAGAGCGTTTGCCTAGTAGGCATCTGTCCCTAGGTGCTATCTCAGGGTATCAAGAGGGCTGAGAACACAAAAGGATTTGTCTTAAGAAATGGCACAAATTCACAATGTAGCAATACTGATTATGACGCATAAAATTAAATTCTTAAAAAGACACAAAGATGGATTTATAGTAAAGTAGGGAGTGAATTAAGGAAGAGCTGGCAGAGGGGAGGTGATCTTTATCAAAGCACGTGGCTTTGCTAGAAGGTGTTAGTGCATGCCTTTAATCCCTTCTCTGAGAGTTTAAGGCCAGCCTGGTCTACAGAGCGAGTTCAAGTCCAGCCGGGGCTACACCGAGAAACCCTCTCTTGAAAAAAAATCAAACGCTACTTCCAAAAAGCAAAACAAAACAAAAAAATATGTGAAACTCTCAAAAACTAGTGTCTCATGATTGGAGGAAAGATCAGAAATATCTTCCTCCCCATTTCTTACTTTGTCCTAAAACAAAACATCATATATGCATATGTATACGTATATGCATATACATACATATATATATGTATGTACACACACACACACACACACACACACACACACACACACATTTTTTTTTTTAAATCTGCCCTTTGGAGGAAACTACCTCCCACTGAGAGGTCAACTCCCACCCTTGAGGACTATCTTCTCTATGCACTTGAGACAGCAGAATTTATTCATACAGAAGATCTCTAGCCTGTCATGGTTCAGTTTACTCATTTGAGAGGGGGAAGTCACATAAAGTATACAAAGCCACCAGCTAACAAATTCCTCCAAAGACCATGAGGTGAGAGAACAGGCTCGGGGGAGAGAGCGGGGAGCTGGCTGTGAACTAGACTTGCTGGAGTAGGCAGGCAGGACATCCACCCAATCTGCACACACGGCAGCAAGCAGAAGGTAAGAACTCATGTGGTGGAGATCGGGAAGAGAGTCACAAGATTAGAAAGCTTGAGAACCAGCTGGGGATCAATAGGTCACCCAGGAATGTCTGTAAGGACAGCCTCTCGTCTAGATGGAATCCTGGAAATGCAGAATTTTCCAGAAGTTCCCAGGTTGAAAGAAAAAAAATCAAATCAATACAAGTAGCCCAGGAAACAATCTGGGTCGTGTCTCAGCTTTTCCTAGCAGGCACATGTGCTGGAATTTCACTCAGCATCTGGACCTTTTCTTCCTCCTCCCCCACCTCCCCCACCTCCCCCACCTCCCCCACCTCCCCCACCTCCCCTTCCTCGCCTCCCCGTCCTCCCCCTCCTCCTCCTCTATTCCCAGCCTCTTCCTCCTCCACACAGGTATCTCAACATCAGGGTGTCCTCAAACTTTCTATGAAGCTGAGGATGCCCTTTCCGCTTTGACTTTGCTATCTGCACCTCCTTAGTTGTTAGGGCTGCTGGCATCAGCCACTACTTCCTGTCTTAAGTGACCTGGGGACCTAACTCAGGGTTTCACACATGCTAGGCAAGGACTCTACCCAGTGAGCTACATCCCCAGCCTCTTTTTTGACTTCTAAGTGTAGCTCTGATCTCTGACTTCTAGTATCCGCCACCTACCACGTGTAATGCTTTGTAAATCTAATCACACATCACCCTAACAACCAAGAGAGACAGACGCTAGAACGCCCACCTACTGTCAGTCAGAGCCCTGGAAAGTCTACAGATCACAGGGATCTATCTCACAGATGTTTTGATCCCACAGGCACAGGCGCAGGGTGGACGGATGCTAAGAAACAGAAAGCTTTCTCTTGCCAAAAGGCACTCGCATGGCAGGGGAAACGGTACCAAGCCGCACACAGACTTCACTGGGGGCTTGCTCTTCCAACTCCCCTGCAAGTTCTTAACATGAAAATATCAGTCAGTCTGAAGCCGAACTTTTGGAATGCATCAACCCTACTAAGCACAAGAGCAGATGAGCAAGTTCAAGGTTTGAGTGCTCAAAGGTGAAGCCACTTAATGAGGTTAGAGCTGGAAGGGCAAACACGGCCGAGCCCACCACTCTGGTTAAACACTGCAGGCCTGACCCAGACTGGTTTCTGCCTGGTTTTGAGGTGGACAGCTAGAACATCAGGCCACAGGCTGTGGGAGAGGCAGGCTTTCTTGGCCTTCCCTAATCAAGAGCTCAGTACTCTGGGCTAGAACAACTGCCAGCCTGCAGCTGTTCCTCTGGCTTGGCTGTCCTGGACATGGGCTCGAGGAGACTTGACAAGGGAAATTCTTGGGGACTATTCAGACAAGGCCAAGACCTCATTGTGAAACAAGGCAGAGAGGACCCAGCTAATGTCATCAAAAGACCTTATGGCCCTCGCGATCTGGTGGGACACAGAGGTCCTAAGAGCACTTCTTCACACATTAGGAACAGATGAGGTGTGGAAGACATGACAGAAAATACAGATGTCTCCATTTTCTTCTAACAAGAAATGTCACTAGCTCTCTCCCACACACAAAGAATCCACTAGTCGGGAGGGAGAAAAGCGCTTAAGGGGTCTGTATCTAGCTTAAAAATGCTCCCTCGATAACCCCAGGTAACAGTTAAAGCCATGGTGCCTTCCCAAGCTAAGCAGGAGTGAGTGTGTGTGTGTGTGTGTGTGTGTGTGTGTGTGTGTGTGTGTGTGTGTGTGTGTGTGTGAGCACGCTCGCGAGCTTAGTGTGTATGTCTGTGTTTGTATATGTGTGATGTATGTGTTTGCGTGTGTGGTGAATGTGTGTTTGTGTGTATATTGTGTATATGGCATGTGTTTGTGAGTGTGTGGTGTGTGTATGTGTGGTGTGTGTGTGTGTGTGTGTGTGTGTGGTGTATATGTGTTTGTATATTTATGTATAGTGTGGATGTATGTTTGTGTGTCTGAGTGTAGTGTGTCTTCGTGTGTGTTTGTGCATGTGGTATTGAGTCTCAAACGCCAAACCTTTACCACTAAACTACACCTGTAGCCCTCCTCTGAACATTAGGGATAAACTTCTTCCAAGTCAGACTGAACCCAACTATAAGAAATAAGCCTATCTACCGTATGTTCACTAATAAGCTGTCTCGTGAAACATTAATATCTGCTTTCTACATTTATATTTATGTATATGCAGCTTCCATATATTTAGTATGAAAACCAATGTGTCCATTTGTGTGGTTGTTAATCCCCACAAGGTCTTGTACAGCCATTATGCCACACCTATGCCTAAAATAAAAAGCAGAGCTGAGCTCTTGGGAAATGCTTGGCGCCCCACTGTATTCCAGACACAACCACAGGCTCCTGGCTCTGGGGATGACAATACAGAGTCCACTTAAAATCCCAACGATTTTGCACAACTGTCTTGTCATTTTGCAGCTGAACTTTGCTATTTTCTCTCTCTCTCTCTCTCTCTCTCTCTCTCTCTCTCTCTCTCTCTCTCTGTGTGTGTGTTTTATCATACATAATTGCTTCTGGTTACAGACATACCTAAACCTAGTTTCTGCCTGAAGTCAACTTTTTAATAACGTCACAAGAAATGCTGAAAACACAAGCTTTCCTCCGAATGAGCACACACAATTAACTCAAGAGAAGCCATAAAAACTTAATGAAGGCCATGAAGAAACTGAAACCTGACTGGGGAGTTTGGCACACTCCCTTTCACCAACCCTGGAGCGAGTTTTGAAGGCAGCAGTGTCAGCTGATTGGCACAAGCCTTGCAAGCTTCGCCGGCCACTGGCTCTAACAGGATGCCTGGTCCCAGTTAAACCAGGCAAGTGCAGACAAGAAGCACACACAGGAATTAGGACCGTGAGGCAACTGCCTCTCCCAGGGCAGCTCAGCTGGGGGTGGTTTTGTGGCTGTAGTGCCTTCGGTAACATCTGCATACGTTCTGGGTGTGAAAGTTGAAAGGAAGGTTACATGTATTGAGTGAGTGAAGGTCAGAGATGCCAGTGCTCTGTGCTATGGGCACAGGCAGTCCCTCCAGCAAAGAAGTACCTGGCCCCAAAAGTCAAAGATGCTCGAAGTAAATAAAGCCCTAGTCCAGGTCTGTGCAGCAGCTGCAGAGAGTCACAAATGTTTCCTACTTCCTTGTTATCTGCCTCACACACGTAAGGCCTCACTCGGTTAATTTATTTTTTAGTCGTTAGCATGAGTTTCAAATTGTTGGCTAACGAGCAACAGGTCATTATCTCTAAATCACAGAGAAAAGTTAACAAAGAGCAGAACACCGCTCAGTGTAAGGAAGGCCTATAAGCTGGCTGCCCTTGGACACTATGTCCTCCCAGTGCTAACAGGAAAAAGGAATAACTTCACAGGACAATGGACAAAATGGGGTTCTAAGACATTAAGGTAGAAGAGTCTATGCTAGAGTGTGTCTCCAATCACTACGACACTGTTTAGCTTCTTCACCTGCCCTGCCGTTATGTGTAGGGCAGAATGCTGACAGCTAACGAGAAATCACTATGATAACATAAACACTAGAAATCACGATAATAATATAAGCATGCCAGCAAATTTATATATATGTGTGTGTGTGTGTGTGTGTGTGTGTATATATATATATATATATATATATATATATATATATATATATATATATATATATATATATATATCCCAGAAATACCAGCCACCAGCAGCAAAGGGGAAGGGCTGTGCATCCAATAATACATTCTTCAACTTGGGCTAGTAACTTACTAATCTTTGGGCTAAGATTCTTCACTAGAAATAGGAAAAATGAAATAGGCAACCAGTAAAGACAACTTCAGAGTTAGTCCAATCACGGAGCTCTCCGCACAGAGAACCGAAGTAAAAAGGAGTTCTTGGAATTACTGAACAGTCCCATAACTTAGAGGCAAGGATGCAGGAATGACTATGGCATGTTATCATGAAGTTTCCGACACTCACGCTAGGGGGCAGAATTCTACCCAAGGGGAGACTTTGGTCCTCAGGCTTAGGGAGCCCCGTCGCCCCTCAACAACTACACACAAATTTTCTAAAAGATCACCAAGTCAAGAAATATTTTCCCTAGAGACAAACCTCATTTTTCTTATAGATAAAATCAACTGAAAACCCAGTCTAGTGGTATACCAAAGCAAAAGTCTCGCTGCCTTCCTACAGGTATAAAACAAAAGTCCACGAATTAAAAAATATTAAGGAGTCTCTATTTTTTATATATTTCTGGGGTCTCTATTTTCTACATATTTCTAGGGTCTCTATTTTCTATATATTTCTCTTCTTCTAAGTAATGGATGGGAAATTTCTTTCCAGGATGCCTTTCAGGGTGACAGAGACAAACACTTTGATAAAAGACAATTCGACCATTATACACTACATCACTGTAGCCATTATAAGTAGCTATCTGAGAATACAGTAAGTGTACGTCAGGTCTTGAAACACTATAGCCAATTAACTCTGATAAAGCAACTTAGCTAAAGCGGAGGCAAACTCTCACCACTCTGATTTGCTGGAAGATTCCAAGACAGTCCTGGATTCACAAAACATCACCCCGACTTTCAGCAAAGATCTCACTAGCCTCCCTCAAGTCAGCTAAGTTTACTCTGAGCCACTTCAAACCTCAAAACTTAAACAGAATTTATTAAATAAACACAACCAAGAAAGGAATCGGTGCCAAGAAACCAGAGCGGCTCTCTATCCCAGGGGGAAAAGAAAACTTTCAAGTCCCGTCTCAAGTAACTGTGGTGTCCCGCCCTCAAAGACCCTAAAGCAGGCATCGGTTTCATCTTCTAAAATAACCATTGTTTGCCCTAAATGAATTTTATTTAACCTCGAATTCAAGATCTGCCAAAAACAAAAAACAAAACAAAACAAAACAAAAACCCCGGCATTATAAACAGGATCATTCGGTCTCGTGCTCTGGAATTATCCGCAAACCCGATCTGAGAGACGCTGTTAAAGTACGGACCCTAGACTTGAAGGCCCAATGAGGCAGGGCAAGCAGTGACTGACTGGATCCAGCCGGCCGGCTCACACTTCGTTAGCCGGCTCCTCAGGAAGCCTGCACGTTTGGCAGAGGAAGTCCCAGATCTTTCTCGGAGCAAGGCACCTCCCGGCTGTGCCTTTTACCGCGTTTCCTGCACCCGAGCCGTCTGGCCCTCAGCTCTCCCCCAACCGGCGCCCGGGGACTCACCTGGCGCGGAGTGTCAGCTAGCCACCCACGCCCGGGGACATACGAGCACAGGACAAACTCAAACCTGCCTAGGCTTACTCATCCGAGACTCGGGGCCGGCGGAGGGAGTGGGGTTTCAGGAGACTCCCACAAAGTTTCCCCTCCTGGGACGCGCAGGCGCCGGGGCGCGCTCGGTGTGCGGGTCCGGGTCCCGGTCTCAGCCAGGTCCTCCCCGCCACTCACCTCGGGAAAAAAGCTGTCCATTGTTCCGGCGCCCGCACCTTCCCGGCACGGCTCCAGTTGCGGAAGTCAGCGCAGCAGCAGGTCCCGGGAAGCCACGCGTGTCACGGTGCGCCTCGGGGCGACTCCAGCCCGCGGAGCCGCCGCGCTGCCATCCCCCGGTCGCTGCTGCTCCTCCGCACCTTTTGTCCGCGTCTCGGACCTCCTCTGTCCCAACCGCAGCCTTTGTCTCTCCTTCCTCCAAGTTCCTCACTTCTGGGCGAAGTGCTCCCGGGCGGAGAACAGCTGGTAGCACATTCTTCCCGGGCTGGGGGAGGGCCGGCAAGGGGCTGGCGACGCGCCTGCCGCCCTGTGAGCTCCGCCGGGGGCGCTCGGTCCCAGCGGGGGTGGGGTGGAGGATTGCAGATACCAGCAAGCCAACAACGGTGAGCACTCCGGCCCCAGGCGCGGCCGGCTCTCGCCAGCTCCTGGGTCTCGCTTACTCCAGTGCTCCGTCCGCCCCGCCCTCAAGCCCCGCCCCCAACATATAGCCACGCCTCCATTAGTAAGGTCACGCCTCCTCTGGACCTGGCCCCGCCCCCGGAAACTCCTCCAACCTGCGGAGACTGAGTGCCTGCTCTCAACTACATCCAGACCCCGCCTACCCGACTTCTGGTTACGCCCATTATAGCCCCGCCTACAGCCTGCTCAGGCTTCCCACAAGCCGCGCCCTCTCCCAACGACTACCCAAACCACGCCCACCGGATGCACGGCTCCGCCCCTAGGAGCCCTGCCCTCTGCCTTCCCTGACTGCGGCCGGCTACCCCCTAGATCCACTCTGAATCCTTGGAGGTGTGCGCTTCTCCTGGGTCTTCTTGCCACCTGCCTAGGCGCCATTAGGTGACTTGACTCTTCCCTCTGGACATAGAGACTAGATAGTTACGCAGGATTGAAGAGGAGCCCCACGGCGGTGAATGTTAGACACCCCAGGAACCTGCTCCACGTGGATCTCATCAGTGCGGCTCTACCGTTGTGCGATCCCTGAACAGGAAGCGGAAAACAGAGGAATCTGAACTTTTGAAAGCTGCTTTTCCGCGTCCAGTTTCTCTGCTCCAAGTCGGTTTTGTGATAGCCGCAGGAAAATATTTTGGGATGTGTATCACCTTAAAACTGTAACCTCTGTTTCTGGGCTTAAAGGAAGTAGAGCAGATGGAAGGGAGATGGGTAAATGCTCTTGTTCACCAGGAGTCAGTCCTGGTTCTCACCGAGGCAACTCCTCCAGCTTTGTTGTGGCCAGGAATCTGGGGATCCTGTAGCACACTCTGGGATTCCTAAGTCTGCTCTCTTAACAGGAGTCCAGATGGCCCTCCAAAGGTGGTGCTTGGCCCAGTGCAGAAAGAACTCCCAACAGCACAGTAGGAGACCAGGCCATCCAAGTCCTGGATCCATGAACCCTTTGAGCCGACCAACCTGCTGGGTTTCGTCAGACTCACTCAGGAGCTACAGCTGGTCCAGCAGCGGGTTGTTAACTGGCATACTGGGAACAATGAACTGATTTGAGAAGTTCTCCTTAAGGGATTTGTCAACTGCTAGCAGCTTGAGAAAGATACTTTCCAGGGAAGTCTTTCTGGGAAATGACACAGCCCTCGCTGTCCCAAGCTGCACCCTGCCTGGTTAGGTACCTGCTTCTTAGGTTTATTCTAGATGTTGGAATATCAATCACATATTTGGCTTTTTCTTGATGTCCTATTCCCCTGCAATTGGGAGAGTCGAAGCTTGTGGAGGAAGGGTAATGCGCTCAGACTGAATGAAATGGCTGAACACAACAACCATCTTGTAATCCTTATTTGGGAATTTAAGCGTTACTGTATCCCAAAGCATTTCAGTAGCATTCGTACTCTTTCTCCCATTTCACCGCTTTGAGGGAAGAGTCACGGTATAAACGAGTTAATGATACATGTGCTGTGCTACATGACTGGTTCCTTCCACGGGTTTACACGAGGTTGAAGGAAAGTTAAGATGGAGCCAGGACAAATGTCACAACCAAAGTGCTTAGTCAAATGAGCTTTGCCACCAGCCGTGTTCACATAGGGTGGCTGACAATTAAGCCATTATGGCATTAATCTGCACACATCTCTGCAAGAAAAATGATTTAGGGAGCTGGTTGGAGTGTGTGGGTGTGAATTGGTGCCCAGCATCTGTCCTGCTCCAGACTTGTTGGTCAACCTTGGCCTCTGGCCTTTCAGAAGTCACCATCCAAGCCAAGCCTAGCTCAACAGCGAGAACAGATGTGCTATGTTAACACAAGGCTTGGTAAGAGAGGAGCGTGGAACTACCTAACTGCGTGGACACTCTGGACTTTCCCTTCTTTTTTCTGTAAATTTATAACTTAGAAAACATAACCCAAAGTCTGTTCATTTTTACTTAGAGACAGGATCTCGAGTATCCCAAGATATTCTAGAATTCTCTATAGAGCTTAAGCTTCTGATTCTCCATGGGGAACCATGTCCGAGTTTGGGGCACTTATGCATTCCTGAGGATAGAACCCAGAGCTTTGTGTGTTGTAGGCAAGCACTCCACCAACTGAGCTACAGCCCCAGCCTGCCCTGTCTCAAACTCGCGGTCCTTCTCTCTTAGCTTCCTGAGCACTGGCATTGTAGGCCTGGGCCCACACAGTAGGCTTGGTTTTTTTGTTGTTTTTAAACTGCTGTTGTGTTTGTTATTATAATTTAATAACAATAAATAATTACATGTTAAAATAGCACAGTTTATGAAATACAACTATATGGTCCAAAATGAAAACTATAGTAAATAAAATGGTATTGCTTTTTTTTTTTTTTTTTGCTTAATAGAAAATATTGAGTTATTGTATTTGCTTCTGCATTTATTCTGATTCAACGTATTGTTTTGGTTGAACAATAATAATGTTCAGTAATATACTAATATTCTTTCATATAATTATGACTATTCTTTATATGACATCAAAACATATACTTCTAAGTGTTCATTTGTGATATGAAATCTGGAGCCATATGCATGCATAGTTTTTAGTTGTTTTTGCGGGAGGCAAGGGATTTGTTGAGACAAGATTTCTTAGCTCTGGAACTTAAGCTGGCCTCAAACTCAGCTCAGCCTCTGCCTCCGTAGTACTGGGACTAAAGGTCTTGAGACACCATGCTCAGGTCATAGTTTTATGTCACTTAAGAAATATGGTTAATAACTGTCCTCTACTTAACTCACATAGGAAAAATTGTACACCAGATCCCATATACAAAGCCAAATTTGTGCAATTATTTTATTGGTAGAGTTGGGGGGGGTGGGGGTGAGGCTGGGAATCAGAATTTTAGCAAGCATACAGGTAGCCCGTGTGGAGCTTGAGAATCTTTGCAGAATCTATCAGATTTTCGGTCTCTATGCACATTCTCAAGAAGGTGGAAAAACAAACCTTCGCGGTAAAACTGTTTGCGGAACAAACAGCAAAGTTATTCTAAGTATTCCGAGTAGACCATGCAACCTCCACACCTTTGGGACGGCATCGTTTCCCTGAGAGGCCCTTAAATTCACAAGGTCTTTGACAAGACTGAGCGAGAAAGGGAGACGCTTTAAATCAATAGATTTCTAAGAATATCTACTCTTGCTATTTGGGGGAGGGGGTGGTTGGCTGAGTTTTAATTTGAGTTGTTAAATACTTCCTCTTGAGACTGGACAAAGCTAAAGGTCAAATTTTGCCTGTGTCAAGTGACAAAGTCACAAGAATGTTGAGCCAAGGTTTGTTCTCAGCTCTCCTACATATAATTCAAAGATATTATACCTGGCTAATAAGCTACCACCTTTGTAAAATGAAAGACCTAAAAGGCCAACGCCAAGCTTTCTTTATTGGCAAATATAATTCCACAAGTAGAAAAGAAATTCTGTTACTATCAACTGGATCACATTCTTCCCCTCAAGCTCTAGGTGTATATGTCTCCGTGTGTGTTGGATAATATAATTGTGCCCTGTTTGTTTTCTTCCACGTGTTTGTTTGCTTTCAATTGAGATGTGTTGTCTTATTTTCCTTTATAAACTCAAATGGAGGCCTCTGTTGTTGTTAGCTCTGTTGCTGATGCTTATCTTGTTGTGGGTGCAGGTGGACTGTTTCCCACTATCTGTTTTTATTAAATACCCAGCGTTTAATTGCTCCACAGTAATGCTTTAATTACTAGTTAGAGAAAGGGAAAGTTCTGGAGGGTTTTTTCACACAAATTAGAAGTTAATAACCGACACAATTTAAGACTCCTCTCATGCTTTACTTAATAGCAGGCCATCCTTTTGGTTCACCTACGGACTTGGGTGGTAAAATTTTTTCAGTGGTTTTTGTCTTTTTGAAAAAGAAATGAAAATTAAGGAGATTTGTAACTTTTTAAATTTTTTTTACATGTATGGATGTTTTGCCTGCATATATGTCTGTGCACCATGTGTGTGCCAGGTGCCTGTGGATTTCATTTGCATGCCTGGCCTGGCCCTGTTATGTATAATAGATCATATAATAATCTTGGAAAGTGTGGATGCTTTTCTCCTTGATTTCCTTGTGTCTTTGTGCCTCCTCTTTCTCCCTTTCCTTTAAAATGGCTGCAGACTGACCTTCCGAAGTCTGTCCTTTCTCGCCTCTCGGATCATTTAAGATGTAGGTCTCTAAGCATCTAGCTTTCGGGTACTTCTTTCTCCAACTTTTCATCTTTCCTGCTCTTTCCCTAAAGCCAATAAATACAGTTGTATCTTCTCTGAAAACATTTGTTCCTTAACCCGATTATTGCCCAAACCGCTGGATCATCTCTCTTACTCTAAATACATGGCTTTCATTTCGACTGCTCGATATACTCACTTAAGGCTTAATAAAGGAGTCTAATCCCAAAGGTTAAGGTAGCCTATGTTTTAACTTTGGAAGCTCAGAGTACCAGTTTGGGTGGCACAGGGCATGTCGGAGGCAGTGGCCATATGCAACATCAATTCAGTACTGTATCTTAAATCAAATATATGTACTCTCTGGGCCCCATCCACCCAAAGGGGAGCTTGGGGAGCTGCGTCAGCATAGCAGAAGCCTGGCCACTCCCGTGGGAACTATGGGTGACTCCTGTCGTACATCACGGGCAGAATAGAGCAAACGTCCCTTAGCAACCTGCAAAGGCCTTATTCCCTCTCTTAAGTTTTCCTGGAAATACCGCTGTATATTTTGCTTCTTGAATGAGTTGAGAATATGTCTGGATTTTTCCTTCCAAAAGCTCCCATTAAGTGTGCTGCTGTGGATTGACAAGGGTAGGAACTCAGAGACCTGCGCGGAGTCGTTACTATAAGGATGTCCAGGGCAGAAGAGGAATAGTTAAAAACAGGACCCAGCCTGTAGGAAAAACATCAGCCACTTCTATGCCGAGGCTGGGCAGCCCCAAAGGCATCTCCTGCAGGAGGACCTAATTGAGAGAGGACTTGCCTAGTGTACTGACTGGTTTTGTGTGTCAACTTGACACAAGCTGGAGTTATCACAGAGAAAGGAGCTTCAGTTGAGAAAATGCCTCCATGAGATCCATCGGTAAGGCATTTTCTCAATTAGTGATCAAGGAGGGAGGGCCCCTTGTGGGTAGTTTCCTGGTCTAGTAGTCTTGGATTCTATAAGCAAGCTGAGCAAGTCAGGAGAAGCAAGCCAGTAGGTAACATCCCTCCATGGCCTCTGCATCAGCTCCTGCTTCCTGACCTGCTTGAGTTCCAGTCCTGACTTCCTTTGGTGATGAACAGCAGCATGGAAGTGTAAGCTTAATAAGCCCTTTCCTCCCCAACTTGCATCTTGGTCATGATGCTTGTGTAGGAATAGAAACCCTGACTAAGACACCTAGCATGCACAGAGCCCTGGACTTGATCTCAACATCACTTTGAGGTAAAAAATGGGAGGGTCAGAAGGTCACTGTCATTGTCAGCTAAGTGATGGGTTTGAAGCTGGCCTGAGATTCCTGAGACCCTGGAGCAGGGTGGATATCTCTACAGCGCATGCCCTCAATGACATACTTTGTCCAACTAGGTCCCACCTCTACCTTCCCAGAGCTCATTTAATTACAAACCCAGACTGATAGACTAATCCACTGGGAAGGTTAGAGTCATCATGGTCCAATCAGCTCTGAATACTGACAAATCCGGACCAAGTCTTCAACACATGAGTCTTCTCAGGGAGGGAGGGGGCTTTGTATCCAGATCATAACAAGGAAGCAAAATTAACAGAACACCAGGTTCATAACTGTGCAACCCAGTGGTGTTTAGTATATTCATAGTGTCATGCAAATATAACCACAATGAAGTCCTGGAGTATTTTTCATAATTCCTCCACCCTCAGCCTTTAGATACCACAAATTCATTTCCTATTTTGATGTACCTGCTCTGGATTGTGTGTAAGTGCCACCAGTCAACCTTTCTTTTCTTTTCTTTTTCTTTTGTGAGATGGGGATTTTACTTTGTGGCCTAAGTTGGCCTGGGACTCACTATGTAGACCAGGTTATTCTTTAACTCACAGAGATCCTCCTGCCTCTGCCTGTGTTGGAATCAAAGGCCTGCACCACCATTCACCTGCCTTTGTAGCAATTTCTTATCCATATGATTTAGCAGATAAAATAATAGTATTCTTGGATATGAATAAGTTAAAGAAAAGCTATAAAAGAACATGTTTCATTTATCTGCTAGAGGGTGTTTGTTTATTTGTTTGATAAACAGACTTAAAAACATATGTTTAGTTTTCATCACAGACAGGAGCCTAGAAGGCTGGACTATTCTAGAAGGGCCTCAGGGTCACTGTATCCTAGGCCTTCTGACATGTTCCAATATGGCCTTGCCTCTGTTCCTGAGATAACAGGAAACAGCAGGAAAACTATCAAGAGCACAAAACACGCATGCAGATTCTACAGGAAGGTTCAAGTTCTTTCAGATCATTCTTTCTCATTTCTTGTTACCAGAACACAGTTGGCGGTAGCCAGGAAAGCAAAACAACAACAACAACAAAACCATCATATATATTTTGTATTCTTTTCCCACAGCTAAACATCATTACTTAAAAGAAGGAATAACAAGGACTTAGGGAGCAGCTGCAGGTCTTCCCTGCAGTAAATTAAGTGGGTAACAAGCTTCGAACAAAAGGACAAAGATGATTAGTGCTGTTATTCCAGGTATCAGTGACAATGGCAACCAAACTTACTCTTTATCCTCTTCTGCAATTTCCTGATGTTTGGGCCATGCCTGTAAAATCATAAAGACAGTGCTATTTTGAAGAGTAACTTTCATATTTCCTCTGTAAAATAATTACATTCACTTATCTTCTTTTTTTTTATTGTTTAAGAAAGTCCGTACTTTGTGACTCTGGTGTCACACATCAGGAGTTACAAAGAAGAATAAATCAGAAAATCAATAGGCTAGGTGCAGGGAGAGAGAGAGAGAGAGAGAGAGAGAGAGAGAGAGAGAGAGAGAGAGAGAGAAGATGCTCAAATGACCGTGGAGACTCATGGGATAAAATTATGTGTGAAGTTATAGTGTCATGGGTTAAGTTGTATCTTTAAAAATTCATATGTTGAACCTATAACCCACAGAAACTCAAGCTGATACTGTATGTGCAACCAGGGCCTTTAAAGAGGCACTTAATTTTTTAAAGAAGTGGCACAGTGTGATTCATGTTACTTTGTAGAGAGAGGAAAAAAAAATAGATAGGGTTTCATTATGTAGCCATGGCTAGCCTGGAACTTGCTATGTAGATCAGGCTAGCCTGGAACTCACAGACATCCTCTTAGTGCTGGGAATAAAGGGGTGCACTACCATGTCCAGTTAAAAAGAGAATATCTGAATCTCCAAAGAGAATGAAGTATGCAGAACGCACACGAGGGAGGTCACACCCTATGGGACCATGTGCAAAGTAAGGTGAGAAACCTTGGGAGAGAGACCAAACCTGAACTTTAAGTCTCTAAACGTGGGCAAAGGTTAATTCTGTTATTTAAGCCACGCAGTCCGTGGCACTTGCTTGCTCTGATAACCTTAGCAAACAAGCAAGGGGAATCGGAAAGAAATTTTCAAAGAAAACTCCATTTGAACCACACCCCTGCCAGGGAGAGGGGAAAGGAAAAGCACACCCCAGTCAAGGTGTGAAAAGCATTTTCAGCAGAGTATTGATCTGATCTGAATGTGATCCATTCTGAAAGCACTAATGTGTTGGAATTTGGTCCCCAAAGTGGCTCCATTGGAAGGTGGCTATGAAACACAAGGGACTCAGAGACAGAGCTCAGTGCAAGGCAACCAAGTCATAGGAGCACTGTCCCCGGAGGAGTTAATGTCTTCCTGAGAGCCAGCTAACTTCTCCCAGGAAGGCTATTGTAAAAGGGCAAGGCTCCCATTCCTCTGCCTACTGGTTTCCCAACTCTGCCCAGAGCTCCGGCTTCCTGTCTCTCCCTGTGGTCCTTTCTCCGTTCCTGCAACCATTATGCTGTTTGCGGTTTTCAGCTGTGAGCTCAGTAAGCTCCCCAGCCTTCTGTATTTTCTTACAGTAATGGAAAAATGGACTGATAGAGGCACCAGTCAGTGGTGGGGTAAGGTTGGGTGTGCACATGTGGGGTTAGAGGAGACAAACATGCAGTGTCTGCTTGAAAATTTCATTTAGTGAGCTTACAAACAGTAGTAGTTTGTTGGTATTAGACAATGAACTCTATGGGAAGCTGCCCTCCGGTTGACAGCATTTAACAGGTCCTCTGGTGCCAATACCCTCACCAGTTTTTAAATGCCAACGTGGTTCTAAACACGGAGCTGAAAACAGAGCGTGGTTAGCACACTTTTCAGTCATTTCTGTCATGGAAGCTACAACAGACTAAATGGCCTCTGCTGCACAGATCATTAGTAAAGTATACTAGAATAATTTAAGATAATGAGCTTTTAATAGTTACCACCTTTTAATAGAATGTACTTATTGTGAGTTATGTAACTTAATTTTGAGCAATGGCTATAGTTAACAACTAGCCCTCAGATTCTGATAAACAATATAATCCCATAGATTACTATGGACACACAGACTATTTTATAAGTTACTATTTTATAAGTTATTTTATAAGTCATCTTGTCCTTAAGGATTAAGACTCAGAAAATAAAACAATACCCAGTGAATTGCACGTCATTTTCAGGAGATCTCACACACACACACACACACACACACACACACACACACACACGCACGCACACGCACACACACACACACACACACACACACACACACACAAATGAACTTGAGGGTTAAATAGCTCAGTTGATAGAGTCGAAGATAGCAGGACCACAACCCTGAGTTAGACCCCCAGCACTGCATTAACAGGGGTTTGTGGCGTGAGACTGTAATCCCAACACTCAGGAAGTGGAGGCAGGAGAATCAGAAGTTCAAGGTCATCCTTGAATGTGAAGTGAGTTTGAGGGACTAGAGAGATCTTACACATTAAGAACTCAGGTTGCTCTTCCAGAGGACTTGAGGCCGGGGCCTGGTAACCACATGGAGGCTCACAAACAGTCTATAACTCTAGCTCCTGGAATCTGACACCCTCTTCTGGCTCTGTGGACACCAGGTACACACACAGATGCGTAGATGTACATGTAGGCTTAACACCCACACTCAGAAAAGAAAAAGAAGGAAACAAAGTGAGCCAGCACGGGAGCCTGAATCAGATAAAGGATCCAAGTGGGACTGGGAGTAGAGCTCGATTGGCAGGGGACTTGCTTTGCATGCATGAGGATGTGGTTTCGACCCCCAGTCCCACAGAACAACAGCAACAATAAGAACAACAGTGTGAGGGTCTTGCTAACAGAGGTCTAAGATTGAAGACTCCCGGGGAGAAAGACTTTTCTAATCTACAGTGGTGTTTAGAGCATAACAGAGGAGGTGAGGTTAACTTTCGCCTTCAAGAAGACAGTTTGGAATGCAGGAGGAAGATAAGCAAGGCAGGGCTCTAAGGAGATTGGGATGGAGCAGACTGAATTCGAGAGGAGGGTGGATGAGGAATTTTCTGAAGGGGTACTCTCCACGGGCTGCTAGGGTACTAGGAGATAAGGCTGCTTGAATATTTACATTGGTCTTGACTATTTACATTGGTAAACTGTAAGTTAACCAGGGTTTATCTTGATGTCCAGAGTATCCAGGCTTTCTCTGTGCAAGGAAGAGAAAGAGGGACTCTGGATATTTTCTAAACCGCCAGGGAAAGGCTGAGGGAGAGACAAGCCAGGCATACTCCAAGGCTCGAGATCAGACCCATCTGACAAATGAGGTGATATCAAGTGAGAAATTGCTCGAAACAGGAAACCCCTTTGGAAGATCCAGAGAAGCAAACCTGACTTCTCTGTCATTTCACTAGAGACCCATGCCTCACCTCCAAATTCTCCCAGAAACCCATATCTTCTCAGCACCGTTATCTTTCCTCTCCACAGCACCATCTTCTCCCTGGCCAGAACTTTTGCATCAGAGGATAGCCTGCCTGAGTAGCCCTGATAATGGGCGTGTTTCCTCCTCCAGCCTGCACCTCCAGAGCCAGACATACCTGGAGCATCCTTCCTTCTCTTTTGCCAGCATCACCAGTGATTTCTCTGCTGCTGTCAACGCAGCAAGAATGGTCTTTAAAATGGGAACCAGGGAAGTGGCGGCTAGCCTATGCTAAATGAGACCTGTCTTAAACAATCAAGTAAATCAACAACACCGCTTTATTTGGGGCCCTTCTACCTCCTGGACTGCTCTCTGCCATTCAACATCAAGTGTCAGCCGTTTCTGAGGCTGACCAAGGACCCGTCTCCTACCTCTTTCAGCCATAACTCCACAATGACTCTGCCTTCTCTGACTAAAGAGTAATGACTATGGAATTTAAATTTTGTGGGGCCCTTTGCACGTATTTCCTTCATGTGTGGCGTTTCTCTGAGGTCTTTATTTACTCTGGGAAGCTGGTTTCCTCTTCGCTGGGGGCTCAACACAGGTGTTAGCTCACCGTCCAACCTGCCCTTAGGTAGACCATTCATCCCACCCGATTTCATTCGCAGTATCTATCATTCACTGAAATGGTCTTCTGTGCTCATCAGCAAATAGTGACCTGTGGGTAACCTCTTGCACCAAGCTTGTTGAAATAATGTGAGTGGGATATGCCATCCCTGTTCACTTACAGGTAGAATGTGGCTGCCTTGTGGTGCATTAGCAGACCTGACCACACCAGTTGATATGATGGGCCTCGTGACCAGCAAGAACTAAATATTTACTTCTGTCCCTCTCAGGGAGATTTCCTGATCCAGGCCATACATGTTTACTGTATCTCCAAGCCTACTGCCCAGGGACAGTACCACCCATACTGGGCTGGGCCCTCTTACATGAATCATTAATCAAGAAAATGTCCCCACAGACTTGTCTACAGGTGATTTGATGGTGACAATCCCTTAGTCGAGGTTCCCTCTTCCTAGAGGACTCTAGCTTGTGCCAAGTTGGCATAAAAAACAAACAAAAACCAAAAAGAAAGAAAGAAAATGACCAGTACAAGGGGGTATGTAGCCTTCCAAATAATAAACTTCTACAAATGTGTAAATTTGTGGTGATTTCGTCATGCATTCTGTTTAATATTCAATATTGACCCAAGTTTGTGTTGGTGACTGGCTTGTGACTTCCGTCCAAATGGAGTTCAGGAGCAGTGAGGTTCACAAGATGAGGTTCTGTCCCACCATAGGCCTAAGCGAAGGAGCCCACGTGGGAGAAGAAAGATTCACAGGACTGTGAGAAGCAGAAGAGGAATATTTTCAGGGCAGTGTTGTTGTCTACTGGAGAAGTTCCTGGGACATTAAAATCAATGTCTTTCATGTCTGCTCTTACACAGCCTGGCCCCCCTCTCACCTCCACTTCTGCAAATCTTTCAGGAACTTCTGCCTGGCTTCATTTCACTAAAACTTAGTTGCTTATAGGCAGAAGGTCTGCACTAGAGTCATGAGGACCTGGGAGATTTAACACCAGTCAACTCAAAGTCCAGATGGGTACCTCTATTTTCTTTTTCTTTCTTGTCTTTTCTCTTTTAAGATTTATTTTATTTATATGAGTATACTGTGCCTGTCTTCAGACACACCAGAAGAGGACATCGGATCCCACTAGATGGTTGTGAGCCACCATGTGGTTGCTGGGAATTGAACTCAAGACCTCTGGAAGAGCAGTCAGTGCTCTTAACGGCTGAGCCATCTCTCAAGCCTGATATCTCCATTTTCATTTGGGCATGTTCTGTGCAACATTGGCATCTAGTCTGGAAGTCTTACAATAGAAGCTTCATATATATATATATATATATATAAATCATCCTAATCATGTGACTATAAAAGTGAACCAATGTGAGAAAGACACTTAAGCCAAAAGAATCGTGTGAATATTCACAATAAATCTCTCAATTTTGCTTCCTCATAAAACTTCTATTTAGTGTCTATAATTGAGGCGCTGAGATATTTGACTAATGGGTTATTTTGCCTCCCAGGCCAAGTAAGGTAGTAGATTACAATAAGTTACAGATGAGCCCCAACAGTAGGACATTACCTTAACAGGGTAGGTGTGTGGTCCTCATTCCCTACTCACCGGTACTATGTAACTGTGATAGTAAAGGCGTTCTACTAAGCAGCCACTGAACAGCAACACCGCAGAATCCAGGGCCATTCTTGGGTATGTGACTTGAGTTTGCACAGGGCACAGGGCCTCCCGAGCTTGGTTTAATTTTCTCCAACCACCATCTTGGTATTTGTCCTAGTTTTATCTTTGAACTTCAATTTTGCAAGTGAAGTCTGATGGCGCAATGAACCATGGGAACAGAGGAGACATAATTTTAACAGACGTCCTGTTTGCCTATCATGCGTGTGGTCTAGTGTACCTGAGATGCAAAGCATTCGGGGAAGTTCAAACCGAGTGTAAAGTAAGCATGTTATGTTTACAATTGAATACAGAAGGCCCCCCTCAATGCCCCTAAAAGGATGCCCTCCTATTCAAACCAAATCCGTTTTTAATCCAGAAAGGAAGTAACACCGTTTGAAAAAGTTATGCGTGTAGCAGGGATGGGGGTGAACTCAGGTCCCCTGGAAGAGTAAGAGATACTCTTAACTGGTGAGTCGGCTCTCCAGCCCCAGTACTAGCATTTTAAGAAACTCAAAGGTGCCTGGAGAGATGGCTCAGTAGCCAAGAGCCCTGGTTGCCGAAGAACCCACATGGAGGCCCACAGTGATTAGTAACTCCAGTCCCAGGGGATCCAGCGCCCTCTTCTGGCCTCCACAGGCACTGCACACACATAGTGCACAGGCACACATGCAGGCAAAACCCACACACATAAAATAAATAATAATTTAAAAAGAAAGCAATTCAGAGAACCAACGGAGTCAATCAAGTCCTTTATTATTTACATGTATTAGCCAATAGTAAGTGTTGGAAAAGGTGGAATGGGAAGACAGGGAAAATGGACCACGTATAGTTCCCTCCCCTTAATCCTGGGCCAGGAAAATGTGTACTAGGAAGAGGGAGGCTTACACCAGGTGTGCGGGCATGCTCCTTTAATCCCAGCACAGGGGAAGCAGAGGCAGGCAGGATTTCTGTGAGTTCAAGGCCAGCCTGTTCTAATAGTGAGTTCTGGGGCAGGCTAAGACTATACAGTGAGACTGTCTCAAAACAAAACAAAACAAAACAAACAAACAAACAACAACCAAAAAAGAAATAGAACTGGAATGGCTGAGCGGGTTTTGGGCAGCATTTCCATTGTCCTTAGAAGAACAAAAAAGGCATGATGCATGCACAAGAAATGGACTATGGAAATCCTACAGGGGCTAAGCATTCTGATAATTTAATTTAAAACTGGCAGCACACAATATACAGATCAATGATGAAATCGCTGCTAGTAATTTAAAATTTGTTTTTCTTTACTCATAGTGACAAAAGAACAAATAAAAACACATGAACATGGAAGAGAGGGACGGGAGAGTAAAGAGGAAGCTTTCTGGTTTGTACTTTGAGTGATACAGTTTTCCCCCATGTTTTGAGCAAGAGGATCGGGCATTTTCAGTTTTTCATTTTGCACTGGTTCCCATAAATTATGTAGACAGCCTTGACAGCCCTGACTTCTCAGATACTACAGCAGCAGGCTTACGTGCAATTAGGGTCACAGGGGAGGCTGGAGGTGGACCTCACAGCCTTACACTGTTATTTTAGGAAGGGTGGAGCTGACCGAGATTTCGTGAAGGAATGCGCTTTAGAGAATAAGTATGAAGATGAAAGAGCAGGGAGAGCCAGGCTTTCATTATGTCCTGTCTGGGCACTCGCTTAACAAATGAAGGACAGATATCCCACACAAAGAGAGAGAGAGAGAGATACAGAGACACACATACATACAGACAGAGAGACAGACAGACAGAGACAGAGACAGACAGATAGACAAACACACAGAGAGAGACAGAGAAGGAGAGAGAGAGACAGACAGGGAGAGAGAGGGATACAGAGAGAGACAAAGAGACAGAGAGAGACATAGAAGACATAGAAAGAGCCAGAGACAGAGAGAGACACACAGAGAGAGACAGAGAGACAGAGAGAGACACACACAGAGAGAGACAGAGAGAGAAGAGAAGCCAGCAAACTGGGCTTCTTTCCCAGCAAACCTAAAGAACCACAAAGAAAAGTCGGTGATCCATAAATGAAAATAATAGCAGGCACTATATCATTGATGTTATTAGCTAGGAAAGATAACATATATGTTTCTATCCCAAATCAGCATAAACATCAGTCTTGTGGTCATCTGCAAAGATTTTGTTTGGGTTAACTGATCAATAAAATAAAAATAAACTCTAGGATCATGGCAGATGCTTTTAGATGACTTAACATCAATCTTTTTATGGACAGTTAAGCAAGCCCACCAAAATCAGAAATAGTTCTGCACTTCTTGTCAGATTTCTAGAAGTTCACGTTCTTTAAAGGTATTCTATTGCCAAAATAGCTTGTCTGGTGACTGTGAAGGCCGCCCTACCCCCTTCCATTTGGAATCCTAAGTATGCCTTTACTTTAAAAATCGGGATCTCCCACAGGAGAGTGAGTTACAGGAAAAGGTGCCATTTCCTAAATCTCTCACATCTGCTATTCTTAATCTCCAATCAATGGAAATATTCAGATGATTTTTATGGCCTGAGTTGTTGGAATCAAAGTCGCTTGGTATGGAGAAAGACCACAAAGGTGAGCAAACACACACTCAGAGAATTTGCTGCCATGTTACCAGGCGGTGAGCAACATCTAGAGTGGACTCAGCTCTTCATCTTTTGCTCATTTTACATGACAGTAACCAGTCTTTTCCATGTGCTATTGACCAGAAAATGAATTTATTGATTGTCTGTCACCATATTCTACAAAAAGAAGGGAGGTGAATGCTTATTTGGTGCGAATATATTTATTGAGCCCTTCCGTCAGTTTGGACAGTCTCTGGTCTTTTCAATGACAGTGGAGTGTGATCCTGTAACTGTCCCATAACAGAGAAGAGGACACCAAGGATTAGTGGTGGAGCCAATTGCTCACATCCTTGTGAGTGACAAAGACTGAATTCAACACTGTGCTTTGGGTTGGAGTCTATTGCACTTAACCATTTTGTAGTTTCTTAAAGGGTTGCCCTCACTTGCCCACTACACAGAGGTTAAGATTAGCAAGTAGACTTCTGGATAAGCCTTTCCCCTTTCTCTTCTCAAGAAAGACTAGGTGTGTGTGGTGTGGTATGGTGTGTGTGGTGTGGTGTGGTGTGTGTGTGTGTGTGTGTGTGTGTGTGTAAGAGAGAGAAAGAGAGACAGACACAGAGAGACAGAGAAACAAAGACACAGAGATGTCCATATTTATCCAGATATGTATGGGTTGCATGCAGAGACCAGAGGGAGACACCTCTTCTATTGTTGTCTGTCTTACTTTCTTAAGACTATGTCTCTCACTGACCCTGGAGACCACTGTTTTTGACCAGTCTGGTGAACAGGGAGTCCCAGAGCTTCTCCTGTCTCTACCCTACTCAGCTGCCTCTGTGTTGCCCAAATGTCTCTAGCCTGTCCACACTGGGGTTGAACTGTACACTGAGGTTGCAGCGTACACCGAGCTTTTTATGTGTATACTGAAGATCTGAACTTAGGTCCTATGCTTCCGTAATAAGTGCTGTTTATTCCCTCTGGGCCACCTCCCATGCATTTGTGAGTTGGGGAAGGCAGAATAACAGAAGGGACTACAGCCCGGTACAGGTTCATACTCTTTGCCTCTGGTCAGGATTGTTGTAGTCAGGTTGAATATATTTCCTTTCTCTCTACTTTCAAGAAGTCTAAAAATAACTAATATTTCAAAAGTTTCAGAAAATAGGAGTTAGTAGTAGTTGCATGGACTCTGGTATAGTTTTAGAATAGCATATCAGATGACCCAGGAGCTCTTGGTGAAAGGATACATTGATTGCTGAATCAACCAATATTCAAAAAGAATAGAGTCGCCATGCTAACATGATCTATAAGAGCCTCCAAATAATGGGAATATCCTGCCAAACTTGAACAAGTACTTTGAAACCCCTGTGCATTAGAAGAATCATTGGCTGGATGATAATGTATGTTATAATAATTTTGTGGCCAGTATCAATCTGGGAACAGTTTTCAAGTAATCAATGCATTTGACCTTGCCCTGATAAACTTTTTTTGTGAATCAATAATTTTCATAAAGAAACTTTATCAGATTTTTAAAATATCTATCTTTAAAATTTGTTTATCTGTGGGTATCTATGTGTGAGCGTAGGAACCCATGCAGTCTGGAAGAAGATGTCAGATCCCCTGATGTTGGAGTTGCAGGCGTGTAGGCTGTCTGATGTAGATGCTGGGACCCAAGTCTTCTACCAGAGCAGCCTAAGGTGTGATCTGCTGAGCCATCTCCCCAACCTTTGATTATCAGATTTAAAAATGACAAAATATGAATGAATCAAGATTTTTTAGATATAATGACATCCTTGAAATCGTGATCACTGAATTGATAAAATTTTAATGATAAATGATAAAATGATAAAAATGAATTCAAAGCTCTGTTAAGTTTTATTGCCATAAATTTTACAGTTAGCATACAAGTTAGGGGCTCATTAAGCCATTTTCATACGTGTATGGTATGTCATACCTTCTTCTCATACTTGTGCCTCCACCCCTAGTCTCCCCATCTGCCTACCCCCTTCGTGCTGGTCCCCTTTCACCCCTCAGGTAACCCCCCTTTCTGGTTTCATGTTATAGGAACTCCGTTGTGCTGTTCTGACCCCGTTTAGATTAGTTTAAACTTTGACACATCCGCAAGGACAGCTTGTATTAGTCACAATGTGGCTGTACATAGTCTCCAAATTCCAGTTGACTGAAGCACTATGGTTTAACCTCTCATTCATTTTACCTAGCCACAGGATGTCACGTGGGCCCTCTGGTGCACAGGTTCCTCGCTTTGGGGTCCAGGCTGATGGAAGCTCCCAGTGAAGGAGCGCTAGCTCCTTCGTTTCAGCTCCTTCAAGGGCTTTGCATTTATTTTTATAAAATTTTATCTATTTCATGAAGCACACTTCATCTTTCCTCACAAGAGTTTTTAACATGAGCAACTGTCATGCTGGATCTAACTTCTGTCATCAGGAATGTTCTCTTCCATGACCATATTGCAAGAGTCTTCTTCCTCTGGGTCTGGTCATAAGACTTGCTTGGCCTTTGTGAGATTTTAGTTGATGACAAAAGCAAAATAGACAACAGAGTTGCTTGAAGAAATCAGTGGATGCTCAGAGGGAAGTGAGCAGGATGCCTGGGCTGGGCTAGAACAATGGGATGACTGCTCCAGGCTTAGACAATGGGATGTTTGCTCCAGGCTTAGACAGTGATCACCAGTGACATCCAAGCCTTCATCTCCATGGAATGCTACCTTCTAAGGCAAAAGGGAGGCTGCATCTATGGTTGACTGAATGATTCTAATATGGGGAGAGTGTTGTGAATGATGAAGGAGCCCATCTTCTTCCACTATGTTCATAGCAGTCATATTTATAATAGCCAGAAGCTGGAAAGAACCCAGGTGTCCTTCAACAGAGGAATGGATACAGAAAATGTGGTCATTTACACAATGGAGTACTACTCAGCTATTAAAAATGATGAATTCATGAAATTCTTGGGCAAATGAATGGAATGAGAAAATATCCTGAGTGAAATAACTCAGTCACAAAAGAATGAACAAACACAGTATGCACTCACTGATAAGTGGTTATTAGCCCAAAAGCTCACAATACCCAAGATATAATTCATATGCCATATGAAGCTCAAGAAGAAGGAAGACCAAAATGTGGATGATTCAGTCCTTCTTAGAAGGGGGAACAAAATACTCATGGGAGGTAGAGGTTGGGAGGGACTTGGGAGGAAGAGAGGAGGGGAGGGGAAAAGGGGGCAGAATCAGGTATGAAAGGGATGATATATAGAGGGTCAGGAATTTGAACAGAGGTGTGTAGCAATGGGGGATGGGGAAGTGGGGGTAGTCATCAGCAAGTCCCAGATGCCAGGAAACAAGAGGCCTCCAGGACCCAACAGGATGAGATTAGCTGAAATGTCCAACAAAGGGGAGGAAGAACCTGTAGAGACCATATCCAGAGGTTAAGCAAGGCCCTGGTTGCGGGATGGGGCCACCCACTCATCTCCAAATTCTTAACCCAGAAGGGCTCCTGTCTAAAGGAAATACAGGGACAAAGTGTGGAGCAGAGACTGAAGGAAAGGCCATCCAGAGACTGCCTCACCTGGGGAACCATCCTGTATACAGACACCAAACCCAGACACTATTGTGGATGCCAAGAAGTGCTTGCTGACAGGAGCCTGTTATAGCTGTCTTCTGAGAGGCTTTTCCAGAGCCTGACAAATACAGAGGCATATGCTTGCAGCCAACCATTGGACTGAGCACCAGGTCCCTAATGAAGTAGTTAGAGAAAGGACTGAAGGAGCTGAAGGGGTTTGCAACCCCATAGGAAGAACAACAATATCAACCAACCAGACTCCCTAGCGCTCCCAGGGACTAAACCACCAACCAAAGAGTACCCATGGAGGGACCCATGGCTTCAGCCGCATATGTAGCAGAGGATAGCATTGTCTGGCATCAATGGGAGGGGAGGCCTGTGGTCCTGTGAAGGCTCGATTCCCCTGTGTAGGGGAATGCCAGGGCAGTGAGGTGGGAGTGGGTAGGTGGGAGAGGGAGCATCCTCATAGAAGCAGGAGGAGGGGGAATGGGAGAGGAGGGTTTAGGAGGGGAAACTTGGAAAGGGGATAACATTTGAAATGCAAATACATAAAATATCCAATAAAAAAAAGAAAAGAAAAGGATATTGGTGTGCTTTAGAGGTGAATGACAGAGCCTTCCAGCCTTGCTGACTACTGATTTTAGCTAAGACCCACTTTATACTTCTAATGTCCAAATCTAAATTATAATAAATTTTTGTTAAGTCACTAATTTTGCAATCTAATTAGGCAACAATAAGGAACTAGCATGAATATGACAGAAGTGGCTTGTAAGACTCTAGGGAGCCTTAACTTCTCGGAGACCCCTGAGTGAACACCATGGAGTCGGGTATTGATGCAAAATGCAAGAGGAATTTATTGATACAGCATGTTGGGGTTATCCTGCACGCCAAGGCAAGAGAGAACGGCCACACGCAGCCCATTCAGCGAGCTTTTATATGTTTTTTTAGAGCAGCAGCCATTAGGCACAATGTGATTGGCAGAACAGTGTGACTTTTAAACTGATTGGTCTTTAGGGAATGAGGTAGCAGGGGCTTAATTAGCTCCTCCCTTCCAGCCTACATGCTATCTAACCTGTTTCTTCCAGGAGGAGAGGGTGCCCACGTGCTCAGGGCCCTGGTGGAATTTCCCAAAGTTCCTGAGCTGAGTTCTCAGGCTCCGTGGTTAAAAGCATTTGCTGTTATTGCAGAGGACCAGAGTTCAATTCCCAGCACTTTTATGGTGGCTCACAACTATCCATAAATCCAGTTCCAGGGGATTCACTGCTCTTTTCTGATCTCTGCAGGCACTAGGCATGCATGGGGTGCACAGACAAACAAGCAAGCGAAACACTTACGATATATTAAATAAGATAAATAAATATAAAAAAATTAAAATGAAATTTAAAAACTAGAATAACGTCTTATACGGCAGTTCTTTTGTTTGTCAAAGCAAATAGAATACTAAAGAGGCTGACTGTCCAGGGAAACTGCTGAGGCAAGAGAACACAGGCTTTTCCTATGTGCCTTGTCTTGTGGATGCTCCATCTACAGATGTAATTTATGATCTAGTCAACTACCAACAGCCCTTGGTTCTGGTCCATGTGGCCTCTGACTCCTTCTTGCCTCTAAACATGATTTGCCTTCAATGCTTAACCCTTCTTTGGTACATTATTACGAGGACACATGATATCTCCCCGTCAGCAGGCTATGCAGATTTCTCATAGTCTTTGTGTGCCCCAAGTCTCTGTCCAAGTATTTATTATTGCATGTATGGCGTTGACGGGAAATTCTCAATTTATCTACTTCTTCCCCCACTTAATCGTAACCTTCCAAGAAAAGACCATGTTGCTTTCCTCTGCATTTGGATTGTCTATCAGCACAGAGCCATCTACAGAAAAGGTGGAAAAGCATCATCAGCGCTGATTTTAAGGAAACGGCTAGAATGGTGACATTCTGCCAGGCACCATGGTGGGCACCTTCCACGAGTCTCAAATGATTCTGCCTCAGCCTATTTTCACCGGGGTCTCTGGTATTGATTTATCCTGTTTTTCCTTTCATAATACATGGGGAAGATAAAACTTATTAGATAACAGTTTTTATTTTATTAAAAAACAATCATTCCTCAAACTTTCTGTTTCTGATTTTTGCTCCGAACCATGAGGACTTTAAAAGTCTTAATTAAGAGTTTAGACGGTGATGATGTATCAGACTATGAAGCTTTGTGATGAAAGTCCTTAGTCAGCAGTCAGTCAAACACAGTGAGATCCAGTTTGAGGACTGCCAGTTTTTCATGAGGCAAAAACTGTCTCTCTCCCCCCCCCCCCCAGTCTGAAAGCTGCTTCCTGGAATTCATACACCATTTTGTTGTGATGATCTCGGTGCAGTCTGAGAGAGCATGCTTACACCAGATTGAGTATTTATCGTCCCTCACCCACAAATTCATACACTGAAGTTCCATTTTACAATGTGAAGCTATTGGTAGGTGGAGCCTCTGAGGAGATATTGTTTTAGGAGGGTGGAGGCCTTGACCTAATTACTCAGAACTCACTCATATTAGCACCCTAATCTTGAGCTTCTAGCCTGTAGAACCATAGAGCTTTGTATTCTGTAGTAGAAGGTGTCTACTAATTATCCAAGGCTAGCCTTGAACTTGCTTGATCCTCTTGCCTTTGCCTCCATAGTGGTGGAATTACAGGCACATAGCACTGCCTTCTGTTTGCAAAGGTTGTTGATGATGGACACTGAAGAAAGGGAATCCTCTGTTTGGTATTCCTGAGTACCAATGCCTCATGCAGGGCCCTGCACGCAGCCTGGCTTTAGGAAAACACAGTAGTGGAGGATTCAGAGCCCAGAGGCCTTATCTTAACAGATTCTCTAAGGAATAGATTGAAGACAAAAGTAACAGCATACCAACCAGAAAAGAGGCAAGGCTCCCACTGGTACCTTCAGAATGGGGTTGGAGACTGAGAAGAGGAACAGAAGACTCCAGTGTAGCTTTGTTCATCGAGTCTTTGAAGTCTGGAGAGAAGGGCATGGAAAGGGTGGGTCTAGGGAAAAACTGTGAGAAAAGTTGCAGGAACAAAGATCCTATCTGTGGCGGTTTGAATGAGAATGGCCTCCATAGACTCATGTTTGAATAGCTAGTTCCTAGGCAGTAGACTGGTTTGGGAAGGATGGACTGTGTGGCCTTGTCAGAGGAGGTGTGTCACTGGGAGTGCAATCTGAGTTCAAAAAGACTCTAGCCATTTCCAGTCCCCTCCCTCCCTCCTTCCCTCCCTCTCCCTCTCCCTCTCTCTGATCCTCCCCCCCCTCCCCTTCCACTCCCCCTCCCTCTCTGACTTCTTCTCTCCCTCTGTCTATCTCCCTTCCTCTTCCTCTCACTCTTACTCTCCCCCCCCTTCCTTCTCCTCCTCTTTGTTTGTTCTTTGATTTTTCAAGACAGTCTTTTGCTAAGGCCTAGGTAAAATGTTAAGACCTAGGTAACTGTTACCTGGCTAGCCTGCCATTATAAGGAAACTTTCTCATGTGTTGTTTCTGCTGTTACTGGGAAACTTTCTCATGCTTAAATTGATTATATGTTCTGTGCCTTTAGAAACCAATCATGATAGAAGTCACAATAAGCTTGGACCTGAACCAACCACCCGGCAGCATTTCCTGCACCCGTGTGTAAGCTTTTATAGTATTTGCCTTTATAAGCTGCCCCTGGGATAGACCCCAGGATAAGAGAGACACCTGCATCTATTTAAAATAAGACTTCCACTTTGAGTAGGGATTGAGTAAAGTTTAAGGTTCTAAGACCTCCAAGACATCCTACTTGGCAGAAGGAGGCACATACATGGGTAAATTGCATCCTGGTTGGCAAGTTAAGATGTGAATACTAGACACGGCAAGTCCCCTGCCACAGTTGAATACCCCAACCAACGGGAGCAGGATAAGCGTACAACAAAGACACATTCCCGGGCAGTGGTGGCGCACGCCTTTAATCCCAGCACTTGGGAGGCAGAGACAGGCGGATTTCTGAGTTTGAGGCCAGCCTGGTCTACAGAGTGAGTTCCAGGACAGCCATGGCTACACAGAGAAACCTTGTCTTGAAAAACCAAAGAAAACCAAAACAAAAAAAACCAAAAAACAAAGACATATTCCTAAGGAAATCCCCTACCCCTAAGTTCTGATTGGTGGGAGAATGACTTGGCGCAGATGTTTGTGGATTTTAGGCTTAAAAACTCTGTAGGGACTTGACTCTTGGGCCTGAACCATACCCCTGATTGATCAGTCTTGGGGCGTGGTGTTCAATAAATCATCTCAGTTTGACTGAGATTTGTGTTTGAGTGGTTTGTACAGCGATCCTCAGCCCCCAACATCTTTGTGTAGCCCTGGCTACCTAGAACACACTCTGTAGACCAAGTTGGCCTCATTCTCAGAGATCTGCCTTCCTTTGCCTTTCTGGTGTTGGGATTAAAGACATGAGCCACCATGCTGGGATCCCAGCTTATCTTTGTGCCTTTTATTTATAGATCAGAACATGAGCTCTCAGCTGTTCCTGCCACTGTGCCTTTGTTTTGCCATCATGGGCTCTAGCCCACTGAGTCTGTAAGCCCAGTTGAATGCTTTATTTTATGAGTTGTCTTGATCTTGGTGTTTTGTCTCAACAATAGAGAAGTCACTAATGTATTGCTTAACGATTCGATATTTCAGCAGGAAGTAAAGGCTATGTCACGTTTCTTCATTTTTCAGGGCTCATTACTGAATAATGGGGCTGTGGCATCTTCCATACACGTAGGCCACAGTCTTAGCTGAGTGGAGCGAGTCTGTGCCCAGACCATTCAACACAGACTCTAGCTAAACCCACTGCAACAGAGCTCATCTTTTTACTCCCATCTGTCTCTGTCATAATCTGATGTCTGACACAGTAGCTCCAAGGGGATATAGTGACTGAGTAGAAAGACAGATCCAGAGAACCTATCTTGATCTTATCAGAAAAATGACAGACCTGAGCTGTCTACATTAGTTATTAGAAAAATCATAAGGCATGGGAAAGCAAGCAAACAAACGGACGTCACACACACACACACACACACACACACACACACACACACACACACAGAACCACAACATGATGAAGGAGACAGGTGAGTACCACTTGGGTGTGTAACAAGAAAATGTCTTGGCGTGTTGTGTTGTCACTACAGCACACCAAGTGTCTAATGTGTTCTAGGGATTATTTCAAGCTCTTTACACATTCTATCCATGTACAGAAAAAAAAAGTGAAGTACTATTATCTTAGTTTCGTAGATCAACTGTGGTCAGGTCTCAGAAGCAGCAGGTGGCTGCTGGACCTGCACAGTCGAACGTCAAAGGCCTGGTCTTGCACGTCTTCACTAGGCTGCTTTACAATAACTCAAGAGGTAGCCGAAGGAGTTGGTCAAACTGTAGTAAGGAACAACTGCCTCAAACAGAGAGGAGATGCAGCTCACATAGAATAGTGGGGAACTAGGAATGAACAATTTCAATGTGGATAAATGAAGAATAGGACTGGCAAGTGAATGGAAGAGAGCAGGCTAACACGGTACGAGATGGTTAGGCTTCAGTGTGGATGTGCCACATCAACCAAAAAAAAAGTAAAATAGGCAAAAAAGCTTGTGATGAATGAAGAGGGAGCAGGCGTGTCTCTAAAACTGGTTTGACAGGAATTGGTAATTAAAGAGGACAAGCAGGGCATACCGCACAAATAGAAATGTCCAGTAACAGAGAACCGAATGTCAATAATAATAATTTAAAAAAAAAAGCATTCAAGATGCCACAGAAGAAAATATTCTAGAAGTAAATGAAAAACTGAATCTATAGCCAGAAAAAAAAAAACAATTGGGTCCTCTCCGGAATTACATATATAGAAATTAAATTCTAAAATGCAAGCTGATTAAATCAATCCTTTTAAAGGCTAATAAGATTATTCTGAATGCTGACTATGCAGCTCAGGAGAGCCCAGAGATTGATTCCCAGCTCTGAAAAAAGTTGGAAAGAAAGAAGGAAAGAAAAAGTATTTGGAGAATCTAGTAGGTATCCAGGGGAAAGACTAGCTCTCTCAGTGGTGGAGGAAATGGGACCACATAGTTTGACAGGAAATGAAATGCCAGAACACAGAGGAAACGTCCTGAGGAAAGGGATATGAGACAGATGCTTGAGGCCAAGTTGTACGCAGATCTGAAGGCAGCAATTTCTTAAATATTAAGAATGTGACTGCTGCCCAGTCAGGAGGACATAAGTTCAGAACCCTAGCACTTATATGGAAGCCGGTGTGGTGTCCATGCTTAGATCCCCTCGTACTGGGAAACCAGAGACAGACTGATACTGAGGGCTTGCTGGCCATCTGGGCTAGCACAGAGCTCCAGATTCTGTGAACACACACACACACACACACACACACACACACACACGCACGCACGCACGCACGCACGCACGCACGCACACACATATCAAGCCAATAAAATAATTTTGAAGTCCTCTTCTGAATTCCGGCTTTGATCATTGCGCGGCAGGCACAGCGTGTGTCTGGGTGGCGCACTGGACTCCACTCCGTCCAACCGCACAACACTTCTGTGGCAATCAAAAGCAAATACATCATATTAAAAAGCCCATCGCCGTGAGTGCTCTTTCCTGCTACTCCTTAGACGAAGTCAATGTCTCTCCCGGAGAGGAGAGGCAGGCTGTGGGCAGTGGGTTTAGAGGGTAGAAAGTACGCCCACTGATTTTTAAAAATGCAGGGGTGCCAAGAAAGAGAACTAGGCTGCTCGAGCTACTAAAAGTTTTTTTGTTTTTTTTTTTTAATTTTTTTGATCCTTTATTTACATTTCCAATGTTTCCCCCTTTCTAGGTCTCCTCTTTGGAAACCCCCTATCCCCTCCCCCCTCCCGGCCTCTATGAGGGTATTCCCCCTCCCCCCCCCACCCACTCCCGTATTCCCACCTTGACATTCCCCTTTACTGGGACCTCTCCTCCCCCTGATGGCCAACAAGGCCCTCCTCTGCCACATATGTGGTTCGAGCCATGGGTCTCTCTACGTCTACTTTTTGATTGGTGGTCCAGCCTCCAGGAACACCAGGGGCCGGTTAGCTCAGTTGGTTAGAGCATGGTGCTGATAACACCAAGGTCAAGGTCGCCGGTTGAGAGTGTTTTGCTTTTCAGTTCCCTCCTCCATCCCAGAGAAAACCAGAGGGAGACATCTTCCCGGCCGGAGTAAGACTTCCTTTTGGGAATTTCTTGACTTTTCCTCTCTTGCCTGTGGAGCTTCAGCTGTCTTGGCACCTTCCTGGTGCTCTACTTGTCTTTTCTGTCTGGGAGGCAGAAACGATTCACACATCAACACAGTGCAGGGACCTATATTTGATTTTGGCTACTAGTGGCTTAGATGTCAAAAGTCATTTACTAATGCCAAAATGCTAACATGATCAATGGATATGACTTTTTACCTACGGGCACCGAATCCTCTTCGCAGGTATATGGCCATAACACCCTCTGTGGTGAGAGACATTTTGCTTACAGGCTCTGTTTTCTTCGTTTTAGAAAACTTGTAAAATGGACACATATTTGCACATTTGGGGGGAAGAAAAGAAAATTTAAAATTGAATCAGAGACTCTGGAAGTGTTTTAAACTACTTTTGTCTCTCGGTTGTCACTCAAACAGTCAAATAACAATTGTGTTCATTTCTCCTCCAAGGACAGTCCTCTAGAGGAGAGTAACTGGTTAAAAAGATTTAGAAAAAAAAAAAAAGATGGAAATAACGTCTCTATGCAGCTTGTGGTCAGCTAGAGGAATTTGCTGTCACAGAAGGTCAAATAGAGAGACACGCCTTCCTTGGATGGCGTTCGGGGCCACTGAGATGAAGGCCATACTAACTGGGGGAAGGGAGGTGGTGACCCTGGGTAGCTGGCAGTGACTCTGAAGACAGCCTGTGGGAAGGAAGATGTCTAGGTGGAGGATGAAGCCGGATTTCAGCTTAAACTAGGGACGGGCATGCGTAGGTTCTCCACAAAATCATACTGAGATGCTGCTCACTAAAACAAAGAAGCTACTTTTGTTTTAAGGCCAGATCGGCCTTGGGTCTGCTCCGTGGGCTCATGCTCTCTGGCCATGTGATGGTTACTGTTTTTCATGTATGTGCTTGGGCATTTACTGAAGGCGCTGTGAGATCTTCGCACCCCATGCAATCAAAAGAAAAGAACTCGCAGATTTCTTTATTATTATTATTATTATTATTTTATCTTTTGATACTTTATTTACATTTCCAATGTTTCCTCCTTTCTAGGTCTCCTCTTTGGAAACCCCCTATTCCCTCCCCCTCCCCTACCTCTATGAGGGAATTCCACCTCTCACCCACCCGCCCACCCACTCCCGTATTCCCACCTTGACATTCCCTTTTACTGGGTCCTCTAACGCCCTCAGGCCCAAGGGCCTCTCCTCCCCCTGATGGCCAACAAGGCCCTCCTCTGCCACATATGTGGTCTGAACCATGGGTCTGCGGACTTCTAAAGAAAGCAAATGTGAGAAAAAAAAAAATTTGTAGCTTGCTATGGCGGTGTACACTTCTAGTTCCAGCATGGAAGAAACTGAGACAGGAGGATCATGGATTTGAAGTCTGTCTAGACTATATAGTGAGATCGTTCTCAAAAACAATAATAATCTTTTCCCAACAAGATGGTACAGTGGGTCAAAGGACTTGCTGTGTGCACTGGTTAGTTTTTATCAACGTGACAAAAACTAGAGTCACTTGGGAAGACAGAAGCTCAGCTGAGCAATTGCCTCCATCAGGCTGTCCTGTTGGTAAGCTTGTGAGGCCTTTTCCTAATTAATGGTTGGTAGGAGAAGGCCCAGTCCACTGTGGATGGTGGACCGCTGGGCTGGTGGTCCTGGTGTGTATTAAGAAAGCTAGCTGAGGAAGCCATGAGGAGCAAGCCAGTAAACAGTGCTCTTCTAGAGCAGGGGTTCTCAACTTGTGGGTTATGACCACTTTGGGGGTAGCATATCAGATATCCTGCTTGTTATCTATTTACATTATAGGTATAACTATAGCATAGTTATATATAGTATATAACTATAGCAAACTTATAGTTATGAAGTAGCAATAAAACTAATTTTATGATTGGGGGTCAGCACAATACGAGGAACTGTATGTATCAAAGGGTCTCAGCGGTAGGAAGGTTGAGAACCACTGCTCTATAGCTTTGGCTTCAGTTCCTGCCTCCCACCTCCTGCCTTGAGTTTCTACCTTGTTTTCCTCCATGATGGATGACAGCCTGTTAGGGAACATAAACCCAGTTGCTTTTGGTCACCGTTTTACCCCAGCCACAGAAACCAAACTACATACGCTGTGCAATTGAACCCCCATGTCTACTGGCTCCCACGTGGAAGAAAAAAAGTTGCTCCCGACCTTCACAGACATGTTGTAGCACACGTCCTTCCCACCACACAGATCCAAACGAGAAGATTAAACTGGAAAAATAATTTTAGAATAGACATTAATATTACAACACCAGGAGGATAATGTGCTGTGAGCATGTAAAAGTCGTGTTTGTGCGTGTGCGTGTGCGTGTGTGTGTGTGTGTGTGTGTGTATTTTCTAAAGCACCCTTATAGCCAGCCACCCTGCAGTACTTTCCAGAGCAGCACATTCCCCAGCTGCATCCCTGATGGCCTGCATGAGGTGTTTTGCATGAGCAGGTGCAGGGCACAAGTCTACTTGCACTTAAGCACCTTGGGGGATTATGTTCCTGATGCCATTTGGACACCTGTGGGACAGGAGTTCGTCAGTTTGTCAGTGATGGGCAGGATTTATGTTGGGTCCAGACTCTCTGTTTAATGCAGACTGTGACTTGGTAGATTGGGGTGGGATCCAGGACTCCATTTCTATATATCTCACAGGTGGATGACACTAAGCGATAGCTTGTCTTTAGGCTTAAGTTGGTGCCTAATGAAGCTTAGGAACCCGGGGGCAGGACGTGACATCCCTCTTGGTGTTCTGACAGTACCTGGGGCTCTTCCCACCATGTCGCCCTGGGGACTGCTTGCTTGTCTGACTTCCCTGCACTCCCTGTTCAGGCTGCCTCCTCAAGGCCTTCGTTGACTCCCAGAACACAGCCTGGCCACGGGGAGTGGCTTATGACACAGTTGCTCATGAACAAAATCCGGATTCGGCTGAAGGTTCCCATAAGCAGCTTGGAAAGAATTCTCGATGGCTCAGCCACAAGACAATTGTCTAAAGTGTTTTGGGGATAGAAACATAGTACTTGAACTATTTTGGGGATAGAAAAGTAGTACTTGGTACTTGAACTGAAGAGGAAAAACAAAATTACAGTAAGATGGGCTGTTCTGTGTGTCGTGAACTGGATGCTGCAGGTCAAAGCCGGGAATGGAGCTGGGATCTCAGAGTTGGGAATGATTCTTGGAATCTGGGAGCTAAGGACCTGACTCCCTTGACAAATGGCTGCAGTCACATAAAGACACTTAGATAAAAAACAAACCTTAGAGCTAGGGGTCTTAGGGGTATATAGCTTAATAGATAAAGCTTTGCTGTGGGAAGGGTAAGCACCAGAGTTTGGATCCCCAGCCCCCATGGGCATGGTGGCCTGCCTGTAATTCCAGCTCTCAGGAGGCAGGGAAGTAGAATTAGGGCATCTCTATAGCTAACTGGTTAGCTAGATACGAGAAATCAGCAAGTTCCGGATTCAGCCAGAGACTGAACCTCAGTAAATAAAGTAGAGAGCAGTCAAGGAAGACAGCTGGTGTCAGTCTCTGCCCCCACATGGGCACTTGTCCCCAGATTCTCGGATGTGAACACCCCACCACATACATACTACACGCACGCACGCCGCGCATGCGCACACTTGCGAGAGAGAGAGAGAGAGAGAGAGAGAGAGAGAGAGAGAGAGAGAGATCCTGCACATACATGTGCTAAAAGAAAATCTTGTGAATGATTTCATAGGAGAGTTTTGAGCCTCCAGATGCCTATGGACCCCAGGTTAGGAAGTTGAGTATCAGAGGAGACTCCGAAGGGTAATCAATATGAAGATGTGATGTAAAGGATGGATTGAATCAAGCCCTGGGGCTTTTCTAAAAACCAAACTGTTGGGATCACAGCGAGGCCTGTTCATTTTCAAATTGTCCACCCATGCTTCCTGATTCCACCCTTGGAGATAAATAATCGCAGCAGAGACCTTGAGGCTGAAAGCCCGAAGTGTTTGTTGCCTGTCCGGAGGCTTGCTGACTCCTGGGCTAATGAACTGAGTGTGGCCAGAGGAGGCCTGGCACATGTGCGGGGCCAGAGGGCTTTCTGCATTCTATTCTGCTGCAGGCCTCTTTAAATAGAGAAAAAGACACCATGTACATTTAAAATACCTTTTCCATGTTCAGAACAAATAAATCACGCCTAAACTAACAGAACCTGGAAAGGCCTAGTGACTTGGACATTTTAAAGTTCAAACACTAGGGAGTTATAATTAGCTGAGCATATGAAATGTTTGCTTTAAGTTGAACCGGAAGTCTGACTTCTAGGCTACAGCTTCTTCCCATTCTTTCCAGCTGAGAGGGAGCTGTGAGCTGGAGAAAGAGCTCGTGGTATGAGATAGATGTGTGCATGTGTGGTTACCTTTGCAGCTTCTTGGTGTCTCAGTTTCCTCTTTTGTAGCTTAGAAGCGATGCTCATTTTTTTTTTTTCAGTGCTGTGGTGAAGGTAATTGACGTCCTGCAAATCTGGCAATGGTTCTTGTGAAATGTCAATTACTAATACCGTTGGTGTCTGAATGAAAACACAGGGGCTGAAGTCTAATTTAAAGTTTTCCTACTATCATAGAGCGTGCATGCCCGCAGGAAGCACTGATGTCCATGGGATTTCTTTTGTTTGTTTTTGTAACCCAGACAATCCTTAAACTCATGTTCTTCCTGCTTCTGATTCTTGGGTATTAGAATCGCAGTTATGCAACATGGTGCCTGCTTAACACTAGGATGTCTAGTAACCGGCCTGTTGGGCACAGATCCTGATGCACAGTTGGTTCTGTCTAAACCCTTAGTGACTGGGTGATTGTGTGGTGAGCCGTGGGGATCCCTGTTGAGCTGTAGAAGCTGTAGAACTGGGAATGTGGCTTGGTAGAACATTAGCCAAGCATGCGTACAGCCCTGGTTTATTCCTTAGCACATAGAGCGAGAGAGCGAGAACGAGAGGGAACAAGAATGAGATAATGAGAAAGAGAGAGAGAGAGAGAGAGAGAGAGAGAGAGAGAGAAACAGTGAAAATGTCTGTTGGCACAGCCTGGGAAGATCCCACTTTCCTGCCTTTAGAGCAGTAATACATGAAATCCAAGCCTGGTCAGAACAGGAGCAGTTCTGAGGCAGAGCATGCTAAGGTGAGAAATGAGCTCTAGGAAAGACAGACCACTGCCAAGTCATAATTAAAAGGGGGAAAGAGAAGTCATTGAAGAGGTGAGGTGGGAACGGCCCAGAAGGAAATTCTCCGTCTTCATTTACCTGACTCTCTGCCCTCAGCATCCTCTCTCCCCCTTGTGTTGGTCATAATTCATTTCATTCCCATCAGAAATATTTAAAGAACCCTTTGTAACAGCCTGGCAGTGGCAGCCAGGAACACAATATGTCCCTTAACTCCATCACAGGGCCCCTTTGTTCTCTGCCTGCTCGTAATCTCTCCACATGGATGTTGAAACAGTTTATAGGATGTGCTTGCATTTCCTCTGCTCTCAACCCCAGACCTTTACGTTAAGGTTCTCAAGTACTTAAGCATATTCACTCTATTTAGCTTTTAAATGGCTAAACTGATGGAAGAATGGATGAGTTAAGTCAGGGGAGAAGAGAATTCGTTAGAAAGAGGATAATTGATCTCCTTCTAAGAATCCCTCCCTGTTCTGTATGAATACAGAATAGAGTGTTGTTAATGAGCAGATGGGGGGGGGGTCTCAACTTTTAATTTTCAAGAGAATCCAGAACAGCCAGAATCTCTGTGACTGGAAGGAGCTTGAGTTGGGAACATGGTGTAAGATCAGGGCCGAGTTCTGTGAGTCTCTGAGATGTTCCTTCATCCTCAGTAGACTTCTTAGGTGAACCTTCTAGGTCATTCTTTGACAGTGGGACAGCATGGTTTGCTCCCGAGAAAGAGAGTGGTCTCCTCCACCACCTTCCACAGTTCTGGAGGAATGGAAGAGAAAGCTAAAATATTGCCTTCAAAAAATGAGATGTTTAATGTATTCACCTCTATAAAAGCCCTTTGATGTGTTTTAAAGAACGAGACATTACTCGAGCTTCTCCTGTCGTTTATTGGGTGTGTCTGAGTAGGTGAGCCACGCTCATGTGTGGAGGTCACGTGACAATGGGCAGGAGCTAGTTCTCTTCTTCCACCAAGTGAGTTCTAGGTGGCAATCTTAAGTCTATCAGGCCAAGCGACTACCTGCTGAGCCATCTCAGCAACCCCACTTACACATGTTGAAAAGGAAAATGGCCCTGCACTGGCTTCCTCCATGGCAAACGGAATAACTTTTAAAATAATCTCTGTAGTTTTGAATGAACAATGTTGCCTTTTTTTAAAAAGCCATGTCTTTAAATTATTTACTTTTTAAATTGTGTGTGTGTGTGTGTGTGTGTGTGTGTGTGTGTGTGTGTGCATGCACGCTCATGTGCAAGTATAGAACCCAAGGAAATCCTCTTCAAGAACAGCATGTGCTCTTAACCACTAAGCCACCTCAGCCCTGGAGACAGACTCTCTAGAAAGTGCAGATGAAAGCACAGGAGGAACTTGCCACGTGACCAAGCCGAAGGACAGTAATGCCCAGACAGTACAGACAGGAAAACTTGCCTGTTCTGTTCCAAACTTCTTCATGGTGTTTCCTGTGTATAAGCCAACCTCATGTCAAGGCCCGAAAGACAGGGATGTGATCTGAGAGAATGGTGTCCCATCCGACCTCTTTGTCTCTCTCCCCAGTATGACCACATTGACTAACTCTTCTTTTTCTGCTGTCCACTAGTAGAGAGAAACCGTGTGACCTGAGCATCAGCTGCAGAGCACGTTCCCCTGGAGGGTATTTATCTTTCTCCTGTCACTAGTCAATAAGAAAAGCCTTTCAGCTGGGCAGTGGTGGCTCACAGCTTTAATCCCAGCACAATCAGAAACCGGTGGATCTCCTCTTGGAGTTTGAGGCTAGCCTGGTCTACAGAGCAAGTTCCAAGACAACCAGGGCTACACAGACAGAGCTGTTTTTGAAAACAAAATAAAAACCAAAAAACAAAAACAAGAAACAAAAAATAAACAAGAAAGAGAGAAAAGGCTATCGGAAAGACAAATAGTAGACTCTAGTGTACAGTAGGATACGGTGAGAGTGTATGCCTTCCACGTAAGCTTTTTGTCTTTTTCTTTTCTTTGTTTCTTTAGGGGGGGAGTCATTATTTGAAAGCCTGTGAAACTGTGACATAATTTCAGAACATTTGGAAAGTAATGATCAATACCATGTTCCACCTAGAAGAAAAGCGTCTGAGAAGTTGGGGCCTATGACCCAAGTATAGAGAGAATATCTTATGCGGTGCACGGAGGCACCACCTGTCAATTAAAACCTATGGCCTATAGGAAAGGGCAGACTAGAAGGCGGGACATTTCAGCAGGCAGAAAGGATTATGGGATAGAGTGAGGCACTGGAAGAGCCTCCAGTTAAGATGTGAAAAAGACAGACACATGGTACCTGATTGGAGGTAACCAGTCACTTGGCAGAATGTAGATGAATATAAATGAGTTATTATACATTATTAGCAAGTCAGGGAATGAGCCTCGCTATATGGCCTAGGTATTTGTAAATATATTCTGAGTCGGAGTCATTATTCCAGGAGCTTGGAGCGGGAGGAAAACAGCTTGTTACACCCAGGTGTCTTAAGTAAATGCTTAAAGCAGACAAGCAAGAAGACTAGAAGGCGCACTGTACTTTTGTCTTTATTGTTATTTTGCTAAGAAAAATCATTTTATACTGCTTCAAAAAAGGACAGTCTATTATTTATTTATTATTTATTTTAAATATCATTTATTTCTTCAAGAAACAAACAAGAAAAAGACATGGAGGACATACCGTCCATCTGTCTTTCCAGTCACTCCTGTTTCCTCTCTCCTCAATCTCCAACTTCACTGTGCCCCCCAAGGTCTCCCTTCAAAGGCAGGTGCAGGGAGGGGTCTCAGAGTTCCACAGAACCACAATGATTCTGGCAGCTGGGGAAGGAACGTGACGCCTCCTGGAATTGATTTTTCTGACAGCTTCTGGACAGACAGGGGGTGTGGTCTTGTGTTAAGTTTCCTGACTGAATCAATGTGTGGCAGGGAGACACTGGGATGACAGAGGTTGGAGACATCACACTGCCTTCCACTCACGGGACTGCCCTGGAGGAGGAAGATACAAGAGAGAATGGGTTTTATTTACAGGGAGATACCCAAAGAAAAGGGAAATAGATTTGCCTCCTTGACAGCAGAGCATACCACTGCTTGATACAAATATTATGTTTCTCATTACAGGATGTTGTGTCTTCTGTCAGTTGGAAATATGTATATGAGGCCCCCGTGTATTGAAAGGCTCTTGGTTGTTCTTTTCCTTCTCACTCGCGCCATTTCTTTGACGTTCCTTTGCTTGCCGTCTGTCTGACAGCAGTTCTTCTGTCCGGTAGCGTTGGTTGCACACAGAACGCTCTTCCGATGAACCTCGATTTGTTCTGGTTTATGGATGAACTCTTCCTGGAGAGCTGGTAACTCCTGTTTAGCATATATTTGTCCCATCTGTCTTTTTTTATGTTAGGGACTTTTTCTCATGTGCTTGCTCATTTCCTGCAGCTGGGCATGACCTGTCACTTACTTCAATAATCCAGTCCCCTCTGCCCCCCTCTGTGAGGGAGAACAGGATGGAGGGAAGTGACTCCTCTGTCCCAACTGAACCCCGGGGGCCCTTCTAACAGAATTATATTAAGGTCCCAAGAAAATCCCATTTTTCTTCCAGTTTTTTCCCTTCCCCCTTTCCACTCTTTTGTTTCGAGTCACAGAAGCAGACCCAGAGGTGGTGGATGAGAATTTTCCCTCTCCCCTCAAATCCTCCAGAAAACACTGCTCACTTCTCTTCCCTCTACTCAGCCCTACTCTGAAAGCCTCAGTGGACCCTCAAAGGCAGGTCCTCTGGGAAATAGAAATGGAAAGCAAAGGAGGAGAAGAAATAGTCAGAAATAGACTTGCTGGGGGACAGAAAAACAAAACAAAACAAAACAACAACAACGACGACAAAGACAAAGACAAGAACTATGAACCTGAAGAAGAAAGAAATGAAGAAAAGGGGAAGAAAGGTAAAAATGTCAGTTGATTTACATCCTAGCACTTGAGGTTAGCTCAGTCTTTATACTGAGTTCCGGGCCAGCCAGGGATAATAGTGACACCCTGTCTTCACGTAAATAAATGAAAACATTAAAAGTGAACAAAAGAAAGGCTGGTTTAGAAAGCCCTGTGAACAGGTGTTTTTCTAGTGTCCTGGGTGCTATATAGATTAATTAACGTGATTCCCGATTCCCCAAGAAGTTAGAATTAAAAAGGAAAATCAGATGAACGGATGTAAGCAGCCTCTGCTTTGTGAGATTCTCAGCGGATTTAACTCAAATACTTCTCGAGTACAGTGGGTCCAATGAGTGCAGCAACTTACAAATGTGAAGCCCATTTAACACAGCCTTGGTCTCCCATAGCTCAGGCTGTGTGCTCTTAGGAGATCCTAAGGACACCTAGGGTTTGAGAGACAGTTATAGCCTCTCTCCTTTACCCTCTTACCAGAAAGCAAAACCTGAATTGCCAGATAGCTAGGAGGGAGAACACATAGAGATTCTCCCCCCTTGCTAAGATGTTCAACTCTTGTTCTCCAACAAACAGATGGCTATAACAATTGGTTCCTCTGTGGTGAATGGGATAGGCAACAAGGCCCTCAACAGGCAGAATTCCTTTTCCAATGACCTTTTCCCTACTCTTAATGGGCAGTTGTCCCTGAACTACAAGGCCTTGTTGTTGGCTCAGGTCACCGCTTACAGCCTGCAGCCACACACACACAGTGGTTGAGGCAGGAAGGCAAGAGGACGGTTACTCCATAAAAGGCCTCTCAGTGTGCATTGTGTGGCAGACAAATGGCACACAGGGTCCTTGAAGTCCTGGAGAGAGCCGAAGTGAGGAAGTTTGCCTGTGGAGAGCTTGTGATATTTTTGGCAGCGGTTTCTCACTACCTGGACCTCATGTTTGTGTCTGTGATGATGTTTACTGTGACTTGCAAAAGAATAGCTACTAAATCGGGGTTTGATGGACTTTTCAGCTGGCATGAGATCTGGATCTCAGGGGAATGACACTGGGGATTTGAGATGTTGTGTTCCCTTTGTGGTTACAGTTTTTTGATCTCAGGATAAGGAAGGGAAAACTCTTTCCCCAAGAACGAGGTGGCCTAGCTGTGTCCATCCTGAGGGCGGAACGTGGGAATGCTTGAACTGGGCTCCCAGCTCTTGGTACAGCAAAGGGCTAGAGATTGTGTCTGCCTCCCCCAGTCAGTTCCTTTTAGAGTTGTAAGTTGTTGGTGACTCTCTCTGCCAGATTCAGCTTTCTTTCAGCAAATATTTGAAGGCTCCACAGCATACATTTTCTATTAACCTGTTGGGCATTTTGATTGGTTTTCAAGATCAGTAGCTTTTTGAGTTGTTACTCTTCTGCTGGTCCTCAAGGGTTGGTCACAGCATAACTATGATCCCTTCGACCTTGTTAAGAGCCTTGGGCCATACACTCTGACATAGTTTCTCCTTGCCTGGGTGATGAATGCTTTTCTCAGAAGGATGCATGCAGCCTTCTGAAAGGGAAATGTCAGGGCTAAATCCTTCTCTTTAGAAAGGACCAGTGTAGAGTAGTAAGCAGAGGTGGTTCCTTCCCCTTTTTGCTAATTAGCATAACAGGAGTATTCGTGAGACATAATTTCCCCCCTTTGTGGGGGTTCTGGGGCTGTTAAATGACCATTGCCAGCCTCTGACTTTTGCCAAGGCAAAACTTCTCTTTTCTCATATTCTGCATTTATTTCAAGAAAGTTGGGCCCCTGAACATGACGGCACACCTTTAATCCCAGAACTCAGAGGGTAGAGGCAGGCAGATGTTTGTGAGTTTAAAGCCAGTCAAGCCTATGTAATTTTTTTTTTAACTCTATAACAAACCAAAACAAAACAGCACAGTACCCATAAAGCAGTGGTATCTATGTGACCCGTCTTTGAGGCCTTCTTCCACATACCCCACATAGATCTACATTGTATTTAATGGATCATATATTTTAATAAAATGGAAAGGTTGTTTAAACACCTATGTTCTATCGCCTCAGTGAGACCTGGGGATGAGAAGGGTTTTCTAAAGCAAGCTACCAATGATAACAAAGGTTGCTTTAACTAACGGGCATTTAGATACCTGTCTCTTTCTCCATGTCATCAGACTTTAGTCATTGTGATGGACACCTGAGGAAAATCATTTAGAAGAGAAAAGACTTACTTCTGCTTCTTGTTTCAGTTCATGTTCACCTGGCTCTGAGTCCTGGAATTGGGGAGAGGAAGGGAGAGAGAGACAGACAAGTGCTGTAGACATGCACTGTAAACAGACACGCTCTGTAGACATGTGGTATAGACAGACGTGTGTTGTAGACATGCGCGGTAGACAGACGTGCTGTAGACAGACACGCGCTGTAGACATGCGTGGTAGACAGACATGCGCTGAAGACGGGTATATCTTTTAAAAGCATCACCCAAGTGGCCTAGCTTCTCCAATAGGTTGTACTCTGATTTCTACCATGTTTAAGTAACCTCATCAACACTACGGAGTGATAAAATATCAAGAAATTAATACATTGACTGGATCAGATTAATCCATTCTTTGGGAATCAGTTCACAGTGAATTCATCTACCAGATAATTACCAGACCCTCAAGTATTTATTTATTTTTTTAAGACAGGTGTCTCTTTACAGGTCTTGTTGGCCTGTAAATCACTGTTGTAGACCAGGCTGGCCTCAAACTCACAAAAAAAAAAAAAAAAAAAAAAAAAAAAAATCACCTACTGCTACTTCCGCAGTGCTAGGACTAAAGGCATTTGCTACTTCACTCAGCTTAAAATCTTTTGAGCAAACAGATCATTTCCAAGCCATAATACTTGGTAAATTAGGGTCAAAATTATTAAGCTTTATTATAGATAAGAGGTTTTGAACTGAAGTAGGTTTTACTATTTAAGCTCTATTTCCCCTATTTATATGAGAAAGAGAAATGGCATTTCTTATGATATCTGATGGCCCAAGTCTCAGTGTTAATTCCACCTCTTTCTCCATCCACTAGGGCTCACACCCTGTGTCTGGCTTCACAGTTAGGCAGGGCATGCCAGCTTCACTTCACATCCTGCCTACGTAGCCTTCAAAATACAGCAGAGTTCTGCCTTGACCTTCCCTTGAATGCTGGCAAGTTGCTTTCCTACTTGCTTATTTTGAGTTCCTGAATATTTGCTTGTGGCTTTCTTCTGAGGATCACAATAATTTTTCTATTCTCCAATATGCCTGTGCAGAGGCAACCAGGGAAGGGAAAATGCTCTTTGTTTAAAAATTTCACCTGTGAAAAACAAAATATTTTGTGTCTTCTCATATATGCAGAATGCGTTAGATACATTAAATCTGTTCATACCCATGTATGTGGCAGGAATGTAGATGGGAGCTATTGGAGCTGGAGGAGACAGGCAATGGAAGGATAGAAGAGGCTGGAGGAAGGGAAGATGAGCAAGGTACCAGACAGACATGTCCAGAAATGCGATGAAAAGCATCATTTTGTACACTGTACAAATTTTAAACAGTAGGAATGAAAATATCATGTATTAGTGAATAAAATCCTTTCTATGTGGAATCAATTGGCTACCTCAGAAGGAGAACTAAGAAAGAGAAGACACAGTGCTTGGATAGGTTGTAAGATGTTTATAGTTATATCAACCAGAAAGGTTGCTACTGGAACCTTACCAGAAAACATAGGCTGTTGCCTGTCTTTTGGAAATAACTGTTGGGTCAGAGTTCTGCAGAAAGTAATGAGGGGGCATGTGAGTGGCTTAGCATTTGTAGAGCACTCAACTGGAAGTAAAACACATGTGCAGAACATGATAGAAGGCCTTTATTTAAAGTGTGGTTGAAGGTTACTGAGTCACTGGATAGTTGAAGTATTTGTGGCTTGAGAAATGGGCTCGCCAAGAATCCTGGAGTCAGTCAGACTCCTTTTGCCTTAGAAGAACAAAGCAGAAAGGGGAGACCAACTAAGTTCTATGCCATTCTTAGTGCATATCGTGTTCAGCAATGACTTTCACCAACTTCAAATTCCTCAAGCCAGGAAGGAATGCTGTGTCTCCTTAACCTTAACTAACTGTGATATTCTAAACGAGAAGGAGTTCCCATATGGGTCACAAAGCATTACAGAGAGAGCTAAATTGGGAATCTGGTTTTGTTCTCAGTCTGTGATGGATGTCTCATGGATGGGGTCAATGCCACATCTGATGTCATCCCGAGAAGACATTCTTTAGTCAGTCAGGCAAAATATATAGACTCAAGAGTGAAGCAACTTGATTGATTCCACTACACATCTAAAGGTCATTTTAAATAACTCTGATAAGTTATCAGTTATCCTCCTAAGGTGGCAGTCTTCTTTCTGCGCGTTTTCTCGATAGGTGTTATTTAAAACACAGTAAGAGCTTATAACAGTGCCTGGTGTCTAGGAGGCAAGCCGTAAATCTAGCTATTGTTAACTACTAATTGTTGCCTCGTTTTAAGCAGACATACTCCAAACCGTGAGAGGGAAGTTCGTACGGGTGACTAGTTTGCTCATGAATCAGTTTTATCCCCTCCTCCAGGGAGCTTAAAATTCACAGCCATTATAAAAACGCCTAACAGGAAACAAAACTTTGGTTAAAATCCACTCATTTACAGATTCACTAAGCGTCAGGCTTTGGAGAGACCCAGGTGCTCATGGCAGGCACGGTCCTTGATCTTAGGGTGCACAGGCCTGTGGTAGAAACCTTCGAGAAGATCATTACGCAATGGGAAGATGCAAGGGTGAAGACATGTATAAGACTCGACTGTGGCACGGTGGAGGGGAGCCTCAGACTAAGAGAGAAACAAAGAAAGAACAGTCAGCATTCCTGGAAGAAAGAGTTCTAGAAAATACCAGCTGTGTGAGTTAAAATAAAAACTAATTAAAAACAAAACTGTGTTGGGGCTGGCAAGGGTTGAGTGTTTACCCAGTAGACACAAAGCTCTTGTTTTGTCCCCCAGTACCACATAATGAAGATTCGTGGTACATGTCTGTAATTCTAGCACTTCAGAGATAGATGGTCATCCTTGGCTACCCAGCAAGTTTGAAGCTAGCCTGGGTTACACAAGACCCTGACTTCAAAAATCAGTATTTAAAAGTAAATAAATCACCCTGTCTCGGAAAAAAATAAAAGAAAGAAAAGAAAAAAAGGAAAAAAAAGTAAATAAATTAATCTGTGCTTTGTTCTGTCACTAAAAGATGGAAATTCCTCTAGAAATAATCAAACTACTATTATCAATCCCAAACAACAGTGACTGTTTAGTATTCATCAAATATGAATTCAGTGTTCAGTGGGCTCATGTGGGTCCCACTGTGGTGTGCTTAGAGCTGGATAAATATGACATCATGCCTCAGGATGGGTTTATGTGACTCTTCACTTGCCCTTAATCTTTGAAGATTTCCTCTTCATCTTAAAAACAAAAACAAAACCAGAAAATCCCCCCCCCAAAAAAACCCAAAAAACAAAAAAAAACCCCAAAAAACAAAAACAAACTTATATTTTATTTGCTGAGGTAACATGGCTGCTTTCCTTGCGGAGATGAGTTTTCTTGGTTTGTCTTTGCAGTGTGCTATACCATTGTATTTTAGATCTGCTTAGATTTAAAAGCTTATGCAAGGGGGAAGGACTATAGCTACTGATAGAGTGCTTGCCTAACACACACTGGACTCTGGGTTTAGGCCTTAGTGCCATCAGAAAACAACGCTTGTTAGAATCAAGTTCAGGTCTAGCTGGTGTGGTGCAGTTCCATCAGGAGGCAAAGGTCATTGGGAATATCTGTTTGCTGACCCTGGTAAAATTCAATATATGGGTTCGTTCATTTACAGTTGTCGTATAGGGGGCACATTGCAGTCCTCCTCCTCCTCCTCCTCGTCCTCCTCCTCCTCCTCCTCTTCTTCCTCTTCCTCCTCTTCTTCCTCCTCCTCTTCCTCTCCCTCCTCCTCTCCTTCCTCCTCCTCTTCCTCTTCCTCCTCCTCTTCTTCTTCCTCCTCCTCTTCCTCTCCCTCCTCCTCCTCCTCTCCCTCCTCCTCCTCTCCCTTCTCCTCCTCCTCCTCCTCCTCCTCCTCCTCCTCCTCCTCCTCCTCCTCCTCCTCTTCCTTTTCCTCCTCTTCCTTTTCTTTTGACTTTTTGAGACAAGGTCTCCAGTAACTCAGGCTGTCCTTGAACTCACTATGTAGCTGAGGATGACCTTCAACTTGGATCTTCCTGTCTGGACCTCTCAAGTGCTAGGATAGCAAGCGCGTGCCTCCGCATCTAGCTATCTTTCTCTCTTTCGAGAAATTTTATAAAGAGAAACTTTTCTTCATTTGCTACTTGCTTTCTTAACGTCTGTCTTGGTTAGGGTTACTATTGTTCTGAAAAGAGACTATGACTCAGGCAACTTATAAAAGGAAGCATATAACTAGAGAGTGGCTTTCAGTTTCAGAGACTTAGTCCATGCTCAGCATGGCGGGGAGTGCGGCAGCAGGCAAGGAGACATGGGGCTGAGGTAGTAGCTACAGATTACATCACAGGCTTTTGAAACTCTATGTCCACTCCCGGTGACACATCTCCTCTGACAAAGCCATACCTCCTCGTCCTTCCTAAAAAAGTTCACCAACAAGGAACCAAACACTCAAATATGTGAGCCTACAGGGGCCAATTCTCATTTAAACTACCACAGTGGTATAGTCAGTACCTCTAGGAAAGGTACAATCAGATCCAGACTGAGAAGTCTCATGTTACTGAAGGACATACAAACTATGTACAGGCCAAAATTGTATTCTAATGCAATTCTCCTAGGAGGGGGTGATATGTGTTTATAAATAACACCTGTCATAAAAAGAAGAGATTTCTGTTTATAGCACAGATTTAAAAACAGGTTTCCAGTCCCCCAAGATTTTAGTAAAAGAAAAAAAAATTTTTTTTTTTACAGCAATTACACAAGATAATCTCGCTAAACTGAAATCCTAGACTACATCTGATACCATTTTCGGTTTCAGTGACCTACTTACTTCAAGGCATGAATTATAGTTAGGGTTTACCGCTTTTAGCAAGGTATTAAAATTAAAAGCAACAGAACAAAACAGAAACAAGAGTTAAATACCCCAACTCAGCAAAACCCTCAGACCCCTTCCCATTTTATTCATGAATATTGAGTACACCCAAGTATTGAGTACACCCGACAACAATTAAGATGATTTCAAAGTGAAACCACTATTAAGAGAGCTTTGTACCTCAGTACCATCATGTGCATAGAGATTGCTCTTACTGAAAAGTCAGAGGAAAAATACATTTCTATCAATGTATACAGGATGAAAAACTACCACTATGCACACATACTGTATTGCGTTTGAGGAAATTGCTTAGAAGTCCCCTTGAAATTCATTCCCAAGCACAGTCAGCTGTTCGCATCTGGCTGGTGGTGTGAATGCTAAGAGCTTCAGAAATAACAGTAGATGAGCTGCCGGGCTTCTGGGTGGATTCTCCTTTGACCTCAGGTCCCCCCATTCCCACCGATGGGGCACTGGTCACCCCAGATCCTGACCGGCTTTCCTCTACTTCACTTAAATCCTTTGTCTCTCATTACATTAGATCCATTCAGTGTTTCCCCTTTTAATGCTTCCACAATTTCTTAATATCTACAAAGAGGGAATTGATTTCCACCCCCGGAATATGCCAGCAGGAAGCAGCGGGTGTGCGTACTGGACCAGTCCCAATTGGAAGAAGGAGTCAACAAGGGGGATATTGTTATCTTTTCCATACTTAATTTTATTTTTTAGCACATTTTTTTCTTTCTTGTATGGATTAGTCTGACCTCAGCACAAGATAACTAATAATATATTACCTTTAACAGTGGTCTTAAATGTCCCCGGGGTTACCCTGGTGGTTTTCCGTGACTATAGAATACAATCTCCTCCGTGGAGCCGCCCTAGCCCCTTGCTACTCTTACTCTGAGAGGGATACTCTGCTGGAGCGATTATGATGACCTTTTATTTTTAAACCAGCTGAAAACAGAAGCATTGCAGAGCTCAGAAATAATTAGAAAATATTCTGTTTAAATGACAGAGTACCCTTCTTATACTGGTCTATATTGAAGATATTTTGCCCCAATTTCACCTCAGCAGAGATACATTAACTGAGGCTTTCCAAGTAGGCTTTTGAGAACTACACACAGACACATGCACACGCACACACACCCGCACACACACTCATGGAAACGCCCTGACATACAACCTTACACCTCTCTTTTTGCACCTGTAGCTCAATCAGCTCCAAAGCATCGTTAAATAATGTACACACTGGTGATTCAGACAGCAGCTGTGTTCAATTTCACAAACCCAGAGGGCAAAGCCTACTCTGATCCTCTCTTTGCATATATTTTCTTCAAAGGTTGACCCTAGAGAGTGTTTTCACTCAGGACTGATGTGTTGGCTTAAAGCCAACAGATATCACTAGGAAATCATCCGTAAGTCTCCAAGAACCTCCCAGTATTTGTTTCTTAGCAGACAGTAATGGGCTTGCATACATACTCTTGTTCTGAGTAAACACACTATGAGAAGCCAGGTGGGTGTGTACATAGAAAGGTTCCATTCTTTCCAAAGGGCAGGGCTTCTAGGCACACCTGTCATGGTGAGTTTTGAAACCAAACACTAATTATGAGTAGACTAACTTGATGTCTTAGTCTGTTAGAGGTATTCTGACAAAATGATTTAAACTGAAAGCCTTATTGATCAAGGCTTTCTTTCTTTCAGTTCTGGGAGCTGCATGTTCAAAATCAAGGTACTGGCAGGTTAGGTATCTGGTGAAGCCCATTTCTCTTCAGAGATGGGGCCTTGCAATGGTGTCCTTACACAGCGGAAGGCTCAAGGCAGTTGTCCAGTGTCCTTTGTAAGTGCTAATCCCATTTATGAAGATTCTTTCCTGGAAAATTTCAATCTCCAAAGACCCAGACCGTAACTCCTTGGGGGTTAACATTTCAGCATGTCAATTTTGGGAGACACAAATATTTGGTGCAGAGCACTTGGCAAGTGAATTCATGAACATGATTTTTGAGAGCAAGAGGAGAGACATTTCCATCTACTATTATTTGATAGCATCACTATGACACGTTCCACAAGATCAGCCTTGAAAGCTACTGCTGGTGACACCACACAAGTACCAAGAGGGGTGAAAGGTCATAGTTCACATATTGAGGCAACTGAGTGAGTCTGAGGCATCAATGAGGGGAGGCTGGTCTGGTCGAGTTTCCCCGAGTCTCCCAGAGCTTGTATTGTTTGGACTGCCCTTGGCTTCAAAGGCTGTAGTACTAGAGATATCTTATCACTTGGAGAGAGAGAGAGAGAGAGAGAGAGAGAGAGAGAGAGAGAAGACAGAAAAGGCAAGTGGCCTTGTGGGATGGAAAAGCTGTTAGCATCAAACCTCAAAATGAGGTCAGAATCTATGGCACCTCATTTTTAACTGAAGACCTGAGACACCCCAGAGGGTAGTAAGTAAATATTTTTAGCCTACTGCTCGATGCTGCTGGAGGAGGGGGGCCTTTCAAACTGTTTGCACTTCTGGACTTTGAGCATTAATAAAACTACCCAGCCATTTTCCGGCTCAAATGGTACTTCCATTCCAGCTTCCCAAGTAGCTGGGACAAATATTGTGCCTAAGTGGATTTATAGTTTGACACACAGTATTAAGGGTTTCCCTTTATTTCTACCCACTTCCCTTTACTAATTTCATCTTATGTTACTATGGCAATAACTAATATGCATCAAAATTAATTAACCAATATTGCTACTATATGAACAAAAATTCACATCTCTGTAGCTTTCATCTAATCCTTTTCTGTTTTGGGAGAGCATCGCAATCCAGAGTCCATCTAGACAGCGTGACTTATTAGTCTCCTCTGACTTTCATTGTGACACCTCTGACAGTTTCAAGGAGTGCTGTCAACAAGTCGATGGAATGACCCTCAGCTGGGTTTCACCTGATAATGTTCCCAGGCTTAGGTCTGAGTTGTGGGGTTGTTGGAGGAAGAACACAGCCCTCGAGCACCACTTTCCTCGTATCCCGTCAAGGGGTCACAGCATCCGCATGGCTGCTCTGCAGAAGTTAACTCTGTTATCTGCCCCAGGTAGTGTCACCCAGATTCAGGAGAAGTGGGGTGTTTGGGTGACATACAGGTGATGGTGGGGAACACACTGGGGTTTCTGCATAGATATGCTATGGTTCCCTTCCATAGCACACTCTTCTGGAGGACGGCATCATTCACACCCTTAACTTCTTAAGGAGTAGAAAGTTATATACTACTACCCAGAGAGTGGGATGCATATGCAAATTATTTGAAATTATTTGCTTAGGAGATTTGCCTGTTCTCCCCCCTAATTCTCTCTCTCTCTCTCTCTCTCTCTCTCTGTGCATTAATTATTTTTCTGTTGCAATTATGAAATACTACAACCAAAATCAACTGAGAGGAGAAAAGATTTTAGCTTACAGTTCTAGAAGGGTTACGGTCCACCACGGTGGGAGGGCACAGTAGAAGGAACATGAGATTAGCCTGGCATTCCGAAGCAAATAGATTGTGTTTCGTCTACAAGCAGGAAGCAGTGAGCAAGAACAGGACGCAGGACCAGGCTATTAAATCTCAACATTTGCCCCCAGCGATGTAGTCTGTCCAGCAAGATTCTACACCTCCCCAAACAGTACCACCAGCTGGAGATGAAGTGTTTAAATTAATGGGACTATGGGGGAACATTTCACATTTAATCTCTGTCTGTTTGTCTGTCTGTTTGCCTGTCTGTCTGTCCATCCATGATCTGACTATCTAGTCCATCCATCAACCACCCTCTGCATGGGCACGCTGATTTTTATTTTATGCTTTGCATTATAAACCAACACTATTCCATTTTCTTTTAGATTGTTCCAGCTTTGGTCACTGGGAGCTTTTCCGGTTGGCTTTTGTGCTTACTTGGCTTCTGTGGTTTTGTCCTTAACACTTTCTGTATCCTGTCTGTCACCAATGCTCTTGTTTCGTCTCCTGCCTTCCCTGCATCAGTCTTAGGATCTCTGATGAAGAGGAACTTCTTCATTTATGTTGTTTCTGATGTGGATACAGTATGCAGATAAAGGGGTCGAATCATAAAGGCACAATCTATAATCACTGCGGAAGGGAGACTTAGTAAGGGTTGTTTAGATCAGGCTGGATTTTCCTCATTGGGTTACTTGAGATGAGATGACCCACCCTGAATGTACGTAGTTCAAGAGCTGGGTCCAACGTGAAGCTGAGAACTGCTGTGTATACGTTATCATTCTCTTCCCCTGACTGCAGGGTAATGTGGCCGGTTCTCTCAAGCTCTTGCCACTGTGACTTCCCCGAGATGATAGACTGTCATTTGGAATTGTGAACTGAGTAACCCTTTTCTCCTCTAAGTTGCTTTTGTGGGGTCTCCTGTCACAGCAATCAGAAATGAAACTAAATACTCAGCAAATGAGAAAGGGAGAAGGAAGAAGACAAGGATGGTTACAATATCATGTCTTGGGGATGGATAGATCGCGTGCTCACTCACACTCATTGAGTATCACAGATAGTAGAGGGATTGTCTTAGTCTGGGTTTATATTGCTGGGACAAAACACCATGACCAAAAAGAAAGCTGGGGAGGAAAAGGTTAATTTGGCTCACTTCTATACTGCTGTTCATCACCAATGGAAATCCGGACAGAAACTGAAGCAGGACAGGAACCTGGAGGTAGGAGCTGATGCAGAGGCCATGGGGGGTGCAGCTTACTGGTTTGCTTCCATGGCTTCCTCAGGCTGCTTTCTTATAGTACCCAGGGCCACCAGACCAGGAATGACACCACCCACCATGGGTTGGGCCCTCTCCTATTAATAACTGAGAAAATGCCTTACAGCTGGATCTCATGGAGGTATCTTCTCAACTGAGGACCCTTCTTCTCTGATGTCTCTCGATTGTGTTAAGTTGACACATAAAACCAGCCAACACAGGGATGAAAGCTACAAAAGAAAGAACACAGAGGGAGTCTGGAGAGATGGGTCAACCCCTAATAGGACCTAACTACTCCTGCAGAGAACCTGGAGTTTGTTCTCAGCACCTACATGGAGGTTTACCACCTCCAGGAATAGCAAGCAGTTCTAGGGGATCTGGCATCTTCTTTTGCCCTCCCCAAATTCCTAAATACATTTGGTGTTCTCCCCCGACTCCTGCAAGCATGTGATGTCCTCCTTAGACTCCTGCGTGCATGGGGTCTGAATAAACTCATGCAGGCAAACACATAAATAAAATATGTAAATATAAAAAGAAAAAATATTAAGGAATTTTGAGACTTATGCATTAAAATTGCCACTATCAAGAGTACTTACTAGCAGTATGAGATGACAATGGTAAATAATCAAAGGAAGATACAGAATAAGTTGTGGTTTAAAAATAATTATGGGCTTGACTGCATGTTTTGAAACCCAATGGATGACTCTCTAGGAAAGACAGAGTGGGTTTTGTATTAAAAATAAATACTCCTTTATCATATTAAAAATAATTTCTTTTTACAATTATTAAATGACATTTCCCCACTAGGAACGTTTGTTTTTAGGATTGGAACTTAAGCTTGTACATTAGTGACAGTAATGTGCCCTGGCTTAAAGTGGTAGTAGTCTTTTAGAAAGGATCACGCTAGCAAACAGACACGCCAGACGGAATGGCTTAAGCGGTGTAAGTTCATTTCTCATTCACGTCAAGTATGAAAACAAGACATTCCTAACTGATCATAACACGCTTCCAAGAGTGATGCAGAGGTCCAGGATCCATGTGCCGTCCACATGGAGCATGAGTGGTCCTTATGCTCAGCTGTATCATGATGGCCGACGGAGAGGGGGTGGGGTGAACGCAAAGCTGGTGAGGATGTGGCATAAGCCACTCCTTCCTGTAGTCTGTGCTAAGCTCCAGTCTCCAAGACATGAGGCGGGTAGGAACGTAGTTCCTGGTCACAACCTGCTTCCCAGCCTGAGAGGTTCTTAGTCTCATTAATAACGTAATTTCAGAACGAACTCAGATGAGAACTTGGTGGCAATTTTTTTTAGAGGTTGTGTTTTTGTTGTTTACTTTTTTGTTTTTGTTTTTTGTTTTCTAACCATGGCAAGCAAGCTGTAAAAATCGGCAGTCACCTGCAAGACAGAGCTAGAAAAGGAGAAATATGCTATTTGAGCAAAGCAGGCATAGGGGATGAGCTGCCGCATTATGGGAGAGATTTATAGAGAGAGTGAAAAAGCACAAAGAACCAGGAAGGCATCCAAGAGAAAGAGACAGAAGAGGAGAGGAAGGCTAAATCATGCCTTTCTGTCAGGCCTTAAAAGGTAGGCAGATCCAATAGGATTGCTTCTCTGAACAAAGGGCTTCAGTTCTGGGAAGAAGAGTGTGCTATCTTTTGAAGGGATAAGTAGTCCTTCTATTTTTTTACTAGGCCTCCTTGGGCAGAGGGTGTTCCCTGAGCCCATCTGCTCACCTGGAATGCCTTTGTCAAAGAGTCCTTTCTCTTGACCTGAAGGAAAGTTTTGCCCTTATTGGGCTTCACTGATACTGGATTTATAGGGGTGGGGAGAAGACAAAGGATGCCAAGCTCACTGGAACGGAGTCTGGCCAGTTGTCGATCCTGGTTCTGCTTGATTGATATTCTGGTTTGTATCCAGTTGAGGTCTAAATACGAAACTTTAGCTTTGATTCTGAAAAAACAAATAAACAAACAAACAAATCCAACAACTGTAGAGCTTTAGCCTGCACAAAGAGGCCAGTGGTGCTCGGGGCTGGGACACTAAAGCCATTACCAAAGCAGTCAGAAGACCCTGCCTGGATGTTTACTGTCGGAGGGAGCTCTGTGCAGAGCCCGTTACCAAAACTGTGGGGAGACTCAGCTCAGGCGCGGACTGATGGGAGAGCTCAGTGTGGTTGCTAGTGATTTGTCTGCTGCCATCCCAGCCAAGAGCACCAGTTCCGGGCTGCCAGACCCCGCCTTTTCCCAGAGCAGAACCCCCTACGTTTATCTCCATTCTTTAAAGTCCATCAATGTGGACTTTTCTCGTTCTTGTTTGAATGAACGGAGCTGTGGTGTTTTCAAGCATTTGTGGGATTTCAAAGTGTGGCAATCAGTCAATTAGACATCCTGATAGTAGATGAAGAGTCTGAAGAGCTTGTAGGGAGCCTACAGTAGCAATTTAGGATCCATGTATGCTCAGTTCTTCAAGACTGGGAGGCTAACGGAAGTGGGTCTTTTTTTTTCTTTCTTTTTCTTTTTTTCGGTTTTTCGAGACAGGGTTTGTCTGTGTAGCACTGGCTGTCCTAGAACTCACTCTGTAGACCAGGCTGGCCTTGAACTCATAAATCCACCTGCCTCTGCCTCCCAAGTGCTGGGATTAAAGGTGTGCGCCACCACTGCCCGGCGGAAGTGGGTCTTAAAAGCGTAGAACGCTTTCGCTTCTCGGCTTCTGTCCAGTTGCTCACAACTTTCCTTCCGACTGCATTTGAGTTGCGCCTGGGCCCGCTCTTTTTAACTTCTTTATTATCAGTTTCTTCACTTCCCCTTCGAATCAGTTTACCTTTCTCAGTCTCTGGGCTCTGCTACTTCCTGTGTGTTGGTCCTCAACTCCAATGCATTCTGGTTTGTCTGGAATGAAACAGCAATAGCTAAGTCACACACCAGAGAAATACCGTGACCAGAAACTCTCCCTTTCTGAGTTTGAGAATGGGGGGGGGGGGAGGGGAGACAGAGACAGACTGAGATAGAGAGACAGAGAGAAACAGAAGCAGAGACAGAGAGACAAAAAAGATGAATAGAGATTAGAGCAAAAAATAAGCTAGGTGAGATTGCTCATGGGCAGTAGGGAAGGAAAGATGTAAGTAATTTATAGGCCCACACTTCCGATGTGACCTTCATAGGGACCAAGGTCTGTGCCTTTAAGGGAAGAAGTGAGACCATAGGGCAAGGACTCTGTCTCTCTGTCTGTCTACCTTAATTTTCTTATTTAAAGCTTCTGACCTAACATTTATTCATGTAGTATCCTTAGCCAATCTTTTCATGTAGGATGAAGAACTATTTTTTAAGGTTGAGTCTCCTGATCTAGTAGTACAGTGTAAGGTTTTTTGAGTAATCTTTCTAAAAATCTTTCCTGTATTACTTGTGAGCTCTGATTTGAATTTGCTTAAAACAGAGGTAGCATTTAAAGATGTAATAATCAAAGAATATAAGTCTTCTAGACTTGTATGACACCATATGTCATTTGTGGGTCTTTTCCAAATCTTTTTTTTTTAAAGATTTATTTATTTTATTATTTATATGAGTACACTGTAGCTGTCTTCAGACACATACCAGAGGAGTGCATCAGAACTCATTATAGATGGTTGTGAGCCACCATGTAGTTGCTGGGAATTGAACTCAGGACCTCTGGAAGAGCAGTTAGTGCTCTTAACCACTGATCCATCTCTCCAGCCCCCAAATTTAGTTTTTAATAACATGATTGTTAGTAACGTTTATTCCATTTCTATAAACTATGAAAACTATGTTTTTATGGAAAACATGGTTATCTTTTTTTCCAAACTCATATTTTACTGGTTTCCATAGTAATTAGTTGAGTCAATTAAATCTGTAGTAAAGATAATAAATCTGATTTAGGTAAAGAGATTTGAGAGTAAACACAACTGACTTTACAAGCATTGGGTTCCTTGGCTTCATCTGAAATCAAATTTAACAAGCACCCAGGAAATGAAATGAAACAAGCTAGCTCTGTGTTTTTGGATATCAGAGGGAAACTACTTGGTTTGAATTTCGAGGACACTTGGTCAATGTGCTTTATGGATGTGTTATAAATGTGGCTTAACCTAAGACAATTAAATAGAGAGCCACTGGGAGAACATGTATTCTCCTACGTAGTGTGGATTCCAGGTTCAAACCACAGAATCATTGTATTATTATAACAGAATAAATAGCTGCGAATAAAGTCTACATGGCTTGAGACACTTGAGATACCTCTAAGTACCATATATTCACCTCAGTGATACACATGAAGTGCGTGGAAATCCTTAAATGAGTTATGATATTTGGTCCTACACTGCTTTGCATGGGCATCCTCTTTTAAATATATATGTCGCATGCAGCTTTACTCTGAGCATCTAATTTGGATTAGCTTGTTGAAGTGGTCAGGAAGTCTTGGGAAGTGTAAATGCTTTGAGAAAGAGGAAGCACAGAAAGTGGTGCCTCAAAGACAATTCTATTTTCTGATCGTACCTAGGACTGAATCCCAAAAAGAGTCGGCTGGGAAGAAATAAGGACATCCATTTCTTACCAGTGCCCAGCACTGTGCTAGCCTCGGGGGAATACAAAACAGTGTTGGTGAATCAGGGGTTTGTTAGTAAATATTTATCTGAATGCTATTGGTCTGGAGTTGAAGACCTGGAAAACGTCTAACTGCAGTAAGTTTTAAAAGAGAAGAGTTTACCAAAAGGCTTAACAGAAATAAGAATAAGAAGTGATTCCAGATGGAGGGCTATAGAGGAGCTGCACTGCTTGCTCTGGGCCTCAGAGAGAGAATACGCGTTTGTAAGACAAGGGAGATAGGAGATACGGAGGCTGGATTTTCTCAAGAGGCGCTGGTACCATGCTTGAGCAACTGTTTGGTCTGTAGGATAATCAGGGCATGGGTCAAATATTTCGCAGTTTCTTATTCCTTGATTTTCTCCTAAAGAACTCAGAACACGGGACAGTTCTTTCCAGCATCTATGTATACAATCTCTTGGGGCCTGGATGTCTAGGAATTTCTGTTGTCTACAGTCAACCCAAAAGGTCTGGCCAATGAAGTTGCTTCAAGTGGCTCCAGCTTCCTCTAAGAATTCAAACTGTTTCTGTAAGAGCATGACAGATGAGAGCCAGCCTTCATCACCTAGTAATGTTTGTAGAATTGAATTTGCTGGTCTAAAATCATACAGGAACAAAGGTCTGACAATGTGGGGAGCCATTTTTAATTCAGTGAGTCTAGGTTGATTATAGGGTTTCTACACACAGACTTTTTTCCCCCTAAACATTGTATAGCTAAGCAGATTCTTCACTGTGGACTAATGGCCCATGAACAGTTTCATCATGTAGAACTCAACAATGGACAAGGTTCTATTGAGTAGAAAAGTCAAGACTTCTTCTGCAGGTTCATTCCATACTGTCAGACAGACGCTAAGCAACTTCTGTGTTTAGGGTGGGTCCTTTGTGCTACAGGCTTTTAGTGACTAGGCTATGGCAATTATCGTAATAGCTAGCCTTTATTAATTATGAGCTGGACAGAGTTGTTTTATGTCAGCTAAGTTATTGTACTCATTTTATAGATGGGTGACACAAGACTTAATAAGTTTTTAACCTAAATTAAGTTTATATATTTGGCCTGCTGTTACGTTGCTAGACTGTTTTCTATGAGTGTGTGTGTGTGTGTGTGTGTGTGTGTGTATGTATGTGTGTGTGTATGTGTGTGTGTGTATGTGTGTGTGTATGTATGTGTGTGTATGTATGTGTGTGTATGTGTGTGTGTGTGTGTGTGTACTCCCTAAATTGTCAGAGCTTTATTTCCTGTATTTATTCCTGATTTTAGATCGACAAATTTAATATATATATGTATATATAACATGCATATGTATATGTAGTACATGTATATATACATACACACACACAAATATATATCCCATTGTTCCTATAGTGTTAACTAAATAATACTAGGCAAGATTTCAGAGTAACTTTTTTGTGTAGGTAAAGGAGGCTATTTTTCAAGGAGCTTGTAGACTGACTTCATAATGAATTTATTTCTCAGAGGGTAATTAGCCAGATGATTTAGTTGATATCTTGTTGTTACAGTTCTAAGTAGAAAAAATAGTATGCACATCCACACCCAAATATTTATTCTTTTTTTTTCAGACAAAGTCTCACTCTGTAGAACAGCATGCCCTGAAACTCATCATGTAACTCAGGCTGGCCTTGAACTCATAGCAATCTTCTTGCCTCAAACTTCACAAATGCTAGGGTTATAGACGTGGACCACCATGTCTGGTTCAAATGAATATATTCTAAGAGTGGGAAGGAATCCACTAACTACAGAGAAAGAGGAAAGAGCAGAACCCATGCTGGCTGTTTGCACAAAGTTACACATATTTTTAGAAAAAAATATCCTTCCTCACAGTCTAAGGTGGGCATTTGGTCATACTGAGATATGACTAAGGCAGTGAAAAAATCCCCACTCTTGAGGAAGCTTGCTGGTCACAACATCCTGGCCCACTACAGAGGGCAGCTTGGAGCCTTCTGTGCTGGCACGGGATGGTCTCATGGAGCATTTGTCCCTATATGTCATCCTTCCCAGGGCCTTTTTAAGGTACAAAGAAAACAAACTAGGCTGACTTAAGATAAACAAATACTCCGCTGACCAGTGGCTTTTTGTTGTGTATACAGCATCAACTAGTTCCCCCGATATGTTAGAAGGAGAACGTAAGGGGTGAGACAAGACAGTTGGGATTTATAAGCACAAGTGCCTAGGATTCAATAGACATTGGCTTAATTACTTGAATCACTCACACCCGTAGTAATAAAGGCTGGACACTAGGCTCACTGCTAGGAAGCCCTAGACCATTTGGTCTCTGTGCCTTCGGGATTTACTGTAGGCTAAAGAAAGACGGAAGTTTCAGCAGTCAAGGAGAAAAGACATCTGGCAAAATAGGTTAGTGTCACAAATACCCTAATCTAGACTTGAGTTTCTAGAAGGAAATGTCATGCAAGACACAAGTCAGATCTGAAATGTGGGTCAAGGTTAGCTAGGAAAAGGGCAGTGCGAAACGAGTGGGTGGGACAGTTTAGGAGGAAGGACACTAATTTGGAACAGTACACGGAATCTGTCACTGAGAATTACTAGAATTTAATTCTAACAGTTAACTGGTTTTGTCCTTACTATGTGCCAAGTTATGTGTTGACAGCTTTATATACATTGTTCCATTATTCCACAGTTTTACTTTTGCAAGGTAAATGTTATATGCAGATTAAAAAAAAGCCTAGAGAAATGGAATCAGAATTTAAGTCCAAATTATACACATTGAGAGAACAAGAAAGTGACGATGACAGTTCTTCATTTCAAACGGGTTTACTTGTCTCCTCTCAGGACTTATGCCCAGGACTGTCAGTTCAGCTACTTGGCAAGTCCTTCTGTGCCTGGAACCTAGGACTGTAGCTGGTGATGAAAAGAGAGAGAGAGAGAGAGAGAGAGAGACTCCCTAGCTGTCCCTTCTAAAGCAAGCACTACTGGTCAGTCATAACGTAAGAGATGTGGGTAGATCAGACAGCGAGTGTTCCTTCTTGGTATATATAGAGGCTTGCACCTTGAGATCAGACCCCAGTGTGGTCACCTTCTGGTGGGGGTCTGTGTGCTTTGCAGGTGGCTGCCTTCTTGCCCTGTCCTCACACAGTGGAGAACACAGAGAGAAGCAAAGTGTCTCATGACTCTCAACAGCAATGTCCTGATCCCGTGGTGCAAGCGTTTCCTTCCCATGGAGACTGACTTCGGTGAGCATTTAGTGATGACGATGGCTCACACCCTGGAGGAAGTGGGCAGGGCTATCACATCCTCAGGCTTCCCCATCATGGACTCATAGAAGTCAAACCTAGCCGGACCCCCAAAGATGTCAGACTTCACTTTTAATTTATTTTTTATGAGCGTACAAATCATTGATTTCATTGTGGTACTTTTCAGGCAAAGAGTTGTTGTTGTTGTTGCTGTGTTTCTCCTTCTCTTACTTCTTCTCCATCCCGTCTCCATTTTTGTGCCTTCCACCCCAGCAGTCTTCTTGCCTTTTTTATGTGCAGTGTGTCCTTGTCCCTACCCTGCCCCTTTCTTGTGATATTTTGCATGTCTTCTTTTTTTCTCAGGATCTCCTATCTAGTGTCGCAGCCTGTGGCCCTTCTCACGCCCCATTGTTTACATACACACAGATATTAAAAGTTAGGATGTGTGTGAGGGAGAACAAGTCACTGTGTCTGTCTGAGTCTGTGTCACCTAACTTTTACTATCATACTTTCTAGGTCTGTCCATGGGCATTTCATCATTTCATTATTCTTTAAGCTGAGTAAAATTCCACCATATTTATATACCACAGTTTCATTTTTAATCTTTCTTGATTGACATCTAGGCCGGATCCATTTTCCTGATACTGTGAATCCTAGCAGACAGAGACACTCTTAGGTGTCTTTTTTCCTCAGGACCTCCAGCCTCCACAGACTAATACTCATAATATTTGAAGCTGTCTATGGAGTCAGAGATGCTGGCTGCCTTTGTTTTTCTGAACTATAAATTCCCTGTTAGAAGGAAGGGACTTTTCCACCCCAGTATTTTAGAAGGAGAATGTAAAAGGGTGAGAAATGACAGTTGGGGTAGTTATTATGTAAGCATCTTGGGGTGAAGTTATGCAAACCTAAATGGTGTGGCTCAGCCTTCTGACAGGGCCCAATTGATAAAGGGCTTTTGCTAGGATCTAAGTTAGCCAGTCATTCAGGGAGTCGAGCCCTACCATCCTTTACCTCTTTGCCCCGGAAAACCTTTGCCTCATTGGGTTTAGATGATGAAGTCCAAAAGCAAATTCCAGGAAGTGACCTTGCTCTTGGCTCTGTGAGAAGAGATCATCAGCAAGCCGATTCCAATCCTCCCTTAAACCTTCTCCCACACAAAACATTCTGTCCTGACTGTGGGACACATCTTGCTATGTGTGGATCAGATGTCAAGCACCGCAGATTTATGTTTCAGTGAATGTGGGAACAAAGGCAAGTCGATGACTGCCTCTAAAAGAAGCCTCTCTGGACCATGGTCAATGCAATTGGAAACAAAGTGAGGTGAAAATGTAATTATTAATGTCAGAGGTATGCTCTGAGAAATATGTTACTAAGTGACTTAGTCCTTGTGTGACCATCTTGGGATGAACTTAGACAAACCTAAATGGCATGGGTCAGTGACTCAGGGTGGCCTTTGACTCCATCAAGAGACATAACAACCACTGGTCCTGCTGGCCTCCCACCAGTGTTACGTGGAGTCCTGACTTACCTTGCATTTATTTTAGTAAGAAGAGAAGAGGTACCCTTTAAAATAGCACAGTCAGCAAGTACATAGTCATTTACTGTCACTACCAAGTACTACCCACCATACAGAATTGTATCTGCTACTGCCTGGTATGGCTGGTGGCAGTATGTGGGTTAACACAAGCATCACTGTGAGTGTGTGAGTGATATCTTACATGTCAGGCCACAATAGCAACAATGGCTCTAGGAGAAAAGCACGCTCCAGACCCACCTTAGTCTCATGGGATCACTGACATTTATGTGTTCTGTCATTGACTCATGTTCCTTGGAACATGTCAAGACTTAATCAATGGAGTGCCGAAATAGCACAGTTGATCTTTCAGTTTTGCTTCATTTATGGTTGTAGGTTTGTTCTAGGAGAAAAGGTGATGTGGTTTGCACTAAATCTGTGACTGTGGTGCTAGTTTTTAAAATGAGCACTGGCAGGACAACTTTGGAGAAGAGGAGCGAGAGACTGTCTTCAATGTGTGTCACTTCACCGCTCCCCTTCTGAACAATCATGAGAGCAAATCTTACAATTGCTAAACTTATAAACGTAAAAATGAAGTTAGGAATGGAGGCAAATGCCTGCAATCCTGGTACTCAAGAGGCTGAGGCAGGAGAATCATTTTTTTCAGGCCAGTGCAGTGTATGTAAAGAGACCCTGTCCCAAATGTAAAACAGAATAACTGGGTGTGGGGGAGGCAGAGACGGAAGGATCTGTACAAGTTTGAGGCCAGTCTGGTTTACACAGTGAATTCCAGACCAGCCAAGGCTGTATAGTGAGACCCTGTCTCAAAACAAAAACAAAGAAACAAACAATGCCCCTCCCCAAACAAGACCAGAATAAAAAACCAAAACCAACCAAATTCTTAAAGGAATAAAAATCCAGCAAAGGTGAGAAGGAGACAGAGTTATCTAAGAGCCTAATCTTCATTCCAAAAATGGTTAAGTCTTTGTGTAAAGAGAAAGAAAAATAGCCAGTAGATTGACACTTTCTCTTTTGGCAATTCTAGTCTGAAAGCAATGCTGGTCCTGGACTGTGAGCCAGTGTTGTGTTCTAATTGCAATTCAGAGTCAGCTCAGTCTGAGGGCATACAGAATCATATATTTCTTCTATGAGCCCGACTTATGACTGTCCCACTTTTTCGGTATTCTTTCCTTTTATATGAAGGTGTTTTTGTCATTTGCTGATCCGATTTGGTTGGAAGCAAAATACCCCCTCTCCTCCCCCCCCCCAAGCTCATATGTTTGAGTACTCACAAGCTGGTAGCACTATTTGGAAGTAGTCTTTGTGATGTAGGTCACATTGGCTGAGCTTTTGAAGGTCACATCCATCTCTAGTTCTGGTCTCAGCTCTCAGGTTCCTATCAGCCACGAAGTAAACCACCACACGCTCACACCATGGGCTTATCCGCTTCTGACCCTAAGTCTTCCCACATGATGGACTGGAGTCCTCTGAAGCAGTGAGCTGGAAGAAAATCTTTCCTCTTCTCAGGTGTTTCTGTTGGGTCCTTTGCCACAACAATAAATAGCAGACAGTTAACACAATGATCCTAGCTTCTTTGATATAATTTTACATGCCCATGTGTCCATGGGTGTATGATTTAATCTGTAAGTTCATAAATCGTGATTTTGCTTTCCATAAATAAGTTATTAATCAGCCTGTATCATAGCACTGCTAGGCAGATGGTAGATATTTATTTGCATTTATCACTTGGCACATGCACTTAAAATAGAACCAAGTGTTACTTTATATAATAGAGTCACTCTGGGCAAGACACAGCCCAGCTGCTTTTCTGTACGATATGGAGTAACTGATAGCAGGACAAAGCCTGTTCTCTTTCTTGTCCTTGTAGGACACGCACTAAAGCAGTGGGGGAGAGCTTACAGACAATGTAAAATGTAGAAAGATAGAATGTTTCAAGTGGAGGTAAATATTGTAGGAAAAATTAATTGGTAAGGGTAGTGAGGTATGGTATCATAAGTACTTGTACACACACACACACACACACACACACACACACACACACACACACACACACACACAAACTAATTTGAGCTGGGTAGTGGTGGCACATGCCTTTAATCCCAGCATTAGCAAGGCAGAGACAGACAGATCTGTGGGTTCGAGGCCAGCCTGTTTGTTCTTCAGAGTGAGTTCCCAGACAGCCAAGGCTACATGAGTCACCCTGTCTTAAAAAAACAAAACCAAAAACCAACCAACCAAACAAACAAAAAACAACAACAAAAAACCAAACTAATTGAAAAGATATGTGTTTGGGGTGTTCGGAGGGCAATATTTAAAGTGTCTTAAGTGATAGTATGTTGATTCACAAATAGAACACCTAAAGTACCCTGTCCCTTATCTACCATGAGATCCTGGAAGGGGTTATGTATACAGGAAATAAGGAGCAGCAGAATGAAGAAAAAAATCTCCATTGCTCACTGGTGTTTGCCTGGGAGCTCTCTGACAGGACCGTACAAAGGTGTCCTGTTTAATTAGTGTGGCCTGAAACAGACTGGCTGTAGTAGATCTCTGCTCACATTCTGAGAACACACTCAAGTCCTTCTTCTTCCTCTTCCCTGAAGAGAAGCAGTCTTGAACTGAAGCAGGGAAAGGAGCTGGATAGGGAAGCAGTTATTTCTGCCCAGAGTGGCTACCCCAGGATTCTTGTTTATTCATTCCACAATTGTTTATTCTGCTGTGAGTCACTAAGGCTTCTGGGATGCATTGGTGGAGGGACAAGATGCCATCCTCCTGGAAAGGATGTACTGGGGGGGGGGGAGCACTTAAATAATCCCTCTGAAGTGTGGGGACCTATTGCCAGTGCCCTGGTCCCAAGCTGAGAGTCCAGATGGCTTGGATTGGCACCCTGCTCAGACAGCCCAAGCAGTTGTACCGCTTTGTACCTCAATTTCTATGTTTGCAAAATGGGAATGGAAAATTGTCTTATCTATCCCAAGAGGATAGACCATGCTGTATAGAGATTGCTAAATTATTTTGAAACCACAGAGCCTTTCTATAAAGAAAGGACAGGCTAATTTCCTTAAAAGGTGTCTCTCTTGATGGCCTCAGGGAAGAGAAGAATCCATGTCCAGCCATGGTCACCTTTCTCCTCTGAATGCTTCCAGCATGACCATGTGGGCCAATGAATTACCTCATCTTTGTTAGCAATCCTTGCTTGGGAATGCAGGGAGTTTACAGACAAAGCCTTTTTAAAGCTTGAGGTAGGAGAGGAAAGATCACGGGGTGAGGAAGGGTCTTGCCTTTCTTTGCTGATAGAACAACATCCTCATCCCTGGTTCTCGCCTTTGAAGTAATACAATAGGCTTGTGGTCCCACCTCCTGGGGGGAGAGGTCAATGTAGTGTCAGCAAGACTAGCCCCGACATTCCTACCTCCTCCACACCCTGGGTTCCTCCTCCTGTGAGCCACGAGATTAGATATCTCCTCCACTCTTGACCCATAGAGTGAATGGACTATTCCCACATCCCAGCTGACTGACAAGGGCAAAAGGGAAACTTGAATTACCTTCTGCTATCTAGACAAGTCTGTTGGTAGGAGCTAAAGAATCAAACTAAATAGGCTTTTGTCCAGTTGCCACAGAGAAGGTTAGAGCAAAAAGACAAGAGAGTTGGCAGTTTCCTTGCTGTCCAGGGTCTGTGGAGCAATCTGAGGGTAGGTCAGAAGGAACAGGTCCAGTAGAAGCGTCTGTGTCTGAGAGGAGATTGAAGCATCTGATGGTTGCTTCTCTGGGGCTGTCCTGGGTGTAATAATTGCCTGGACTTGACAAGATATTGAAACACATTATTATAGGTAGAAAAATAAGGTTAAGTACATTTGGGAGAAAGAAAATTTTTTTAAGATGTACATTTTAAACCCAGAGGAATCGCACCCTTTGGAATAGGTAGTAAGTGGGAACTTTGGGCAGATGTACTTATCTAGATGGAGTCTATTGGGTTCATGAGAGGTAGATCTGAGTGGATTTTCTGTAGCTTTTATGTTTACAAGAGAGTTAACAACATGAATAGTCTATAAGATGAGCCTTTTGTGGAGCAGAAGGGACAAGATTGAAAAGTTGGATCGTATAGTGGAATATTTTATTAGAGTCAGGCAAATTATAGGAACTTAGATAACATTAGGACAGTGGTATAGCAAGAAGAGGAAATATGAAGCATTTAATTCATGGAAACAAAGTTTAGGTAAGGAGATAACATCCTCCACCCCCATTCTTCTAGGTTCCCCAGAGACATGTCGCCCCCAATGCCAGCATGAAGCAGTCAGATATTACGACGACTCTATTCCTGCTTTGCCATTGCCTCTTTCTAATTTTTCTTTTTAATTAAACCAAAACAGGGAATGTTAGCATTCTGTCTAAACTCCACCCCACAGTTAACCTGGCAGCAGCCAGGTATGCTCCGCCTCACAGTTGCCTGGCAACAGCCAGGTGGGCCTGGCCCACTATAAAAGGGGCTGCTTGCCCCTCCTCTCTCTCTTATCTCTTTCTCTTGCCTCTCTCTTACATCTCTTACCTCTTACCTCTCCCATTCCCTTCCCCCCTCTCTCCACGTGGTCATGGCCGGCCTCCACTCCTCTACTTCTCTACTCTCTCCCTCTCTCTGCCTTTCTCTGCCTCTACTACTCTCTTAACTCCCCTCCCCATGCCCTGAATAAACTCTATTCTATACTATAAAAAAAAGAAGAAGATAGGAGAGAAAGGGAGGGAGAAAGAGGAAAAAAGGAAAATATAATCTACATACATACATATATACATACGTACATGTATATATTTTTATGTATTCACATGCAATTTTATTTGGTCACAAACGGACACTGTTTTGTTGTTTGTGGCAGATAAACAGACCTGGGAAGCATCATGTTAAGTGAATCCAAGCCAGCTAACATGACACTACCACATGTTTTCTCTTATACAGACTTTTTTAAAAGTTTTATTTTTATTTATGTCTATGTGCCTTTGTGCCTGTAGGCGTGTAGGTCCCATGTGTGTAAGTACCCACAGAGGCCAGAAAATGGTATCAGATGCTTTGGAACTGGAGTTACAGGCAGTTATACGCTGCTTGACATAGTGCTGGAAATCAAACTCAGATGCCCATGCGTGCTGGGATAATAACTCAGGTCCTCATGTCTGTGCAGACAAAACGTTACCATTGAGTCTTCCCTCAACCTGCTACATTTACCACACGCCAACAACAGCAACAAAATCATTTTACTCATTTTCAGCACCATCCCGGTGGTGTTCCTGAATTCACGAAGTTACACAGTGTGTGGTCCTGTGTTCGGCATCTCCTCTGGCTGTTCCGGGCAAAACCAATACACTGGCTCGGGGAGGACAGGAAAAAGTCCAGGACTGAGGTCCACAGGCTAGGTCTCCCTTTGGGGAGTCAGAGAGCTGCTGGACTCCAGCCAGGAGGGGAGAACAGGGAATGGAACCAGCAGGATCCCAACCTATTGGGAGGGTCAGGAGAAGAGAGAAGGCCGTCTACGGGAGTCTTGGTGTTATGTCTCCTTTAGCCGTCTTTAATGACACAGCTCTCGAGATGATCTTAGCTTGTTTGCATTTCTCTATTGGAATGTACATGGATAATTTATTCAGGGTGAATCGGGGATTATATAATTTTGAGGAAGGGCGTGAGACTATCCAGGAAGGGATTGGCTGAAGGCTAAGGCTATTGAGACGCCTCATTAGCATGGAGAGGTGGTCCAGGTGTTGTGCTACGTGACTGATTGCCTGTGGTTACGTGCTTCAGAGCAGGCACGGAGGCAGGGAGGGAGTAGCCCTACTCTGTCTCAAATCTCTGAGATTCCCAGGGTTTGAGCATGCTCCACCTCACTAATCCCATGGCCATCTGGTGGCATGGTCCACGTGCCCTACAGCAAGCACCGCTACCATCTCCCACAAGATCGTTTTCAAGAGCTCTGGTCGTGCAGCTCTGAAGGGCCACTTGGGCCTGTGTGTGACAGCTGCTAGAGTCACATTGACGCCGCGACCCACTGCTAATGAATACTCTAGCATACATCCTTTCCAAATTTTGATTAATATCTTAAATTTAAACATCACTTCCCCTAAGAATTTCCCTTAGGAGTATGGACTGTCCTTTCTCAGTCATCTTTCCAGAAGATTCACAGCCTGAGGGAGGACAGGAGTTGAAATCTGTCAACATGGCCTGATCTCTGAGAGTTCTGGAGACTTTAATTAGCCACTTAGCCTAGTTTCTTTACTTAGTACCTTGCCAGCGCCTTGAGTTCATCCCAGTGACCTGAAATCTCATCAGGTTTATTCGAGGCAGAATGAAAACATCATCCCATCAGCCTCTCTTTATTTTCTTGTTTTGGTTGGGTTAGAACAGAAAATCAAGACAATCAACTGAAAGACCCCCGAGCTGGGGAGACCCTTGCTCAAGTCTCGGGATGGCGCGACCCCCCAAGAACTCACGAAAGACCGTCCTTGCTGCAATCACACGAGGTTTAATTCGGGGGCGGTGAGAAGGACCAATGCATTGGGGTCGAACC
>CM052716.1:12823494-12834255 GCA_028551405.1 Uromys caudimaculatus
AACAACTATTTTCTCAAACCATAAAGTCAGTGTCAGGGCATCCATTAACAGGGTGGGTTAGTTATTTACAATGGTTGGGGCAGGTGAGGAATTTTTCAGTGTAATACAGGGTGGAGAAGGAAGAGAATTCAAAAAACCCAGAAGTTCCCAAAAGTTAATGCTAAGAGAAGCCCCCTTTTTAAAACTTAAGTCTTTCAAACTATCTTTCCCCTTAAATGCAAGAAACAAATATCAATCAAAATATTACTTTTCTTACGAAAATCTTTGCAATCATCATTTCTGTTGACAAAGAGGTAGAAGCAGAGAGAAGTCAGATAACCTGTGCCAGGCCACAGAGCTGGGCGACTGCAGAGCTGGAAATACAGTAATCGGTGGGTACCAGAGCCCACCCTAACCACAAGGGACAGCACTTTCAGGATAACAACTGGTTCCTCTCCTCACATGTTTCCTCTCAGAACTTCTAGCTCTACAGAAAAATTAGTGTCACAAACCAGAAAGAAGCAAATGAACTAGGGACAGGAAGCATGAGTTTCTCAATTTCCCTCTGTGATGTGGACATATTGAATAGCTCTGGGTCCCCCAAAAATGATACACATGGAGAAACTAGCATAAAGAATTCAATAAACATCAGTGCTTGTTTGGATATGAAGTCCCCCTCCCCAAGGCTCAGGTATTCAGCATTTGATCCCCAATGCAGGCAATGTTTGGAGGAGGGGCTTCTGGGAAGTGATCCATCCCCACCCTCTCTTTGTCAGTGGATTAATTCTGTGGTGCTTCACGACCTGATGCTCTGGGTGGTGAAGCCTGGGGTGGGAAGTGGATCCCTGGGTGAAATGATATCTTTGAAGGAAACGTCCTGTCCCCTGCAACCTTTCCTCTCTGTCCCTTGCTTCCAGTTTCCACTAGGTAAGTTTTTCTCCACCATATCCTGCTGTCATGATATCTAGACTCATCTAAGGCCAATAGCAATGGATCTGGAATTCTACACTGAAGTCTGCAAGTCTACCACGGGCCCTTCCTTTACATGGTTTCTTCCAGATTTTTTTTTTGTTTTGTTTTTTGAGACAGGGTTTCTCTGTGTAGCCCTGGCTGTCCTGGAACTCACTCTGTAGACCAGGCTGGCCTAGAACTCAGAAATCCGCCTGTCTCTGCCTCCCAAGTGCTGGGATTAAAGGCGTGCGCCACCACCTCCTGGCACTTCCAGATATTTTGTCAAGGCAAACAAGACAAATCAAAACAAACAAAACACAACCAACCAACAAAACAAACAAACAAACAAACAAGCAACAACAAAATAAAACAAATAAAAACCAAAAACCAAAATAAAACCTGCCTAACACAATTTTTTTTTCTTTTTCTTTTCCTTTTTTTCTTTCTTTTTTTGCTACTTGAAGGTAGATGGAACTGTGCTGCCAGGGATCTTAGATGACCAGCCAGGTAACCTTTCCTGCTGTAGTTCTCTTTGTGTGCAGTAGAAATAATCATATATTTTGGAATAATTGATGGGGTGCTTACAGCATTGTCTGATAGATTAGAGAGCCTGAGCAAATAGACATCTTCATTAATATTTGTTACATAAAATCCTAAGTTCTGTATATAAACTATTTTATAAAGGAGATTTTTCCTTTCATTAAGCGGAGGATAAAAATGTGGGCCTAACGTCTGTAAGTTAGCTCTAAGCCAAGGATAACCCTCTTGATTAAATCCTCTCCAGTGGTTTAAACACTCCTAAAGCCCCCCAAATACAAACCATTTTTTAAAAAGTCCTGTTATCGCCAACCTGAAAGCCAACATCGTTGGAGCAGGAGAAATGTCAAACACTAGGATCTTCTCACCAATTCCAGGGTTCTGATGTGGAAGAAGAAAGACGTGGAAAGTCCACCATGTGGAAGCCATGCTGTGGACTTCAGTGGACGCTGTGGATGGACACCCGTGAAAGCTGTTTACTGCAGTTGGCCATGCTGTGGGCCTCTGTCTATGTCCAGCGTATGTGGGTACGAGCTCTGTGGGGTGCTCTGCTGAGCTTAGGAGCCTTTGCCAGACAACCCTGACGTCTGTCAGGGTTTCTCTCATAGAAGTCCACAAAGCAAAAGGAAGATCTTATTCCAGTGTCCAGTCACTAAAGAGAAAACAGCCAAGAAAAGACTAAGGGTGAAATAACAGCTTTTAAACCAGATAGAAAATAAAATTATAAAATTGTGTGTGTTGGGGAAAAAGAAAAAAAACCCCAGAACTACAGCTTGGACCAAGATTTCTTTCTTTCTTTCTTTCTTTCTTTCTTTCTTTCTTTCTTTCTTTCTTTCTTTCTTTCTTTCTTTCTTTCTTCAGGTAACGTGATATTAAAACAATGACCTCCACATCCTGCCGTACCAACTGTTAAAAATAGCCCCTGCAGTTTTTTAGCAGCTCTCCTGGGTGTAGGCTTCAGTACCAACCACCTTTGTACACAGAACAACTTTGTCATCTGAACAGGGAAGTTGGGAATTTCAGAGAGTGGTAAAAATCATAAAGAAAAAAATGATAACTCTACGTTGACCCCAATTGACCCTTGCAGACTTCTGCATGGTTCCTTCTCCTCCTCGGCAGGGTCACATGTATACATACATGTCTCACACATTAACTCCCTGAAGACACAGAGTGGAGGCAGAGCGTGCAGTTTTCTGTAAAGCCTGGGACATGGTATGTAAATGCGGTTTGATCCGGTAAAGGGAGCTGTTGTTAGGAGTCCCAGACCCAGTCGTAACCTGGACCTCCTAAAATGTTTCATTTCTAATGAAGTGCTAGAGTGACCGATCTGCTTTCATTTCAGTCTGAGCACAGAGCTAAGCTCTACCATGCAGTCTGTCGAGTGAGCCATCGACATGACTAACTTGCCATTGCTGGCCGTCTATCATGTGTGTAGGGAAGTGGTTCTGCCAGTGCGGTCTCCACATCGGCAGCATTAGTATCACCAGAGAACTTTCTAGAAATGTACATTCACATAGACCTGCTCGTTCTGAACCCTGGGATCTGCTTTCTGGGGGCTTCTGCTCCAAGTAGATGAATTGTTTTTATATTTGAAACTTTTGTTGTATCACTTCAATGAATCAAAGTTCTGGGTCAAGTTCGGTGAAAAACTCTCCCACTGACTTCTTCCTTATACTTTCAGATATAGCTTACCAATCTGGAGTTGTATATCATAGTAGCTTACTAACCGGGTAGTACTGCAAACTGGCTTTCCAGCACCTTTAAAATGTTCTACTCTATAGCAAGGTTTGAGAGCCTTAACAGAGGAGGAGATTAAAGTGCTCTTGAATGCATTGCAGGCATGTGGGTCTACAGATTATTTACAGTATTTTCCCAGTGAGTGACAAGAATCCCTGTGGTTCGGAGAGATACATTCTGTCAAGCAGACACAAATAAAATCACAGATAGACTAGTCCCTTCTCCAGCATAGCATGAATGCTTGAACGCTACAGAGTGTCTGTTGGGTCAACTGGCTTTGTTTTCCAGAGCTGGCTGATGCTTAGGAGAACAGGGAGCTAGTTTAGTGTTCTGTATACCATCATGTTGCTATTAACCATGGTGGGTGGGAAAATTTACATCATGGAAATTGGCAGACCCTGTGACTGGGGACTTTACATTTATATATATTAGACTTAGTAGAACACAAGTTTCATAGGAAGGCCCGATTGACTGAGTTCATCTATTCAATATGAAGACTCATGATTACGAGGCTGGGGGGATGGTCTAGTGGTTAGGGCCATATGCTCCTTTGGAAATTGGTTCCCAACACCCATATCAGGCTGTTCATAACTGCCTGTAACCAGCTCTGCAGAAGGGATGGGAGGCATCCAACATCCTCTTTTGGGCTATATGGGCACCTGCACTTAAACAGACAGATAGACAGACAGACACACACACACTAATAAAACAAATTTTAAAAATTAAAGGATCATGCTATGCTCGTCAGGATGACATTCACACTGAGATCGAAGTAGACTTTTGACAACCTGGCTGCTGCTGTCTTTACTCCAGCAACAAGGCCACTAACAGACATCTGAACGTTTTTATTCTGAACCACTCAGGTGTGTGCCAGGCGCCCCTGCTGTTACTGCTAAGAGAGAGACCTAAAGAGTGTGAGAACTGGAGGGCATGGACACCTTGAAGTAATGACACCCAGGAACAAGTTCTCAGCGCTAAGGAGATTTATTCACAGTAGAGGGACAAAGGGCAGGAAATAAGAGAGAAAACTAGGAGATAGAAGATAAGGGAGAAGTGTGGGGCAGTGGTCCGTGACAGGCAATCTGGCACCTGGTTGAGCACAGGCGTAAAATCTGGGCGACTCAGAGGAACAATCCACAAGGGACCGGAAAACTTTATGCCAACGCTCCTGGGAGACTTTTGGCTCCAGTCATGGTCACGTACCACCCCTCCTCAGGTAGAGGCATGGTCACACAGCCCCAAGCCACCCCCATGTTAATGAGACACTCAGAGGCTTAACCACGCCCCCTCCCAGTTACTATATCTGCCTTGCCTCTCCCAGAAAGGGGGGGGGGTACAATTCAATCCAGGCCATTCCACACGATGACAATAAACTTAGAATTATGGACCATCTCTTCATGTGGACCCGATGTGGGAAGTGACGGATCTGGCCCTCAATTAAGGAGCAGCATTTAATCTCTCAACGAGGGCTTCCCAGGCTTCCCAGCACTCCCAGATGGTACCCATTCACCCAAGCCTAAACAGCTAGCCCGGAGCTCCAAGGCGCTGAAACCTGGTCTCGGTGGGAACCCCGGTTGCACTCCGGCTAGCCCTTCTGCGGCACCCTGCGGCGACTGCGGTGTCCTGGGCTAGAAAACCCATGGAGATGGCTGCCGCTCATTCCCCGAGAATGGCCCCCTCCCCCACCCATGGGCAGGGCCCGGAAAGGCTTCCCACAGCTCCCACCTGCCCATCAGACTGTGTGGGAAGACACACAGCCACTTCCCACGTGTCTCCTGTCCCACCAGAGCCACAGTGCCCTGAGACAGACACGTGGGGCTTCATCCCACTGCGCCAGGCTTGTTCCACAGAGAAGGGGAAGGGCTATCTGTCCTGGAGTGGGACAAAGGACTGCCTCTGGAGAGAGAGAAGAGAGATGAGGCCCACAGGCAAGTGGCAGTTTATAAAGGTAGAAGGAGAAACCCCATATTAGGATGAGGTCTTTATTTTAACTGGGCCTGTTAGTTAGGGCAGTCAACGAGGGCTTTGATATCTGGACTTTAATCCTTTGAGAGCTAGACCTTGGTAGACAGCCTCAGGGAAGGAAGTGGAATAGACATGGTGGCTAGCTTTAGGAATGCATCCTAAAGGTGTTTAGCGAGGCAGAGGAAATGGGGGAGACGGGCAAGGCCTGCCAGAGCCATGGTTTCCATGCTCTGGCTAGCTAGGGTCCCTTCACACCTGAGTGACTCTGTATCCCTGCTTTCTCACCTTCTCCTTGTGGTTTGCTCTCACATCAGGCAGAGGACCACAGCTCTTTGGGAAAGGGTGATTTTCATTTAATTTAGAAAATCACTGAATCTGCCACATCAGGTCTCCAGATGTGCTTCAGTCTCAACTCAGGATTTGACATGTCAGGTTCAAATGAGGATTCGCCTTCTCTTCTAATTAGCCTATCAGTGGTTTATTTTGATGCTATTTTTATGATTTTGCTTATAATATCCTCAAGAAAAATAGAGATGCTCAGACTCAGTTCATAAATTCTGGCTTGTAGGTGATAGTTGGCCTGGAAATTTTAAGTAAGTTCCAGAGAGTGATGGATCATTAGAAAACATTTCTGTGTTAGATGACTAGAAAGATCACAGAATAGTTCACAATATCCTCTTGTTTTATTGCAGTTTTTGTGATGGGGATGGAACCCAGAGCCTCACGCATTATAGGTGAACATTCACGCAACATCTTTTTACAAGTTTTATTACAGAAAAATCCTCTGGTGCCAAAAATCATAGAAGAAAAGTCTGTCTATTGAGCATGCAAGCTAATTCTGCATCTGTGTCCACTGGGGACAGGGTATCAGAGTGCCAGGGTGGCAAATCAGTGGGGAACTCCTCTATCTTGCTGTGCTAGCATCAGATGCATGAATAAAAAGATTAGTCTATAAACACACTACTGAGATTAGTTCGTGCAACAGCACAATGTTCTGTACTTTCTTGTTTACACCATGATATTCTAGCTTACTCTCCTGTCATCAGACATTGGAAAGGTCTAGGGTTTTTACATTTTTAAAAAGGATTTATTTAATTAATTTAATTGTGTAGATGTGTGTAGATGTGTGTGTAGGGGTGTGTGTATATTGGTGTGTGTGTATATGTGGGTGTGTGTATATATTGGTGTGTGTGTGTGTGTGTGTGTGTGTGTGTGTGTGTGTGTATGCTCTTGGAGGCTAGAAGAGCACATTAGATTCCCTGGAGCTGGGATTACCACCAGTTGTGATCAGCCTGATGTGGGTGCTGGGAACTGAACTCTGGTCTTCTGGAAAAGGAGGTCAAGTGCTCTTAGCACTGAGCCATCTTTCTAGACCCAAGGTTTTTAATCCTTATGCAGCTATGAATACGTATACACATGTCTCTCAGCACACATAAGCCACATTTCCTCTTAAGAACAACATATTTAAAGCAGAACTTTTTATTCTTTACTCCCCAAATTCAGTTCGCTTGCTGTCTTCCTTGTGACACACAATGACATCTGGATTAGTGTGTAACGTTCCACTGTGCTGGTTAAGAACAGATACCATGTACACTTACCATTTATGAAACATGAACTGTGTTTCTGGAGAGACGTTAAATGCTCTTAATTTTATACATTTTGTATAACAAGAAAAATGAACAAAATTCACACTAAAATTTAATTTAAAAAATATTTATTTGGGCTATCTCTCTCTATTGTTCATCATCTTACTATTTTTATTTTTAAGTTTCAAATTACCCTTAATTTTTTCTTTTGAGACAGGATCTCAGTAAGTAGCTCTGCATGGCCTACAACTCACTGTGTAGACTAGGCTCTCTAATTTACAGAGACCCATTTACCCGTCTCTGTCTCCTGATTGCTAGGGGTGAAGGTATGTGGCACCGCATCCATGTGCCTCTGAGGAACGACCTGGTGTAGATTCCTAGGATTTAAAGGAGTCCTAGGAGACTTCAGTGTTTCAGGTCTGCTGCTCCATTCTTCCGCTGTTGGATCAGTCAGGGTTCTCTAGAGTCACAGAACTTATAGGTAGTCTCTATATAGTAAGGGAATTTGTTAATGACTTACAGTCTGTAGTCAAACTCCCCAACAATGGTCAGCAGTAGCTGTGAATGAAAACCCAAGGATCTAGCAGTCGCTTAGTCCCACAAGGCTCACAGGCGAAGAAGAGTGAATCTTCCTCCTTCCAATGTCCTTATGTAGATCTCCAGCAGCAGGCGTGGCCCAGATTAGAGGTGTGCGCACCACCACACCTGAAACTTGTGTCTTCCAGACGCAAGATCTAGACCACAGGTGAGCCTTCTAATTCTGGATTATAATTTACTCCAGATATAATCAAGTTGACAATCAGAAATAGCCGCTACAGCTGTGCAGACCATTATTTGGGAAAGCTTTTGTCAATAAGAGAGTCAGTGAGTCAACTGAAATGAATCTCCTTTCCCCACCAAGCGCCTAACCTAATATAGAACAGAACACTTACTTCCTCCATCTGGAAGCTGCTTTTGTTCCGTGTTGGATGTTGGTTTCAAAACACTTTGGAGCATGTGCCTCTGAAACTGGTTGCATCTCTAAGGACAGCAGTAAGTTTAGGTGAGGCCATTGCCAAGTAAGTTGGAAGCTAAGCTGGGAGCCCAGTGAGAAGAAGATGGCTCTCCGGGAGAAAGCAATGCCCAGCTTCAGAGGTCAACAGGGGAATGAATGTCACAGATTCTTTATGCGTCTGAAAGACTGTCCAAGAACAATTCGTAATACATTTAAGTCTTAATATTTCTCTTTGAGGTAGGAAATAATATGTTTGTTTCTTAGATGTACAGCTAGGCTTTCAAAGTCCAGGGGGAGTCACAATGAATCCATTTTCAAAACAATTTCTGTTCACGTGTGCTTGTGTGTGACTTTAAAAAAAACAAACCTTTGGGTTTGTGATGGGTTTGGATGAGATGTCCCTCATAGTCTTGAGTATCTTCAGTTGGTGACAGTGTGGGGAGACTGAGGAGATGTGGCCTTATTGGAGAAAGTATGTCAACAGGGCAGGTTTTAGGGTTTTAAAAGCCAAATGTCACTCCTAGTTCACCCTCCTTGTCTCCTGCTTTGGGTTGAAGATGCGAGCTCTCAGTTTTTGTGAGCTCGCATCTTCTGGAGCTGCTATGCCTGCCTCCCTGTGACTCCCTGTGTGATGGGGATGGACTCTGACCCTTGGAACTGCACTGCCAGCTCACATAAGCCCTTCCTTCTATGAGCTGCCATGTTTATCACAACAGCAGAACGGTAGCTATAGCTTTCATTTCTCCTGTAATTTTGAGAGAGTGGTGCAGCGGCTGTATTAACAACTCCAAATTCTAGACATAGTCTTAACCTAACCTTATGTACAAATTTGAGGCTATTGGCAGTGTCTTTCCAACTCTGAAGCTCTACCCTGACTCCTAGATATCTCTTTTACTATCAAGGTTAAAAATAAACAAACAACAACAGAACCTAGAACACTTAAAAAACACATTTGGGCTACACTGGGATATAACATAATAGTAGAGTATTTGGCCAGCATGTACAAGGGCCTTAGGTTCAATTTCTAGCACTGAAGAAGAAGAAAATATCAAAATAAAAATTTAAAAATTGGAAGAAAGACAATGTATACACATGTATGCAAATGTCACAATGAAATCTAGTTTTTGGTGTACTAACCAAATATTATTTTAAAGTATCCTAAGATAATTTGGGGTACTTGAAGGCCTTGATAATTGACTTTATTAAATACATACTTGCTATCATATTATTATGAATTAAAAGGTATAATACAGATATTGGTGTCATGAGAGCCAATGTCTGGGGCTAGAGAAATGGATCAGTGGTTAAAAGATCTTACTGTTCTTCCAAAGGACCTGAGTTTATTTCACAGCATCTATGTAGGGTGGCTCACAACCACCTGTAACTGAAGCTCCAGGGATCCAACACCCCCCTTCTGGCCTCTGTAGGCACCCATACACATATGGCATCACAGACACACACACACACTACACACACATAAATAAAGTCCTCAAAAAAAGAATCGATCTATTTGTAAACCTAAATTAATTTTAGAACTGTCTCCTATTTTCTACACAAGACTTTAAAAATTGTTGATGAAAAACCAAGAGAGAAAAAATGAGAGTTTTCCCTTAGCACGTTTCTCCTTTTGGTGAAGGACACACATTTGTAAGGACCAGGGTCTTAACCAGGCAGAAGAATATTAGATAGAACTTTCTAGTTGTTCTTTCTGGCAGCCAGTCTACAGTGGGTGCCATGTTTAGTTTATCAGTTCAGTGGCTCTAGCTGTAGGATTGCTAACCGTGCATCAGACTTAAAGAGTCACTCAGAGGATGCAGGCCGTCATCCACGTTCTACCTGCTAGGGTGAAGGTTTACGGACTGGAAGAAGCCAGTGTACCCAGGCACACCAGGACCGTCCCTTGGATCACCCATAGTGTCCCCCAGCAGTGCTGTGACAAGCTGCTTGTGAGAGAAACCCCGGGTTGTAGGATATTGTTTGAGTTTCCTTGGAACCCACAGCGTAGTTCAGGCTGTTTGGGGCACATTAATGATTACCTGAAGCCAAAACCAAGCAAAGATCAAGTATAGATCCAGGTAAATCCTCAACATTTCCCCAATACTCTTGACAACCTTCTCATAGAGTGCAGTGTAACAATTGTCTGGAAACTCTCCTCTCCTACCTTCCTGGCCTCGGGAAGTAGGGTACCATCTACCCGGCTTCACCAAAACAGGATTGCCGGCTAGACAGTCAGCCAGCTACACACGTAGCCCACCCCTCTCCATTCTAAACACTTCCCTGGAATCCTTTAACTAGAGCAGACAACTAACATCAGACATTACCTGTTTTTCTGGTCTATTTTTCCTTCGAATTGGAACTCTTTGGGTGAAGCAGAAATGGACACTGTGACTTGTCAGGAGATATATGAATTCGGTGAGTTTCCTTCCATGTTTACAGGTTTAGAACTAAATGTGCAGATGTTATTAGACTTAGAAATTTAGCACAATGCTTATAATTTCTAGGGAGGCTTCCCAGGCTAAGGTTGCATGCTAAGGTGGAGTGGAGTGTCTGTCTGACTGGAGTCTGGTTTTGAATCCAAAGCTCCTATGTACTTCCCTTGAATGGGAAGCACTATAGTAATGATTTTTGCTTTTTGTGGCTGAGCTCCTCTCCATGAAAGGGAACGTTTATCACTTCAACTGCAACTGTGTACATTTGCGTGTATGCGTGTGTGTGGAGGGGTGTGTGTGTGTGTGTGTGTATGTGTGTATGTGTGAGTGTGTGTGTGTGTATGTGTGTGTGTGTGTGTATGTGTATGTGTGTGTGTGTGTGTATGTGTGTGTATGTGGGAGTGTGTGTGTGTGTGTGTGTATGTGTGAGTGTGTGTGTGTGTATGTGTGTGTGTGTGTGAGTGTGTGTGTATGTGTATGTGTGTGTGTATGTGTGTGTGTGTATGTGTGAGTGTGTGTGAGTGTGTGTGTGTATGTGTATGTGTGTGTGTATGTGTGTGTGTGTATGTGTGAGTATGTGTGT
>CM052716.1:12834355-12849186 GCA_028551405.1 Uromys caudimaculatus
GTGTGTGTGTGTATGTGTGTGTATATGTGTAAGTGTGTGTGTGTATGTGTATGTGTGTGTATGTGTGAGTGTGTGTGTGTATGTGTATGTGTGTGTGTGTGTGTGTGTGTGTGTGTGTGTGTGTGTGTGTGTGTAAGCCGGAGGTTGCCTTCAGGTGTCTTCTTCAAACATCTTCCACTTCATCTTTTGAGACCCGGTCTATTCCTGAACCTGGGTTTGGCTAGACCAGCTGGCCAGCAAGACTCCGAGATCCTTCTGTCTCTGTTCCTAGAATCAGGATTACAGGACATCCTCAGAACAGTAACAATCATGCTTGCTAGTTGAACTCTGGTCCCCATGTTTGCCTGGTGAGCACTTCACGGACTGAGCCATCTCCTTAGCCCTGGAGTTTGTGTTAATAAGTGTCTAGGATTATTTTTCAAAAGATAAATTCTAATGCAAAAGTCCCCAATTCAAGTATATTACACATGGCTGAATAGATTTAAATAACAATTTAATGATACTTAAAAACAAAGTGTTTTGATTTTATCAAGCCTGGAAGGACAATGCAGGACACACATTCTTATTTGATGAAGTAAACTCCGTCAACAATAGCGTGACCTCGCTGCACAGGTTCACACATCAACATGGATGCCAAGTTTTGTTTCAAAGCTTTGAGTTCTTGTGGCAGTGCATACAACAATACCACTGGTGGTGTGGGAAAAGCTAACGGTGGTTATCAGATCTCAAAGGCCACAGATGAGAACAACTACTCTTTGTTTAGTACTTATGGCCGGGAAGGAATATTGATCTTAAACTTTGTGTATTTGTGTGATAGTGCTTGGCCTTCAAAGGCACCTTCCATCTAGAAAGCTTGGGAACCTTTTCCTCTAGGACATGACAATGTCTTGTCACCATTTGCTATTTGACAGGGATACTGCTGATACCACTGTCAGGACATAAAAAGTTACACCAAAAATACAAATGCGGCAAATTTGTCATCTGCAAATACAATGAAGGATCATGGGATTATCTGTGGTTTTCCCAAAATGTCTCTGTGATACTTCACTGGAGAATGTTCTTCCCAAATTGATTACTTCTTCGTAGGAGAAGCAATTCATATTTTTCCCCTAAGCACACTGGGAATTGTGCAATTTATATTGACATATTTTCAGTTTCTGGAATTTCATAAACTCTAAGTGAACAAAGATGCTGTTTCTGTGAGCAGTGCTGAGCATGCAACAGCGGAGTTCGGAGACTGGAAGTGTGGAGCTGGCATAGAATACTAGTATAAATGCAGGCATGCTTTTTCCTCTAGAAATCCAACTTTAGGTGAAGTGGGATGATTAAGTTATCGCTGGGACAGTTACAAAATACAATGTTGTTTTTGTTTTTAAATATGAGCTTCTATACAACGTCACAGCTGACACATAAGGAGTTGAGGGGGTTGGGACTGGAGTCTAATCAAAGACGTTCTGATAACCTTGTCCACTACAGATGAGACAGCAGAAGATGGCTTTGGCTACAGAGTTGTTCATATAGTACTGGTTAGGACAGTGTTGGGATCCAGAATTTAAAGTCAAAACTAGGAAATTAAAGTATAGAGATCTGTGATGAAGGATTATTTTTATTTTCAGAGGTTGAGGAGAGCATTTCTTTCTTTTTTTAATTTGACAGATTATTTTTTAAAAAGTGTAATTAATTAGCATTTTAAATCTCTCTCTCTCTCTCTCTCTCTCTCTCTCTCTCTCTCTCTCTCTCTCTCTCTCTCTCTCTTTGTCTATGTTGGGCTGTGCATGTAAGTGCAGTCCCCAAAGAGGCCAGAAGAGGTTGTGAACCATTTGGCTTTGCTTGTGTGCTGGGTGAAGTAATGTCCTATGGAAGAGCAAGCAATACATATTCTTACCCACTGGGTGTTTCTCTGGCTTCCCTTCTACCCCCTTTAAAAGATTTATCTTATTATTTCTATTTTGTATGTGGCTCTGGATGAAGGTCTTCATCCTTGAATGTCAGAGGTGCCAGATCATTCTGGAGCTGAGTTACAAGTGGCTGTGAACCACCTACTGTGGGTGCGAGGAATTGAACTCAGGTCCTTTGCAACAGCAGTGTGTGCTCTAACCACTGAACCATCTCTCCAAGCACAACGTTTCTTACTAGAAGCATCCATCCATCCAACCAGGTAAAAGACTGCAGTGATTTCTCCTCCTCTTTGGCTCAGCTGCACTAACCCTCAGCTTACTTATTGTTCTAACGTTTGTAGCGATGTTTGTCACATCACGTCATCAGCATGGCTCTAGCTGCTGTAAGCTCATATAAATAAGAGGTCCATTTTAGCTTTTAAAGAAGATCGATATATAGAAAGACTTGAAAATAAAGCACTAAGATCTGGGGGGTCAGTAATATGATTTGGTGGCTAAGGAGAACTTCTGCCAAGTTTGGTAATCCAAATCATTCCACCACTCACATGGTGGAAAGAGAAAACATATTCCTGCAAGTCAGGTTGTTCTCTGCTTTTCACACATGTGCCATGGTGTGAACAGTCCCTGCCCCCTCCATATATATATAATTAAGATAAAAACATTTATTTTCTAGATACTCTGCCTAATCAAAGGACCCAATACCAGGCAACGCAGTAGTTTCCTACTGGCTCTGACTGTCACACTCTGATGGGTTGGACCGACAGATTGCACTGAATAAAATATGGCGGTATGGCTGGAGAGATGGCTCAGCAGTGTAGAACACCAGCTGCTCTTCTAGGAGATTGAGATTTGCTTCCCAGCACCCTCATGGCTGCTAACAATCACCTGTAACTCCAGTTCTAGGCGATCTGAGTCCTTCTGGCCTCCATGGGTAGTAGGCACAGATACGGTGCAGACACACATACAGGCAAAACACCATATGCATGAAATTAAAATGTAAATTTTAATAAAATGAAATATGTTAGCATGACTAGAATAATCTACCTGGATCACACTATGGAATAACCCAACAATAGAGGCAAAGCACATTAAACAGTCACTCAGATTGAGGTCTGTGTTCAGCTGCTCGGCAGGTACCAGTCTCTTCTCTCCTGTATCATCTGCGGTGGGACTTCACCCCAGGCTTTTGCAGAACACCATGAAGCTTTGTCCTGGCAATAATTCAACATGGATGAAGTAAAGACAAGAGCACAGTGAAAATGATGGCTTCAGGACCGAATCTTATGCACTGTCAAGCAGGCATCTTTTGGATTTCCAGAAGTGATTTTTTATTAGACCGTCTCCTGCTAGGACCACGGCCATGGCAATCCTTATCTGGACCCTTCTGCTATTGTGCTGTCCTCAAACAAAGATAGGAAACGTTTAAGTAAGCGGGGTAAGTTGTTGCCTTAAAGGAATTTTAACATCATTGTTCTCCCTCGGCTTCCTTGAGAGCTGCTCACACAGTTTTTCTCATATGTTCGGCAGAAGCAAATTAATTTCCTAAATAGTCTTTACTGAGGTCTTTTCTTTAAATTAAAGCATTGCATGTGACATGGACATATCTGTGTGAACTACGTACACGCATGGTATTACACTGAGCTTGCTTTACTGCCTTAGCGAGGTGGGCTTCAAGAATCACTTCGCTTAGTTCTTCGTGAGCTGACAGGAGGCTTCTTAGATGTCAGCTGGAACATGGTGACAAGGCCAGTTGGAGGAAGTGTTTATGCTTTAGGGATCAAGACAGGCAGACACTCAGCATCCTGGGACCAGCTGCTGCTCAGAGTAGCCAATTTACTCAATGGTCACATTATAGTGAACTGAGCTGAGACTGGCACCTGTCCCCCACATTAGTAGTGATTCCCACTCTGACAGAAACCTCTGGAATTTCTTAATGGAAGGAATACCCTTGTGAAAATCTCCCTCTCTCTGCAATCCCACCAACAACGCTGGGCTGGGAAGAGGCTGAGCCACTCCTGGCACTCTCCTTTTGAAATCTAATACCCACCTTTCGCTCCGTATAGGAGCCACTGGAATTCAGCTTCATGGTTCCTTTAGAATCCTATGTCCATCTTCTCCATTACAAGGGCAAGTTCACTGAATTAAAAGTCCTGTGTATGCTGGAGACCTTTATAACAGCAGGTTAAGTAGATAAAATGAGTTATGCCGCTTATATTCTCCTTAAATATTCTGCTCATGTGCCTTCTCTCACTTGAGCTGATCATTTCTATGAAGTCCTAAGTGCAGTTATGTAAACCTTTGCCTATGCATCAGCTGTGAGTGGCAATAGCATTAAGCACTGGGAAGAAATTCAGCTGAAATGAAATGAAATTGTGTGGAATGTCTGCAGCTCCGAAGTAGATACATGGAATGAAGGGCAGAAAAAGCTGCAGGAAGGGTTAAATGGTGTGTGTGTGTGTGTGTGTGTGTGTGTGTGTATGTGTGCATGTGTGTGTGTGTGTGTGTGCATGGGTGTATGCGTACATGTGTGCATGTGTGTGTATGTGTACATGTGTATGTATATGTGAGTGTACACATGTATGTGTATGTATGTGTGCATGTGTGTGTGTATGTGTATATGTATGTGTGTATGTGTGCATGTGTGTGTATGTGTATATGTATACGTGTATGTGTGTATGTGTACATGTGTGTATGTGTATATGTGTGTGTATATGACTGTATGTGTGTATGTATGTATATGTATGTATAGTTCTATGTGTGTATATGTGTATGTATATATATGTATTTATGCATGTATGGTGTATATATGTATGTATGTGTGTATGTGTGTGTATGCATGTATATGAATGTGTGTACATTTGTATGTGTGTATGTGTGTGTATGTATGTATATGTGTCCTTATGTATGTGTATGCATGTGTGAATGTATGTCTCTGTATGTATGTGTATGTCTGTATGTGTTTGTGTGTGTGTATGTGTGTATGTATGTGTATGTCTCTGTATGTGCATGTATGTATGTGTATGTGTGTATATGTATGTGTGTCTATATGTATGTGTGTGAATGTATATGTGGGTGTATGTGGTTATGTGTGTGTGTATGTGTGAGTGTATGTCTCTGTATATGTGTGTGTGTCTATATGTATGTGTATGTGTGTGTATGTGTTTGTGTGTGTGTGTGCTAAATACCATTTTTGTGGGTAGTGTGGGTTGTTTTGCTCAGCCCTAGTTTTGGGTTTAGTTCAGATTAGATTAATTAAATGCAGTAGTAATATTTTGCTAAGTCTTGAATGGGGGAAGGAGAGAGATTTCATAGTCACCAAAGTCTTGGTTTAGAAGAGATGAAGCCAGACTATTTCCTTGGCAAACAGGCTGTCCCTGTACTGAGCTAGAAAAAAAAGAGACTGTGGTGACAGTCCCATGAAGAACTTGAGGGTCGTTGGGCTTTCATTGGTCTCCAGAGACCCTTGCAGATTGCTGTGAAGTTCCCACATATCTTACCTAGGATGGAAACCCCTCAACTAGGCTGACCTTGCATTGCCTATCAGGGAGACAGAAATTCCAAAAGAAGAGAAAAAGAAAACACTTGTATACACATGTACACATACTCTGCTTTACGGTGTGTTTCGGTCACTGGAGTGATGACCGAAACTTCCAAGAGGGAGAAGTAAATTGAGAAAGGGGATACTGGAAGCGGAGCTTCCAGGACCTGTGGAAGGGAATCAACAGAGTCAAGTGCTACTACGTAAGAGTGAGCCCAGGCAAGTACCAAGCCGGCAAAGCAAATGGGCACGTTGCCTGGGGGGGGGGGGGGGGGAACTGTTTTCTTTTTTTCTTTAAACAATTTTTAAAATTTATCTTTATTTCATAGGACCCAGGAAAGCTCTGCTGCCCTGTATTGTGGCGAAGCAGGAAGTCCTGCTCCATCTGAAGAGTGAAAGGCAGAAGTCAGGAAAAAGCAGGTAGGCAAAGCTCTGACTTGGCTGAGAAGTGATCTCTGCTCATTGGCTAATCTATCACAAAGGCATGTTTCAAGATGGCGGCATTGGTGTGAGGCAAACCAGCCTGTGGGGGATGTGGGGCGCACATGCAGAGGATGAAGCCTTTGGAAGCATGGCAGGGAACATTTTATTGAAGATAATCCAATTCTCACCAGAACATGAGCTTTGTAGATTATGGAAATTCCCCTAGCAATGTTAGGATGACATTGGGCCTCAAATACATCTTGACTTTGTTTTAGAGGCTAGTGAGAGGACTTAGTGGGTAAAAACACCTACCACGCAAGGCTGGGGACCTATGTTTGATTCCAGAACTCATGTAAAAGTTGAAGAGAACCAATCTGGAAGAGCGATCTATGTTTTTAACTGATGAGAACCATTTCCTTTAGAGAGGGTGCCCTCTGCAGTTTCCATGGCCTTAGAAATCAGTACCATCAACTGGGGACTAAGTGTTCAAACACAAGGCCCTGCGGGAGACATTTCACATTCAAACCAGATCTCCACAGTATGCCTTCATTGTGTAGAAGATTGTTTAGGACTCCCATGTTCAAGGACCGTAGACATACAAACCTGTACAAACTGCACCTAGAAAGACTCACACATTGTAGTAAAAAACACAGCACAACACAACACAACACAACACAGCACAACACAACACAGCAACCAGAGGCCCCAGAAACAGCTCTTGTTTTGCCTATTGCCTCTGACACGGCCAGTCTTGGGAAGATGTCCCCGAGGCAGCCATGGAGAGGTACTCCTGAGGACCAACTGCTTCCGTGCAGAGTAATAAATAATGTGACTATTTTGGTACTGTTGTGGCTTTACTTAGATGTCACGACAGTGGGGACTGGGGCACTCGGAATCCATCTGGTTGAATTGTCAGGGGCAAGAGAATCCTCGAGTCTGGGACAGCTATCCTTCTCTACTATCCGGAAGCTCTGCGCATGCTCCTGCTCACCACAGCTCTCTGAGATAGACTAGACGGCTCAGCAAGGCTTACTCCTGCACCAATGTCTTTCAAGGCTTCTGTCCACGGAATGTTTAAGAAGGTTGATTTGTGATATGATGAGTGGGCACTGTGGTTTCTTTCATTCTTGTCTGCCTAGGGGATGAATGTAAACTCCTGCTCCTTTTCCCTGGGAGTTTTTGATGCCAAAGGAGAAATTATACTGAAGAGAGGAGCCAGGCCTGTACATCTTGCTTCTTTGACCTCACTCTCACTGGGGGTGGTCCGATTGGGCTTCAACCCACGTGACAACCAAGTCGAAACTTCTACTTGCTCCCTGGCAGCCCCTCTGAGGTGGTTCCAGGAATCCTTTGTCTCATGTATCTTGCCAATTCTGAAACTTCTTGCTGACCAAGGCATCTATGTATTTTTAGTACGCCTGGAGTTCAGACTCCAACTAATGCAGGATCAATTACAGAGCAATAAAGTCCAGTAGAGTGTGCATAAAACAATAGCGGCTGCTTCTCGGATGCTCCACCCATCTGAGTGTCACCCCTCACTCCTAATCCCACTAGATAAGCACTGAAGCACAGGCCTGGGTTTTGCTGCTTTTTTGTGGTTTCTTACCCCACCCTTCCCTTTCTCTCACTGTTTTGTCTGTGTTGGAAAGCCACGCGGAATCACACTGGATGAGTTAACTCCTTCACTCAACAATGCGTTTGAAAGCCATTAGCATGGTTGTGTATAACACAGTACATTTGTTTTCAAAGTTGTGTAATTGCCTATTGTATAGAGAACTGCTTGGTACCTCTTTTGACTCTTGATTGACACTTGGATTGTTTCTTTTAAGTGTGGTATTGATAAAAACATTTGTGAATGTCTTCCTTGTGTACAAGCATTAATTAACAGACAACTATCCATTCGGAAACTTCTATTTGATCCTCTAACTTGCTTGATCTTTTTGAGTGTTCAGATGGGTTTGTTTGCTTAAATATTTACTGTAACAACATCATCAAGATCATCCACTGTACACTTTACATCATAAAACTCAGTACTTTTTGAATAAGCCAAAAAATTAGGACCTCTGTAATTTGGGACTTTTTTTTCATCCCGAAGAGAAATCCTGTACCCATTAGCAGTTATTCCTTCTCATATGACCCCAACTTCACTAGTTCTAGAAAACCACTCAACTTTCATTTTATAGATTTGCTCATTTGAATATTTCTAATAAGTGGGATTGTACAACGTGTGAGCTTTTTGGGACTGGCTTTTTTCACTTAGCGTGCTCGTTACAAGGGTTGTATCTATCGCAATATGTATCAGCATTTCATCCGTTTTCGATGATAATATCCCATTCTGCGGACACCATGTTTTACTTACCTATTCATCAGCTGACAGACCTTTGAATTACTTTCTTATTTTATTTTACTTTACTTTTTGTTCAGTTCTCGCACCTTTCCCTGTGTGTTTTCATTTCTTTATGAAATGTTTCCATTCATTTCACCCTTTTAAAGAAATCTCCTAAAACTGGGATTGCTAGTGAAGTAGAAATTTCTGGTTGTGTCATGTGAAGTAGACTCCTGTGATGTTTTGCTGAAGCAGACCCCTGAGAGGACACATCATGTTTGAAGAGAGTATAAGTGGGACCCAAGAGACAGTGACGAGGCACTGGTGTAGTTAGCTGTGCAATGATTCATTGGTCTCACGCCTTTGCTGATCTTCACTTCGTTGAGAGAGGCACAGCTGAGAACTTCTGGTCTTCAGGATGATTCTGATTGCTCCTGCTGATTTGTGCTGATTAGATGGAAGCCTGGCTGTTTCTGCTGGACTGCTAGTATCCTGATACTACTGATCTGGACTGCTGCTATCCTGATAACGGAGATTGGAATCGCCCCAAAGAACTACTTCTACACTAGTTTACATCCCCACTATCCTATTTATCCATCTTTTTTTCCCTACCTCTGGATGCTGGGCTATAAGGGGGATCGAGGTATTTGAGAACCCTTATTAAAGTAGGTTTTGAAAAATCTAAGCCTACAGGTAGGTCAAATGGCAACTATTTCTTAATCTTTTGAGGAGCTTACCTGTTCAAAATTTTAATGAGTAGTTTGGCTGAATACCAAATGGCGGTGGTGAAGTTTGTGGGTGGTGTTATACAGCTTCGAGAAATCATTACTGTGTGTGTCACTGTTCAACATGGTAGCCATGAACCTGACTTCAGAGTCCATGAGGTGCAGTTAGACCTGCTTTAGATGAAAATACACACTGGCTTTCAATGCCTTGGCATGAGAAAATGAGTGTGTATATCCAGCTTTTCCTATCTCAGGCTCGTGAATGTTGGGATTATAGGCATGTGCCACCACACATTGAGTGGACTAGCTTTAAAATCTATGTGTGCACATGCACATATGTTTGTAGGCATGTGTAGGCAGCACTTGTGTATGTAAGTGCACATGGAAGCCTGAGGAGAACCTTAGGTGTTATTCCTCAGTCTCTGCCTATCTTTTGAGATTAGTTTTGTTTTTGAGGTAAGGTCTGAGATTCACTCAGTAGTCTAGGAGAGCTGGCCAGTGAGCACTAAGGGTTGCCTCGCCTCCATCCCTCATCACTGGGGTTACAAAAACCCCCAACCAACCTAGCCTCTTTATATGGGTTCTGGGGATTGAACTCAGGTCATAGCTGTCCCATCTCCCTAGCCTCCTTAAAGTCTTTTCTAAGGGGTTTAGAGGATTGGAAATTGCACATTGGCCAGGCATTCTATTTGGTCAAACCATGCTCTTCTGTTTCTCTCACAGCCATCTCCACCTTTAAACATTGGACAGATATCAGCAGGATTTGGGATCAATCAGGCCTGGGCAGGAAATCAGTTTCCCCTTAGGCTTAACTGTGGGCAAGTTATTTAACACTTTGAAGTGAATCACTAACTGAATGAGTAACAATAACAGTCACCATATCTCAAGGGTCCGTAGGAAGTTATAGGAAGAGCTTCAGTGAGGCCTAGCCAGAACTGCTAGTGTCAGCTTTCTACTTGGCTTTACCTACTTCCATTCAGGTAAGTGACAGGCCGTTAGCTACCTGGTGACGCACAGTTTAGAGTATCATTATGCACGCCTCATGGAGCTTACAGTGCACTATATTAATAAGGAACTTCATGGTATCATGTGCAACAGGCTGACTTCAGCTGGATTTGTCAGGTTGGCTAAACCTCACAAATAACATACAAATAGCCAGTTAGGTCTCTTCTGTCACTGGGGAAGAACTGAACTTACCTCTTGGTGATGCATTATGTTCCAAGCCTTAAGTTAATTCTGACTTGTTTGTAGTTACTCCAGTTGGGGATAGAAGATAGAGATTGATCACTGACATGTGTTTCAGGATGTTGTTCGAACCATCCAGAATGAATTAGATGCAGAAAACCATGTGGGAAGTTCTCAAGGGTACTCATTCCCTTCCCAGAGTTCCCTGGAATTTTCTGTTTGGACTTAAAACGTCACCAGAAGGCACTGTAGATCCTGCCCAGACCCCGGAGGGCACTGTTTCCCTTTTAGGTCTGACACCCTTCACAGACTATCACCTCCTCCTTCACTTCTGAGGCATGGAGACATTTCTCCCTAAGAGTGTCCATTATAGATCACGTCTCTTCTCATCTGCTGTGATGGTTTGTATACGCTCAGCTCGGGAAATAGCACTATTAGAAGGTGTGGTCTTTTTGGAGTGGGTGTGTCACTGTGGGTGTGGGCTTTAAGACCCTCATCCTAGCTGCCTTGAAGTCAGCATTCTTCTGGCAGCCTTCAGATGAAGATATAGAACTCGCGTTTCTCCTGCCCCATGCCTGCCTGGAGATCTATCATCCTCTCCTGGCCTCCTGAGACACTACATATACATGATACACAGATATGCATGTGGACAAAACACTCATGCACATAAAATAGAAATGAATATAAAAGCATTGAATTGTTTGGTGAGGAACAGATGGCCGGGATGTTGGAGGAGACAGAGGAGGTGACAGAGGTGTGTGTGTACTGGGATAGTGGCTTTGAGATGTTGGAGGTGACAGAGGCATGTGTGTACTGAGATGGCGGCTTTGAGATGTTGGAGGTGACAGAGGCATGTGTGTACTGGGATAGTGGCTTTGAGATGTTGGAGGTGACAGAGGCATGTGTGTACTGAGATGGCGGCTTTGTCTTCTTCTTTCTGCTGTTGTTACTTGTGCATTGCTGTGACTAAATATACCTGACAGAACAACTTAATTGGGGGAGGGTGTCTATTTTGGCTCGCAGTTTCAGGGACTGTCCATCCACCATCATGTGGAGGTTGCAGTGGCTGGGTGGCTCCATCTGAGGCAGTCAGACAGGTGCGCAACTTTTTCACACTTGACAGATCAGGAGGCAAAGATCTTGACTGGATGGAGTCAAGGACCCATCGCATTGACATATATCTGCCACCAAGGCTCCTAACTAGCTGGATAGCCTCTCAAAACATTTTAACTAGCATGAGAACATGGTTCAAAACATTCACTTTTAGAGGACATTTAAAACTCACTTGGCAACAGTCTATTGCCCCTACAGGCTCATGACCGTCTCCAGAGCAGATTGCTTTGGAAACGCCAGAGTTGAACACTCCTCCATTGCTGGTGGGATTACAAACTTGTACAACCACTCTGGAAATAAATCTGGTAGTTTCTCAGATAATTGGAAATAGTTCTACCCGAAGACCCAGCTATACTGCTCCTGAGCATATACCCAAAAGATGCTCCACCATACCACAAGGACACATGCTCCAATATGTTCATAACAGCTTTATTCATAATAGCTAGAAACTGGAAACAACCCAGATGTCCCTCAACCGAAGAATGGACACAGAAAATGTGGAGCATTTACATACTGGAATACTACTCAGCTATTAAAAATAAAGGCATCATGAATTTTTCAGGCAAATGGGTGGAATTAGAAAATATCATCCTGTGTGAGGTAACCCAGACCCAAAAGGACAGGCATGGCATGTACTCACTGATAAGTGGATATTAGCCTCAAAGTACAGGATACCCATGATACACCCCACAGACCCAAAGATGTTAGACCCAAAGCACATCTCAAGTGCGGGTGCTTGAATCACACTTAGAGGGGTAAACAAAACAGTCATGGGAGGCAAAGGGAGGGAGGGAGGGAGAGGAGGGGGGAGGGGAATGGGGGCATTCAGGATCGGGTGTGGGGAGAGACAGGAGAATGGGTGGAAATCCTCAGCTGTGGTGGGTAATGAGAGATAGAGGGAGGGGAACATCTCTAGAAAGTTCCAGAGACCTGGGATAGGGGAGCCTCCTAGGAGTCAATGTGAGTGACCTTAGCCAAGGTGCCTAATAGTGGGGACATGGAACCTGAAGAGGCCACCTCCTATAGCCAGGCAGGACCCCCAAAAGAAGCATAAGGACAACCTACCCACAAAACTTTTGACCCAAAATTTCTCCTGTCTAAAAGAAATCCTGGGATGGAGCAGAGACTGAAAGAAAGTCCAACCAATAACCGGCCAAACTGGAAACCCATCCCATGGGCAAGCACCAATCCCTGACACTATCAATGATACTCTGTTATGCTTGCAGACAGGAGTCAAGCATAGCTGTCATCTGAGAGGCTCTTCGCAGCAGCTGACTGAAACAGAAGAAGATACCCACAGCCAAACAGCGTATGGAGCTCAGGGACACTTATGGAAGAGTTGGGGTAAGAATTGATGGCCCTGAAAGGGATTGGAACCCCACAGTAAAACCAACAAAATCAACTAACCTAAAATCCTGGGAGCTCTCAGAGATTGAGCCACCAACCAAAGAACATACATGGACTGGAACACGGGCCTCAGCACATATGTAGTAGACATACAGCTCAGTCTCCATGACTGCCTTGTCTGGCCTCCGTGGAGAGGATGCACCTAATCTGGCAGAGACTTGATGTGCCAGGGTGGGGGAGATTCCCAGGGGGCCCCACTCTTTCAGAGGAGAAGGGGAGAGGGTATTGGGGGAGGGACTCTGTGAGGGAGGGACCAGGAAGGGGAACAGCATTTGGGAAATAAATAATAAGAAAGAAATCCCAGAGTCTTACCCATTCCAGCACTGTTCAAAAGTCCAAAGTTTCTTTTGAGAATCAAAATAGACTCATATCTGTGAGACCCTGTGAAATCAAGAAGGAAATTATTTAATTCCAGTGTATAATGGCCAAGAGTAAACAAATATTCCTACTCATAAAGGGAGGAATACGGTTCTGACTAGGAAGGAGAAGATCAGAGAAAGAACTAAACCCGCACTATAAATAAATGCTGTCACTTGATGTCCAGCATTTGGGACAATGGTGACACGAAGTGAACTCTGATAGGCTTTGGCAGCCCCACCCCCTCCCCAGCCTTACAATTTTCAGTGCAGGTGCCTCTCTCTTGGGATGTCCCATGTTCTGGTTTTTCCAGCATCCTGGAGTCTTCCCTGAGGCCTTGGCTCTACCTTCACAGCTGCCTGCATGGCTCGCTCGGGCTCTCTGTACAGGAAATCCAACTCTGATATTCATTGCCTCACATCGGTAACTATCCTCCTGGATCCTTGTCTCCAGCTTCCATCCATTGGATTTTGAATTCTGGATGCTGGGAAAAGAAAACAAAACAATCGTGCGTCAAGTAGATGATGCCCAGTTTTGCTGACAGACAGCTGAAGATGTAGTCAACCCCCTCTTGGTCTAGAGCTGCAGTGGCCTCTGAGTGCCTGTGAAACTGAACTGGGGAAATCACTTCAAGCCCGTTTTCAAGTGCAGTTCTATTGAATGTGTTTTCCAAACTCTCTAAGACTCCAGTGGGAGAGGTGTAGCACTTTAGCGACTTTTTTATTGTCCCAGTGCAAAGCCTGGGTTTCTCTTCAAGGCACCAATCTCTCAAGCCACTGCTCTTGCCCACACTGGCCTTGTTCTTTAAGCACTGCCCTCACGCCCCTTTCCTGATCAAACTGTATGTTCTCCGTACCTTTCAAGTTGCTATTTGCTCTTGTTCACTATACATTGCCTAAAAGCAGTAAGCAAGGGTTGGAGAGAAGGATCAGTAGGTTACGAGTGCTTGGTCCTCTTCTAAAGGACTCCGCTTTGGTCCCCAGCACTCAAGTTGAGTGGCTTACAACACTTATGACCCCACCTCCAAGGGATCTGACACTTTCTTCTGGTCTGCATGGACATCTACAAGTGTAACGCACACACACACACACACACACACACACACACACACACACACACACACACACACACACAGAGCAGTAACTATATGCTATACCCCAAAATGCTATACTATCTTTAAATTTCCTGTGCCAGGTTCATTGTGAGATGTATCCTGAATGCTCTGTGGCCCAATTTCTGTCTCAAACCTCAGAGATGCAGACTTAACTAACCATATTTCTATAGATGCCCCCCCCCCCAATTGTCTACCAGAATGACACTCAGACCTCTGCTTACCTTTTCCTGTGCTCACTTTTCTTTCTTTCTTTCCTTCTTTCTAACAAGCAGCACCAAATCCTCCCACATCCCTCATGGAAAGCAGTTCTGAAGACATCCCATGGTTGGGTTATCATGGCAGTGATTTCAGTCGTCTGGACATGGGTGGGTTGTCATGGCAATGATTGTAACTGTCTGGCACCGCCTTTTTGTATCAGTGACTCTTGTGTGGCTGTGAGTAGACATACTAGAAAGAACAACTGATGGGCAAAATGATTAATGTTGGCTCACGGTTTCAGGGAGCTTCCACCATCATGGTGGGGAAGGCATGCCAGGCAGCTCTGTTAGTGGTCCAGGGAGGCAAGTTTGGTGGATCAGGAAGTGAGGGGTGTGGATGGAAATATCTGGGGACTTTACACTCCAAGGACTCACCCCCAGTGAGCCCGGTCTTCATCTAGACCCCGTCTCCTAAAGGTTCTTCAGCCTCCCAGAAGCTAGGGAACAAGATTCAAAGTACAGACCTGGGGGGGGGGGGGGGGGGAATT
>CM052716.1:12849686-12878486 GCA_028551405.1 Uromys caudimaculatus
ACCCGTAGGAATGTAGCTGGGTGGGATTTTTTCCTGGGCATGTAGGTTTCTACTCTTGGCCCTGGGCCAGGTCAAAGTCACCCATTTCTTAGGAGAAAGAATGCCATTGCCTTCCTCGTAAAAGGGCCAGATCTTACACCTCGAACTCTTTCTTGAGCAATGCTTATGTAATATTGTGACTTCTGTCCTGAGACTTCCCAATTTCTGATTTTCGGGAGGTTGGGGTAGCTTGTGGTGTGCCTCTAGGACTCAGCCATTCTATGCATTATGGGTTCAGTTGTGCACCATCAATTTCATGGGATTAGGTCCTCTCAGTACTTCAGATACAGGGCATCTGCAAATATAACTTGCTAAGAAGAGGTCATACTGAAGTACAGTGGGACCCTAGCCCAAGATGACTGATTTCTTATAAACGAATACTATGTGGAGAGACAGACAAACCCACAGGGTCTGTGCAAGCTGTCCAGAGAGTTCTGGAATAGATCCTCATAGCCTGACACCTTGATTTTGGACTTTTTTTCTGCAGAACTATGAGACAGTGGAGCCACCCAGACTATGAGATATCCTACAGAAGCTGAGTGAAGATACCACATCTCCCTCTGGGATTGGCTCTTCCATGTCAGCAGTATCTGGCTATTGTCCACAGCTGGGTCCTGGGCTTCACCACCGAGTGGGATGGTCTGCATGGCCCGGGCCTCTCCCAGATGTCTTTCCTCTGATGCTCACACTAACACAGCTTCTGTGTGCTCCTATCACTCAAGTCAGAGAGCTCAGAACTGGGATGTCTGCTTGGAGAGACATCTCTGTAAATCCCAGGGCTGGGGATCACATCTGCTTTCTTCATAGCTGCCACGGGTTCTGTCCACTTTGACTTTGCCCTTTCTGGATTCTCACCCTCATAATTTTTCGTCAGAACTCTGCCTTCTATCTCTTTTTTCTCCTTACCACCATCACCAAGTTTTGTCCCACACAGCACAGTTAGACTTACAGTTCCAGTCTGATTTCCACCCTGAAACGTCTCCAGCATTCCATTTGAGTTTTAAACGATTAACCTCCATCCAATGTCACTCTTTATGGTTCATGGTTCTGTGGGATGGACAAATGCCCAGTCATGTCTCTGTCACCACTGTACCACTGAGAGCAGCGTCACCATCCAGAGGAATCCCCTTCACTGTTTCTTTGTATTTAACTGCTTCACTTCTCCCATGGCCTGGAAATTATCTCAGTGTTTACATGGCTCTGCTTTGGCCAATTTTCTGTTTCAGGAAAAGATGTTCTTTGCAATTCCAGTTTGAGGTAGGAACCATTTTAAATGGGCTTTCTTTACTGTATTACTTTCATTGCTATGAGTGAATACCTGACAAGAAATACTTAAGAGAGGAACATATAGCTTTGAGGCAGCTGCTGACATCATGCCAAAGTCAGGAAGCAAGGCATGCATAGGAAGTGGTGCCAGGCTATAAGACCTTAAATCCCACCCCTAGTGATGATGTACTTCCTCCAACAAGTCCCCCCTCCCCCAACTCCCAGTACATCCATTTCCTTCTGAAACAGCTCCAGCCCCAGGGACTCAGTGATAAACATGACCCTGTGGAGAATGTTCCAGATTTCAACTCCAACATGCCCCTGTTGGCTCTTCTTGATGCTTCTTGTGACTTTGAGAAATCCAGTAAAGTCAACATAACTTTCTTAGCCATGTGAATGTATTGAAGGAAGCCTATGGTAGGTAACTACCAGGGGTGGAATCTTTAGTCTCTCCCAGATGGAACTCCTGGGAGGTAGTGGGACCATTATAAGGTGAGGTCTAGCAGGAGGTTTTAGCTCTTAGGGACATACTTTTGATTTTGTTTTTATTTATTTCTCCTTTCATATAATACATCCTAACCTCCACTCTTCCCCGCCCTCCCTGCCACCCCCCCATCCATTCCTCCATGGTTTCCCTTCAGAAAAGAGCAGGCCTCCAGGGATATAAACCAAACACAGCATAATCAGTTACAATAAGACTAGGCATAAACCACACTAGATGAGGCAACTGAATAGGAGAAAAAGGGTCTCCAGAGCAAGCAAAGGAGTCAGAGACACCCCTCCTGCTATTGTTAGAAGTTCCACAAACCCCCGAGCTACATAACCATGACATGTATGCAGAGGACCTAACACATACCTTGTAGGCTCTATGACTGTTACATCAGTCTCTGTGAGCTACGGGACACTCTTGAAGGGGTGGGGTTCAGTCCCCCTCTTTCTGTTTTACTTAGAAGCTGCGAGGTGAGTGTTTTACTCCCCTGTGCACTTCCTTTTTTATAATGTGATGACATAAAACTTGAAAAACTACCAACCAAAGCCAACCCTCCCCCATAAAGCGATCATCTCAGACAGTTGTTACGTTAATAGAAACTGACATTTATTATTTGCGTTTTTCAGATAATCTCCAACAAGGAATTGATTTAAGAGCAGGGGATTTGAGAAGTTGAGAGACGGGACCTTAAGATTCTCAGTTAGGCTGGCAGCTTAGATAAACACAATAAACCTATTTACTGAAGACATCTTTATTGAGCACTGGGCTTAGTGTGGAATATTTCAGTCGCTTTCCTTGAAGAAATTATCACATTCCTTCCATGGGATTTAGAGGCATAAACATGAGTAAAACCCAGTCTGGTAAAGTGCAGCAGCAGGATTGTGATGGACAGATCTGTTGGAGATGCAGTCCCAGGTGCACAATTCAGCGCTGACCTAGACATCTCATTACACGTATTGCTCCAGCAGTCGGTTTCATCTGGGGTAGACATAGCTTCCTTCCAGGGCAAATCAACGTCTACAAGGCCAAGTGCTAATTTTACATATTCTAGAGGTGGCCGCCTTTCCTGGGAAAGGTGAGCAGATGAGTCACTTTGACTTCGTACCTTATACTGTCTTTCTCACATCACCTTCCTCTCCTTTTCTCTCCCCACAACTCTGAAAAAGTGTAAAAGCCATTCCCGGTTTCTGGGCTGCACCAAAAAATCAGCCAGTCTGGAGTCAGGTAAGATGCACAGTGTGCACTGTAATCATTTTATGAACCCTTTAAATCTTAGGAATCCCTCCAAAGGAAGGTTCTCAGAAAGAACCATGATTCAAAGCCAAATGTCTGTGTGTGGGGTTTTGTAGCTTTGCTCACTGGCTGCACTTCTGTGGGAGGCTTGTTGGTATGAGGCCTCGCTGTGTGGCTTGCACAGGCTCATCCTGTGGGGGAATTTACTCCCCACATTAGTGTCAGGTTTTGCCACATGGTCTGCTCCTGTGAAATGTGAGTGGGGATGCGGTGAGCTTCTTCCTGGCAGACACCGATGAGCGTGTAGCTGAACCATCCCTAGCTTCTGTTACTGACTGGAAATGGCATCACATGTATCTACCATTTTATGCTTCTGCCATTGTGTGAGACTCTTTTGTTGTATCAAAGTATGATGTTTCATGCAGTTGTCACTTAGGGGCATGCCACTGTGTGGATCTGCCATTGTGTAGATATACCAACGGGTAGAGCTGTCATTGTGTGACTCTGCCATTGTATGGGTGAGTCATCTGTGTCATTGTGTGGCTCTGCCATAGCCTGGGTGTATCACTGTGTGGGCAGGACATTGCATGGAATCTGCCGCTCCACAGGCATGACATCCTGTGTGCATGCTATTGCTTTCTCCTTCCTAGAGACCCATGGTACCTGACAGGCTTGATCCCAGAGTGAAGAGCAGAGTCAGTGCCACTTCTCAGTTTGCCTGTGAAATAGGCAAGAACTAAGCCATCATGGCATGGGGGCATGCAGACAGCCATGTTGCTGGAGAAGAAGCTGAGAGTCCTACATCTGGATCTGCAGGCAACAGGAAGAGAGAGAAAGATGCTGGGCTTGGAATGGGCTTTTTGAAAACTCAAAGCCCGTTCCCAGTGACACACATCTGGCCAGCAAGGTCACACTTCTTAATCATGTCAAATAGTGCCACTCCTCGTGACCACATATTCAAATCTATGAGCCTATGGGGAGGCCATTCTCATTCAAACCACCACAGAGGCCAGGACAATTTTTATTGTTGTTACTACATAGTCTAAAAAAGTGGTCCAGAACACAAAAATATCTGTGCGCCCACTGAAACTTTCCCAGTCTGGCCTTATACAGCAGAACTAAGCAGGTATATGCCAGAATCCTGGAATTTATTTAGAAACCATGAGAAAACACATACACATATGCTTTACACACACACACACACACACACACACACACACACACATAAAATTATAAAGTCGATGCATTTTTAATGAAGTGGTAGAGCTTATTATGCTAGCCTGAAATTCTAACTGAGGCAAGTTAGTAAAGGGTAAACAGGATGCATGCCAAGCTCATATGGTTAAGACAGCCAACTCACAGAAAAGAATTAATTATATAAACTTTGCCAATATAATTCATATTTATGAAAAAGTATGGTGGTTTGAATGAAAATGGCCCCCATAGGCTCACAGGGCGTGGCACTCTTTGAAGTATGGCCTCCTGGAGGAAGTGTGTCACTGGGGTTAGGTTTTGAGGTTTGGAAAAACCCATTCCAAGTCCAGAGTCTCTTTTCTCGGCCGCCTGTGGATCCAGCTGTAGAATTCTCAGCTCCCATTGCTGCTTGCATGTTGCTGTGCTCTCCGCCATGAGGATAATGGAGTAAACCTCTGAACTGTAAGCCAGCCCAAATTCAAGCTTTCTTTTGTAAGAGTTGCCATGCTCATGCTGTCAGAACATGATCACTAAGACCGAAGTTGATACCAGGGAGCAGGGTGTGGTTGTGATGGCCCTGACCATGTTGTTTGTTGGCAGAACGTGGACTTTGAATTAGGAAAGCAGTTGGACACTTTACATGGGGGTTAATGGGCCAAACTCGAAGGGACTTGGAAGCGAGGGGTGCTGAGACAAATGTAGATTGTGATAGTTCAGCTCAAGAGGTTTCAGAGGAGAAGAATGTTAGCAAGCGGCCCAAGACCATTCTTGTGATATTCTGGCAAAGAATATGAGTGCTTTCTGCCTTCTTCAAAAAATTCTGCCTGAGGCTAAATTGGAGAATTTTGGAGGAATGGCCAAGCAGGGAGATTTCAAGGCAGTCAAGTATTCACTGTGTTGTATGGTTATTAGTGTTCGCTCCTAGACAGCTCTATAATGAGATGGAGCAAGCTGAACAAGGAACGTACAACACGCACAGTTCGAAGAGAGGAGTACCAGGAAGTGCAATGAAGATAAGTGCACGGCTCGAGGAGATAAGAAATTTAAAGAAAAGCTTGATGCTAAATAGAATAAAGCAAGTGGTGACCTCGAGGGGGACTCCGCCCAGCTAAGCTTCCAACTTATGAAAGGGAATAAAGAGAAACTTAAGTAGTGAAGGAAGGAAACCACAGAAAGCAGAAAGCTGAGGAAAATGTATCTGAATGAGGGGGCCATGTTCCAGCCCCAGCAAGCAGAAGAACTTGGCAGCTTGGACCAACTGGTTCTGGCTTTTAAAGTGAAGGATACAAGAAAGGTGATGTAGAATCTCCCTCCCTGGCTAAAGAAAGCCACTGAGGCCAGGCATGTGTCAGGGGTGTCCTTGCATGGAGGCCCAGAGAGGCCATTGCTTGTGACTCTGTGAGTGGGAAGCCTGGATCACTTTGGAAACCCTAAAAAGTCGCAGATGCCATAGTCATGGGATGCCTGCCAAGGAACGCTGCTAACAGGGAGTGGAACCAGCCCAAGAGAGAGACGTGTCCTGCAGTCAACAAAACTGAAAGGAGCCGGAGATCTGAAGAGCGCTTTGACATTAGACATGGAGATGCAGAGTTGTCTCTTATTGAACCAAACATATTGATTGGTAACAATGGTTGACTGTCACAGAACATTTTACATGTGCCAGGTATTAGGATAAATGCATCAGATAATTTATTTAAGATCAAGGTTTCTTTATCCTTGGAAAATTCTATAAAACTCTTACAGTTGGCACACACTCTAGGTCCACATATGCAGATTGACCAATTATAGAGAAAATATTTTTAAAAAACTGGATTGTATTGAACTTGTACAATATTTGTTATGATTATTACCTGAGCAATGCCACACAGTAATTCCTATAGCATGTGTATTGCACCGGGTACTCTAAATGACCTATATAATTTAAAGTAGTCAGAAGGATAGAGTAGGTTATGTGCAGATATTTTGCCATATTATGTGAGACACTCGAATGTCTCATATTTTGGTATCTGTGAGCAGTGGTGGTCTTGGAGCCAATCCCCCATGGAGACTAATGTAGCTTGTACCATCTGTTAGCATCCAGAGCAGACTGTTTCTGCTCAGGCCACATTTACCTGGGGCGATCTATTCTGCAAAGGGAACGGCAAGCTTTAGAGAATCTCTGAATCTTTAAGCCCCCCACAGACTCCCAAGGTGCCTGGATTCCAGGAGAACAGAAGGTGCCATTTTCACATCCCAAGGAAGTTTCACTTCTTGGGTTGCAAGATTCTGGGACATGAGTAGGCTACCAGTGGTGACATGTCCCCCATTCTCACCCCATCTCTTGTGTAGTGGGTAAACAACAACTATGTGTCCCTCCTCACTTCCCCACACCCTTGCTGGCCACATAAGACTCCTCCTTAGCTCCCACGGGGGAATCAGAACCAGCCTGACTATATGAAACCCTCACATTCCTTTGAGATTTCCCTCGGCCTGAGCTCTCAGAGCCGGAGCCGCACTGTTGTCTATCTATGAAGTCGGTGTCTACACTTGCGTCAGGACTCTTGCTGTGTTGCTGTCTGTCTGGGACATTAGTAACTCTTCTAAAGAGTCTCTTGCCCAAAAAGCTAATCCATCTTAATGTTGCCCTTGAATACCAAACCCTGAGTCTTTTACGTGAAACAATGTATCCAAAGCCACGGAGATAGAAAGCGGCAGCGCCAGGACTTGAATTCAGTCTTATCTGAGAACCCACCCTCTGGCCTGGATGATACCAGTGTCTTTTTTTCTAGTTCTTCCTCTGTGCTGGAAATCTAAGGACCTTGAAAAAGCCAAAGCAGCTTGGAACCATTGTGCCCTGTGTATAGTTTTAAGGTAAACCTCTTTATTGCCTTAAATTGTCCACGAGACATCATAAACCACATTGAAGGGTTCAAGTGAGGTTTCGAAACCCTTGAGACTTCGTGGACCACAGAGTCCTCTTGACATTGATTATGTGATAGTATCCAAAGGAAAACAGGAGTGTTTGTCTGAACACAGGTTGCATTTACAACAGATGACTTGTCCTGAGTTCTTAGATCCAGCCTCAGAGATCACGGCCTCTCCTATTTTCTAGGGTAAGCATAATGTGTGGCCTGAAAACTGGCCTCCGGAGGGCAGCTCTTTGGACTCCTAGTCCTGATTTACTGGAGCAAATGCCTAGTAGTTCAGGCTCATTTTAAAAATGGTAACTTGTCAGGAGGCAGAGGATCCCTCTGGGACCCGAAACTGGTTTTTGTCCTCTTTTCGTATAGGATCATAGGAGGAAACTTTGTATTTAAAAAACTAGGGGACAGAGGAAAGGCTTGACATAAAAGGTGAGAAGGAGATACAGTGGAGAGTGTGTATGCTGCCCTATTCAGAGAGCAGGGCTGGGTCCATTTGGGGTGTAGTCGGTGAAATTCAACATGTTTTGTACACTAGCGAGACCCCCAGCTTTCTAGCTCACCTGGACTGTGGTTTACTTTAAAGGAGTTTGACTGCATTAATACAGTATAGTACCACCTGCTGTGAATAAACATTCAAAACTGAAGCCCAAGGAAGAAATAATGCACACATTCATAATCATATAGTTCAAATATAAACCATAGTAGGTACTTAACTCTCACAAAATTTAAGGTCAGAGGGAGGGAGGAGATTCAGGAAAAAAAGGCAGGGTGAGTGTGGGTGGAAGGGACAGATTAGGAACAGGGGAAAAGCAGGAGCAAGGCGAGGAGTTAGGATTGACTTTCCCAGGTCTCTGCAAGTCCTCGGGATCCTAATGGGGATTGTATTGAATTTATAGATTGCTTTGTGTGATACAGCCTTTTCCACATTGGCTCTGCTTCATAAACATGGGAAATCGGTTTGTTTTTTTAGTGTTTGGTCAATTTCTTTCTTTAGTGGTCATTGTAGGAGTCTTTTGCCTTCTTGCTTTGGTATAATACTCTTAGGTATTCTGGAGTCAGGTTCTCTTTGTTTGTTTTCTGACAACATTCTTGCTAGGTTCATGTTTGTTGTTTGGGACAGCTGGTGATTACTGAACGCTGATCTCATGTTTTGCCACACCTTTGAGTGGCACATCTCAGACTTTCTGGTGGAGTCTTCAGGGTCTTTTTAGTGTAGGATCATTTCTTCTAAAATCAGAACACGTTGGCTTCTTCCTTGTTTCCCCATTTGTTTCTTTTTCTTGTCTTATTTCTACAGTAAAGACTTGAGCACCGTATTAAATAAGAGGGTGGAGAGCAGACTCCCTGTCTCCTTTCTTTCTTTCTGTTTTTTTTTTCCCCGAGACAGGGTTTCTCTGTGTAGCCCTGGCTGTCCTGGAACTCACTCTGTAGACCAGGCTGGCCTCGAACTCAGAAATCCACCTGCCTCTGCCTCCCAAGTGCTGGGATTAAAGGCGTGCGTCACCACTGCCCGGCTCCCTGTCTCCTTTCTGATCTTAGAGAAAATGCTTCTACATTTACCATGTTTAGTATAGGTTGAGCACGGGTTTGTTACATATAACATTAATTGTGATGACTTACGATCTTTCTGTTCCTAGGCCCTTCAGGGCTTTTACTGTGAAAGGATGTTGAATTTTGTCAAAGGTCATTTTCTGCATCTATTGAGATGATGATCACGTGTTTTTTGACCTATTTATGAGTCTATTTAAATGTTGTATTATATCTGTCAATCTACATCTGTTGAGTCATCTTTGCATCTCTAGTATGAAACCAACTTGATCATGGTACATGATCTTTTTAATGTACTGTTTAAAATCAGTTTGTATGTATTTTATCATTGGAAAATTTCTGACAGTGTTCATCAAAAAACTGCTTTATAGTTTTTGAGTGTGTGTGTGTGTGTGTGTGTGTGTGTGTGTGTGTGTACACATGCATTCTTACCACGATGTCCACGTGGAGGTTGGAAAACAACCTGTAGAACCACCAACCAAAGAGTACACACGGGGGGACCCTTGGCTCCAGCCGCGTATCTAGCAGAGGGTGGCCTTGTCAAGCATCAATGGGCCAGGCAGTGGTGGTGCACGCCTTTAATCCCAGCACTTGGGAGGCAGAGGCAGGCGGATTTCTGAGTTTGAGGCCAGCCTGGTCTACAGAGTGAGTTCCAGGACAGCCAGGGCTACACAGAGAAACCCTGTCTCAAAAAACCAAAAAAAAAAAAAGCATCAATGGGAGGAGAGGCCCTGGGTCCTGTGAAGGCTCGATGCCCCAGTGTAGAGGAATGCTAGGGCACTGAGGGAGGAGTGAGTGGGTGGGTGGGGAAGCACACTCATAGAGACAGGAGGGAGGAGATAGGGGTTTGTGGAAGGGAAACTGAGAAGGGAAATAACATTTGAAATGTCAATAAATAAAATAACCAATAAAAAATGAAAAACAAAAACCAACCTGAAGGAGTCTATTCTCTCCTTCCTCCATGTTCCTCCTGGGTATAAAACACAGGTCATCAGCCATTGTAGCCAGTACTGTCACCCCTTGAGTCAAATCTCAGCTTTGATACTGGCTTTACAGAAAGCATTTGGCTATGTTCCTATCTGTTCCACTTTAAGGAATAGTGTGAGAAGTATGGTGTCATTTCTTTAATTTCTGGTAGAAATTGGAAGGCAACTCCTGGACTTTCCATTGTTGGTCAGCTTTGTATCATTGTTTCAATTTCTTAGCTTTTTTTCTATGTGTAAGATGTCTCTGTTCTTTTGACTTAATTTTGGTGTTCATATGTGTCTAGGGATTTATAATCCTTTCTTTTGGAATTCAGGTTGTCAAAGTATTATATATACTGTATAGTGTATGTTATATATCATATTAATTTTATCTAATTTGGATCACCTTTTCTTTGGTTATGCCATCTATGGGTTGGCGGTCCTCATTTATCTTTTTAAAGGAGCTAATTCTTTTAATGCGTCTTTGCATCATTCATTTAGTCTTTATTTATTAATTTCTGTTTTGTTCTTTATTAGTCCTTTCTACCTATTGACTTGGGGGTTTGACTTGTTATGTTTTTTTTTTTCTAAGATCTTGGCATGAATCATTAAGTTATGTGAGATTTCTGATTTTAAAAATATTTTCATTCATTCTTTGAGAAATTCATCTACTCTTGCATATATTTTGATCACACTCCTTTCCCTCTCTTCACAGATCCACCCACCCCTCTTAACCCCTCCAAATGTCATCTTCTTACATATAGTATAATAATTGCCAAGACCAATTGTTTTTTTGCTGTGTGTACACTCATGGTGTATGGCCGCCTACTGGAGCTCAGTTGACCTACCAAGGATCACACTCTTAAGAAAACCTACTCTCCACATCCCAGAAACAACAAACCGTTCATAACTCCTCAGCTAAGGGAGGGAGTTTGTGGGGCTGGTGAGATGGCTCAGTGGGTAAGAGCACTGACTGCTCTTCCAGAGGTCCTGAGTTCAATTCCCAGCAACCACATGGTGGCTCAAAACCATCTGTAATAGGATCTGATGCCCTCTTCTGGGTGTGTTTGAAGACAGCTACCATGTACTCATATAAATAAAATAAATCTTTAAAAAAAGGAAGGGAGTTTGTGAGCCCCCCCCCCCATGATCCACACTGAAATGTTCACTGGCTGGATCTTGTGATCAATCCAGATCAATAGGTCTGGATGGCCTATTGATGAGATTGGGGTGGTGAAGTCACCTGCTACTGTTACATTTGGAGCTATAATCTCTTTTTCTGTCCAACAGTGCTTGTTATATAAATCTGAGAGCCCAATGCTCCGTGCATATTTATTTATGGTTGTAATATGTTCTTGGTGGGTAGTCCTCTTTAGTAATATGTTGCTACATACTTTATCTCTGTGGCAAATTTTGGCTTGAAGTCTATTCACCAGATATAATTATAGCTACTTCTGTTTGTCTTTTTATAGCTATGTCCTTGGCAGATAGACCTCCACCCCTCACTCTCGGTCTGGTGTGTCTTTGGCAGTGAGGAGTTGTTTACACCTTTAGTTATTCCCTTAGCTTCTACTTTTAATCTGTAAATTCTTTTCTAAGGATTATATCTTGACCATGTTCTCAGAGTTCTTGAGTGTGTGGTCACGCTTGGTTTTGTTTTGTTTTTCTTTCTTTATCTTCTACTGTAGTATTCCCTTTATCTGTCTTCTTCCCTGATGTTCTTTCGTATGCTTAATCTAGGCTATTGGTATTGTTTCCCATTGTGTTTTTTATTTGATTAATTGAGCTTCTGTTTAATTCTTTTTCAGTGATGTGTGTTTCTTTGAGACATCAGGTAGATTTTTTTTCCTTAAAATTTCAATTAGTCTATAGCTTTTTAACCAGAAAATGAAGAGCATTTATCATTAGCATTTTTATTTAGAGGGATGTGATGACTAATCTTGGTTGTCAACTTAATTGGTCCCAAATTGCTGGGGACCTGTGTCTTACATGCAAGAAGTCCATTAATGATATCTTCTTTAATGTCTTCTTTCAATCAAAAAGAAATTCTAAATAAACATGGTCAATGCATTTGAGCTATTGTGAAATCCAAAGAGCTTCCCTGTCCCTTTGGTGGACCATTGTGAAAACCACGTGCCCATTTGATGGTTTGGCCCAAACGAATGGCTCTACTGTAGCTTCCCAGGTTGGAGAGGAGGGCCAGCTAGTGAAAGTCTCATATCTTTCTATTGCCTCAAATCCCAAATTAATTGCACATTGTGGAATGAGCTTCGAGTACCATGGGTTCACTGAGACTGATGCTTATGGAGAATCAGAGTCTCTGTCTCAGTCTCTCTGTCTCTCTGTCTCTCTCTGTCTCCCCCCCCCACCCTTCCAGAACTACACAGGACTTCGCAGTATGCGTGGTACTCAGATGTGGGTGCCCTGCACTCTGTACCCCCCATGGAATGCTATTCTTCCTGTCCTGAGAGCGAGCACGCGTGCACAATTGCTGGCTTGTTTCAGCGCCAACAGAAGCCTCAGATGGATCTTCTACCTCTTTTGAACCCCAGCTCATCCGCTGACTCCCTTCCTGGGGAAATTCCTTGGGCTTAGTATTTCAAATATGGTAAGCAGGCAGGGACAGCGGAGGTGGAGTTTTATATTTTGAAAGGAAAATGCACCTGAAATATGAGCCTGGAGGTGCCTGTCATGCACCGCTGAAGCTGGAAAAGTGATTGTTACAGCCTGTAGGGGTGGGTGTTGGAGAGGGAGGGAGATAGGAGTGGAGTGTGATTGACAGATAAACCACATATCGAAGGTACCAGAGTACCTAGGCATATATGATCATGATCTCTTTTCTAAAAAATAAAATGCATATATATGTGTGTTAACATGTGTATATTTGCCTATGCACAGGGAATTATCTCATCAAATCCAAGACTTGCCATTTTTAGGCTAGGTTTGTGGCCAGTGAGCCCCAGCAATTTCTCTGTTTCTATCACCCCTCAGATGATCCAGAAGCAGATCTAGGAAAATATCCAGCAGGCAGAGCTGCCCAGTGGGCCTTTCTGGAGTGGAGATTATCTGTGTTTCTGCTGACCCAGCTGTCAACTGCTAGAAAAGGATGTCCAATCCCCTGGAACTGCAGTTACAGACCCCTGTGAGCTGCCCTTGTGGATGCTGTGAAGTGAACCTAGATTTCTTCAGCCCAGGCCTTTTAAAAAGGTAGCTCTTTTTAAAACTGTAGTTTCACTGTGTGTGTGTGCACTTGTGCATCCCATCTGCCTCCCCAGCACTTCAAATGTGGCGACTGTGGCTGAGGAGCTCACCTTTTAGTTCCATTTGCTGTAGACAAACTTCACTTTACAGAACCGCCCATGCATAGTGGCTATGACCTTGGCAATCTGGTTCAATGACATCAAGCGGTCAAAGCAGTATGCACCACTGCACAAGGAATTTTACTCTCTCCTTGCCTGTGATGGGGCACACTGCTCACTCTCCAGTTGAAGAGAAGCTAGTTGAAACACATTTGTGTTCCTGTCTCCATAACCTGGTCACCAAGTTGCTTAGGGAGTCAGGAAGAAAGTTCACGGCAGATACATCTCCCACCCACCACTGCATTCCAAGCCCAGCTTCCTAAACAGCTGTACCCTGAGCCTCAGTCTGTGGGAGTTATTGCTGGGAATACATCTGAGCTTATTTTCTGAATCCAAGTCTCCAAAGCCCTGCTTCCTTTCCTTGTTTGTTTTAGAAAGTTTTATCCATCTGTTTTATCATTTCCTTTTACCTCAGGGTCTATAAATTTAACTGTGATCAAACAACTAGAAGAAACGATCTGCTTCCACAAGATTCCTGCTGTGTTTGCACTCCTTAGTAACTCCTGCTGGTTGACCTGACCTGAGACTCCCTATCATTCCTGGGTCTTACCTTACTCAGCCAGTGACACATGGAAACAAGAAGAGGAAGAAGAAGAAGAGGAGGAGGAGGAGGAGGAGGAGGAGGAGGAGGAGGAGGAGGAGGAGGAACAGGAGGAGGAGGAAGAGGAGGAAGAAGAGGAGGAGGAAGAGGAGGAAGAGGAGGAAGAGGAAGAGGAGGAAGAGGAGGAAGAGGAAGAGGAGGAGGAGGGGGAAAGGGAGGAGGGGGAACAGGGAGAAGAGGGGGAGGGGGAAGAGGGGGAAGAGGAGGGGGAGGAGGAAGAGGAGGAGGAAGAGGAAGAGGAGGAAGAGGGAAAAGGATGTGGAGGAGGACGGGAGGAAGAGACTGTTGGTCACTTGCTAGTTCTGATTGCTGCTTGTTAAAGGTGAGAGAGCAGTGGCCTTGTGACTGAAAATGACATGTCCAAGATCCCACAGAACTGGAACCAGCCCAACTCCCAAATACATGGTTTCTTACCTCACACTGTGTGTCCAAAGGTGCTAGAGTCTGGGATTTTAGGGAAACCACTATTTAATTTCCTGTTTCTGAGGTTTTCCTCTTATTCTCTACTGTTGTTTTGGGGTTGCAAGAAGACCTGCATTAGAGCATAGCCTGTTGCTGAAACTCAACACCTGATGGTATTTTATAAAAGAAAGGGATCTGTTTAACTCAGAGTTTTGGAGGATGAAGTTGAAGATTAGAAATCTTCACTTGCTTGGTCTGGCTGAGACCTCGTGGCAGAAAATGTCATAGATGAGGGACCTTGTGACCAAGTGACCACATGGCAAGACAGGAAGCCAAGGAGAAGCAGGATGACTGTTTCTAAGGGGAACTAGCTGGGTTCCAATGACCCCTCCAGAGGACAATACAGTGAATGGCCTAACTACACTGGAGTAGACTCCACTTATTAAAGGCTCCACCAATTCTCAAGGCTGTCACACTGGAGACCAAGCTTCTACCTCCAAAGTTTTGATGGTATGCTCAAAGCAGTCCCTGTATCAAATCCTCGACTTTAAGTTTATGACTCGAAAATGAAGCTATTCCTAAGCTCTTGGCAATACTACCTTCCTCTGGTTCTCGACCATGTTCGATGTTCTCAGTACCTCATGCATGCTTGCTCACAGAATTCTGTTAAGAAGTCGTGTCCCATTTAGCATTGGGGACATGTTCCGAGAAACACCTCATTATGGGATTTCATCATTGTGTGACCATTGCAATGCCTGGTTTTCAATCCAGGTGTTTAGAAACTTCTCTGTGGCAAATGCAGGCCCTTCTGTTAGCTTCATTGCCTTCAGTGAATCAGACTCGTTGACAGCTCCCATCCCATAGTTCCTGCTCTTGACAATCATTATTATGGTGGAAAGGGGCGTGCCTAACTAAGCAGCAATAGCCAGCCCTGAATTTTCCCTACAACATCCTTCACCACTGTTAGTTCACTGTGAGGTCAGCCACTCAACATGGGTCCTTAGGGGCAGGATTAGCATTAGATCTGGGGGGGTTAGGGGCCACAATAAGCACAATAATATGAGATTAACTTTAGCACAAGAGAAAATTATGCAGTTCTGAGGTAAACATGGGGTCACCAAGGCCACTAAAAGTATAACATGACAGACTTACACAAAAGTCCTTATGGGTAGAAGGAGGACAGGCTAACAGACCGATAGACAACACAGGACAATAAGCACAGAAGTCACAACCAGTCCCATTGCTATTGTCAAGCATCGCACTGGACATAATGGCACCTTCTATGGTCTTACATGGCAGACAGCATGGTAGACCTGTGGTACACTCACAAACCTGTGAGTATCACACTGCACTGTGACAGCTGTGGTGTCTCTAGGTGACAGGAAGCTTTGGACTGCTTTATGGTCTTACAAAACTACCATCACTGAATGACTTGTTATTGACAGAAGCATAGCACATTACTGACATCTGACAGGCAACAAGAGAAGGGAGAAGTTGGAAGTCTTGTCCAAGGGCACACAGGCAGCAGGATGCAGAGTTCGATGATGAATCTGAGGAGCCCCAGATTCTTGAGAACTCTTCTAGAAGTCCAAAGGAACTAGTGTGCCTTCCTTTTACCCATCCTTCCCAAGCAAGGTAGTTCTAGATTAGGGATACAGACCCACCAGTAGAAAGAAGAGAAGGAGTGGAATGGAGGGACGTTCTGACTTAAACCTGGGAGATTCTTGCATGTTGATGGATGAAAATCCTAAAGTTGGACATTTCTGTTGTCATTTCCTCTGTATCTCCCTGTTCTCCTTGTTAGCATTCCTGTTAAGAATCTTGCTGACCATTCTTGATGCTGATATTGTCATTGCTATTTGAAAGTAATCTTCCTGTTGACACGGAGACCCCCGTGGCTTGCTCACTCTGTTCCTTCTTATCCTGAATAATACCATAGCCACTGACTTGATCTGTCAGTGCTTTTAAGAAAGAGCACTCTGTCAGTTTCTTTTCTCATGGTTGTAACCTCACAAGCAGCGGTGACAGGGGAGGGTGGCTGACAACGTAAGAAGAGTCCATCATGGTGAGGAAGGCATGGTGCAGCAGGAGCATTTGACAGTGGGTCCCATTAGATCAACGGTCTGGCAGCAGAGGGAGATGGATGCCCTTGTGTCACTCCTGTCCGTTATTGTCAGCCCAAGGCTCCGCCCGTGGAGTGCCCCATGACAGTTAAAGTGGATCTTCCCACCTTCCAAACTAGAACTCCCTCATGCACAGGACCAGGGGTTTGTCTTCTAGAGGATTCTAGATCCTATTTGACAACAAGCAATGATCACCACAGACAGGAAAACAAGATTCAACTCACTTCAAACATCCTCCATCAGGACCAACTCAGTTTAAACACCCACCATCAGGGTTAGCTCACCTCAAACACCCCATCATCAGGGTCAAGCCAATTCAAACATCCTCTATTGGGATGCACCACAGGTGAACTTCTCTGCAGCACTCCAGAGCACTGCCGAAATACTGAGATAGAGACCAAATATGGATGCTCCCTATGGGGGGCCAAGCATAACACAAGTACAGAATAATAAACTCTGAGACCACATAGGGGAGGGTTGTTTTGAAGATTGATTTTAAACCATTTTCTTCTCCTTTTAAAAGTCTATTTAAAAAGTTTCATAGACATATGCATGTGTTTTCCCCCTGTATGTATGCATGTATGCATATATGTGTACCATGTGTGTACCTGGTCCCACAGAGGTTAGCAGAGGTTGTTAGAACACCCGGAACTGGAGTTCTGGATGGTTGAGAGCCACCCTGTGGGTGCTAGGAACTGAACCCAGGTCCTCTGAAAGAGCATCAAGCACTCTTAACCACTGAGCTATCTTTGCAGCCTCTATTTATTGTTAATTTCAAAAGTTAATTATGTGTATGCATGTATGCCTTTGACAGTAGGTATGAGCAGAAGCCAATAGAGGGCTTCAGATCTCCCAGAGCTGGAGTTACATGGGAATGTGAGGGGTCAGATATGGATGCCAGAAACCAGACTCTCTCCAGTTCTGCAAAATGCCAGTGAGAATACCTGCCCTCGGATGTCCTTGTGAACGACTCTGTCCAGATGAAAGAATGATCTTCCCATGAGTCCCAGGGGCAGGAGGCGGGGAGTCCTGGGCAAATGCACATATCATTGCATTCAGGAGCTGAGGTCCATCCATCTTTGTATTCTTATGTCTCCCAGAGCCGAGCCATCCCAGTGCAGTTCTTGGAAGACGCCTCCATGTTCTATGGATGCTCAGCCTGGCAAACAACTGCTGGCAGCCAGTGAGGCTGGGAGCGATGGAAACAGGGGTTATCTATGCAAAGGTGGAGGAAACTTCCTGCTCAGAGGGTGGGCGTGAGGCAAGGAATGGAGGGGGAGGGAGGAGGGGAGGGGGAGCGGACAGAGAGGAGAGGAGACTGGCAAGGAAAGGGGAAGAGAGACCTGAGCATGTGCAAAGGCTGGGCTCATCACTGTGGGATGGCTTTCCCTGTGTCTCTGGATCTTTAAGATGGATAGGTCTAATTGTCAGTGACATTAGCTAACACTAAGCACTCCTTTAAGTTAAAAGGCAAATGGGGAGTGAGTGCCGTTTGGTCCTCACACTAGGTTTGTGGTTCGTGGGTCTCTTTTCCAGCTTAATGGCTGGAGGGCCTCGGGGTGGCATAGAAGAGTGTCCTGCACTTTAGAGTGCTTCTGCAATCCATCAGGTACAGAAAGCCTTACTTATGTAGAGTCAACACTTTGGAGAGGTAAGGAGATCATTCGTTATTTTTATTTAGAAAAAAATCTTACTATCTTGTGCATGGAGAAGCGATTATCCTTTCTGCTAAATAACTGGCTATCCAACTCATAACAAGGACACACTAGTTTCACCGCAGAACATTGTTTATGCATATTGTATGTTGTTTTACCTGGGAGACAGCCTTCTTGGCTTTCCTAGGAAGTTTATATTTTGTCTAAACTTTTTTTTCTTAGTAAATAAGCAGAGTACAATCCTTTTATATCTCTTTCAGTTCTAGACATTGAACCCAGGGCAAGGTCTCTACTGAGCTACAGTCTCAGCCCAGAGCGTAGCTTTTTTTTTTTTTTTTTAAAGAAAAAACACAAACAAAAATTTAAAAAAAAGAAAGAAAGAGGAAACAAAGCAAGCATTTCTCATTAATTAGATCTGTTGGGGGACGTACTTATGGCCCCAGTGTTCCTTATGAGTATTGCTTTTGCAAATGCTATATTTCACCCTGTTTTATATGCATAGACCGTATTTATTAAGTTGGTGAGTTCAGGAAAATAGCCCCTCAGAAGCAAAGACAGACACGCAGGTGAGTGGCCACCATGAATCTATCACCAAGCAGACTTAAGACTCCATGGAGATTCCTGCAGTTTCTAACCACTTACATATGTTCATTCCTGAGCAGAGGGTGTGCTGTGAATTCAGAAATGAAATGGTCCATTTAAAAGCAATTACAAGGAGGAGACATTATTTTAAGCTTTGTCTGCCAGGGCTTTTACTTATGCTAGCTCCTAAATCCCATGAATCAAAAGAGGGATTTTCAAGTAAACTGTTTAACCCCATCAGTACAGGCAATGTATCTTTTGTAGATGTTAGATCCCTCCTGAAAGACATTTCCAGAAATATAATGCTACTCAGGAGCAGACTTAAGTTATGAGGTATTCTAACGTGTGTGTGTGTGTGTGTGTGTGTGTGTGTGTGTGTGTGTGTGTGTGTGTTTTGTCATAAGGAATCCCTGTCATGAATGTTTAAATAAAGAATGTTTAAATGAAAAAAAAAAAAGCTGCAGACAGCTTTCTCCTTAGTTCTTTGGTAATAACAAACCAGTGTCCAGGAAGAGGCTTCATGTAATTTGACTTTTAAAAAAATATTTGCTCTCAGGAACTTATGCAGTGTAAACCACAATAGCTCCATCACATATTATAACATCTTGTTATATGCTCTGTGCATCTGTGTGTGTTTGTGCACATTTATGTGCAGACGTGCATGCTCATGTACACCTACGTGTAGAAGCCCATGCTCTTTCTCGGTAGGTAGCTACCTTGATTTGGGGGACATGGTATCGCACTGGAACCTGGGGCTTGCCCACTACCTAAGCTGACTGTCCAGAGAGCTCCAGAGATCTGCCTCCCCCTTCCTCTTAGGACAGGAACTGCAAGTGTGTGCCACCATCCACAGTTTTTACAACAATGTGGGTGATTACTTCAGGTCCTTAGGCTTGCAAGCACTGAGCTATCTCTCTAGGCTCAGCATATGCTCTTTTAATTTTAACTCCTTGCTCTATCTCTAGCATCTAAAAGGGAATTTCTATAACCCCCATTTTTAATGAGAAATTCATTGGGATTTGTGTATTGTGGGAAGGGGATAAGCAAATCACAGTTCTCACCCATGTTTTGAGAATGATAGCTGAACACTGGCATGCTAGTATGCGGACAGGCAATCCGAATGATGCAGAAGGTTCCTTTATTCTGTAGCTTTCAGCCTTGTCATGTTGTGATGGAAGAAGGTGACTAGGTTAAAGGACAGGAGCCCAGCACCCGGCTCAGCAAAGCAAAGGAGGAAGGACAAAGGTCAAGGCTGTTGTGGGGACATGCAGGAAGGAAGGCTGCTTCTTCCTCTGGCTAGCTCAGCATTCATTAGCATCCAGAGATTCTGGGAATTTTCCTAAGCTTCTTGGCTTCCCTGAGGAAGCAGTTTGATCTCTGCATCATGACTGTTTAAGAAAAGAGAGCTCAGCCTCACTGACAGTTGGCTCCAAACATTTAATTGCTAATTTTGTTCCTACATTTCTTCTAATGACCTTCATGAACAAATCCTTTGGCCTTTCTTGTGTCTGTAAGATACAAACTGAGTGATATCTTTGAAGTTATCTCTGACATTTACTTTTTCAGCAACAAATATCTGATGTCGATCTTACGTTTGCAGTTGATGTCTTCTTGAGTGATCAATACCCTGACAATTAATTTGCCTCTTGTCTTATAAGTGGCTTCTAAAAAAATGTGTGTGTTGTAGTATTTTCTGTACTCTAGTCATTCACAGCTTAAAAGAAGCAATTTGGAGAGGCTAAAAGTCAAGATTGTTGGGTACAATTGTTTGTGCGTGAACTCATTATCTAAGTAACTATCTTTACATGATGTGTCTTAGGATAGCTCTAAATGTGGCAACAATGAACAGCTTCTTCATTCTAGTTCTGTCTGTCTTTCCTAAGTATGGGTGGACACTGTGTCCTAGAAGTCTTTGTTTAGGGAATTAATATAAGCGGGAGAAATTGCATTTAAATGAACAGAGACCTTTATGTGTGCTCCAATTACTAGTGTATGTATGTATGTATGTACATACATATGTATGCATGTATGTATGTATGTATAAGGTGAATGAACACATGCCACCATGTGTGTTTGGATGTCCCAGAGCACAGCTCTGGGGAGTCAGTTCTACCTTACTGAGGCAGTGCCTCTCTTGCTTCTCCTGCTACAATTGGTACCCTAGGTTAGCTGGCCCACAGCTTCTGGCTGCCCCTTCTATCTCTGAGCTCCATTTCTCCTCAGAGGGCACTGAAATTGCAGATGCTCCCTTAATGAGCTTGGATTTTGGGGATGGAACTCCAATTGTGAGCCCTTCATAGCCGAGGTATCTCACCAGTGGGAATGTATTGGTTTTACACATTTGAGAACTATCTTTCTTAGATTCCCTTTTTTGCATCTTTTCAGTTGCCTCAGAATTTAATTAAGAAATTAAAACAATATTTAACCATAATGTATTTTATTAGTATTAGCATTCCTGTCTTTGATAGTTAATATTTATATCTCATATTTAATACTAAAGGCATATCAGATATCACAATTATTGTCAACTCATGTCATAGGGATCTGTACATCCCCACTTTGCAGAGATGTCATCAGAATAAGACTGGTATGTAGGAAGACACCTTGAGTGGGATAGGTGCAACCACTAGACATCTCTGAGGCTGGGTCTATGAGGATAGCCGGGTTTGGAGAATGAGGTTGATGCAGTGGGTACCAGCCCCCACTTGCCCGTGTATGGTCTCACTAAGGTTATCTGCTCCTCTCTCTAGAAGTTTAACTTCTTCAATCACATGATGGATACAAGTTTCTCTAGAAGTCTCTCCTCTTCAGTTACACCACTTAAAGAAAACTGAGCCTCCGTTCCTATGGTCCAGGAGGAGGCCAGAAAAACAAATTCACATTCTTTACTATTGACTTGGCCATAAGTGGTGTAAAGCCAGATTCCCTGAGGTGCTGGAGGTTTGACTTTCATGGGTTCAGCCCACAGTTCTGGATGAGGTTCTCTCTCTCTCTCTCTCTCTCTCTCTCTCTCTCTCTCTCTCTCTCTGTCTCTCTCTCTCTCTCTTCTTCTTCTTCTTCTTCTTCCTTTTCTTTATGTGTTCCCTGACTAGACTTTCAATAAGACTGGCTATTAGACTCAAGGGAATATTATCTCTTTTCCAAGAAAAGCTTTTCATACCAAATTCTCATTATACTAATTATGATAAATACCAATCGTGGAAGTGTTTTCCCTCAGAACTCTTTCCCCCTCTTGGTAGGAAAGCATCTGTGTGAATCGTCAGAGGGACCATAGGGATTTTAATTCTACAGCATCCTCATCTTTCAGATGAGGAAACCCAGGCCTACAGGCTAGCTGAAATACTGCCAGACACGTGCTGTGCCCTCAAGAGGCAGTGAGATGCATGGTTTTTGAGCAGGTGAAAATTGATTCTCCAAGCATCCGAGTTAGGTACACATTGCATTTCATGTCCCTGCTGCTGTGATGTGGAGAACCTGTGAGCTTGGCTGAGTGTCAGTTACTGTTACTTAAGGATTAGCAAGCAAATCTTATGCTGACTTAGCTTGGGTGAACTTTGATCTCGCCCAAGGTCAACGTGAAAGACAGCATCTATTATAGAAGGGGAACAAGAAAATCCGTATGTGGTTTCCCATATATATTTACATATACATATTACATGCTTCGAATTCCTGGCGTGTAGCACTCGGTTCTCTTACATGATTTGTGTGTGCCTCTCCTTGGAGACTTTGTTTCTTTCTGAAATGGGTTTCTACTTCAACCTATCTTAGTTAATGACTCTTCAGTTGTTGTCTGTGTTATTTATTTGCTGTTGGTCAAATAGCTCATTGTTGATTGGCTGGTTAATCAACTTGTTTATTTAGTTTGCAGTACTCAGGATTGAACCACGAGCCTCCTCACACCTTTAGATGAGAACTCTACTGATGAGCTATCTTTCCAGCCCTGTTGATTTTTTTCTGAGACAACAATTTTTTTTTTCTGATTTCTCAAAATCATTTACATTGCTCATTCAACTTCAAACTATTTCTTTGTGTGTGGGGGAATGTGTGTGTGGAGGCCACGGGACAGCTTACAAGAATCTATTCTGTCCGCCATTCAGATTGTGAGGATTGAACTCAGACCCAAAGTGTTGGCCATGAGCACCTTTACCCTCTCAGCCTTCCTCGAGCTGCGAGTAGATAGTTTACTCTAAGTGACATTCCCCCGGAAGCAGGCTGAAAACCAAAATGTTTCAAAATTATGGCAAGGTGTGTTAACTTGTTGTCTTGGCAAACCAGGGGTTCCCACCGGAGCATTGCACAGAGTACAGAATTCCTAGTCATAAGGTTTCACTGTACGGATAGAGCTTTTGCCAAAACACAAAATGACAACAATTTGAGTTTAAAGATCAAATTGACTTTCACTTGCAATCAGAAAAGTGGGCTAGGTTTTGTTCTACAATGTTGGCTGTGTTCCCATGAGCTGGGGAGGGGGGCTATGTTGCCTTCCCAGGCAGCCAAGGACTGAAGCCACCAGAATCCAGAAAAATGCCCCCCCCCCCCCATTTCAGTCATTTTATATCAACTAAAGCAGAGAGAATTGTCAGGCAGGTTCAGAAAATCAGGCCCCTTTTCATAAGTTGTTATGAGCTTCTTGGGTCTGGAAATCAGCCTGTTTCAGAGTTCAGTTTTATAGCATGTCAGTTAATGTAAGGGACTCTCAGATGGGTTGGTCTCAGCTGCTGGGGCCAAGTAGGTGTGTCCGAACCATGACCTCCCATAGTGTGTCCCAACCATGACATCCCATAACTCCCACCACCCACCACCACTACCCACACCTTTTTCCTGCAACCAATTGTTTGGATTACCAAGTGTTGACTATCTCTACATAGGAGTCTCTCCTGGAAATGTCTATTTCCATTTATGTGGTCATGAGCCTGTATACATTCAACTGTTAAGTGGTCAGTGTTTGGGTCCGTGCGCTTCAAAGCTCCTGTGTACTAACTTGCCTATAAAGGAATTTGAAAGGTACGTTTGGCTTGGCTCCCCGCTCATCTCAATGGGAGACTGCTTGACCCACATTCTTTTCCCTGTGCATACCTCTTTAATCCAGAAAACCAGAAAGGCTTTAAAACCACCAGGCAACTCCCAGGGGAGGGTGACTTCTTTGTTGTGCTTGTTGACACTGCTGTTTTTAAAGTTATTTATGCATTTCTTTAATTGGTTTAATTAGCTAATTGGCTTGCTGAACCTTCCTCCCTAGCCAGAATTGAAATGCAAATTCACCCATGGGCGGATTATTTGTCCTCTCTGAGCTTACAACGAAGGAGCACGCTGATTGAGTTAGAGACTTTGTTTAGGGGATTTACTGCTTTTTCTTTGGAGCACACTTCCTGTGTCTACACAAACAGAGCAAATGCAGACTCCTCTGCTGCAAGGGTGTTGTGAAAGGCGGGTCCAAGAAACAGGAGAAGGAGGAGTAATAAGTCCCTCAGCTGATCCCGCATCTGGAGAGGTCATGGGTCAGAAGTGGCTTCAGGAACTCCAGCCTGAAGAAGAAGTTAGTACGCTTTTCAGAGTGAACACCAAGTGGTCAACAAACAATCAACTAAAAACTAAAACAAATGGGAAAAGAACTAAGATCCTCAGCACCTGCTCGACGTTAACATTTTTTCTGAAGAATTAATGAATTTGCTCTAGGTAGTGTGTTGTTGACATACCTGGTTGAGTTCTCAAGGATCACAGCTTGAGATAGACGGTTCCCAGGTTCTACTCCTGAGGGACTCGCGTTGTTTGCTCTGGTGTGGAGGGTTGGCCTCACTATGTGTTCACTCCTAGAGTCCCTGGAAAGCTGCAAAGAGCAGGAACTTTTAGCTGGAGTCCAGGCAAGCCTGTTGCTTGCTTGTCTGTGGTTGTGGATTGATGTCTGTCCTAATTGAGTCTACTTGTTGGGGCTCTTGTTTGAACCTTCAGGACTAACAAGTTTGTCATCCCCTTTGCCAGCCTAGCCTGAGATTCTTCTTTCCTCATACTCGGAGAGCTTTTGGACATGTCTAATTAAACTTGTCTTTGAATAAACTTCATTCCATCAAATTCCATCAGCTGTGCTGAGCACGGTGGCTAAGGGATCTTCCTTCTTACATAATACTTAACAATGGCTGCTCTTCCATTCCACCTTCTTGATTGCTTATATATTCCTCTTAGAACTGCAATTAGTTTTAAAATTACAGAAGTTCATGTAACATGAGTACCTTCTGGCCGCTGTTTCCCCATCGGAATCAGCCTTTCTCTTGCTTCCTACGAACCACACATCAACTGTCTCTGTTCTTTATGGCTGAGACTCGAAAGCTAAACATGAGACCAATATCCTGCTTTGCGCTGTGTGTGGAAATCTTGTTCATACTTCCTAAATATCAGGGGCCATTTTCTCTTTTGCTAGGGAGATTTGGAGGGGAAAGACAGGTGGCAACGGTGTTTCATCAGATAACCCATAATCCTGTGTTTGTGAGCATGGGGGATAGCAGAGCTCTCCCGAACAATGTCTTCAGGTTGAACATCTTTATTGGGTGGAGTCTGGTTATGTCTGCTTTTTATAGAGGTGTGTTTATACAGCCTCTGAAACTCAGTAAGAAAACAGGACATGAGATCAGGATTTGAGCTGAACAGCAAGCTAGGGAAGAAAGAAAAGGAGGAGGAGGAAGAGGAAGGGGAGGAGGAGGAGGAGGAGGAGGAGGAGGAGGAGGAGGAGGAGGAGGAGAAGAAGAAGAAAATGTGGGCTGGAGCAGTGACTAAGCAATCAATAGCACTTTCTGGTTTTGCAAAGGGCCTGAGTTTGGTTCCCAGCACCCACATCTAGTAGCTCATCACAGCTATAGCCCTATTTCTAGGGGCATCTGACGCCCCCCTCTGACCTTCCCAGGTACCTGTACTCACGTACATCCCCCCAATACATATGATTTGAAAACAAAATTTAAAAATCATTGAAAAGAAAGGAGGGTGAAAAAATGAAGTGAGGGAAGAGAGGAAGGAATGAGGGAGGCACAGGTCAGAGAAAGGGAAGTGTGAGGTTTGGAGGCAGGGGCATAGATGAGATGTCTAGGAAGGACACTGGACAGGCGTGGAGGGCACAGAGTGCCGGCATTTGAAGGAGCTTCAGACTATCTTTATTGTTTGTGTTGACAGAAGAAATGGACTTGCTGTCCAGCTCCCAAACTTTCTACCTGTGTGCTCTGGGTCACACTGGCTGTGTGAAGGCCATGCTGATCTCGTGGACTCTGTGCAGCTTGCTTGGCACAGAAGAGAGGGAAGGAAATGAGGCGTAGAGGAGCCAGGGAGGGGAGAGAGGCTCTCGGGAGGATCCTGCTGCCGAGAAAGCCAACAGTGGGCGAGTAAGCAAAGACTGGGGTTTGAAGGGATGGTGTTGGAAGGGGACAGTGATGGACAGCTGGAGCAGGGCACAGGGGGTCAAGGGAAAGATAGATATATATATTTATATCTTATATATATATATGCATGCTCATTTCCCATGGGATGTGCTTTGTCTAGCCAAACATCAGGGTGAAAATGACCATGTGCATCTGTGCTAGCATCTTGTCCCACGGCACAGTTAAATACCAGGAGCAACCACAGTGCTTTGTCTGTAACTCTATCATGTCTTCAAGTGAGAGGATTCCCTTGGTTTCTCTTCTCTTATCAAGTGTTAATGTATTCTGTTGGGGTCAACTGTAATGTAACTTTAAATATTGACCTTGGATGTCAGGGATTAAGGCTGAACCCGGGATCTTGGGAATGCCTGGTTGCAGTATTTGCAAAACGATCATGAGAGAAATGCTATGAATTTAGTCGACTGCCAGTACACTTCTAGCATTATTCGTTGTTTTTCAGCGGAAGAGCCCTGCACTCTACTGCTAGACAGACAGATGGACTGCCCTTCTGTGGCCACTTGTAGCCTTGATGCAAGCACAGTACTCACTAGATGCTGTTCTAGTAAGTCTGTCACTGAGTCCTGCCGTAAAGACACATTCGTCATAGAGATGATAAGATTAAAACAGCCCAAGATATCTCTCTCTCTCTCTCTCTCTCTCTCTCTCTCTCTCTTACACACACACACACACACACACACACACACACTCGCTCTCACATACCCTTCCCCCTCCCACACGGAGGAGTCACTACTAAGAAGACAGATGCTATCATTGCTTTTCCCAGAGCAGAGTGAATTGAGATCCACTTGAATTAGACTAGAGGCAGAGAGATCAAGTCTATGTGACGCTTTCGTCACAGTAGGAGAGAAAGATGCTGCCCTGGACCAAGTCAATGGCAGTGAGAATGGAGAGAAGATGAACTTCAAAGCTGATGAGGAGCCAGGACTCATAGATTTAGTGATGACTGAAGTTAGGAATTCAGGCCTGGGTCACTGGGTTAGGAATGAGAAGGATCTGGCCTGGCCCTCCCCTTGGCGAATGTCATGACCCCTTTCCCTGTGGCCATATGTCCTGTGTTAATACTTAAAGTGTGTCTTTAACTCATGCAGGCTGGTGACATCCATAGTGTACCCAGGAGCCAAGGATCTGGGCGTGTCCTGTGGATGTTGTTGGTGTCTCACCCCCCCCCCCCATGAGGGTGGCTGTCTCCAAATGCTGAGGCAGTAAAATGACTCACAACAGTGTCAGTCTCTGGGAAAGGCCTTTAACTCCTCGGAGCCACTCTGTCTGAACTCTTCTTACGAATACTCCAGTAAGCCCCGCTCCAACACCCTCCCACCGGTGGCAGCCTGTGAAATAACAAAGCCTCCCAAACCCCAAGCCTCCTACCATGAGGTGGTTTGATGATGGCACAAAGGCCCCTTCACACCCACTCTGAAGGCTGAGACCAGCCTGCCCTGGAGACCATATCCTACCTTTCTCTTCCTCACCCCTGTTCTGTCCCCTTCTCTCACTCTCTGATATGGGCTGTATGTTTCCCTTCAAATTCAGAGGTTCAAGCCCCGATCTCCAGTACTCCAAGTGTGACTGCATTTGAGAGTTGATGAGGCCACATGGGGCTGTTAGCCTCATCCAACCTGACTGTTATTTTTATAAGGAGTGGAGATGGGACAGGAGAGACACAGAGCAGATGTATGGGGATGTCTGCTGGGGGGGGGGGGGGAGGCTCGGGAGAAAGCAGCCTAGTAGTCAGAGGAGGGACTCGCAGCTTGCACTGCCATGGGGACAGATCCCTAATGTATGGGACTGGAATGGTGGAAACTGTTCACCTTCTCATGTGCACTTTTGAAGCACAGTCTCTTGATGGATACGCTGCACAAGAGGACCCTGGACTCAGACCCTGCATCTAGGGAATCAGGCCAATGAAACAATGTGTGTGCCATACTTGCAATGAGCCAGACTTTCATTGATCATTTTATTGACTTTTTAGTCCAGAGTTAACATCCAGGCCAAGAGAATCTGAAGGTAGTCTGTTCTGCGGTTGTCTCTCAGGATGTATCTCTGAGGGTCTTATGTATAACCAGCACCAAGATACATAAGTTTTAATAAAATACTGAAGTATATAGTTTCACCTGAGAACAGTGTTTTCCTTTTAACAGTTGTTTGACATTCTATGTTTCCTCTAAGATTTATTTATTTAATTTACTAATATGTATGTGCGTGTCTCTGTGAGCATACATTACATGAGTGTGGGTACCCAAATAGGCAAGAGGGTCATGAGATAACCCCAGCTAGAGTTATATGTTGTGAATGGGTGCTAAGGAGTAAACCCCAGTCCTTCTGCAAAAGTAGCAGACGCTGTTAACCACTGAGCCACCTCTCCAACATTCTGCCTTAGAGACATCTAAGTTAAAAGATCTCCACTGTACATAGAAGTTAATTTTGGTTGTTAGAACAAAGTACATTGGTTTTTTATCTTGATGTCAAATTCCTTCTATGTCGCGGTATTCCATGTGTGTTAAAAACACACAGGTCTGGGAATGGAAAACCCAGGCTCGAGTTCTGGTTCAACCTGCCCCCTACAAAACCAAACCAAACCAAACCAACCAACCAACCAACCCACCAACCAACCAAACACACACAAACAGGAGTCAAAAATGCCCGTAAGCTCAGCTTTCCTTTAAGTGCATGGCAGTTCTGACAAACCTGAGGACTTCAGATTGAGGTGTTGCTCAGGGTTGGACTGTTTCAGTCAGAAGTCTCATGTCTGCATCAGCCCATCCCACCCCCTCCAGACACCGATTCTCATTTGAGAACTTGAGCTCCCTTTCCTGGTCTGCCTTCAGTTCTCCCAGCAAGCTTAAGTGTCAACTCTACCTCTCCAAACAGCCCTGGAGTCTGGCTCAGCAGCAGTTATCGACAACCCATTATGCCCTGTGTGCTCCTTCTGTAATCAGAGTCTGGGCGGTTCTCCTACACTAATGGGGAAGTTTTGGCTGAAGAGGAGTTGATTGTTCAGCTTGGTCCTGTCTCATGATAG
>CM052716.1:12878586-12896319 GCA_028551405.1 Uromys caudimaculatus
CGGAGGGAAAGGGGAGGGGGAGAAGGAGGGGGAGGGGGAGAGAGAGAGGGAGAAGGAGAGGGAGAGGGGAGAGGGGAGAGGGAGAGGGAGGGGGAGGGGGACAGGGAGGGGGAGGGGGAGGGGGAAAAGGAGGAGACAGATCTGTATGTGTCGGGAAGGGTAGGTGTTGATTTTATGAGTCCAGGACTCTGGTTAGCCTGTTTTCAGAGGACTGGCAAAGCAACCAGAGCATGCAGTTTATTTCCTCCAGCCTTTGCTAACAGAAAACTGACTGAAGCTCCACATAGTGCCTGCACTACTGCAGGGCCGCAGTCTTTCCTTTGCCAGCAGAGCCACCTTCCCATCTAAGCGCTGTCCAACAACCCCCATTCGAAGCAGCTGGAGGAGGTATGTGGATTTGATGGCAAAGCTGTGTGAGTTTTCTGTGCCCAGAGGTCCTGGAGAAAGCAGACAGAAGTTTTCAAAGGGAGGGACACTTTGCCAGAGATCAATAATTCCTGAAAGGGAAACCTCTTGAAGTTCCCTTTTATGTCCTTGCTGTATTGAGCTGTGCCTTGGCATGTAGTCGGCTGTGAATAAATAATGGGCTGAGTCGTGAAATATGGCTCTGAGCTCGCACCGGCTTCTAAGTGCAGCCAACAGAACTCTGTTAATCCTGCATCTTATAGCTGGCAGGAGGTTGTCTCCCGGACAAAGGCTATGGGCCCCCAAAGGTACAGCTCTGTGGGTCTTATTTAAAACCAGCACCTGAACAGTCCTAGGCACATAGTTAGATGATAACATGTTTTTGTAGAATGAATGCATATATAAATGAATGAATGAATGAATACAGAGATCTTGAAGTATCTTCTTACAGAAGTATGGATGAAGAAGAAAAGTGCACTGTATGGTTAGAGCCATATGTAAAAGAACCCAATCTTATTTTTAAGAACTATAGAAGCTTCCTGGGAGAAGAAACAGCCCACTCTTCATTCTGCTAATGGACCTTGAGATCCAGCTACTACAGTCAATGGGAAATCATTTGGCACTTGCCTTTGCAGTATCTAGCCTCTCCGAATTGTAGTTGCCTGCTTGATTTGGGATGGGTATTGGTTGGTACAGCCCCAAGAGAACTTTATGGAGTGGTAAACATTTTAAAACTTGTTTTAGGTGGTGGCTGAAGATTATCAAACCTCCCTGAGTGATGGAGATTGGTGTACTTCATGATCTTTCAACTGGGCCTCAGTTAGTGGACAACGCCCATTTCTATCTTAACACCCTGATCCATTTAAGCTCAATTTTCCCTGACCTGATCCCAGTGTCCTGTGAGCTCTCTTCATCACACCAGTACTGACACAGGACACAGAAGCTAGGGAAACAGACTTATTGTTATGTTACTTGAGTGGGCAGAATAAATGTTCTCTCTCCAAAAAGGTTCTAGACTTGCATTTTGCTTGAAGTTATAGACTTTGCCAGGAATCTGAGGGACAGATGTATCGAGATACCTGTCTGAAGTATTCTACAGTCACCCGAAAGTGGAACTAGCTTTTTCTCAGTACATGGACTCAACCTTCCACCCCTTGATCTCTCATGCACTGCCTATATGAACACTAACGAGTTGCTGTGTCCTGCAGTTTCCCTGTCCGTAAGATGGCATACTGCTGACCTGGGGTTGAGACGACATGAAGTAACATGTACAGATTCTTTTTCATTCCTAATCATCCATACTTCCTCGACATGTCAGCATCTTGGCGTGTTTATCCACAAGCCTATTAGGTAATGAATCAGCTCTTTAAATAAACATTTATCTTTGTGAGAATTAATAACCCTAAGTATTTAAGTAGAGTTTTACAAATTCCCCGAAGCTCCTTTTCACATCCTTGGCAAAATTTTGATCTAGCAAGAAGAAAACTCTTAGACAAACTACACAACATAGCAAGGAAATCAGATGATTTTTTAAAAAGGAAAACATATGTATGATCATCAAGGTACAAACTTTCAATTTAAAGTAGACTTTCCACCATAGCAGGCAAATCCTCTGATTTTGATGTGGCTACTTAAGAATCTCTCAAAATACAAAATACATTTTTGCAATGTTATGAATTCGGCGAAAAAACAATCACTACTTTCTATGTCATATATCATATTGGGAAAAAGTTTTGATACTTCTAATATTAGATTCTTGTTTGCTCCATAAGATGATCTTGAAGACATAACACTGCTGAGAATCTTATATTTACAGGGGTCAAATTCAGGATCCACCCTGACTGGTGAGGCATTCTTTTGGTGCCTTGTCCTGTTAGAAGCTCCTTTCTTCTGCTGTGCACTCTTGTGTTCCCACCAGCCATTGGGTTGTAGCCCAGGCAACAGTTCCCAAGAGGACTGACCAGGCAAGCACACGCAACAATGATAGAGAAAAGAAGATTCAAATCCAAACCCAAACCAAATAGAAGGTTTTGTAGACTTTCCAGAGGAAAAGCAAGCAGTGGAGAATAGAGTGATGAATGTAGCCAGTGCCCTGGCTTCCATCTTATAAGCCCCAGGACTTGCCAAGAAGAGCTCAGAATACAAGGCCAAGGAGGATGCTCTGTGTAGATGTTTTCCCTGTAGAGAACACCATGGCATGTCATCTCCAGCATCGCTGGGATGGGTGGCAGCTTTGCATCTCTCCTCCACGATGGTCTAGTTTCAAATATCAGGTAGTGACTAACGAAAGACTCCACATTCCTGCAGTAGGCGGTTCCATGGCTGCTGATTTTCACGTCAGGAGAGAGCCAAGAGACTCTAAGAAAGCACTCAGTGCACACAGGGCCACACAAAACAAACATACACAGCAAACCCCCACTGAAGTCCCACTGACACCAGGCCAAGCTGAAAAACAAACTCTGACATTTCTCACTTAGGCGGGACTGAACTTGACCGAGATACTTGAATGTTTCTTTGGCAATATCAAACATCAGAAAGAACTCTGTTCTTTCTAAGTCTATCTCTCAAGCTCTGTGCCTCTGCGGGGGGACCTCCTGGATTTATAGTCTGGCAGTTATGCTAAAAAAGTCACATCCTATAGATGCTAGTTCAGACTATTTAGTTTTGAGCATAAACTAATCGCATGGGGGAAAAAATGGGTAAAGTATTCTTCCTTTTTATGAAGACCTAATATGTGTTGGGCTGTCCATAGCACAAACTGAGTCTTGGTCCTAGATGATCTTGAGAAATAATTATCCAAGACACTTTTTATTCGGTCATTATAGAGACTAAGGATTTAGTTACTCGTTGTATTTACTCATAGTAGGAAAGAGTCTTTGGCAAGGAGTATAGATCAGAGCCACATTATGTCAGACCAGGGCCTCAGAGCCTGGACTCTCATGTCCCAACCAGTCTGATGTCTTTGTACAGACCCCTGCTTTTGCTGTTAGCAGTTGTGCATTTTAACCAACCATGCTTCTGTTTGGCCAATCACAAGCCCAGCTGAATGCATGTGTTATCTTGTGACCAGTAAGGGGAAGGTGGTGTCTGAAGGGACCCTGCACCTGTCCCCCCATCCCTGCTCTGCCCCACTCTCCACCTGCTTTGTCCTCTGTTTTGCCATCTCCAGAGCAGGTGACAAAGAGGCATATGTAGCTGCATTTATTGCAACTTTCTCACACAACTGACTTTATGTCAAGGACCTGTTAATTCTAGTTCCTAACAAATTATAGGTCATTGATAAGTAGGTCATTCATTGATAAATCTTATTTATGCGGATTCTCCTGTGTCCCTGACTGATCTCCAACTCACCAGGTAGCTAAAAATGATCTCGAACTTGTAGCCCTCCACTTCCGAAGTGCTAACATTCCAGGCTCGGCCATTACCCTGACTTTATGCAGTGCTGAGGATTAGATCCATGGTTGGATGAGAGCCCCATTAGCAGTTTTTCAGCAGCACTTCATTGGCTGAGACAGTTGACCATTGGCTGTACTGTATAGATCTCAATGAGTATTTTCAGACAAACTCTCTTCCCATTGACTCCACCAGGAACACACCTTTGTAATCCCAGCAGTTTGGGAGGATTTAGGAAACCGAGGTGGAAGAGTTAAGAGAATTCAAGGCCGTCTTGAACTATACAGTGGATTCAGGATTGCATGAGATCCTCTCTCAAACACAAACAAAACTGAGAGAGAGAGAGAGACAGAGACAGAGACAGAGAGACAGAGACAGACAGACACAGAGTGAGAGAGATAAACAGAGACAGAGAGACAGACAGACACAGACAGAGCAAGACAGACAGACAGAGACAGAGAGACAGATGATATTAGTGAAACAACAAAATCCTAGGTGCCATCTGGGATTCTTATCTGCCCAAGCTTTGCTAAGCTTCCATAGAATCGAGAAAAGTCTGCCAATCGGTCAATGGATCAGGAAACCAATGGCAGCTTGTGACAGCTGTAGTTCAGTGCTTAGCTCTCGTGTCTATCATATGTAATAAAATAATAGAGAGTTGAGACCTGTGCCTCAGCAGTGGCACACTGTGCAGGTGGAGCCCTAGGCAGGATTGAGAACCCACTGGCAAATGCTGAAAACAAGATCCAGCCCTTGCATGGCAAGGGCTCCATGGCCGGTGCTTCTTTGTTAGCATTGCAGAAATAGGACCCCCAAACCTTGCTTGTTTTTTAAAGTTGAAGGCAGGATTATCTGTATCCCAGGCCATGGTCAAGGATAGCCTTGAACTTGTGATCCTCCCATGTAGCTCCATGTCCCGTCTTACTTACTTACTTATTTATTTATTTATTTATTTATTTATTTATTTATTTATTTATTTATTTATTTTTATGGTGCTAGAGATGGAAGCCAGGACTCCATGCATGCTAGGCAAGCAAACTGGTACATCTCCTACCTCCAGTCCTTCTTTCCTAAAGCCAGGTTGCATCTCAGGCAGAGTATGAGTCTTTCTTTCTCCCTAAAGATTTACAACAAAATGGACTGAAACCAGTAAACAGAGACGGGTGTGGGAACAGGGGTAGCTTGGGAAAATTCATTTCATAGCCTGATAGAATGATCTTAAATAATAAATAAGGAGCCAATGTCTGCAGAACTCTTACTGACCTGCTCAGTATGCGGATCTATATATGTATATTAGTAACAAAGCTGACAGAAATTAAGATGGTGCCTGGCTCTGCTTCGCCGGCCTACTGGGAAATGAAATTGTGCTCCTGCTTTTAAAGGGTGGCTGGTTTCCATCGCGGAGGGTGCCAAACTTAAAAATAGGAAAGTAACTTTAAAGCATGTATTGGCATTTGATCAGCCAATTTCACATTTTACAAACTGTATACGCAGCCAAATATTAGTGATGGCAAGAAACCCAGCGCTTGGTTTTCAATTCATTCTTCCTTGTAAAAAAACGCTGTAAATTTCAAATCCAAGACTGCACTGTGTTATTTCACTGAGACTAAAATAAGCCCCCTTGTGGCCAGTTCAAAACTTACAAAGTGCATTTCTTGTGTACTCAGAAGGGGCCAGTTCCCTGTAGGCTAACACTTGAAGCTGTTACATTGATTTTCACCCATGTTTTACCACCAGGAGAAGAACAACATATACAAACTACTGTTTTCACATGTGCCCCGAAAGAATTGAGTACCTCAAAGTAACATATGCCGTGTAAGCTGCAGTTTTAATAACAGGCAACTAGCTAGCCCTGTGTGTGTTCCTAACTGCTCCTTTCTGTGGGGTTCTGAAATTGCACACTGTGTCGCCACACAGAGTATACTGCTTGGCTCTGGAAGGCCATACTTTGTGGACCTGAAGGCAGAACAGTCCTGTAGCTGGAGCTGAAGACTCTCGGGTCTGAACAGCTTTGGTTTTGACAAAGTCCATCCTTTCTTCCTACACCCCTATATCGACCCTCAATTCATAGACAAATGATGGACCAAGCTATGTTTTTCCTTTGCCTCCCGAGGAGCCAGATCTTGGTGTCCTGTTGGAGTTGCTTCTTGTAGGGCTGTCTTCTTTTGGCAGCTCTCACTTCTCCTAAAGGGGTTTTCTTTGTGGATGTACTTTTATTATTATTATTATTTTTATTTATTTTTTTTAAAGTGAAAGAATGACAGAGTCCTGGGAAACTGCAAGAAACCAAAGGGAAAGGCAGATGGAGAGGTCAGCTCCCTTTCACCTAACCTTTCTGTGGTCACACATTGCATAATCAGTACACAGTTAAAGCTACGATGTGGACTTTAGTAAGGCCCACGAGACTGATGGGCTGGCTAGCTTTATGTAAACTTAACATAAGCTGGATTCACTGGAAAGGAGGGAGCCTCAGTCGAGAAAGTGCCTCAGTGAGACCCATCTGTTGGCAGGCCTGTAGGGCATTTTCTTAATTGGTGGTTGACATGGGAGGGTCCAACCATTGTGGGTGGTGCCATCCCTGGGCTGGTGGTCCTGGGTTTTATAAGAAAGTAGACTGAGAAAGCCAAGGGGAGCAAGCCAGCAGGCAGCATGCCTTTATGGCCTCTGCATCAGCTCCTACCTCCAGAATCCTACCCTGCTTGAGTTCCTGTCCTGACTTCCTTTAATGATGGACCACCATGTGGAAGTATAAACCAAACAAACCCTTTCTGCCTCATGTTGCTTTGGTCATGGTGTTACATCACAGCAGTAGAAACCTTAACTAAGATGGCTGTGTTCAGCTTTCAGCACCCTTCACCCACTCATCTGTGTGTTTGTGAGTGTAGGGAATTCTGTACAGTGTTATCACACAGATGTGTTAGTCTCATTGTAACCACAGTCTGTTACACACTGCAGTGAGCATTGTTACCCTTTAGATCGCTACAAGGCACCATCTTAATGACACCATTTCTTGCACTATTAACTAAGTGAACATTCTTCACAGACTTGGTTCTGTGGGGAAAACCAAAACCAAATCCCACCTGGAGTCTGAGAAGCATGGTATTGTATTAGTTAGGGACTCCATTGCTGTGAGAAAAGCACCATGACCAAGGCAACTCTTATAAGGGGCAATATTTAATTGGGGCTGGCTTACAGGTCAGAGGTTCAGTCCATTATCATCATAGCAGGAAGGCAGCATCCAGGCAGGCATGGCACTGGAGAAGGAGTTGAGAATTCTACAACTTCACCTAAAGGAAGCCAGGAGAAGACTGGCTTCCAAGTAGTTAGAGGGAGGGTATCATTGCCCACACCCACAGTGACACGCCTACTCCAATAGGGCCACACCTCCCAGTAGTGCTACTCCCTGGGCCAAGCATATTCAAACCACCACAGGTATTGAAGGGATATGTTCCCTTCCTGTATTCTTCTGTCAAGTGTGGCACTTACCCAAACACATTTTTCATCAGCAAACACATTTTTGGTCTGTTTGTGCTGTTGAATTGAGATGGAGAAACCAGAGACACACACGGTGACTGAAGGGATGACAGTTCCATGATCACAGTGGGAGATTTTATCTGAGAGCAAAGCAGGCCCAGCTAGGTTTAATGACCATCTTTAGAGGAAGAGAAATCCTGATGTGGTCCATGTATATCAGATTTTCAACAGTTTTATGGAAGACAAAATTAGTGGTCACAGACTTGAATTACAGAGGAGAGATCTCACAATCAGGGCCAGTTTTCAGTGCAGAGCTAAAAATGGTCTCTGGACATTGCTAAAGGAGGAGCTGGCATCTAGAGGGACTAAAGAAAACAAAGACATCCCACTCAAAGACATTCCAAGATCTCTTGTGGATCAATAGGTTAGTTATTCTTTAGATCTAACTTTAAGAATGTAAAAGAGCCACAGGATTTTCTAATTTTCAGTGTAACCCAAATAAGCCAGCCTTTGTTGCGAATACCTCATTTGTTTGTCCACTCCTTGATTGCAGGGACTTCTCTTGCCTCTGGCTTCTTGTCTCTATGACAAGCCTGAACTTGCTCTCCACTCAGTCTGCCCTGGATACTGGAGATGACAGACCTATCTTCCCTTTCATTATGTCTGTCCTCTTGGGACTCATTCTAGTGTGTCACTAAAAGATGCTTGACTCCTCCCTCTGTTATCTATATTATCTAGTTGGAGGTATTTGATTCTTTCATAAGAATTCCTACTCATAATACTTTGAATCAGTCAGGTGATACCACATCTGTCTGTGTTCACCTGCTGTCACAGCATTTACAGTTCATAACATGGAGGCTCTTAGCATTTTATGACCCGTACAGTTTCCCAACAAGTACATCTGAGGTATAACTTCTGCCCATGATAGTGTATGTCTACCCTTGTCACTTTGGAAATTTATATTGAAGTTCATCCTGAAATTGTACCACTTTTAAATAGAGTGTAATATGGTTATGATCCGTGGGGCTTTCTTGAGCAACCACTATCTTAGGATTTCCATTTCTGTGAACAGATACCATGACCAAGGCAGCTCTTATAAAGGAAAACATTTAATTCAAGCTGGCTTACAGTTTCAGAGGCTCAATCCATTATCATCATGGTGGGAAGCATGGCTGCATGCAGGCAGACTTGGTGCTGGAGGGACAGAGTTCTACATCTGGATCCAGGAGACTGGTTTCCTTAGGCAGCCAGGAAGGGCCTTCCTTCTTCATTGGGTGGAGCTTGAGCATAGGACCTCAAAGCCCACCCCCACAGTGATGGACTTCCTCCAACAAGGCCACACCTCCTAATAGTGCCTCTTCCCAGGGGCCAAGCATATTCCATCCACCACAACCACAGACCAGGTAAGGCTGGCCCATTTTCAGTTTTGTCCAGCCTGTGAGCTAAGAATGGAATTTACAATTTGAAACATTTGAAAACACTTTTAACTTTAGGACCAAATTCCTTAATTTCTGCTACAAAGTAAGCCATTGGGGGAAACTGGGGGAAAGACTAGAGAAATGAAAAGGGGAAAAGGCTTGTCTAGCTTCTGGGAAGAAATTAATATGTCTAGAACTGGAAACTCCTACTTAAGGGAATTAGACAATTCTCACATGAAATATTTGTTACATTTTGCAAGTGATTTTTCTTATGTGGAAAGTGTATGTGGGTGTGTAAGTGTGGTGGTTTGAATGAGAATGCCCTCCCTCCAGGCTCATGTATTAAACACGTAATCCTCAATTGGTTGAGGTTTTAATTTAATTTAATTTAATTTAAGGTGTGGCCTTCTTGAAAGAGTTGTGCCAGTGGTTGTGGCCGTTGAGATTTCAAAAGCCCACACCATTCCAAGTTAGCTCTCTGTCTCTGTCTCTCTGTCTTCCCCCTCTCTCCTCCCCCTATGGGTGTTGCTTCACCATGTAAGCTGTCAGCTACCATTTCAGTGCCGTGCCTGCTTGCTGTCATGCCCCTGACCATGATCATGGGCTAAAGCTCTGAAACTGTAAACTCCCAATAAACTATTGCTTCTCTAAGTTGCCTTCATCATGATGTCTCTACACAGCATGGAAAACTAAGAGAGCAGATTAGTATATGTGTATGTAGGTGTCATGATAGGGGATATACACACATTGCATGCTTCATGTGGTTCAGGGAATGGTATAATGGACAAGGGTCTAAGACACAATGGTCATATAATCTCTTCTCGTATCTGACACACTGATATTTCCCACAATTCCCAATATCTAATGATGATAACATTTCTATTAAACTTAAGACACATCTTCTAAAGACCCACATGGGTTCCAGATTCCAGGATGCAAAGTCAGACTTTGCAGTTGAATGAGCAAGTAGAAAAACATACTCTCTAAGCTTGTTTTGTGTTATTAAAGGAGTAGGCCATATGACCCAGCAAGTGAATACTTGCAGGTAAACCTGCACAGAGTACCATCCACATAGTTCAGTGTGGACATGGCATTACTCTCATTCACCAATGAGTGGTGACCATTTGCCATGTGGCAAATGTACACTATGATAATTCAACTACCAAAATGGAATAAGGCTCTATACATGCCTCCCTGTGGATGAACTAAGGAAAACAAACCAAACACAAAAGATGATGGATTGTATGATTCCATTCAAACAAAACATCCAGAAGAGGTAAATCCACAGCAGTAGGAAGCAAACTCATTGTCAGACACCACGAGAAGATCAAAGCAGAGGATGCTTAACTGGAATCAGGATTTCTTTGGACAGCATAATGATATTTTGGAGTGAGAGGTGGTGACCGCACAACATTGTAGATGTATTAATGCCCTTGAACTGTAAACTTTAATGTGGTTAATTTTATGTGGTACAAATTTTAATTTAACCATAGCAACAAAAGAAGGGAAAGAAGGGAATGAATCCAAACTGTCAGAAAGCATTTTTACAATTAGTAGCTTCTATTAATATGTGCTTATTAGGGCCTGAAAACGTAACCTGGTGAGGATAAAACTGTCAGTATTAGCAGCTTGTAGAAGGAGACATCAAGGTTTAGAGAAATCCAATGTGTCCAAAGTCAGATAGACTGGAAGGGGCCAGTGTGAAATTCACACTCAGGCAGACTTAGTCTCAACTGTGACCCCTGGCCCTGATCACCCTTACCCTGAACTCTACCTTCTTCACCTGCGGCTGTCTCCTATGTTCTTCCCCAGACAGCCTCCCCTCTCTGTCTGCCTGTGAGTCTGGACGTCAAGAGCTGGAGGACTGGTAGGCTTCTCTCTCACCCGTTGACCCCAGGCTTTCTGCACGTTGCTCATGAAACAGCTTCAGTTCTGGGCCATCTCGTCAGCCACCTCTGCTCCTGGGTGAGCTCTCCACTCCAAACTCACTTCTTTTTTAGCTGTTACAGAGAAGCTTCATGGATCTGAGTCTTCTTTTCTCTTCTACTCACTGGCCTTACTTTCTACAAATGGCCTCCTCGGTTTTGTCTGTTGTTAGGTCTCTCTGTCCTCAATTCCTGTCCATCTTTGTTTTCTAAGGATTCTCCGATTAGACCTTCATCCACGCTTCCACCACAACGCCCTCATTCAGACCTCCAGGGATCCCTGCCCTGATGTCCTGCCATGGCTTACTCTCAGTTCTCACCTCACCTCACCCATCAGCTATACTTCACACCGTTCTTCCTGGTGAAAGAGACATGGTCAATTCCTGTGTTCTCTGCTTTCCTTCTCCAGCCTCCTCTGCCACTTCTACCCATTCTCTATGCACTGTCAGGTCGGAGGTGCCCCGCCCCAGAGTGTACCCTGACTTTCTCCTCTTTCTTGTCCCATTTCCTCAGGGACATTCAGTATTTCCAAGTGTGATCTGAATACAACACACTGACTGATCTAATTCAAGCTTGTGTCCCCCAGTGACAGTGTGTTTATTAACTTGTTTAAAGGCTTGTGCAATGTGTGTTTTAGTCATAGCCGTCTAAATAGCCTATTAAAAGCCAATGTGATGCTTTGGTAGATTGCACAAGTGGTCCCAAATTCTGTCTGTCCTGCATCCCTGTCCTTGAAATGTGATAGTGAGGATTCAGATAGATTCTATGAGTGTTCAGCCCTATATGGGGCATCTTTATCAACTTGTTCTAAGTCACCAAAGCTCAGGAAATATTGTAAGGTGAGACAGGATGCGGAGGAGTGCGGTGACGTGTTATCTTCTGGGTCTGAAATGGCTAGCACACTCACGAACACACAGTGGCTGCTCTTACCTGCACACTGTTAAGCCAATTGAAATTCTGGCATAGGTAAGGGAGTTGTAGTCCAGATTACATCCCATACCGAGGCACTATGGGTAGTGGGTAATTCCTGAAAGAAAGCTAAGGATATAGCCACTGGTAGGTTTTCCATGCTCCATCGGATTGCCTTACACGCAAGCTCTTATGTCAGCACTAATTGGACTTGGTAGGTTATCCCTCCCTAACTCCTCCCCCCCAAAAAAGAATTTTGGAGGTGAACATATTGAGGAGAATAAAGAGTAAGCTGAAGAAGGGAAGTGGGATAGATAGGATCATATTTCATATACACATATGAAATTCTCAAGACTGAAGATAAATTATAATCAAAAGGATAAAGCCGGAGAGATGGCTCAGCAGCTAAGAGCACTTGCTGCTCTTCCAGAGGACCTGGGTTCACTCCCAGCACCCACACGGTTCTCACAAGCATCCGTCACTCCAGTTCCATGGGATTCAGCGCCTTCCTTGGCTTGGTAGGCTCGACATGCATTTACATGTTGTACATACATACATAAAGACACACATTCAGATAAAAATAAATCTTAAAAAAATTGAAATGATATCTAGTCTAGGTCTCCTGGTGACAGGGGATTTATGTTAATACTGGCCTAAGAGACTGTGGTCTCTCTTTTTCCTCCTTGCTCCTTCCTCTCTACTAACCTGGACATCCTCTGTGTGACTAAAACCGACAGGAATCCGTCAGCACCGAGAGACGTCATCTACTGATTCTATCTCCAGCAGTTGAACAAATCTAAATGTGTGACTGAATTATGCAACAGCACATAGTGGAGCCCGATCCAACTTACTGACTTTCACAATTGTGAGCTAAATGAAGAATTTCCATTTGATGTCCTACGCATTGAGATACATTGCTAAGTAGCAAAAGAACAGATGAGCGATAAATATCTTTACTCCCCTTTTTAGCTCATTTGTTTAAATGTAGATTTTAAAATGTTGTGCAATTGCATAAACTATCTTCTTTTAGAATTTAAATTAGAAATAAATTAACTTTTAAAGTATTGCAATTCCCGGCCTCATGGATAGGGGAAACTTCTGTTGCTAATTATGTTATCCTTGGGAACTATGTTTAGTTATTAAAAAAAAAAAAAAAAAAAAAAAAACCTCAAAAAACTTGTATTTTTATGAGCTGAAAGAAAAAGAGCTACAAAGTAAATCCTCATAGTTAGAGATTATGACAGCTGGTTTTTTGATGTCTTTTAATCTAGATACACTTCAAATGCAAGAAAAAATATCAAAGTCACAAGGAAAAAAAAAGAATGTACTTTATCCCATCACACGTCACCACTACCTGCCTAAACATGCCACCCCAAACGGTGAAATGTTTAAAATTAAAAGTAGCTTCTCATTCAACCAAAAAAAAAAACTTTCTTATGATTGCTAATGCTCTTTGAGACAATGTTTGAACAGAATGTACTTTAGGATGTCTATTATCCCATGGGAAAGTTAGAGTCCTTGGACAGGTAATGGTGTGACAGACACGAGAGCCATGCCTACTTTATAAACTGTATAATGCATGAATAATTTCGGACATTAAAAGTGTGTTTTCCTAGTAATGTACAATAGCTGTCATGACCATAAAGAAGACAAATCTATGAATAACACACACACACACATACACACACACACACACACACACACACACACACACACACCAGCCAGTTGCTTTTAAGCACCTATAATTTAGAACACTAATCCTGCCCTAGCCTAGCCATGATTTTACAAAGTGCCACTGGCTTTCTATGGGTCTCTGCAATGAAGAGCCCCTCCCCCTACTCAGGACAAGCGGAGTATCTGCCTCTAACGCCTGCCTTTCATCTTTATTACATTTAGAAACAAAAGTAGAAAAAAAAATGTCACTTTTCTTTTGAAGTTTAAGACAATTTGTTTTGGCTAGTGTAGAGAATATTTTCTCATAGATAGGATTGATCTCATTGTAAGATAAATGAGATTTTTTTTCTTGAAATGCCAACACCCTCTCCAGAGAAAACTAGTTTTACAAGAAACACACAAAATACCTACTTGCTCTATATTATATTAATGTAGCATAGACAATAGCTGTGACAGTGTGTGTATGCATGTGTGATATTTCAGTGAATAAATAAAAGTCTTCCATTAGGAAAACATGCGCATGCTGCCTTTTAACAATGGAACTTAGCGACATCTTACCGCGAATCGGAGGCTCAGGCGACAGCACCCACTGCTAAGCGCGATCTGTCTTATGGCAGCCAACTATCTTGTCTTGAGAGCCTGCTTCCCCCTATCTTGTTCTTTGGATAGGTGTCACACTGATCTCAGTTTAACCTTATTCTTTTCAAAACACTTCTTGCTAACCCCAAGACCTAGCTTAGCTCAATAGATTTATAACCATCTCTTTCAAAAATAAGGCTGTTTTAACAATCATATAAAGGATGTGAATCACAAATATGAATAAAATAAGAATTATTTCAATGGACAGGTGCTTGCATGCTTTTGGCTAATGGTTGCTTTCTACATAAGTATAGACACTCTTCATAACATGTCACTGTTGGTCTTGATGTTAGTTTTCAGAGCCTGGAGATGAAGGTACACTTACCTGTAATAGGGTCTGTGACCTATGACCTCATTGTGCGCTCTCTCTCTCTCTCTCTCTCTCTCTCTCTCTCTCTCTCTCTCCATCCTGCAGAAAGATCACTCTCACCATGTTAGGACTTAGGAAATATCTTTAGAGCTTTAGAAGCAAATCCTTTGGTGTTCTTTGCTCCCTAATCTCTTCCTTCACCATCCTACCCCAAGGTAAGCCAGAAACATGAATTCTTCTTTTCCTGCAGAAGCCATAGAAACCAGGGTCCCCTTTTCCCTAAAGCCCTTCCCTGACCTTTCCCTGTCTTGGAGCTGGCTGCAGAGAAACCCTGTCTCGTATGACTACTGTTCTCGAAGAGATTTATCTAACCTCCAGGAAGAAGGGAAGCTACACGGGAGGCTGAGGAGAATCCAAGCAGACAAGCCTTGCTGGCTTCCTATTCAATCCTTCAGACCCTTTCTGTCCGGTTCTGCCCGTACACTAATGCCTGCCCTCTACTCAGTTAAGGCATGAACTCTGACAAGTCACTCTGGTCAACAAGAAGACTCTAGTGTTGTGCAAAACTGTAACTGAATAACTATGTTACATCACCTCTTGTTTACCTGGCTTCCTGTTAGGTCAGCTGGACATACCTACTCAGTTATGATTCCTTCTTTTCCTGACTCTGTATCTCTCAGGGGGAAAAGTCAATGCATTTTTTTCTCATTGTGACCTACAGAGATTGCGGATCTGTGTGAGTCTTGGCAGTGGTTAAGAAAATCTAACACATCTGAAAGGTTTGGGATGCAATCGAGTGACTTGAGGTGGTAGACATTTTAAAAAAGATTTATTTATTATTTTTATGTGTGTGAGCTTACATGATCCTGTGGAGGATAGAAGAGGAAGTTACCCTGTAACTGGAGTTACAGGGGCGTGTGAGTCACCATGTAGCTGGTGAGAAGCAAACCAGGCCTTCTGCACATGCAGTCTGCACTTCTAGGTGCTGAGCCATCTCTCCAGTCCTGAGGCAGCAGACTTTTGAAAAAGCAGATTGCTGACCTAGCAGGGGTCAGAGCTTCTCATACAGCGATTCATGTTGAGAGGTTTTTCAGAGTTTCCTCTGGGCTCTTGGGACCCATGGCCACAAGAGGATTTCCTTTTTTGCAGGAAGAGCAAGATCTACCAATCCAATGCTTCTTCGTAATCTGTCGGCATTTTCTCTGTTTTAGCTTACTCTAGGTAGCTAGCCACAGAACACATAAATGCTTGTGAACGCATCCGCTGCTGCACACCTATGCAGGAAGGATGCAGTTGAATTGGGAAGCATTTCCTGTGGGAAAGGCATAGGTTTGGGTCCTGGATGTGATGGCACACTTGTATTCCCTGGAGTGAGTCCAGCTCCCTTAGAGACTACGTGTGCGTGCACTCTCCTCTTATTTCAAAACAAAAAGGCTGTGAGTCTATCAGTCACAACAAAACTAAACTGAGTTAAATATTCTATATTTAAGGGTGTAAAAGATAATTTAGGGACACTCTTGCTGGATTCAGTGCTTATTTATTTTCAGGAGTTCCAGTGAGAACCATTATCTACATACCCCACATTTTTTTCTATAAAATAGTACAGTATGTGCCTCTAACCTACACACATTCTCTCATATACTTTAAGTCATCTCTAGGTTGCATGTGACTCCTAGTCCAATATCAAATGCTATATATTAATATAGTAACTATACTATATTTTATATGGAATAAAAATAAATGTAAAAGCAAGCCTGTACAACTCAGGCCAGGCAATTTACTTCTATGTATTCAATTAACCTGTGGATGTGGTGTGTACAGTAAGATTGCAGATAGGTATTTGCTGGGATGATGTAACACTGTAATTTGACAGACATTTGCTAAGATGAAGTAGGGGTTAACTTTGAACCAGTTGAGGATATTGTTATCTAGTTTTATTTATTGATTGACTTCCAAGTATGTTAATCATTACAGTAGCTATTGTTGGAAATTAGTTCTAATGCTTTTATTCAATTGGGAATCTGCATGTCCAGATGCTAAAGGTCCTTGTCACCATTTGGTTTTTGATTGATCAATAAAGATGCCAATGACTAATGACTGGGCATGGGGCGGAACACTTAGAGTTTTTCGGGTAGGATGCAGAGAGGAACAGCAGAACCACCATGACTTGGGGTACAGGGATGCAGGAGAGGCAAGAAGTCAACCAGCCATGTGAGACTTTGGGTAAGTGACCACTGGCCATTTCCCCTATTGGGCCTGGGGTAGCGGAAGGTTTAGAAGTACCCCCCCCAACACACTGCCGTTACACAGGATGGTTTTGGTGGTGGTGGAGCCCTGAATATCTATCGGGACAAGGCTTTATAGTAGTAAGCAGCAAGCAGGGAGTACAGTATGTGTGCGAGCATCTAATTGGAAAGCTATTATTGTGGTCTTTAACATAATCAGCTGGTGTTGGGAGTCATATCATAAATTTAGTTTCTGCTCCCTTCTGCATTGGTGGCCATTAGGTAGGAGGTGGGCTTGTAACCTGGGAGGTGCAGGTTTGTTGGCGTAATTACCTGGTCTTGTTGAGGATGTAATCTGGAGACTCTGGTCTTGTTGGGGATTAGCCCAGAGACTAGAGCTAGGCTCAGGTTTATGTTGGGGGCAACTTGGAAACTAATGCTAGGCATCAGCCTGTTAGTTTACCTGAGTTCAAATTTAGGTCAGGTTCTCTAAAATGGAGTCTGAACTTAAAAGATTTGGCCTTTCAATTTCAGCCCACAGTTGCTAGCTGGATTGCCGAGGTCCTAAGCTGAGTATCTTGGTGATAAGCATGAGGTGGATAAAGGATGCCTCATGGCTGACAGGATGCAGAAGGGAGAGAGAGCAGGAGACAAGCCGCATCTTCCCAGGTGCATCCCTGGGAACCCATTTCTCTAGACAGATCCTACCTTCTGCTTTTCATGACCACCCAAGAATGCCACGATATTATGGATCTGCCAAAGGATTAATCCACTGATTGATCAGTCCCTGATTTCCCATCACTTCCCCAAAGCACATCAACCGGCAAGTGAGCCCCAAGTGCATGAACATACAGGGGATGCTTCAGACTCAAACTATAGATGGATCTATGGCAGCATTTCCAAACTATTCTCAGGGCTTCTGTAAGTAGGCTGGGCAGTCAACTGTCTTGATTTCCCAGCATTCCCTGATGTTTGCTCTGAGCTCTGGGGAGACCAGGATGGCTATTCTGTTCTGAGCTCTAACTGGAAGATGGTCTATCAGATGCCAGTAGAGGAAGAAGCCCAGAGGGTGGGTCCTATTGTCCATTTGTACTGCTCTGTTTTCACTTGTCAGGGTGTGAAAGGCACAGCATCATATGCAGGCAGCTAATGCCTTCTTCAGGAAAAACACCTATTAAAACTTAGTTTCTTCTAGGTATATGCCCAGGAGAGGTGTAGTTGGGTCCTCAGGTAGCATTATGTCCATTTTTCTGAGGGTCTGCCAAACTGATTTCCAGAGTGGTTGTACCAGCTTGCAATCCCACCAACAGTGGAGGAGTGTTCCTCTTTCTCCACATCCTCGCCAGCATCTGCTGTCACCT
>CM052716.1:12896819-12919314 GCA_028551405.1 Uromys caudimaculatus
GCCTTGGAAGGGCAGTCAGTGTGCCTCAGGCAGACAGTGTGCCTTGGGAGGGCAGTCAGTGTGCCTCGGGAGGGCAGTCAGTGTGCCTTGGGAGGGCAGTCAGTGTGCCTCGGGAGGGCAGTCAGTGTGCCTCGGGAGGGCAGTCAGTGTGCCTTGGGAGGGCAGTCAGTGTGCCTTGGGAGGGCAGTCAGTGTGCCTTTGTACATAGCACTGTGCTGAGGATGCGCTGTACTTCATGAGAGAACGCTAACTGACACGCGGAAAGGTTGAACGATGTTAAAAATCAGCTACACAGTTCATACATGCAGAGGGAGTGGAGAGCAATGAGATGACCCGCAAATCTGTTAGTAAGGCTTTACCTAGGAGAAACGACTGCTTACATTCACACGAAGGCAGGGGTGAAAACATTTCTAGGATTTTATTCATAGCTAATAACACTGTGGGTGTGGGTGTGTATATGCATGTGTGTGTGCATGGATGTGTGTGTGTATGTGTGTGTGCATGTGTGTATGTGTGTGTATGCATGTGCGTGTCTACTTGTGTGTGTAGGGACCCTCAGAGCCCAGAAGAGGATGTTAGACCCTGAGATCTGGAGTCTGAACTTGGGTCCTCTGCAAGAGGAGTGCATGCTCTTAACTGCTGAGCATCTCTTTAGTGTTCCCATAAATCTCTTTTTAAAGCCAGAATAATAAAAAATATTAAAAATGAGAGAATAGAAAATGATGTTTAAAAAACTTAAAGGTGTTTAAAGTGTGGGCTAGGCAATTATAAAACAGCGGTGATGTTTTCTTCCACGCGATGATGAAACTGAGGCGCTCAGTAACAACACACTTACTCTTGGATAGTCCCGTGCTGAAGTCCTCAGGGGTCAAATGTCAGAGCTGCAAAGCATTTTCAATATTCTCAAATAGTCTGACCATCTACTTATCTATCCATCCATCTATCTATCTATCCATCCATCTATCTATCTATCTATCTATCTATCTATCTATCTATCTATCTATCCATCTATCTATCATCTATCTATCATCTATCTATCAACTATCATCTATCAGCTATCATCTATCTATCATCTATCAACTAATTATTTATCTATTATATATCTATCAGCTATCAGCTATCTATCAATTATCTATTATCTATCTATCTATCTATCTATCTGTCAATCATTTATCACTATCTATCATCTATCACTAATTGGAGAGAGACAATTCAAATTTTCTTTTAGGAACTTGTATTTTTTTAATTTTAAATTACTTTTTAAAATAAAAGACTTACTTGTGTATTGCACATATGTTGTGTGTTTGGAGCTGAGAGAGAGGGAGAGAGAGGGAGAGACAGACAGACAGAGAGACAGAGAGACAGAGAGAGAGACAGAGAGACAGAGAGAATGTGTGTGTGTGTGTGTGTGTGTGTGTGTGTTTGTTTGTGAAGAAACACAATAAGTGGTTGGATGTTCTCCTTTATTACCTACCACCACCTATTCCTTTTAGGCAGGATCTTTCCCTGAACCCAAGGGTCATGTTTTCACAGCTAGGCTGGGAGTTAACAAGGCCCTCACTTGGAGCTAGAGTTATAGGTGTGTGCAGGATGCACCATTTGCTATGTCAGTGCTGGGACCCAAATTCCTATTCTCATGATTGCACAGTGAGGGTGTCTTAAATGCCGAGCCACCACTGTAGTCCATAGGCCTCCTTGAGAAGAGCTGGTGCTGTATTGACATTTGGCAGAGCTACAGCCACGTCTCGTCTATGATTTGTGAGGCCGTGGTTAAGTTTATGGGTTCTGGAAGTACAGTGCTTATGTCTGACAACTCCCCTAATAAACTTGGGCAAGTCAGTCATGTGACTGCTCTTTGCTTGAGCCTTAACTACAGCATAGGACCTGCAGCCTAGCGTTACCATGAGAATCAAGGAGTCAATGCCCAGAATACCTTAGACAATAGCTGACTTATTAGCCAGTATCCTGAAGGCTTTAGCTGTTAGTAGCATCAATTTGGTATTGAATGATATATAACATTCTTTGACAAACCCCAGCATGCTCCATGGTTTGCAATTTATTCCGGAAAGAAGAATCAATGGCCTGACTCAAGGTTCTGATAAATGTTCTTACAAGTGATTTTCAAGGTGTGGCTGGTTCCCCAAAGAGCAGAATCAGTATTACCCAGGAAGTTGGTAGAAATGTAAATCTCCATATAAGATTTATTGAGTCAGAGACTGTGAAGATGAGGGACAGCTAGTGGTGTGTTGCTAAAAGTCAGCCACTTGCTCTTCTGGGAACAAATGCCCCACAGGTCTGATTGGTTTAAGTTCTCTTGCAGGACTGATTTCAAGACACCAACATCATGTCTTGACATATGAAGTTGGAATGAAACTCACTCAGAGCAGTGCTTCTGAGCTGGCAGGAGCAAGCTGCTCAAGAGTCCGGACTGCTCAGTAGTCTTTTCTTTTTCTTTTGGAGACAACAGTTTCTCTGTGTAATCCAGGTTAGCCTGGAACTCACTATGCATTCCAGGCTGGCCTTGAACTCACAATCTTCCTGATCCCCGAGTGCCAAGTACTAGAATAAGAGGTGTGCATCAATGCTTTCCAGATGATTTCAAGAACCATTATCCTGGTTCATCCCCAAAAGGTTTGCTTATATAGAGTCATGGTAAGAAAAAGTGGCAGAGAGCCATACTTTTGCATTAGAATGTCTGAGCACCATCCTGGCCTTTATTTGCAGACCTTAGGCAAACGCTCAGCATGTAGCTGTGCATAACTACACATCAGCTATTACCATCACTGCTCTAGCTTCACAGCTGCCACAGGCAGCCAATGCCTTACACGTTTGAGGAGCTCTGGGGATGTTTACTGCTGCCCAGGGTCTTTGGTGTTCCCATTGCTGTATTTTGCAAGCAGATCTGTAATTCTTCCCTGGGGCTTTAGCATGTGATAGATTGTGCCTCACAGTGATTATGTGAGGCAGAAAATGGTTTTTATTGCTAAATTTTATGGGATGATCATAAAATGGCCAGCATCAGCTTGGTAACATAAAGAATCTTATTACCACATTAGGTTGAGGTCCAGCGTGTAGTCAGGAAAAAGCATCACTTTCCTGCTTTAGTTACTAAAACAGATTTGGGTGGAAGGGATGTTAGTTTCTTACTGATATCCCTCCCAAGCCCATAGGTCAGCTGGCTTCATGTATAGAGACGCTACTGCAGTAGAGAGGCCATTTTGGTAAACGTTTAAGTCCGGTTTTCTGGCTTTCTCTTTTGTAGACAGTGTTCACAGCTATTGCTCTCACAAGCATTGGCTTTAATACTTAATGTAATTAACTAAGTAAGAGAAAAGTCGAGTTTCCCATGCATCTTTCTGGAGGTCTTGGTCTTTTGGGGGCTGTGTCGAGGCAGCACCTCATGCACGGATCAAGTTGTAGAACAAAGCTGCTTCCCTGTAGCCAGGAAGCAGAACACGAAGACTGGGATCTCATGTTGTCCCTAAAGGTCAGACTGTCAATGATACACACACACACACACACACACACACACACACACACACACACACACACACAAAGACTCACCTCTTAAAGATGTCACCACCTCCCAATGGTACCGTGGACTGGGGACATGAACCTTTGAGTGACATTCCAGATATGAGCTACGGCACTGGTCTTCTCTTCCACTGTTTCTTCATTGTTGATTTCTAACTCCCAGTCTACCTTCTCTTCTGGTTTGTGCACACAACTGTTCCTCACTTTGCCCAGATACCACAGGAAAGTGTGATGTCAAAGAGGTCATTCCTTACCCAGCTCCACAAGTTAATTCTGATTGTAGCTCTGTTCACCACAACGTTTGGTCATGGTGGCTGTGAGTCTATATGTCTAATATCCATGACAGAGAGCGCCAGCTTTATGAGCTTACTGGGCCCTTAACAATCAGCCTTTGTGACAGAGCAACTGAAAATGTAATTTATTCACTTTAAAATAGAAATACCAGGTTACAGAGAGATAACCTGGCAGACAAGAGTGCTGGTTTATGCAGAAAACTCATGTTCAGTTCCCATTACCTGTATGGCAGCTCACAGGCATCTGTAACATCAGTTCCAGGGTTTCTGACACTCTCCCTCTTCTGCACTCCAGGGACACTGCACACATGTGGTACATATATGCAGGCAAAACATTCACACACATGAAATAAAAATAAATCTTTATATAAAAAAAATCTTCATTGTATACACACACACACACACACACACAAATACACAATTTTGTAAAGTAGAACATCCTTCATATGGCCGGTGGCCATTATGTTAGATAGCACAGTTTGAAGGAGTGGGTCTCAACATGTGAGCCATGACCCCTTTGGGGGGGTGTCGAACAGCCCTTTTGCAGGGAGCACCTAAGACCATCGGAAAACATGGATATGTAAATGATGGGTTACAATGGTAGCAAAATTACGGTTATGTAGAAGGAATGAAAGAAAATAAATTTATGGTTGGGTCACCACAAGATGAGGAATTGTTTTAAAGGGTCGTGGCATTAGCAAGGTGGAGGACCACTGGTCTAAACCATGATAATTGCACCAGCTTGGAAGTCAGCACATGAAACAGTGTAGACGATCCAACAGTGATGGATCCAACAGCTGGGAAAGAGAGAAATGGCCAGAAAGATAGAAACTCAGGCCGCCATTTCTTCGTGAGAGCTCTATTCTGTGCTTCCTTTGTGTGTGCCCATGACCACGGGCCATGAGAGGTTGCTGCCTTGGGACTGTCTTGTAATACTGAGCTGAAGTTATAAGTAAGCAAAGATGGTAAGAACTAACATTTGCATGGTATTTACCATGCCATGTTCTGGGCAAGCACTTGGATGACTTAACCAACTTAGTGTTAACAGCAAGGCCACAAGGGAGGTATTATTATTCTGTCTAATTGACAGAAGAGGGGCTGAGACTGAGGGTGGCAGATAACCTGTGGGATCTTCAGAACCCAGGAGAAAGGACTCAAACTCAGGGAGATGTGGCCAAGACTCTGCTTGATTTTGTCATAGCATCGCTGTCCTTCTAAGGCAGGGATGACTGCAGAGAGCTGCACAGCCCTGGCTCTACCTGTCTCTAGATTCCTTGTTAAGTGAGATAAGCATTGATCTGATGTTTGAAGCCACATTAGGTCATACCAGTCTCCTGTGCTTGTAGCCTCAACCATCTTCAGGGACATGGGCATTTTGAAAGTATCATCTTAGTACCCGAGTGACTCAGTTGATTTACTGTAGCTCATGCGTCAGGAGCCATCTCAACATCAAAGGGAGGAAAAGTCATCTCAAGCTGGGGTCAGCAGTGGATGTTGCAGCTCCAGATGGTGGAACCCACAAGAGTATTCCATTGGTGTTCTACTCCAGCAAGCTCCGCCCACTCCTTAGCATCAGCTCATTTATCTCAAATTGGGAAAGCAAACTTCTTCCATAGGTGTTATGAGAATAATCTACTCAGTGGGGCTTGGCTTTGAGAACCTCTCTAAGGAGATGCTGTATTCAGTCATTCTTACTCATTCTGTTCTTATACAGTCAGGGTCTGGACTTCCCCTGTATTCCCCGCTGTCTTTTGTTAGTGTTTGGGAAGACTCGAGGTATTTCACTGTTAAGTTGAGGTTGACATCTATACTTACAAAAGTTTGGAAATAGATGAGTGTTCAGTCCAGAGGCAGGTAAACATGGAGCAAAGGGCATGGTGTTGAGAGCCCTTGCTCAACAGGGCCGGGTGCAGTGAGCTGGCCTGGAACTGCCTCTCACACGAAGCAGTTGTAGAAAATCATTTTCCCTCTTCACAGCTGCCAGGATTCTTTCCTTGACCGAGGGGTGGGGATACTTCCTTCTTTCCTGATGTTCCTATTACCTGACTTATAGACATGTTACTGTCCAAGTCTCTGCTGTTATAACTCATACCGTTATAACACGGTAGGCTTGCCCACTCATCCTCAGTGGACCAACTGAGAACAGCCACAATAGTGAAAAGCAGAGAAGGGAGGTTTAATCAGTACAGCCATGCTGAGGAGGGGAAGGAAGAGGTCTAGTGACTCCTCACACTCATTTTCAGCGTCCTGACATGAGGCTTAGGATTAGGTAGAGAGTGGGAGCTATGCATAGCTAGACAGTTCTGGTCAGGACACACCCACAACCATCGCTGTTTGAGCTTCATTATCCTGAAAGGTGGTCTGATGGCTTGTCTCTTTCAGGGAGACAAGCTCTTCTGTGGTATGGTACCAGGCTTCAACCTTTCCCTACTGCCAGCATGGGGAAATTTCAGTCTCTCAGGGCTAATCACTTAATGGTCTGATAGCCAATGGACGTGTCTTTAAAAAATATCTTTACTCATGCCAGGATGTCACATTCAGCATGGGCTCCCGTGGGGCCAGAGCTGCAATAGTACAATGTGGGCTTAATTGCAGAGGAAGGGAGGATGGGGATGAGGGGCAGAGAGTCCCTGGGACAATGACTTTGTGGCAGCACAATCATCATTCTTCCTGTCACTCGTTCAGAGGTACGGAGCACATATTGTATATAAAACACAGGGATACAATAAAAGGGCAGTTCTTCCTGGGAGACAAAGCAAACAGCTGAGCATCCCTCTAGAGTTTTATTTGCAAGTCTTTCTCAGTGCGTCTGAAGTCTCAGCGTCACTTTTGTATCGAAGCTCTAAGACAAGACATCACAGCTCCTTCCCTCACAGGACAACATGAAGACTGGCGCCAAGTAACTTTCTCACGGGATTTGAGCGATGGCCGAATCAATTCTCAAACCCTCAGTGACTCATCAGCCCCCTGAGTCATCTGATGTCAGAGCCTGGCCTGGGCAGGCTAGTCGCTGAAGGCTAGTCACAGAATCTCTGGTGTCTTTGTCTTCCTTGTGTCAGGAGCCCCACATAGTAGGACAAGGAGGACTACCCAAATCCTGCCAGAGCCACCCAGTTAGCCTTTGAAGTACAGCAGCCTGGGATCAAAGGAAATATTTTCTTGGACTCAGGACTTGTTCTTGATCTGCTACAAACCTTACTTTAATTACCAACATAAGCTTTGCAAAGACATCATTTTTTCTAACTTGGTTTAAATGATGCCATTTCTTTTAGTTCTAAGTAGTTTGGACCAAATATGGGAGACATATAAGCAAATGCTATAGACTATACAATAATTCTGTCTTATGACTATTTCCAATGGTACTCACCCAAATTTGTGTGCCTGTCATGCTTCCATGAGTAATGAGTAGTGGTGGGAAATATTTTGGATTCAGCTATTGACTTGTGTCCCAGAAAGGCACTCTTCCCAGATTCCTTGATGCTTGAAAAGATAGTATTTTTGGAAAGAGTGTGCTAACATTGTGATGTGGTCCTTAAATCAGGCAATTTACAAGCATTAACGAATTCAGTCATTACTGTAGTCTGTGCATGACACAGGTGTTTCTTTTCTAGGTCATCGAAGAAATTAAATGGATTTCCCATAGTCATATGACCTAAATTTTACTCTGTGAGAGCAGAGGCCAAGCCCTGTTGTGGTTTAGTGGGTCCTGGTGCCTTCTGACCTTGGGGAAATCTCCAGGCTTCTTCTCTTTACTTGAGAACTGTAGAAAAAGTCATCCTAGAACTTAACGTCTCTGCAAAGTCACACACACACAAGCTGTGGTCTCTGGGGAGGCTGACCTTTGCCCTTACTCTTACAAGAAAGTGTGTGTGTGTGTGTGTGTGTGTGTGTGTGCTTATTTCATGTAGCCCATTGTGTGTTTATTGTATGTACTTCTGAGTGTGGGTGGGTGTACCTGTTTGTCTCAGCTACTTTTTTATTGCTGTGCTAAGACACCATGACCAAGTCAACTTATAGAAGAAAGAGTTTATTGGCGCTTACAGTTTCAGAGGGTGAGTCCATGACCATCATGGTTTAGAACATGGCAACAAGCAGGCAGGCATGGTGCTGAGCAATAGCTGAGAGTTTATCCATCGAGACAACAATCATGAGGCAGAGAAATAGAGAGAAAGAGCGAGGAGGGCACTTTGTTTGTATCTATCTTCCCAGGGTCTGCATTCTTTGCAGAGACTGATCTGCCACATGCATTTGCTTTAGGGCCCTGACCAATGTCTCGCAGAACCCGTGTTTGCAGTTGTAGATGTGGACAGTATTTTGGGTTGGTCATTTGAGTTCATGGTCATCCACAATGGATGGTTTCATGCCTCTGGTAATAAATGGCATGGTAAGACCAGGAGCTAAAATTGGAGCTCACTGCTTGTTTTTTCCACTTTCCTTTTCACTTTCTAACAACCCTCTGAGATTTTGTAAGATACTGCTAGCATGATTGATAATCTGTTCTTTTTCAGTCAGGGCATGCTCTTAGAACAAGACAACAAATGGGGAAAAATAGTGAGGGGAGAAGGGAGGAGGAAGAGGAGAAGGAAGGGGAGGAGGGGGAGGAGGAGGAAGGGGGAGGATGAAGAGGAGGGTGAGAAGGAGGAAGATGAGGGAGAGGAGGAAGAAGAGGATGAGAAGAGGAGGAGGAAGAAGAGGAGGAGGAGGAAGAGGAGGGGGAGGAAGAAGTAGAAAAAGAGGAGAGGAGGAGGAAAAGCAAGCGTAGTGGGAGGAGGTAGAGGAGGAGGAAGTGGAGGAGGAGGAGAAGGAAGAGGAGGAGAAGCAGGAGGAGCAAGAGGAGGAAGGGGGAGGAAGAGGAAGTGGAGGAGGAGGAAAAGGAGCAGCAGAGGAAAGCCATGTTCTATATTAGCAAAACCTCTAATGTGCAGGTCAATATCTGCTCCATGCTCCCAAAGAGAGGCCAGTTCTAATATCTTAGGCTCCCCTACAATTGTCTTCCTTGATACATAAAAACAAACACACAATAATAAAAAGAAAAACCTCACAGAGCCTTTTCTTTAAGTAGTCTGCAGTGTGTGTACATCCCCTGAGTTGGCTGGAGTTCTCTGAAACACAGACCACATGTTTCCCTCCCTCGGCCCCTCTCACCCCCTCCACTGCCACCGTTTCTTTAGCTGGGAAATTTCTAAGCTTCTTACTAGAATTTGGTGCATGAGGTTAAAACCCCAATAAATAAAATGGGATCTTGGCATAAATAATCAGTCTTGTTTTAGAGTCACATTCAGAACAAGTTACAATGGAATAGATTGCCTGGTAATGAGGCTCCTAATTGTTTCTCTGAAATCTTAATTGAAATGATTACTCTAGAGGAATTTTGCCAAATGAATACCATGCAATTTGTAATAAAAATGATTTCAGTGTGGGTTAGGACATTGAAGCAACATGGTGGGCACAGGAAATGCACTCTAGCTTGCAACACACTTGACTCTTTTTCTTCCCTTCAGCTCTCCCTCCTTGCCTCCCTCTCTCTCTCTTCTTTCCTTCCTGTCTTCCTTTCCACTTCTACTAAAGTACAGTTATCACACTGAGCGGATGTTGCTGTCTGTTGAAACTGAACAATGATCACAGAGACTATCAGTATTCTTCTTCATTCTGTTGTAAATGCTTGACACCTTCAATAATAATTAAAGACAACTTGTCTGGGTCATAGTTTACTGTAGTGGCTCAAGGTGACCTGCACTCCTTATGGAAACTAGCATGGGCCTGTGTCTTGCATAGAGATAGAAAATAACCTACTGCCATTCCTTGAGGTCAAAGTCATCTTACAACTCTGGAATCCCCCTCAGTTACACAGAGCCGTCTGCTGGGAGGGACCCCCTCCAAATGTAGACAGATTGCTTATTTGGGGGGGAAAAACTTTGCTGCATTTCCTCAAAATGCCTTCTTTTTAAACCTGGGGCAAGGACGTTCTGGAAAGAAAGACACCCCCCCAAAAGATTACACCCCCCCAAAAAAAGAAAAAGAAAAGGATAGGCCTAAGAGGAAGGATAAGTTTATTACCGCGTTAGTGGCGCTTACATCGCATGATTGTTCTCAACTTTAAGAAGCCACCCAGGAGAGCGGAACAGAATCAAGAACCTGCTCTAATTTAAAAGCCTTTTCCTCGGCGACTCTTCCAAAGCCTTCCCCTGGAACCTTCAATCCACTCCCACACACTGGTTTACCATGTTCCAGCCTAGCAGGGGCCAGGCATGGCGGGAGTATGAGATGAAGTCTGTGATACACACTTAGTGGCTGCGTGAGGGAAGAGATGTCAGGAGACAGAAGCGTGGGCTGAAAGCAGCGATCCTGAGTTGACGCACTGCACGTGGCTGCTGGTACTTCCTTCCTTAGCCAGGGGCTGTGGAGATGGTCGGAGGCCTTTGGGCGCTTGTAATTCCTAGCTTCCACTCTTTGCGGAAGTGTCTTGTCCTTTGTGTTCCAAATTAGTGGCTTGTTTAACCCAACTCCAAGCAAACTGTTCTGGTTTGGATTTTCCAGGGAAAAGAGGAATGTTCTCTAGGCAGATTATTTACCTCTCCTGCCGCACCAGGGTAAGCCTCCTAGAGCAGCTAATTCTCCTGTGCTTTGGCAGCTCCAGGCCACCAGCAGTGGGGCTCAGCGGCCCTTCCTTCTTCCCCAGTCTGTGGCCTCTACATTCCTCCTCTACCTTGGCATCCATTCACTGGCCCTGCAGTGCTGCAGTGTCCTGACATCTTCAGGGAGAGGGAAACAACAGGAGTCTTGAGGGACCCTGAGGGCTGGTGAGTTGTTCTGGGCCTGCACATTCCTGCCCTCCCTGAGAAGCACCGAGTTCCTGCCATTCCTCAGCTGTCACTCACTGCGTTCCCTGGGTCTTCCCTAGGGATGCCTGGTACTCTTGCTGCTGAGCCATCTGTCTGGGGTCTTTGTTCCCTGGGGAGTAATCCCTTCTCTGTCCCCACTCTCCTTGGTGTCCCTTCTGAGGACCCTCTCATTTTCCCTTTGACCAATTTTCCTCCACTGTGTTGGGTATGTGCATTACATCAACGACCCACGGTCACCTCCTGTCTGTTATGCTCCTTGTTTGGAGCAATGTATATACTCTGTTGAATCTTTGATACTTTGTGATTTTCCTCAAATCTCTTCACCCTTGCTATGTATGGGATTCAGATGAGTAGTTCTTGTCACCTCCAATTCAATTTAGAGGTGTGTGTGTGTATGTGTGTGCGCGCGTGTAATGTGCTATGGTGGTCATGAGGACAACGTTAAGGAGTTATGCCCTTCCTTTCCTTCATGCAGGTTCTGGGGATCAAACTCAAGTTGTCAGGCTTGGTGGCAAGAGTCTTTTCCTGTGCTGATATCATCTGACTCCCAACACAGCTATTTCTCGTGAGAGTTCCTGCCTTCTTTACTCCCAGGACAGGCAGCCCCCACAAGTCCCTTCTTCTTTCTAACAACTGCTTAACTCCAGACTCAGTGGCTTCTTATCTCATCCCTTCTCTCTCCAGGGGGACTTGTGTCTCGTCCCTTGCATACTATCTTCCTGTGACCTCATCCTGCATCATCTGTCTTGTCTGGGACTTTGCTGTCCCTGAGATCAGCTGGGATGTGTCTGTGATTCATCTTGCCCGGGTGTTACATCTATTCTGTGAGATTGGATGGGCCAACCACTCCCTAAAGCTACTTTTCTTACCCCCCAAGCTCGATGATGACATGTGGAGAATCTGGTAATCTACCACTCACCAGGAGACTAAGCCCTAGGTCATGAATGCCTTTGATTACACAGTGCGAGTTGTGTAGGAGGTGCGCTTGGTGGTGGTGGTGGGGTGAGATGGCACTTTTTGTCAAGATTTGTACTGTCTGAATTGTGCATTGGATTTGGATAAGAAATGGCAGAGACCCTATGAGTCGTGAGGAAACTCAGCCTGGGTTTGTACTTCTATGTGCTTCTTCGATTTCTATTGAGTTTTATTCAGTACTTTTAGAAATGCTTATGTGTATTAACTCTTCAGAAGCTCACAAGGATAAGGGATTCTGCTGTCTGGAGAGGCTGATCCTAGGGATGCTGCCCTAGTTTGCGTCCAAGCCCTATAGCAGAGCCCATGTTGGAGACGGAGTGCCATTGGCAGAGGGGACACTGAGCGCCACCAGCACAGTGATACATCTAAACAAACCGGCTAATGACTTTCCCATCTTGGGGACAGGAGGAGACAGAACACCAAGGGAGAATACTTAGCTCTGCTTGTGCCTGCTAATGGCTCTGAGGGATGGGGAGGCTTTTACACAGAATCGAATAGGCAGTAGGAACAGTTCTTGTAGGCGTCGGAACAGGAGAACATGACAACGTCCTTGGACTGTTCTGTTTGAGATTTATGACTTCCCAGAAACCAGAGCCATTTCTGTCTAAGCTGTGTACCTACACGCATTCTAGGAAATATCTCATTAAAATGGTGACTCTGTCCCTGTGTGGACATTGTAGATTCCCAGTTATAACCTGGATGGTACAGTCTACTTCACACACAGCCTGTATGATATAACTGAGAGACACCTAAGTGCACCACGCTATGGATAACTGTAACCAATGGGATGTGTGACCCTAAGAGGATAGACTAGCAACACCAGACAAAGGAATCTTTCAGCTCCGATGCCTCTTGTGGGTCCACCGTTAAACCGCCTAGCGCCCATCCCCCACCAAAGTCCTCACGTGCTTTGTTACCATGCACAGATGACCTCATAAAGGCAGCTGCTTATTGGCTGCCATTTGGGAACATTTATCCATTCATTTTATTTTCTATTTATTTATTTTTCTCGAGACCGAGTTTCTTTTGGCAGCCTTGCCTGTTCTGGAACTCACTCGGTGAACCAGGTTGGTCCAGAACTCAGAGATCTGCCTGCCTCTGCTTGCTGAGTGCTGGTATTAAAGGTGTGTGCCACTACCACTGAGCCATTTATTTATTCTTGTAAGTGATAATTAATAATACAAAGTAATTGTATGATAGAGGGAGCTGGGATCCTTTCTTCGGAGTTCTGTAAGACGGGGGACTTAAGATAGGAAACTCAACTCTCCTTTGCATCTCAGAGATCTGTTATCTTTCTGTCTGTGTTCCCTCCCTCCCCCCCTTCCTCCTTGTATTTTTTCCTGCATAACAGATTGAACCTGGACTCACGCCCTTGCTAAGGCACTACTTTGCTGATGACCTATGTACACAGTTTAAATGCTGCTGTCCTCTTGCCTTTCTCTTCTTGCCGACTTCAGAATAGGAAAAAATTACAGCAAATACTTTGAGCAACTCAAGGGACCACAGTGGTTTAAAGCACCCAGCAGACTATGTAGCTTTTAGGTCTATAAGGAGATCTGCAAAGTCACGAGCATGGCTGCAGAAATCACGAGAGTTGTTGACTTGGAGAGGAAGAAAGCCGATGCTCTCTACTAAAAACAGTTGGGGTTGAGCAGAGAAAGGGGGAGACAAGCACAGAGAGAATGTCCCAGGACCCTGCGTTAATTAAGGGCCTCTACACAGGGTTCCTCTGTTCCATTGACTTTTCCTGATTGAGGTTTCCTCTGCTCAGAAAGACATCAGTCAGTCACTACGCACCAGGACTCTCCCTAAAGTTTTTCGAGACAGGGTTTCTCTGTGTAGCCCTGGCTGTCCTGGAACTCTGTACACCAGGCAAGCCTCGAACTCAGAAATTCGCCTGCCTCTGCCTCCCAAGTGCTGGGATTAAAGGCGTGCGCCACCACTGCCCGGCCTTCCTTTTAACTGATTACATCTTTCTAAAGAGCATTACACAAGAAGAGGCAGTGGGATCTTGACGCAGTTTGGAATGCTGTCCTACCCTTAGCTCTGAACAGAAATGTCCCATCGGCCCCAGGCACTGCTGGGTTTTCCGTGCGAACGAGCTTCGTACGAAATTTTTGTCCTGGTTTCCGTTTGCCTTGTCCTAGCCCTTGGGTGTTCAACTCCTAGTCTAGGAATTTATTTTTAGCGTAATGAATGATTTATGTTTTGAAAATGACAAATGAAAAAGAAACCAACCGCTTGGTGCTCTCTTCACTGTTTCCGCATTTATCTGCTTCAGCTAGAAGGAAAGTGTCTACTTGACCTTTTTTCTTTTCAGTCACACGACTCCTTCCACAGTGTGTGCTCCTCAGGGGTCACACGTGTGACACATTATGAAATTAAATCTCTGCCACTCCTAAATCTCACTTTCAAGTGTCTGCGACTTACCTACTTTTTCTTTTTTCCGGATATCAGCAGAAGTGGGGCGGAGGTGGGGTTGGGAGTGGGGCTGAGATGAGGGCGTGAGTAGTGAGACACAGAGTAGGATGTTTTTTCGTGATGTTTTGGGCCTGAAGCCTTGTGCACATTCTTGGGCTGGTTCAGGGTTCCGGAGCACATCCACACTGACCTTAGTTTGGGGCCAATCCTGCACGCTTGAGTCAGCTACTTTTTAGAACTGGGACCAGAAAATGCGTTTTGTTTTTTTGTTGTTTTGTTGTTGTTGTTTTGTTGTTGTTGTTTTTGTTTTATTCAGGAGTGCCTTCTGAAATCGTTTTGCTGTGCTGCGTCTGAGAGACAGTGGCATTTCGTTTTTGAGAAACAGTTTCTTTTTTGGCATGGTAGTAAAATGACCCGTATTACCCAAATCAGGGGTTTTGAGTTTGTTCTGGAGTTTTTATTTTTAAAAAAAAAAACTACAGCGCCTCCTAGCGGGCACTTTGTGATATTCATGCTTGTTCTGGTTGGACAGTTTTCATCCAGGCTTCCAAACCGTCTTAGCAAAGCTACTATAGAGAACCACAGGAGTGGATATTTCATAAATAAACCAAGAAGAAAAGAAAGTTTTATCGTCTTTTAAAAAAATATTAGCTATTTTCTTTCATTTTACCATGTAATTAAAAAGAGTTTCTCCTGAACTGGCAACCTACATGGACAAGTCTCTGGTATGGTATGTAGATGTCTCTTTAAAGGTATGTCCTTGAAACCCGAGCTCCGGGGTTCGTTGTGTGTAAGAGAAATATCCTAACTTGTTCCCTACTGGCCTCAGCTTGTCCAGGGCTCTTATGGGGTAGACTTCTGAGACCTTGGAACCTGGTGGACTGCTTGGTTAATACACACACACACACACACACACACACACACACACACACACCACCAGCAGCAGCAGCAGCAGCAACAGCAGCAGTAGCACAGAGCCTTATATGAATCCCCACAGACAGTTGGAATGTGTCCCACACTCAAGACCTCGTAGGAAAGAGCCCACAGCCTCTGAGGAAGGAAATTTACAGATCCCCAGATTCACTGACTTACAGCCGGAAAGGGGATAAAATCACTTGGTTGGATTTCCTGTGTTACAAAGCTAATAATTAGCCCCAGAGAGGCAAAGGACAATCGGAGGCTCACTGGGACTGTAAGGGTGGTAGTGGGTATGAACCATGCAATCCCAGGCTAGGGCCCAAGTCTCAGAAGGTAGATAGGGTAACCTGGGACTCCATGCATGTCACACCAGATCCTAACACTCTGGGATCTAGTAACGCAATGCCACCCTGTCCCTTGTAGGATAATGGCATTAGTGTGTTTACCTGTTGTGAGCTGAATTCAAGTCAGCAGCTCTGTTTTGGAGAGTCTTTGCTGGACTCGAGCTGGTTTCTTTTTTGGTCAAGCCTTCTTTTCCTCAGGTGCACACTCTTTATTCCCCATTTAAAGGTTTAATTAGGCTCAGGCCACCAAGTGCTTGCTGTGTAGGTGTGAGGAGCTGAGGTCAGATCCCCATGAAAACTAGGTATCTGTAACCCCAGGGCTTCAAGGGTGTGATGCAAAGCTGAGACAGGAGGATTCCCAAGAGCTCACAGACCATTTGGCTTCTGGCTGTATGCAACAGGGGACAATAATAGGAGACTCTATCTCAAAGAAGGAGGAGTCAAGGCCCACCACCAGGAATAGTCTTCTCTGACTTACACATGCTTCCCTCTTGCACACAAACACGCACATTTGTGTCCACAAACATGCATATGTGTGCACTCAAGAAAAAAAAATTAATTAGATTCTGTTGGTCTTCCTGTGGAGTCCCTGCGGGAGGGAGCGGAGTGATGGGGGTGGGGCAGACTGGGAGGAAAGGGAGGCAGATATTGGAATGTAAAGTGAATAAACAAACAAACAAACAAATAAATAAATAAATAAAAGACTGCAAAACCCCATAAAAAAGAATAGAAGGTTATATCCTAATATATTTGTTCAGCTTTTCCTACACTTGATGGCCTTTCAGAAGCGTTTTCAGGGAGGCTACAGTCCTCCATGGTGAATACAGTACAGGTTTTGGGGTTTATGCTCCTCTATTGTGTGCACATGCAGCCACTGTCTTTCAGCCTGCTGTTCTGCCCCGTCCTTCTGCATTAGTTTTTACTAATGTGACTACTGGTTTTGGATCATGGCAATGTAGGGAGTTGAATGACGACCCCTCCCCCAAACAATTGTCTCCCCCCCCCATCTCCAGAATAGATGGGCATTTTCATATTTGCAGACATATGAATTAAAGCTCTGATCACCTGTGTGGGACCTACGTCCATGACAGATACCCTCATAAGGACACATGTATGGTGTGAAAAAGAAGGTTGGCCCGATCGGCCATGAGCCCAGGAATGCTAACAGCTTCTGGAAATGCTGACGGCAGGCAGGAGCTAATAAGAGGCACTGAGACATTTCACCTAGCACAGCCACGCTGACACCTTGACTTCTGGCTGGAAGTGACATTTTTTTGTTGCTTTGAGCAACCAAGTTGCAGTTACCTGTTTGGATAGCCACAGAAGGCTGCAGCAGTCTTCAGCATTCTGAGACCGTCCGTGTTCCTCACATGTCATGTCCTGATACAGCCAGTCATGGGTTTCTTAGTTAATGTTACTTCCAACTGCCAACATTAGAAAATTTCTCTCTCTGTCTCCCTTTGTCTCTCTGTCTCTCTGTCTCTGTCTCTCTTTTTCTCTGTGTGTATGTGTGTGTGTGTGAGAGAGAGACAGACAGACAGAGACAGAGGCAGAGACAGAGAGACAGAGGGGGGAGGGGGGGAGGGAAAGAGGGGGGGTGTTAAAGTTAGAAGAACTTTCGGGAATCCGGTCTTTTGTTCCATGTGTGTGTCCTGGGGATGGAACTCATGTCATGACTCTTGGTAGTGCAAATGCCTTTACCCACTGCACTATTTTGCGGTCCCAAGCCTTTCGCCTGACATCTTGACTCACCAACCTCACTCAGGCTGAGTGTTCTGCTCACTGCATTTTATTTATGGCGGTCCAGTCACATGATGGGCTGGCTCGCCAGTTTTCCCTGCCAATCTGTGTCTAGCCCTGGAGACCTGTGTGTGTTGTTTACCAGCCCAATGAAAAGAAGTGGGTTTATTTTAGTTTCACACATTCTGGAAGAAAATGCTAGGAAAGGTGGAGAATGGAACAGTTGGATGCCTTAGGGAGAATGAGAGTCAAGCCGTGCTTTTGAGAAACAGCAGGACATACCTTTTAAAGGCTGTTCCTAGGGCACACTTTATGTCCAGTCTACAACCACTAAAGACGCTTTGTAAGGTCACGGTGTACAGTTCTCATGTTTGAAGTAAGATGTGGGGCAAGGACTGGTAGACCAGACTGTGGTCCTGTGAAGGAGGCTTTGGAGGTAGCAGGGAAGGAGTGGGGAAGGAGGAGGAGGGGGAGGAAGAAGAGGAGAGGCATGGACTAGGAGGAGGAGGGGATGAAGGAGGAGGGGGAGGGAGAGGAGGAAAAGTCGGAAAAAAGGGATGGAGGAGAAAGAGGAAGAGGAGGCAGAGGAGGAGGAAAAGGAGGAGGAGGAGGAAGAGGAGGAGGAGGAAGAGAAGGAAGAGGAGGCAGAGGAGGAAGAAGAGGAGGAGGAGGATGAGGAGGAGGAGGAGGAGGAGGAGGAGGAGGAGGAGGAGGAGGAGGAGGAGGAGGAGAGGAGATAGTAATGTCAGAAGTGGGCAGGTGCTCCAAGGATGCCTTTGGTGTCTGCCTTCCTGAGGGTTGGAACTGGGCTGGGCATTGTCTGCGGGTCTCTCTGGCGTTGGGAGGGCAAGGAGACAGATTTTCGATGCAGTTAGTGAGTGGTTCAGAGAGACACTTTCCTGGTTGGAATCCAGCTTTACTATCTTCTCTTGGCATTCCTTTCTGCTTTCATGAAATGCCTATAATAAGTTGATTTTCATAAGGTATTGTGGGCAGGATTTTGGGACATGATGTCAGGAAAGTTCTGAGAATGATTCCTGGGTGAGGGAACTAAGTCACTCACATATTTGTGCTTTAAATGTCTAATTAGCAGGAGACGCCTTAAAAATCAGAAGCTGGAATTCTGTAATTTAGGTAATATCCTCTGACTAAGAGCATCAAGACCCCACTTATGTCTGTGTAACCCTGAAAGTAGGGTTTCAAACAGAATTGTGTCATGTAGGAGAGAGCAAAGAAAGCTGCTACTAATTATTGTGTATGTGCTGTCGATAACTACACTTATAGGTGAGGTGAGGTGCTGTGTCGTATGGGAGCTACACAGATCAGGGAAGTGTGCTTTGTGCTATTGGTAGAACACTCACAGGTCACTGTGCTGTGTCCTAGGAAGATAAACTCACAGGTCACTGTGCTGTGTCCTAGGAAGATAAACTCACATGTCGCTGTGCTGTGTCCTGGGTAGATCCACTCACTGGTCACTGTGCTGTGTCCTAGGAAGATAAACTCACATGTCGCTGTGCTGTGTCCTGGGTAGATCCACTCACTGGTCACTGTGCTGTGTCCTGGGTAGATCCACTCACAGGTCACTGTACCGTGTCCTGGGTAGATCCACTCACGGGTCACTGTGCCGTGTCCTGGGTAGATCCACTCACGGGTCACTGTGCTGTGTCCTGGGTAGATCCACTCACAGGTCATTGTGCCGTGTGCTCTTGGTGATTATACTCACAGGGACTACAACAAATTGTTCTTCCTTATTAGAGCAATCTCTTGTCTAATTCTTTGATTCGTTCAAGAATTTATTAAATTTATCCAATGAGCTCAATTCAGAGTCAAATTGAATAACCACATTTAGCTCATTACACGATGGGACCATTAGAAATGACGATGGGTCTGGACTCTGCTCAGCTTGGAGGCCAGACGATTCGACATCCTCCCCAGGACTCAAAGTGCATCTCAGCATCTAGACTTCGGTCTAGATGGATTACTCACCACCCTACCCCCAGGATGTTATATGTTCGCCTTTGTTGAACTCTCTCACCTGCTTTTGGCATGCTCAACTAGACAATCTTGCTTTTTTGAGGAGAGCCAGGCAGACCGCATCTCCCTCCAGAGTCCTCGTTTATAATGTCAAGCCCCGGTGAGAACTAATGTCTCTGATTGAAATCGTGTTGTTCGGGCAATGAATCCAATTGCCTTTTGTCTATGAGCACCTATTATTTAAAACTCCATTTTTCCTACTGTTTCCCCAGTGGATTGGAAACGCCTCACTGAAGAGCTCATGTCTTATCACTTGTCACTGTTCTACACTGTGGTAGGGCACCACAACCACGCCAACTCCTATAAAAGAAAGCATTTAATTGGGGCTTGCTGACAGAGGTTTAGTACATATTCATCACAGCAGTGAGTATAATGGCACACAGGAGACATGGTGCTGGAGAAGTAGCCAAGAGTTCTATATCTGGACCCTGAGGCAGCAGGAAAATGAGCCCCTGAGCCTGGCTTAGGCCTTTGGAACTTCAAAGCCCACCCCTAGTGATACACTTCCTTCCACAAGGCCACGCCTCCTAATCCTTCTCACATAGTGCCACTTGCTAAGCATTCAAATATATGAACCTATGGGGGCCATTCTTATTCAAAGCACCACGTCCTCCCTTCTTAGAGAATTAGCCTTAAGGACTCAAGGTGCTATCTACACATAAGTTAATAAATCTCCACCGAAAGGCTTGAGGGAAAGGACAGTTCTCCACTCACGCATTCACAGCTCACGTCCCCGCACAGTTCCCCTGTGTCCCATTTTCTTATATTAGTGATTGGGTTGTCGCCTGGACATGTCTCCCATGCAATTTCTGGGATTGGAGCCAGGTGTTCTCAGTAGGGCACTGCGACAGATACCTGTAATGCACCACTTGGTTACCCTAGGTTCCATAGTGAGTTTGTGGCTGGCCTGACATCTTGCCTCAACCAATAAAAATATATAAGTAAGTCAACAAACAAACAAACGAGTGCATTGCAATAGCTTCCCAGCTCCCCCTTTGTCCTTGACATATCCAATGTCAATCTTTACATTACCTATGGTTTAGTTCCCTGAGCCAGGTAGAATATATAAACTCATTTCTTGTATAAGCCTACAGTTTCTCCTCAAGTTGCTACATCTTCTCTGGATCTGGTTGTGAGTCCGAGCCTTTAGCTGTTGAGTGCTCTCTCCAGCCCATCTTCTCCTTTGCTCTGCTGTCTCTGAGATCTGGCAGTCTCACTTCTACGTGTGTATCACACTTATCTTCCAAATCCATCAGATAATCCTTAGGTTTGTTTATTTACTGTTGCTAGGTGCTGCACCTTGATCTAAGACGTCCCAGAGGCCAGTGTTGAAGTCTGGGTCATCAGCCTGTGGTTTACTGGGAGGTGGCAGGACCTTTAGGAGTGAGGTCTAGTGGAAATCAGGCCACAGAGAGAATGGGGATATCAACTTTTTCAGTTCTAGCCACCGTGAAGCAAACAGCTTTCTCCATCACGTACTTCCTCTGTGATGCCCGGAGCCATCAAGGGTTAAGTGACCAGATGCTGAAAGTATCAAACTGTGAGATTAAAAAAAAAAAAAAAATCTATCCTTAAAACATCATCAGCACCATCAGCAGCAGCAGCACCATCATCATCATCAGCAGCAGCAGCAGCAGCAGCTTATCCTTCTTTTAAATGGACTATCTCAGGTATTTTGCCAAAGAAATGAGAAGTTGACTACCATACAAAAACAAAAGACTGCCTTCATAGACTACTGCTCCAGCGTGGAGGATGGCCTGCTGAGTTTTCTCACACTGTTCGGTGTGGGGCAGTGCCCCCTTTGGACTGTCTCCTTTCTCTTGATTTTGACTGTATTGACAGCATCCTTAAAAAGAGAGAGGGCTGAAGAGCCCGCCTTTCCCTTTCTTTTGAGGAGGGTGGGGTGCTGGAGCAAGCGTCGGTACCGCCCTCCCCTTCTGCATTTGCCTTGCCCTTCTGACTCCTGAGCCCACATCTCTGGAGAGCATTGCGTTGTCCCTGCATCGCTGGGCTTCTGAAACTTCAGGACGGAGTGCTTTCCACTTGGGCTTGATGCTCACAGTGAGCAGCCATTAGGGAACAGAACTTTTCTATAACTTCTACTCCTTCTATAGTATCAGAACTGTTGGATTTCATGTTTTAGACTGATTTCCTTTTTACTCCTGTTTTTTTAAAAAAATTATTTATTTGCTTTACAACCCAATCTCAGCCCCTCCTCTCCTCCCAGTTCCCCCTCATGCAAGTCCTCCTCTATCACACCCTCCCCTTCTCTTTTGAGAAGGGGAAGTCCCCCCTTTGGGTGTCACCCCCAGGTCCCTCCCATATCCTCCCCTCCCCACATCCACTGGCTGAGGGACTAGGCCCCTTCTCTCCCGCTGAGACTTGACTCTCGTATTCTATTTTTCATTCTATTTGTTTTATTTCATAGGATTTCCCCGTGTGATTGATCTAATCATCTATTAAAGTCTATATGCTGATTCTAGCTCCCACTTCTCACTGCACTCTAACAATTATTTCATGCTTTACTGTTCTTGTTTTATGAGTGTAACTCTTTCTCCTCTGCTATCTTGGAGGGCATTGATAGCTACCGAACCCCCATGTTTCTAACTCCTCTGGAGGCCATTCCCGCCCCTCGCCCGCCAGCTCCACTTTGCTTTAATTCATATTGCACGCCTTCTTTAATACCCGATATCCTTGGCAATTCATTAAGACTAAGGTGCTTAAGAGCAATTTGCAAGCTCTAAGCCTGTGGGGAACTGGGTCCGAACCAATTTTATATAAGAGGCAAATTAACCCTTTCCTTAGGGGATGAGGTCGCCAACCACACCTCCAATCTCCTGCTGAGGGGCGCTTCCGCTTCTCATTGCTGGATGGAAATACTCAACAAGAGCAGCATAAGAAGGAAGATTTCTCTAGGCATAAACGGTCTGTCTGCATAGCCAAGTGCAGCAAGTGCGAGGCTGCTGGTCACATTGCATCTAGTCAGAGGGACATGAGGGGACAGCATTGTATCTAGTCAGAGGGACATGAGGGGACAGCATTGCATCTAGTCAGAGGACATGAGGGGACAGCATTGCATCTAGTCAGAGGACATGAGGGGACAGCATTGCATCTAGTCAGAGGACATGAGGGGACAGCATTGCATCTAGTCAGAGGACATGAAGGGACAGCATTGCATCTAGTCAGAGGGACATGAAGGGACAGCATTGCATCTAGTCAGAGGGACATGAAGGGACAGTATTGCATCTAGTCAGAGGGACATGAGGGGACAGCATTGCATCCAGTCAGAGGACATGAGGGGACAGCATTGCATCTAGTCAGAGGACATGAGGGGACAGCATTGCATCTAGTGAGAGGACATGAGGGGACAGCATTGCATCTAGTCAGAGGACAT
>CM052716.1:12933625-13000285 GCA_028551405.1 Uromys caudimaculatus
GAGGAGGGCCTTGTTGACCATCAGGGGGAGGAGAGGCCCCAGTAAAGGGGAATGTCAAGGTGGGAATATGGGAGAGGGTGGGCGGGTGCGTGGGAGGTGGAATTCCCTCATAGAGGTGGGGGAGGGGGAGGGGATAAGTGGTTTCCAAAGAGGAGACCTAGAAAGGGGGGAAACATTGAAAATGTAAATAAAGTATCAAAAAAAAATTAAAAAACAAAACAAAACAAAACAACAACAACAAAAAAAAACCCAAGAAAGCCAGAATAGAGAGGTCATTTGCTCTAGGAGTCTAGGGACTATCTTTCTGTTCTGAGGTCAGAATGAGGTACATTCTTCATCCAAGTGGAGACAGTCAGATACAAATGAAACAGAAAGACACAGGAGGCACGATGTTAAAAAGTGCCAGCACAGGCAGAGCTGAGGAGAAGAAAGTCTCTGAGTAGTTATTTCTCAGTCCTGAGTAGCTCCCCAAATTATATATATTCTGGAGGATAAAACAATAAATGGTCATTGCAAAAATTCTTCATTAACCATAGAATTTTAAAATATGACATTAAAAAGTGTCTTTGTTAGGGCTACCATTGCTGTGATGAAGCACAATGACCAAAAGCAAGTTGGGGAGGAAAGGGTTTATTTTGTTTATGATTTCACATCACTGTTCATCACTGAAGGAAGTCGGGGCAGGAACTCAAAGAAAGCAGAAACCTGGAAGCAGGAGCTGAAGCACAAACTATGGAGGGATGCTGCTTATTGGCTTGCTCCCCATGGCTTGCTCTGTTTGCTTTCGTATAGAATCACCAGCCTGGAATGGCACCACACACCATGGGTGGACTGTCCCGTATAAGTCACTGGTTAAGAAAATTCCTACAGGCTTGCCTACAAACCCATCTAATGGAGGCATTTTCTCAACTGGAGTTCTCTCCTCTTAGGTGACTCTAGCTTATGTCAAATTGACATAAAGTTAGCTAGTAGAGAGCGCTAAGTCACCTCTCACTCCACTTCAGAAATAACACCAATACCTAGGGAGAACTGTCAATAATCTCTGGATAAACCCTTTACCCCCACATTTATTTATTTATATATAAATATATGTGTATATAATGTATGCATCATTTCATACAGTGTATTTGAATTATATTCACCCCTCTTCCCCAACACCTCCCCAATCCGCTCCCTTTCTATCCAATCAACTTTGTGTGCTTAAAAACAAAAAACCAAAATTCAAGCGCAATTTGTCCTGCACATATATTTTTGGATGTGTGGCCTTCTATTGGAGCATGGGTGACCTGCCAGCAGTCACACACAGAAAACTGACGCTCTGTTTCACAGAATATATCATTGGCTTCTCCTTGTAACTACGGACACATAGCTTTTCGCTTCCTCCCTCCCTCCCTTCCTTCCTTCCCTTCCTCCCTCCCTCCCTCCTTTTCGTTCTTTCTTCATTTCTATTTTCTTTTTTCTTTTTTTGGTTTTTCGAGACAGGGTTTCTCTGTGTAGCCCTGGCTGTCCTGGAACTCACTCTGTAGACCAGACTGGCCTCGAACTCAGAAATCCACCTGCCTCTGCCTCCCAAGTGCTGGGATTAAAGGCGTGCGCCACCACTGCCCGGCTCTTCCTTTCTATTTTCAACCGTTTGGTCCAGATCTCCTCTTGATACATTTCCATCTGACTCTCTTATTTCATATCACTTTATTAGTTTGGAGAGAAATACTTCATTCTGATGTTCCTTCAGCATGGGAGCTGCCTGGAAAGCAAGGGGATTATAGAAACTGGGATCGTAAGGATCCGTTGAAAGAGCAGAGGCAGGCAGGCACCAAACTTGTGGGCAGTGTTTACACTTGGAGGGGGCATCGCAGCGCCTCCCGATTTGCTTGTAGCAGAAGGGTGAGTCCCTGACATTCTGCTGGCAACTTGATTTTGCATTTACCGATTCATTTCGGGCACCACTCCTTGCAGTGCACTTAAAGCAGAAGTATTTTCATTAGTACAACCCTGCAGGACGGCCTGGTGGGTAGAAGCAGGTGCCACAGACGCTCTAGACATAGAGTTACAGTGCTTACTGCTCCACAGCGCCCTTCAACAGTCTCCGTGAAGTTAGTGGATAGGCTACAGCCCCTAAAGGATTTAGTAGGTAAGAGAGCCCCCAAATTAGGGACTATTCCCCCAGACAAAGTCCTTGCACCTTAGTCCCTTGTTTGGTATCTTGGAGCAACAGGCATGCCATGCCTAGAAGAACCCTTGCTGCTTGGCAGGAGACCCTGTTTCTCCTTTGGTTTCATGTGGTTTGTTCATACAAAGCGCTGGTGAATAGAACTGTCCTTTAGAGCAGAGGGATTTGTGGGGGAATTATGGGTGGTGGCAGGGAGTGAGAACTACTCATGGGGGCTCAGATTGCTTTCATCTTGAGAAAATTCTCCTTGTACAATGCCAACGCCAGCCAGTCCCTCCCACTTCAAGCCCGGAGTTTCCTCATACATAAGCATCCACTCAGGGTTTTCAGCTATCCTTTTACATACATAAGGAGCAGGTGAAATGGGGAAATCGAAGTTAAGCCGTTTGCTTTCAGTTAGCCTGGAGCAACAGGGAATGGAATTCAAAATTCTCAATGGTAATCTTTGGCCTCGAAGCAGCAACCCGCCTGGTTTCTGTTGCAGCGGTTGGACCGCGCCCTGGAGGGCTCGGAAAGGAGCCTACTAGGAGTCTGACCTCAGTTTGTGATGCCCTACGGAAGACAAGGGAGCAAAAGGCAGCTTCCCTTGCACCCAGCACTACCGAAAACAAACAAATAAATCAAAAGTAAATAAATAAAACAAATAAGAAACAAAAACCAAATCAAACCAACAATGGCAACAACAACAACAAAACCAACTTGCCTTTTTCAGCTGGGTAGAATGACATACTCAATTTTCAACCAGAATTTCTTAACATCACTGATATTTTGGGCTGGAAAACCCTCTCCTGTGGGGCTCTTCCCTGGCCTCTACCAACTAGATACCACTTCTATCTCTCCAACTCTCACATGACAACCCAGTGACATTGCCAAATGTTGTCTGGGAAGCAAGACGACTCAGAGCACTGATCAAAGAAATCCATTCCTTTGGCTACATGACCTGAGAAGATGAGCTTGGAGGGGGAAAGAAAAATAAACTGACACATGGATTTTGATATTTTCCTTTGAGGAAAATCTTAAATATATATTTAGGGGGAAAGTGCAGGACACTGTCATGTATAATATTGACTAACCTTCTGTTTGTAATCTGTAGATGAGATATGTTGGTTCTGTGGCCATTTTTTTTTTTTTTTTTTTTTTTTTTTATATATACTAGTAGAGTGGAATAGACTTTCAAAATGGGTCTCTGGAGGTTTGGGTCACCCCAGTGCCGTGAGTGGTTTTTATTCATATTGTTTTATTGGGTTAACTGAGGGTGACAGACGCTGGGCCTTGGTGGGAGAGGTAGGGCAAAGACTCAGAGGTAAGACAGGAAGGTGAGACTAGCTCTGTTTACATAACTCAATGTTGGTGGTTCAACCCGCAACACCGGCACAGGTTTAAAAGCAGAATAGATGTAGACAGGGTGACCTCTTTTTAGTGACAGAGGCCCTTTTGTTGCAGAAAGGTTTGTGGCAAATCATTTAGCAAAAAGAAGCAGATACAAGCGATTTGTGTTTTTGACGAAAGCCTTTATAATGTAGGTTAGGGTTTACTGGGACAAGTTCTAGAGGCAATAAAAATTGCAGTCCAATGCAGTACATAAGCCTTGGTTTGTTAAAAAATATTCATTCTTTTGGAAAGGAAAACACACTTTTTTGATGGCAGTGATGGTGAAAGTTACGAGTTTACTGTGAATCATTTTAAGCTCCTAAATTCATGATCTTGTAACATTCACACCAGGCAGTGTAGGGATTTTCTAAAACTCAAGGCTTCATGTGCTTCATCAGTAACTCCCCAAGTGTGTATTCTCGAGACGTTATGAAGAGAGCACGAGAGGACTGGCCAGAGTTGACTCTCTCTCTGTGTTTCTATCGAATCTCCTCTGTGTATGAGTGCATGTGTGACCCTGTGGATTGAAGTCAGGGCCTCCAGCATCACGGATAGGTGCTCCACATCCGAGCTACACCCTTGTCCTGCGCCCCCTTTTCTTTCATTTATAATTTTTTTAATAAAAAGGTGGCAAAAAACTAAATCTAATCACAGACCATAACAAAGAGAGAGACTTGCAATTCTGTTCATCCATATAAGCTTTGACCCCCTGTTTCCATGGTAACCAGCGATCCGTATTCCAGTCGCACCTTTGGAAGGCTTGTTTTTTCTCTCTCCATCCTAAAAACTTAGCCAGCAGCACTAAATTGATTGAACAATAATTGTTATCTTATCTGTTATTTAAAAGAAATTAAACGTGAGGATACACAAAGGAAGACAAGACCTATGGGCTTATTTTGAAAATACCGTAAAAATTTCCATTAATTTTAAGATTCTCACCGGGATAAAAAATATCTGAATCCTAAATGAATGATGCCACACTGTGTAACACCCCCCCCCCCCACTCACGCCACACACTACTTAGCTCCTTTAGCAAGCAGTAAGTACCGTAAATGATACACATTCATTTAGTTAATACAATAAAACCGCTTTGGCTTTCGGCCTGGTTTTTTTGTTTGTTTGTTTGGTGTTTTGCCTCTAGAGGATATTTTGCCATACCAGGGAACATTTTTGGTTGTCATAATTGGTGCTGGTGTGGGAATCATAGCACTCCAAATAGCTTCCTAGGTGGTATATTGACATAAAAAAGAGAGAAATCCTCAATTCACAGCTAATTCGTGATTTGATTTCCTGTTCTTGAACTGTTTGATTTCTTAATTAGTTTCAGCAGTGGGTAGATGGGAGGGTGAGAGAAGGTTGAAAGAAATATCAGTCAATCAATTGATTAGCATATCTATTTATCTATCTAGAGAGAAAGGGGGAGGGAAGAGGGGGTTGGGGATGGGAAGGAGAGGGAGGAAGGGAGGAGAAGAGGGGAAGAAGAAGAAAGAAGAGAAGAAGAGAAGATGAGGAGGAAGAGGAGAAGGAGGAAGAGGAGGAGGAAGAGGAGGAAGAGGAGGAGGAAGAGGAGGAGGAAGAGGAGGAGGAAGAGGAGGAGGAAGAGGAGGAGGAAGAGGAGGAGGAAGAAGAGAAGGAGGAGAAAGAGGAGGAAGAGGAGGAGGAAGAGGAGGAGGAAGAAGAGAAGGAGGAGAAAGAGGAGGAAGAGGAGGAGGAAGAGGAGGAGGAAGAAGAGAAGGAGGAAGAGGAGGAAGAGGAGAAGGAGGAGAAAGAGGAGGAAGAGGAGGAGGAGGAAGAGGAGAAGGAGGAAGGAGGAGGAGAAAGAGGAGGAGGAGGAGGAAGAGGAGGAAGAGGAAGAGGAGGAAGCAGCAACCATCACAAAACATTTTTGCCTTTCCCCCATTACTTTTTGGTTTAAGATGTAGCACTTCCATTGCCACTCTTATTAAAGTTCTATTATTTATTTTTCTGTTAAAGAAAAATGACACACACACACACACCCAATCAGATGAGATACTGACAGCGCTTACCTTTGGCATTCATCTCCCTAAATGTAGTTGTGATTTGTCATCCCGGACGTGGAGGACAAGCTCGTCCCAAATCTGTGCTTCACTCATGAGGGTAGATCCAACCAAGAAGGCAACGTACATTTCCATCACCCCCCCCCCCCCATTCTTTCAGAATGAAGCAGAACAAGCAAGCCATCCTGATACAGCCAGAGGGCGCCAAAGTGCCGCGAACGGAACTTCCAGGGCTCAATGCGTTTGCGGGATGGTAAAATTGGCTTTTGTCTGAAGAAAGAGCTGTGGTTCTAAAAGATATCACCATGTGTTAGTTTCCAAATTTAAATTTTTATTTTGCATTTTTATTTTTATTTTTTGCCAACAGGTAAGTATGGCGAGCATATCTCCTAATCCTGGTGGCTATTGTGTGTCGCGGTGCTACCCAAAGTGCTCGCCGACCAATACACGAGGACTTAGCTCGGGTGGCCACAGCCTGGCTGGGCGCGCTTCTGAGGAGCATCTTAAGCAGCCTGAGAGCTGGTGACTTCCATGAAAGCACAGGCACAAAAAGTCGAAGCCCATTTTCCTAGGGTGCATTTCTTCCTTTCTTTCTCTCCGAAGTCGGGAGAAGGTCCCCTGAGAGGCGGTGCCGCCCACCCCTCCAACCCGGACCTGGGCTCTGGGCGGTGGCGCCTTGCAAAGCTGCAGCCTCCTGGTCGGCCCCGAGGGCGAGCATCTGCCGGAGGCGCCCCAGATGCTTGCCTTGGGGGATACCCTAAAACCAGCGGGTATCTGTCTTGATGGTTTCAAGGGAGGCATCGCGTCTTCCCCAGTCTCACTGCCTACGTGATAGCAGAATCTCAGCCCGTGGCCTGGAGCGGGGCTGGATTGGGATGCAGAGAAAGCTGGCTGCGGCGGGGGCGTAGTTCATCAGCCTCTTAAGTCTGAGCGAGAGCCTGAGCTACTTATTCAATGCTTTCAGATAAAATGTGTGTGAGACAGAGAGAGGAGAGAAATCCACAGACAGTCCCGCCGCGGGTGGGGGGATGGAGGGGCGCGCAAGGAGGGAATAGGAGGGGGGACTGACAAACTGTTGGGGAGGCGGGTAAGCACAGGGCTGTAGGGGAGGGATCTGGATGAGGAGAGCAGAGGGTGGGGGTGACTGTGCGGGTGTGGTGACGGGGGCGCTGGATCACGGGGCGTCTCAGGGCGCAGCGGCTGCTGGTGGAAAGAAGTTGGGGACCCCCCAGGTGGCGGGGCGCGAACGGAGCGGGAGGGGTGCGGGCCGCAGGCTGGGAGCGGAGGGGCGGGCGCGAGGCGGGCGGGGTCGGCGAGCGGAGGAGCTGGGCGGGCGGACGCGCGGGGGGAGGGCGCTGGGCAGGAAGGGGAGGGGGAGCGATCGAGAAATGCAGAGGCTGCAGCGGCGGCGGCAGTAGCGGCAGCGGCGACGGCGGCGGCGGCAGCGCTCCAACTCGCTCCACGCTCCGGGCTCCGCCGTCGAGCCGGGAGAGAGAGAGCCTTTGCTGAGCGGCCAGACACCCGGCCGGACGACTCCAGCCACCCGGGCCTCTTGGAGGCACCGCGCTCACCCAGGGCGGGCACAGGCACCCAAAGCCGGTAAGGAGGCGCGCCGTGGGTCCCCAACGCCAGGGCAGACTCAGGGCCACCGGTTCCCCAGGGCCCCGCCCCACCCAGAAGCCTAGGGTTCTCCAACCGTGCAGCCAGGGTGCGGCCGTGTTTAGAACAGTGGGCGTGGGATTCCTCTATGTGGGCTCTGTCGCACTTGGGAACCCGGGGTGATGCTATCCTATCCCCCAGGTGAACAGCTTCGGCCTTTTGTAGGGTGGGGAACTTGAGGAGGGTGGCGGCGAGGCAGACGAACCGAGTTCGGGAAGGAGGGTGGTGGAGGGTGGGAAGCGGCTGGTGACCGGGAAATACCGAATGCGAAACCTTTTAAACGCATTGAATCCGCTGGCCACGGTTCGGTGGGCTGACCCAGTCTTCTGTCAGCCGATCAGGCACAGCCACGGAGAAAGCGCTCGGTGTGAGGGGCGCAGTAGCAGAAGATGGAGGGTGGGGGTGGGGTGGGGAGGGAGAAAGAAGACAGGGAATCTGGTCCGATCGGAAGGGGGGGGTGGCTTGGCCCTCGGGACTCCTGGATCTTGGTTTGGGGTAACCGAGGAACACGAGGTTCGGAAGGCGGTGTGCACGTCCGGGGCAGATCAAAGCCCCAGTATGGTCTGCGGCTGAACTGTCTTCCCACTAACCTGTGGACATCGCCAGCATTTGAATTTATTTATTTATTTTATTTTTTGAGCCTTGCGCTCAGAGAACCGGTCGCGCGCCTCCACCGCCGCCCCAGCCTGGGGGTGTGGGGTGTGGGCTTGAACCTGACAGCCCGCGGCCCGAACAGGCTCAACCCTTCTGCAAGCCAAGATTTCTGTAGGGTTTTTTTTTTTTTTTTTTTTTTTCAAAATGTTTTTTGCCTGTAGCTCGAATGCTACAACTCAACGTCTGGTTCCCGCTTCCCCACACCATTAAAAGAAAAAATTCAGAATCCCTGGATCCGATGGCACACAATGCGTGGCTGGGGACTGCATTCTTTTCATGAATATTCATCGAACGCTTGGCCCTGTTCCTAATCTGCTCCCCCGAGACGTTTCCGCCTTGAAGCGAACTCGGTGGACGGCCTCTGTCCCAGTCATTTTCACTCTGTTGAGATGATCTCAGCGCACATGGGTGCGATTTCAGGGTTTTGTTCGGAAGCTGACACACCTCTGTCTTGGCAGAGACCACTGGCCACGTATGTGGCGGGCTAGAATAAAACACGGGTATCAAGGGGACTGCTGTTGGGGTGTGGATTAACCCCCACCCCTGGGAATATAGCAAGGGCTCACAGACCTCCAGTACTGCAGGCAAAATGAATGAATCGGGACTGTAATTACCTATTCCTTTGTCTTGGCCTCGCGCATGCGCCGGAGAGCAGGGTGTGGAGGGCCAGGCAGCCCCATCTGATCTCCCCATCATCCATCCACCCACTCCCCTCCCGAGGCCAGGAACAAAGGCGTTTGCCCTAAATGTTTCATGAAACCCTTGGACACAAATGACCACCCCCTCTTACGACCCCCCCCCCGCCCCGCGCGGCTCGGTCGCGGTCTTGTGTATGCTTCTTTTTTTCCCCCGAGTTTTCACATCTTATCCATTTTTACAAATTTCAATTAGAAAAAAAAAAATCAGGGAAGGGGAATTGTGGATTTAAATTTTTTTTTTTTAAACGCACACTGACTGCTATTTTCCTTTCTAGAACTGTCCATTGTTCTTTCTGTTCTAATGTAGACGCACTGCAGGGATGGTGATTTTCTTAGTTTGCACCAATTAGCTGTTTGCCTGACAGATCTTTATTGCGGGTCATTTGACCAAGGAACATTAGTCTCAGACCAGCGATGGTGTTGCCCCTGGTGATACCACCTGGGACAGATTAAGACATCTTGGCATTGAAACGAACAAGATGGCCTGCAGAAGCCAGCGTGAGAAAATGGTTACCTTTTCAACAGCCTAAGCCTTTCTGAATTCTCCTGATTCCTACTTTATTGTTTCATTAAGAATTCCAAAAGGCAAACCCCACTGAGATGGGGGAGAGGAAGAAGGCGCTAGCACTCCTGGGAAGAAGATGGCGAAGCACCAAGTTCATAATACCCCCTCCCCCTATTTAACAGGAGCCATGATAGTCCTTTGATGGCAGATTTTCTTTCAAATGATGTATTTCTCAGCTTATGGCTCCTCAGATTTCATTTGGTGCTGGTTTACATCTGCTATTCAAAACAGGGCTTACTATCTGCATCAGGAGCCTCACGCCCTGTTTCTGCAATGTTGGGTCCTGTTTGAAAGGCTTTCACGCCCCAGTTTGTCCTGGTGGAATAACACGTGGCAGAAAAGTCAGTCTTCCCTTTTGTTTCTTAAAACACTGAAAATACCCTCAATATTGACCACGCTCACTATGTCACAGCTTACAATTGGTAGAGTGAGTGTCTGGCTACCTTTTAGGTGGCAAGGGTTCTATTCTCTCTGAGCCTTAGCAAATGAATTGCATGTATTGAGAGTCATGTATTATCCTGTATGAACTATGTATTGAGTGGTATAATTTAGAGGGTTATCTGTACGTTAATAAAATCTTTTCTCCCCTAAGTAGTGTTTTGGTGGAGAGTCTAAAACCAATAGCTTTCAAGTCAGTGAGTTTAAGTTTTTAGACAAAATAATTTTAAAATCAATTAAAAATATCGTTACTTTTTTTTTTTTCTTTAGCCAGCTATCTTGCTTAACATTAGCAGAAGGAGAAAGGGAGCTCTTTAAAATCCTGATATATTGCACCAGCAGTTGACTATATTGATTGTCTGGACATTTGTGCTCCTTAGCTGGTGTTCACTCCGTCTGTGGCTTATGAAATGGATCTCCCTCCATTACCCTAATTTAAATATTTAGTGGCGGGGCCTTCAGCATTAGGCTCCCTGTGCTTGGAGACCTCTTTATAATCCTCCTGGATTTTCCAGAACGAATCACATTATGGTTTTAAATGTACTAATTATGTTTTCTTTATTTTTATTCCCCTTTAACTTCAAGCCATTTGCATTTCATGGTCAAAATTAATGGCGCATGAAATCAGAGAAGAACCCACCTTTTGGGAATATCGTTCATTGTAAAGTAGATGTCTGTGTCACTCACGGGCGTGGTATAAAACATTGCACATCAGAGTCGTTCTTCAAGTAGCATGTATATACATGCATATGCACATCGTGGGTGTATACACGCATGTCTATATGTATACACGCATGTCTATATGTATACACGCATGTCTATATGTATACACTATAGAATGCTACTAGCCACAGTACTAACGGAGTTGGCTTAGAATCTTGTTTGCCGTGGTTTTATGTTGCTCTTTTTTCCAGTTCATTTCTGTCCCCCAAAATACATACTTGAAAGGGGAAGTTTACCTAGTACTAGTCCACCGTTGTCGCTCTTCTTACCAATACTTCTAAAATAAATGGTTTGCATCGAGTTTAGCTAAGATGTTCCTTTTTGGGCCTCAGACTCTCACCAATCACCATTACGCTTTACGCGCTGGAACAAATACTGCCAAATAAAGGACTTCTACAGATTTTTGGGGGTCTGATTTTTGTGATCTCTTGTAAAATTTCGTTTTCAAAAGCTGTCCAAAAAAGTCCTGAGAACTCCGTCACAGCTGGCATCTGGTTTGTTGGGCTTGCATAGGCCTTTACTGCTGTGAGCAGTTTTCATCTTCTGTTCTCTGTGAGGATGATGAGAGCTGGTAACCTAGGTGGCTGCTGAAGACAGCCCCCATGTACAAGGACACGTTGGCCTTCTCCAGGATGGGTGCAGTACCTGTCAGCTCAACTCAACCCTTTCCAATTCTTTCTCTCCCCAGACTTGAACTAACCCAGTAAGCATAAGACTTACTCTTTGAAACAATGACAGAGATGCAAACAGGCAGAATTGCTTTCAAGATAAAATATGTGTTTTGGGGGGAAATTTGCAGGGAGATTTCCCAGGTGGAATGAAACTGGGTGTGGAGAATCTCTCAGTTGTAAAATAGAGGTACTAATGCCCATTTCCAGGTTGTAACAAGGATCATGCATGTCTGTGAATGACTAAGAATGGTGATTGGCCCTTGAGGGCTCCTTAATCTCTCTGTGTATGTCGTTTGATGTAGCAAATGGAACCGACATAACTGACCAGTTTCTACCACCTTGAGCTGAGTTTCTGATCCAGGATGACAGATGAAGACCTGAGTACTTAGCAATAGTCAATCAGAAACAGCCAATCTCAATATGAAAGGACCCAGGTAGCTCTTATGTGTACACACACATGCATACACACACACATGCACGCATGATATATACAGATATGTGATACATGTACATACTTCGATTTTCTGGGGGTGGATTTGCTCCAAAGTGGGTCACAGGGTCTCAGGCTGGCCCCTTTGATCCCAGGGCTGCTTATGAAAAGCAAGAGGGACCATAGCCAGTCTGTCAAAGGAGAACTGTTACAAGCCAATCCTTCTGGAGCTAGGAGGACAAACATGCAGATAAATGCCACGTCAGAATGCTGCGTGGTGAACCTTTTGAAAGCAGAAAATCACAGTCATGTTCTCTCCAGGGTGCAGATCAGTTTTAATTTTGAGGAGACACCAGTGTAGGAAATGGTAGACTTCAAACAATGTTCTTCCTGTCTTGGGATAAAGTGAAGCAGGGGAGCCCAGTAGTGGTTTTCCTTCTGGGTCCAGAGGATTTGAGTACAGATCCAAGGAAACACATAAAGTAGAGAGGATTTTGAGTAGCTAAGGTACTTGGTGCACACAGGGTGTGGCTAAGTGTGAGTTCTGGAAGATAAGCCTGTAAGCTTTGGAGATTTCGGAATAGAAACTGTGTGAGCATCAGAGGGGACTCAAAAAGAAGTAAATACTTCAGGATAATGGAGGAGGAATGTGAGGTACAGTGGAGAAGGCAAAGTCACCTTTTCCTGTGTCACTTAAAGCATTCTGTGAACTTTTAATTAATTAAACTTTAATAAGAACTCACTTTTGGATAACGGGGCTTCAATAGCTTTTAAACACTTCTTTTTTTTGGAAATACATATTTTAGCAATAGTTTGTGCACTGTATATGAGTATGGTATTCAGAGAATATGATTTTTATGGGCCGGTATGGTTGGGATTCTGGTCAGTACCGTAGAATCCTGACTTGGGTGTCTTTGCCCTTACTAGCTAGATGAACTTTAGCAAACTGCTTAGCCTCAGTGTACCCCAACACTCATCTTTAAAGTAGAGATTGCAATACAGAGTTATTGTGAGGATGAAGGAAAATTATCAAGTTAGGACAATGACCCATCCTTGCTCAGCCCATCCTTTGAGTTCACATTCATCCTAAAGTGATGGACACACCCATATCCTTTACTTCATCCTCTATGTCTATAGCTGGTCACGTGCTTCTTAAAAATGAGGTCAGTGTTACAAGCCAGGCCCACGAGAGGGCCTTGGGAAGCATTTGGAAGAAGTTAGATATCAGTGGGTAAAGATCAATCTCATAGCTATCATTCCTTGAGGATGTCAGCAAGACTCTTCCTAGTTCCAGGATGCCATTATATTGTGATGCCACATGCCATAATTGAATTTTAATCCCCTTGCACTAATATAATATAAATAAATGGAAGAATGAAATACCTATAAATAAATGGAAAGTAGAGAGTCAAGTGGTGTGCCTAAGATCTGATGGCTTTCAGCCCTACTCCATTCTCCAATGTTAATTATTGGTTTGTTTTATCTTATGTAACACAGACTCTCAAAGCTAAGTAAGTAATTTTTAACATACTAACACCCTCAGTATTTTACCTAGAGTGAGTGATACTAAGTTTCTCAATGAAAAGAAATCTACCTTACAGTATAACTATCCAAGCAGTAGATAGAGTTAAGGCTATGGAGTAGAGATGGCTTTGTCCTAGTGCCTAAAGGCTAATGTCCTCAAGTCAGTCTCCCTAGCACGGTGATAATGATGGCGCCTGTTATTCAGACTTTCAATAAGCATGGGTTCACTTTACACCTCTCTTGTCTTCTCTACTCACAGGTACAAGCAGTATTCCAAATGTCTTATCCAAAACTTGGCTCTGGAGTTATGAATTGGGCAGTAGTGCAGCTGTTTCTAGCTGTGTGATTAGGGTGACTTTGTTAGAATTAGCCTGTCTACCTTCATGTAAGATACACATACAGAAAGTGTTTCTAATTCCTATCTGAACCTCTGCTCTTTGTGAATTCTGGCCTTCCTGGAGCAGAAGGTTGGCAGTTTCAGTACCTAAATACTTACCTTGGAACTCTTAGGGAAGTCAGGGGTTTATACAACGTGCTCTGAGCTGGTTCGCAACTAAGGGGAAGCCAGGTTATTTCCCGGTAGGGGTGTCGTTCCTGTTATACCATCCAACTGAGTAAGGCAGAAGAAAAAAAATCAAAATGTCCCAATTGGGTTATTCATATTCATGGCTTGAAACTTATAACAACAACAACAACAACAACAACAATCATACCATTTCTTTCTCCGAGTTACTCTTGTTTGACAGTTCAGCTGGGTTCCTGCGCCTCTCCCTGTTCCTCTCTATGGAGCCTCTTTTACCTTTATTACATCACACTTGCCCACATGGGAAACTCCCTAGAAATGACCTGTTATTCCTTTATCTCCATGTTATCCATCTTGGCTCTATTTCTTACATTCTATGCATGTGATTTCATTCTTATTCCAAATAATATATGACACACATTAAAATGACCCAAAAGTCCAGGCTTTGGTATTGGATCTTGCCTTTCCTCCCAAAGTGAACAATGGTCACAGAATTAAGTGGTTGTGGATAGACGGTACACGTTTAAAAAATAAAAGACAGTTTTAGACTAATTTTGAGTCAAAATGACCTAGACATGTTTGGAGGTCTCTGGAGACATCCAGCATGTGCACTTTTGTAGAGAGGTGACAGATGCCCAAAATGTTTGTACCCATTGCTGGTGTTGTCTGGTTTGGAAGTTTCTGGAAAGAAGAGATTTAATTTTTCTTTAGAATTGCCAGATACACTATTTGAGCTGATTTGGACATTTGAAAGGGCTGTGGCATTCTGAGTCGTCTTGTTAAATATGGAGCTTAATTTTGGAATGTTTGAAACTGGTTTTAGCAAGTTTTGTTTAAGTTTAATTTTAGGTAGGAAACTTTCACGTTCACATTTACGACAGTCTAGACATTTGTGTGACTGGGAACTTTGAGGAATTGAGTTTTTCCAGAGAAACTTCCAGTTTGTAAGTGATGTCACCGCTTTCAGAATGCTTTTTAGTCATTCCTCATGAGTACTCTCAGAAGTGGGTATATTCCTAGGGTAAGCTGAAATTAGGAGTTTTATTCTGTGCTGATGAAGACATGCCAGAAAAGCTTGTCTGATAGAAGCTTGTGTATTATGAACTTCCTGGATTGCCTAGCGGAGAGGCTTTGAAAAGACGCACAGCTAGTTCCCATTGGTGGTCTATTCAAAACACTGTTGCCACAAGAGGAGAGTTAAATACTAACAGACTATTAAGAGGAGTTAGTGGATCAGAAAGGAAGCTGGCAGCACCCTGTTGCCAGTCCTTAAAGATACAGGGAGCAAAGTTCTGGTTGGATTGGGAGTCTGCAGAGACTTGCATTCCATTACCCAGGCCATCTGAGGTTGGTTCTGAGACTCAGAGTCCTGTAGGGGTATTTGCTGTCTTTGACCTTTACAGCTGTTTGAACAGGGGAAATGGTATCAGCATTCTTTATTTGCTTTTAGGGTCATCAAATATGATTGGAAAGAAGGAAAATAAGGAGAGATCTGTGACTTATAGGTATGCAGGCCCCTCCCACTCCCCTGACTCTGTCCTGTAGTTCATGGATAGGGTAGGGTGAAATTAGGGGACAACTTGGGTGTTTGCTAAAGACATTGATATGATCAACTAAGGTATCTCGGAATTATTGCATGATTCGTATTTCTAAGGACAATGGCATGAATGGTTAACAATTGGTGGTGTCAGTAGTTCATGAGGCTTTTGATTATGCAACCTCAGGTAAACATTACAAGTAACACCCTATTGATTGGAGTTGTGGTGGTACCAGGGCTTCCTCAGTAGCCTTGGTGATCTTCTGTTGACATTTCAAGTTCTAACTTCCCAGGGCTCACTCAATTGTGCTCTAGAAATGTGGTTTCAGAATTGTTAGTGATTTGTTTTTGTACAAATAGCTAGGAGTGTTGTTTATCAGGATGATGGTTGTCTCCCAAGTACACGGTCCTTCTGATTCACAATGGTATGAGAGCTCTCTCTTTTTTTTTTCTGCAGTGCAATGATTGACCAATGAAAAAGCTCATGGATCGTTTTCTATTCCTTTCATTGGTGGATGAAACAAAGGCAGGAAAAAAACATGACTAACTCATTTAGTCTACCACTGGCTTTGTGTTCTGACTGCTTCTGTTTCTGACATCTAGAGATCTTGGCTTTGTATTTCTTTGCATGGAAGTCTTGGATGGGCATGGTCTGGGTGAACTCAACCAATTACAGTGCAGAGAATGGCAATGATGTCATACGATCCTAGCAGTTGATTTCACTAAGGTAAGACAAGATGATCTCTCAGTGGAAAAGGAATTCTATTGATATCTCTAAGAGTATATTTAACTGACAACTGGTCTGAAAGAGGAAATTTTAACAAAAAGACAATGTGACAATGAAACAAATGCAAAAGTCAACATAGTTCTTATCTCCAGGGACCCTAAAATGGTGTTACTACCGTAATCCCCAAATGGTGCTACAATAGTGACCTCCCAAATGGTGTTAGCTAACAGTGACCCCCAAACTGTTAGCTAATGAACATCACTTTGTTACTCTTGAAACATTAAGGCTGCCAATAGCTGTACATTCTTTGACTTTATCTTGTTTCTAGCAACAAATGCATGTTAAGGAGAAAAGGAAGGGACAGACTGGCCATTTCACAGATTGGGACAATGGGATTGTGCTATTGTCTCTCTATGTGGGGATGTGGGATTTGATGGATCTCTCTCCTATTTTGATACTCCTTGGCTAGGCACACCATCAAAGGGGCGTTTGTCATCTCTACAGTGAGCTCCTCAAGCTGAGACTCTCAGAAATGGCAAAGGAGTCCTGACTGATGCACTACAGAAAAAAAACAAAACTGTGAGCTGCTGTTTGTTAGGGGAGTGAGCCCTGGTTTTGAGTTGGGTGTGATTTCTCCTGGAGGAAGGTGAGGACTGGGGGAGGTTGGCCTTTCAAAAAGTGCCCTTAGGGTATTAAGATGGTTGTTAATATTAGTAGCACAATCATGGCAAAACATCGTGCCCTGGCATGTTGGCCATTGTTTGCTTAGTTTGCCCAGTAGAGGAAATAGCCAACAATCAAGAAAGTCTAGAATACTGACATACTCATTCTAGTGTGACATTCAGTTGGCTGGGCTACATTTCCACAAGAATTCCTGATAACACCTTTATCTGCCTCTGCAGCTGATTCCATAGCTCCAGTTTTCAGGGGCAAAGAGTAATTGTGAATAGTAGGTTTCTCGGTAAATCCAGACGTTGGTAAAAACCCTTCTGCAAAGGAGGAAATGGCCTATCATGAGGGAAGTTTGAGCCAGGGTACTTTCACAGCCATATTTCTGGAGGGGGAGAGGGGAAAGCCATTCTGTTCTGCTTCTAGAAGTCTCTGGATTCCCCTAGTGTGGGTGGGATTTCTGATAAGTACAATGCAGAAAGCAAAGCTACATAGCGTGATGTCAGCAGCCTGTGGCCTCTGGAATCCAAGCACCACCCTTGGCTCTTCCTAGTGTCTGAGGGGAAGAGTGTGAAGGAAGGAGAGGAGAACCAGTGAGTGGGGAGAGAGGATGAGAAGACTCACATTATAGAAGTGGAGGCACAGGGGTTTGCTCTTGTCTCAGAGCCCTCCTGCAGCCAGCACCAAGCGTCACAGACTGGGAAGCACCACCAGCAGCAGTTCTTTCCTTGTGGTTGTGGAGTCCAAGGAGCTGCAGAGTCGGTTTCCTCTGAGACCCTTCCTCTTTCGTCCTCTGCCTGCCTTCTCTGGGCTTGTATTTCTTTTCTCACTCTGTGCTAACTTAAAGGAGATGGTTTATTTCAGAGGGTACAGTCAGTCATGGATGGGGAATCACAGTGGCAGGAGAGTGAGGCAGCTGGTCACATTGCATGTAGTTAGGAATCGGAGAGAAAGGGATGCTGGGACAGCTGGCTCCCTCCTTTTGAGTAATGCCAGGAACCTATCTCATTGAATACTGCCTCTCATCTTCCACGGTGGGTCTTACCTTGATTACATTTCTGGAAGCACCTAGACATGTTTCCATGGTGATTGTAAATGCAGTGAAGTTGATGATGAAGATTAACCATCGGAGTGCACACATTACTACTGACTTTCTGGATGTTCTAATTTCCATTTCTTGTAAGGATACAGGCCAGATTTGATTAGGCTCCGCCTTATCCGCTTCAGTATTAATTGAATTACCTCTTGATAGGCCTGTCTCCATATCAGAAGTGGAACTGCAACTTAGGAAATTTAGGGGTGTACCATTCAGCTAATGACTGTTCCTGATTGATCTAAAAGAAATAGGTTGCTATGGAAATCATTGGAAGCTCCATCTCTCAAGAGGGAGTGTGTGTGTGTGTGGGGGGGGCGAAGCCTACACAACTAGAGTCCTGGTTGAATCATCATGAAGCCATTGAAGCCAAGCAGAAAGGTTCCCATTTGGTGCATGCGATGAAGGAAAATTAGTTTTCCTCAGATTCTCATCACTAGAGAAAGCAGAGACGGATGCAGGAATCAGACAGGTTCCTGGACTTACTGTGTTAAGGATGGTAAAGGGGGTGCAAGTCCCATTATCTGTGTGGTTCTCATGGAGGACTTGGGCACATAGAAGGGGCCTCCGAATCTTTACCCCCGTGCTTTAGGCAACAAGCATCCCCTAGGAGTTATATAGAACACGTGGTAAAACCTAGTTTTCCTTTTGAAATTGTTTTATAAAGCTTTTCTTCTACATGATGACTCCCAAACACTGCAAGAGACCGAAAAGAGCAGAGAAAGCTTTCTCAGTGCAGGGAGATGGAACCGATCTTAGGTTTTCTAGAGTGGGAAGGAGATTATTCTGGAGGATCTTCTTGGGAAGTCCTATCAACAGTGGTAGCGAAGGGGACAGAAGCATCGAGCATATGTGTGAGCCACTCAGCATCTGGGTTATTGGTAGGAATTTGCTAGACATCCTCTCTTCCCCTCCCCTCTCCTCCCCTCCCCTCCCCTCCCCTCCCCTCCCCTCCCCTCCTTTCCCCTCCTCTTCTCCTCTCCTCTCTTCTCCTCTCTCTCTTTCTTTTGGAAGATGGTGCTCTGACCAAAGCAGGTACCAGAAGAGCCTGGGTTTTCGTGGAAGGCTTCAGATCAGTAGAACAGTAAGATAGGGAAATATTGTTGACCATGTCAGACATCATGTGCCTTTCTGATGACTACAAAAACTGAGGCTAATAATTTTTGGGGCCTTTCCCTGTAACAAAACAAGTAGTGGTCCATAAAGGGTTTTTTTTAGGGACATTCTGGACACGTGCAGATGCAGGTATGTCTGCTCTTAACACTTGCTCTTTTTTTTTTTTTTTTTTTAAGAGCAGTTTGCAATTGTAGAAGGTGATTTCTCAGGTGAATCAGTCACTGGTTTCTTGTTTTCGGTCTTGGTTCATGTCAGGTAGTGTTAACTATAGCAATGCAAATATGACCCCATTAGCCCACTGTGAAACTGAAGATGGCAATTTCATTTCACTACATAGGATAAACAAGCCCAGGGCCCTAACCTAATTGAAAGGCCATTCTACTTAGTATCTTTTATAAAAAGTTTCATTGGGAGATTATCTCCTGTGGAAGACGGGCTATACTTATTTTAAAATCTCAACATGTTAACTCTATGCATTGTGTATTTTAAGCCATCATTAGTGGTCTTCTTTAAGTACACACTTTCTTAAGTAGAACTTCTTCCATTGAGGCCTGAAAGCTGGTGTCTATGCCATTCCCTCTAAGGGCCATCCTGGGTATCAAAGCACTGTAGCCTCCTACCCCTGCTCACTGTCATATACCTGGGCCACGGCTGGTGTGGAGTGGTCATCCTTCTTCAGGGCCATCACGCAGACTTTTGCTTTCCAGCCTGGCATCTCTTCACCCCATATGAGAAACTGTAATTCTCTGTCGCAGCTCGATAAAACACAGATGCCTTTGGCCAGTGTGTCAGGACCTGCCTATTCATCTTCTGACGCCTTTCCCATACACCGTCATCCACCCTCAGTGGCTGGCTACAATGCCTGCTTACGTTCTTATCAGGTTCCCAGCTCGTTCCTACTGTTTCTTCTGCCTGGAATAGTGTTTCCCCAACTCTCACGTAAAGGGCACAGGTTAAATGACACGTTCACAAAGATATACCTACATCTCATAGCATGGTGGGTGTTTTTTGTGATGATCGGATGTCTTTCTCCTCCTAGATTAAAATACTCAGAAGGCAGGTATGTGCCATTCTTATTAACCCTTAAGGTACCCTGTACAGATCTGATACATGCCACCCCACTTGTATTTGTCCAACATGCAGTATATTCACGGCAGACACATGTCTTCTGCCAGTTGCCTGTGGTAGCTGAGATGACATCCATATTTGGACACTAAATTCACCTCATCAGTTATGCTTACTACGAAGATGAATAGATAGTGAACTCCAATTAGTGCAATTATTCTGTTTCCAGGCAGTAACCTTAGGAGTAATTGTCCTAGAGCCCTGAGACATTACAAGTAATTAGTTTTGATGGCTCACGAGGCTGAGCTTCCTCCTAAGATTGAGTCTCAAGTGAAGAATAAAACTGCTATTTGTGGAAAACAAATAATATCGCATTGTGGGAACGCTGTACAGCGCAACTCAGTGACTGAGAGCTGGGCAGAGTGCAGTAAACAGTGCCTGTCTATTCTTTTAAGTTAATGAGTGTAATTTGCTTGCTTTGGGTCAACTGGAACTGAGCAATTTAACCAGGCTCTGTGAATCTGGGAGTCTTAGGCTTGCAGGTGAATACGTAATCTGAGACTATGAAACCTGTTAAGGGAACAATGAATTGTTCCTTGACTCTGTGCTAGGACATTTATTCTAAACTGTGAGTTCTTCCAGGTCAGGGCATTGTTCTGCTCATCTCCGTAGGTACATTTCTAATGGGATCTGAGGACTGGACAAGGGCTGAGGGCCTGGAAGGATGTGCTTCATAGCTGCATCCATCAGGGTAGACAAACAAGGCTTGTTTCGGGATGTTGTCCATGTCATCACATCACATGCAGGGTCCAGCTGGTAATGAACCTTCAGCAGTCACAATAACATTTGTTATTTAGCCCTTCATCTTTGTTTTGATGTACTCCATGACAGGCTGTCCTGAGTTTTTTTTCCCATTGTCTTATTTATAAATATCTTCAGCTTTACTTTTAACTACTAATGTCTATCCAGCAAACTATAATAGAATGCGTTGAGTTTTCTTTCTTTCTGTTTTTAATTTTTCTTTTGGTTTTTTGAGACAGGGTTTCTCTGTATAGCCTTGGCTGTCCTGGAACTCACTCTGTAGACCAGGCTGGCCTCGAACTCAGAAATCCGCCTGACTCTGCCTCTTGAGTGCTGGGATTAAAGGCATGTACCACCACTGCCCGGTTGAGTTTTCTTTCTTTAAAAATATTTTAATTTATGTGTCTGTCTGTAACATGAGCACAGGAATTTTCAGAGGCCGGATGAGAGCATTGGACCCCCTAGAGCTGCAGTTACAGGGGACTGTGAGCCGTCTGACATGGGCACCGTGAACCGACCTGGGGTGCTTTACGGGGATAGCAAGTGCTCCTTATTCCTGAGTCACCTCTTCAGCTCCGTTATGTCTGGATTTCATAAGCTTATTCTTATCAATGGAGTGCTTATTATATTAGTACTTTTATATTTTTAAAACTGTGACAGGACATTGATTTCTAAAGTAATTTCTGATTGAGGAATAAATCATTTGCTTCATCGAATACACAATTTCTAGGGATATTCTCTCTACACATTCTTGATACTTTCTTAAACAATTCAGTTGGCCTCTCTTTTACATGTTAAGACTGTAGTTATGGTTGAAGTAATGGTAGGGCTAGGGTCTGAGGATGTCTCATGCCTTCTACATAACTTATACAACAAACATTTGATTGTTATTAAATCAACACCTTTTCATAAAACTGTCCTTGGAAATGAGGTCAGTTCACAAATGAAAATATTCCAGTTGCGTCTTCATAGATTACCTAATGCATAGAAGGGGCCAAGTCACGTTGATTAAACTAAATGATAGAGTTAATTTTTCTTTTGGTTTTTTTTCTGGACCCCACCCTCGGAATTGGCATAGAAAGAATAGCAGCAACAGAGCAGATAGCTTCTTGAAGTTAGTTTTATTCTATCCCAAGTTCAGTTCAGAGTCTGGGACTTACCATTCCTTCCCCAGATTCCTCAGATACTAAGTTCCATGTGTCATTTGGAAGCCTTGGTTCATGGGGATTTTACGCTTGGTATATGCATGTGACTGGAAGAGCATGCATGCTGTGATGGTTGAACAGCCGATTACAACACAGCTGGTGTACAGGTGGCCAGCCTACCTTTGACATGTATTTCCAGGCAGATGCTAGGTTTTTTTTTTTCTTTTCTTTTTCCTTCCCACTGTTTCTTTAAATAGGATAACATTTAGATTGGGAGACTTCAGCAAGAAAAGCCACTGTGGATCACAAATGGGTCCCAAGGCATAATTGGTGTAGATTTGACCTCTTAGAAAGCCCATAGAATGGGCTCAGCCTGCTGATAGTAGAACTGACCCTTCACCTCATTTTGATTATGGGAAGATTGCTCTGTTCCTACTCTTTGCTGTCATTGGGTTAGAAGAACATAGTATACACTTAAGCATTTGAGACATTAAATAAAATATTTTTTCTTAAATTTTAGCTAAAAGTTGCAAGTTTTACTTTTGTAATGAATTCCCTTTCATTGTTAAAAGATGAATAGCATTTGTAACAGAGGTTTGTGCGTTTTCAAAATCCTCCCTGGAAATCTATGATGAAGATATGGTCTCTACTCTTTTAATTTCAAACCGGGGACATATAAACAACAGTATTACGGAAGTCATTTTTATTTGTTGATGGAGCTGGGAGACACAGGACTTACCTTTTTAAAAAGAAATTTACAGGCAAGTGAGCAGACCTGTAATTACAGAGAGATATGTATCAGCCAACAGATTCACTGGACCCCACCCTCGGAATTGGCATGAAATCAACTTCTGTCAGTCATTAGTCTAGCCCCTCCTCTTTTGCTACTGCCTATGTGGAGATCTTAAGCACATGAGGTAGTCCAAGTTCAATCATCTATTATTGAAAGAGTTTAGAGTAAAGAGCACTTTCGACAATGCAGGGAATTCTGGATTGGTTTAATTTAATTCCAAGGTCTTAATCACGAGAAACAGAAGACACTTAAGTATTTCATGTTTCTGTCAGACCCCACGCCTTTGGGAGACTAGATATAGGAGGAAAAACCTTCCAAGAGGAGTTGATGTCAACCCACAGTGAGAGTGTGCTTCGTGTATGGGCAGTGGAGTGTCCCTAAGTGTCCCTGTTCCTCTGAGAGGGTGGGCCCCTGGGAATCCCCTTGGCCCCAATGGAAGAGGATGCTCCAGTCCTGCAGAGACTTGGTGTGCCAACCTTCAAAATCGTAAGAAAAGCTCCCAATAGTATGGAAGATCTTCCGAGTCTTTGCTCTAAAAGAGTTGTTTCTGAATCTAAGGAATGGTTGACATTTGTTCTTCATTCTAGACAGAGGTGTACTGGTTGGGGTGAGCCAGGGCCTGTGCAAAGGACTCTGACCTGTTAGGATGGAGGGCATCTGTACACGGGAAGCATTTTATTTGGATAAACTATGATCTGAAAACGTTACTGTAGGTTTCTTTGCAAGACTAGCATTGACACCAGATCATTTCCCCATAGATGTTTTCCACAAGAAGTGTTCTTCTGTGTCTAGACAGATGGTACGATTTCTGCCCTAAAGTGCTGGTTTCATTTGACTTCTGAATAACTTCAGATTGGATTCTTGGACACAGGATATACGTATATATAGTATATAATTTATATATATTAATTTTTCATCAAACTTGTGAGATGTTAGAAGCCAGCCCTTACTGCTGTGGTCCAGCCTTCATCTTCTACTCTGCCATTTTTGATTTCCTGTCATTTTGAGTGGATGATTGATGGACTTTGTGGGGAAACTCCTGAGGTTAAACCCTGTCTTCCTGACTTTTGCTTCCCCAGAACTTCACACAGTGCTTGGTCCAGTGTAGTTGTTTGATGTGAATTGACACATTCATCTTTGAGACAGTTTTATTTTCTTGCTTGAAGAAAAGCAAAACCTATTTATTATTACTCTTTTATTTGTACTGGTGGGAAACATGGGCAGATCATCTGGTGTTTGTTTCCAGGCTGATAAATGGAAATTAGTGCTAAATAGTTACAAGGCTCCTATGTCCTTAGAGAATGCCTTAAAAGCTTAGTTTTTATGTCATTATTGGTTTTAAAAAAAATAGCCAGAAATAGGTTAGCAATAGGAATGATTCATCTAATAACACTCATATTGAGACTCCAATAGTTCAATTGTGGTGAGTAGATCCTTATCCTTTTTCTTAACCGGCCATCTTGGTTTAAATAAACCACAGTTCTTTGTCTCAAAGAATCTGCTTATGGAACTGTGTAATTCTTCTAGAATTTAAAAATGCTGGAATGTTTCAGTATACCTTGCAAGCTCCCTAATGGAATCTTCCAGCCCACACTGTGGTCATCAACCAAGAATTCCTCATGGAGATGGAATTAAGAAAACTGATGAACGTGTCTAGTTTGGGCCAAAGAACTCCCTCTGAGGTCATTGGGATACTTTTCTGAACTAAGGCACAGACTGAGGGTCTGTTCTTAACCAGGATGATTTAGAGATTTCCACACTTAGAAGGAAGACTGCCCAAGTCTACAGCTGGAGACTCTAGACATGAGGGTCTGTGACCTGGTTCTTCTGTGTGATTGTCTCCTGACGTGGAATGTGTATAGTTTATTGTCACTAAGCCATATGAGACATAAAAGACTCTGGCGTTCATCTTTCTCTCCCTTGAGTAACATTCCTTCTCTGAGTGATCTAATTGCTCATCAGTTGGCAGTCCCTGTGACACCTCATGTATGTTTTGACTCAAGGTGTTTTTGTGAACATTGCCTGGACCATTGTCTAGGTGCCTTTTTATTTTGTGTGTGGGGGGTCTATTTTAGTTGTTTTCCTTTTTCAGAGTGGCACTAAATTTTCATTAAATCTCACAGTCCCTTGGTTCTCCTCACTGTCTCCAAGTTCTCCTGCAGGTAAAGGTGGTCGCTCCTCTTCATGGCTGGCTCTCTGAGATTTTATTTCACCAAAATAAAACTTCAAAGAATCGGAAGAACCTCGGGCTTCCCTCCTCTCTCTTTCAACTAACACCTACTGATGTTTATCTTGGCAATAATTTGATGCCTATTTGATGAAACCTGTAGTTAAGTGTGTTAATAGAGACTCATCTCAGCTTTAGGACAAGACATTTAATGGTCTGTTTTAAAACTTACACTCAGAAGCCCCGTGGAACCCATGAGAGTTGGGCATTTATCAAAATGTTTGTCTGGCCGCCAGGTCACCTCATTGAAATGTCAAGAGCTTTGCTATAGTTGGTTGCAATCTAAGATCTTCTTTTTTTCTTCTTTTCTGCCATCTTTTCTATGGTGTCCTTCTCCTCCCTAGCACTGAGAACTGGATATAATTTCTGATAAATATATAAGGTGTATAACTGCTATAATATGACTCATTGTGAATTATGTTTAATTGCTGATAGGACTTCATGAGTTTTCATAGACTGTGCAGTTTTCTTTCCATGACTATGTTCTGTTTAACCTTGCTTATCTCCAGCAAAGCCGCCTTGTCTTTCCAAATAGCGACTTTCTAGTTCAATAATAAACGTGTAAGACAGAAGAAGATTGCTTGAGCCCTCCTCACTCTAAGCCACGGTAAGAAGGCGACTTAGCTTGGTTCACCTTTCAGGATGCATAACTGAAGAATAACTCTTCCTTATCTGAATAATCAATCAACGCATGCCTAAATATTACACACAGCCTCTAGCACTTTCTGAATGAAGGTATGATATAAGAGGAAAGTCTTCTCATTTTCTGTAGGAAATAGTTTGGAAGGTCAACAAACTAAGGGTATGTTTAAAGTATTTATTTATTTACTTAGAGACAGGGTCTCACTATGTAGCCCTAGCTAGCCTGGAAGTCATTATGTAGACCAGACTACCTTGGAGCTCACAGAGACCCTCCTGCCTCTGCCTCCAGAGTGGTGGGATTAAAGGTGTACACCCCCATGCTCTGCAAAACAGGTCACCGTTAGTCCAGGCAGCAGAAGGCCATGGGTTTCATGGTAGTCATGGATCCCATGCTCAGTATGTGCCGCAAAAATGGCTTTCGGACTTGCACAAAGGTTTCTAGTCTACAATTCACCTCTGCCCTGCTTTGCCCAAGAGTTGAAGTGAGGGTGAGCCTGTGGGTCACTCAGGAATTCTGGTATGTGTGGAATATTTTCATTTGATAATATGCTCTCACGGTTGACAAGACACACTGTTGAGTTAGTGAAATAAGCTCTTGTTGTGCTGTGGGAAGGGGGATGAAAAGGGAATGATGGGGAGCTGTTGGTACGATCAGAACATGTGACATACATATATGAATATGTCATAGGAAATCCAACGTGTTCTATGATTAGCATATACTAATAAAAAATAATAAAAGACTCGTGGTCTAGATTCCAGATCTGTTCATTTTTGCTGACTCAAGTCCTCTTCCCTGGAAATGGTCATCAGGGAAATGTTAATACAGTAGAAGGGTGATGTGTGCTTTCTTTCTTGAATAGTTTCGGTAGTAGTAAGCACCGTTTATAGAGACCAGGTAGACAACTGGACCTATGCTGTGCTTTTAATATATTATCTACCTCTGTAATTTATGCACTGGAACCTAGTACTCAGTGTATACGCTAAGAGGAGGAGCCTTTTAGGATGTATGTCTGCACCCCAAGTAAGGAGATTAGGGTTCTACAGAAGACATCCGTGGGGGCCTCATCACCTTTGTTCTCTCCTGAAGATGTCGCCGCTTCGAGAATAGTGAGAAACAACTCATCATTCACGCAGACTCAAGGATTTTTCTACAGGCTATAGGAGTGGGTTTAAACAAAAGACAGAATCGATAAGAAGACCAGATTGCAGTATTGATCCTAAGTCGATAATATAAAACAGTTAGTGCAGGGAAATGCAGCTAGTCAAAGATTTATTTTTAAAGGAGAATTAAAAAAAATATGTTTAATTGTAATGCTATCAAATAAAATCCTGTAGTCTGTGGCCTTTTGCTTATTATATTCTAAATATGGGATATGAGAACACACAACTGGAGAGAGAAGGTTCTAGTGATATCTTCTCCTTTGTACAGAGAATGTGGGTCATAGGCAGCGTGACCAGGATATACTCCTTTATCTTCATGGTTTCTCGTTGATTGGCAATGTTGCAGTAAAGTTTAAGTCATTGCTTCCAGCTTAAGTAAGTTCTCTTTGATTTCTTCAATGGCGCTGTACGTTAGCTGCATTATTGAGGATGAAGGGAAGTCCCAGAAACTTGTTAGATCTTTGCCAGAACTAGGGTGACTCTTCCAGTGATGCCCTTTTCTCCTTACCCTTGCACTGTTCTGGGTAGGAATCTGGTCTATCAGGCACATCACAGAAACAGGTTGGAGGCTGGATTATCCAAGAATAGGCCAGAAAGCTAGCACCTAGAAGCAACATAAAGATCCAGGCTTCTGAGACCCAGGGTTTTTAAATTAATCAAGTGAAATCTGAACTGAGATATCGAGCCCTTGTTCCTCGGTTAGATGCTGTACGCTGCTGTACATCATTTCCAAGGTATGTGGGTATCTTTAAAATAAAACTACACCCCCCTCATTCACTCTCCTGCACGCTCTATTGATTGACAGGGAAAGGAACACAGTTTTACGATGCTGCTCTCTGGAATAGGAAGTCACTCTCATACTTACAGTAATAGTTCTAGCAATTACAGTGAGCTGGGGAAAATCTGCAGTTTCCTTTGGCTTTTACATTTTGTCAGTGAGTGAGTGAATGAAGAAGGCAAGGAAGAAGACAGGCAGGAAGTGATGCAAGTTCTCGAGAGTATTTTCATCTGTAACGGGCAGAGGTAAGAAGGACCTGGTGGTTATTTCTCTCTTCCTCTTTAGTAACATATTTTCCAGAGCAGTTTCATTTTCACAGCTAAATTGAGCAGAAGGTGCAGAGACTTGCCATGTGCCCTCCCCTCCCACACGCACAGCCTCCCCTCCCCCACTCTCCACATTCCCTACGAGGGTGGTATTTTTCCCACAGCTGAGCCACCTACATTGACACATGCCTGTCACCCAAAGTCCGTACTTTACAGCAGAATTTAGGCTTACTCTGTACACGGTGAGGGTTATAGCAACTTTATTACATGTCCACCATTTTAGCACGACAATCTTTTTTTCTCTCTCTCTTCTTTTTCTTATGGTTCTGGGGAAGTCCTGGGTCATGCACATGCCAGACAAGGGTACTGCTCAGCCACGCCTCCTGGCCATTGGTCTATTAATAAATGTTCAAGTTAGGACTGCTCATTTAATTTAAGAGGGATTAAATGATAGTAAGTGCATTTGTTAGGTCATTATGCCCGTTCAAAGAATGCGTGCTGTTTCCAATTACAACATTAAACCACAATTGCTAACATTATTTGTAAATAGCTCAGACTAGCTCCACTCAGTCGTGTGCTTCAAGAGCGGAGGTAAGTCAGCCTAGTTAACAGAAGGCACTCAGGGCTGATGGCCCAGACATATATGCAGAATGCACATGCCTCTTGATGGAGGCAGGAAGACAGCAAGTCCAAGGCCTGCCTGCACCACAGTGCAAGGTCAAGCCCAGCCAGGGAACCTTAGTTACACCCTGATTCAGTATTACAAGCTGTATAAAGACTAGGAATATAACTCAGCCGTAGAGCACAGGTTCTAAGTCCAGGAACACATCCATGCACAGGTATACGTGTGTGCACGTACACGCAAACACACACATGCGCAGACTATCTGCCTTTTAAAATGATTTTTTGAGGATGGAGTTAAGCAAGCGAACGTGTGCTTGTGCTTTGCACAAGTGTTTTCAACCTTATACATCTGTACCCTTCGTAAAATCCAGGTTGTGGAGTAGTTTATGTGTCTAAGGTAAAAGGGAACATTCTGGAACATTTATGGTATATAGTGTCCGTCAGGCCTTTGGGGTGGATGATGCATAGGCATCGTGATAAACTCACATGGCTGTAGCCTGGTGTTTCATCAATAATTTGCTTGGTGTGAGCCCATCCCACCTCCTTTGCTTGCGTGAGCTGTTCTAGGTTGACATTGTGATGTCTGCCTCATGCTGTTGTAAAGATAAGCCGGGCACACGGTCCCCTGCCTAAGGGGTACTGTCCCTGCCAGCCCCTTCCTTGCTCTTCCCTCCAACTTAAGTCTTTGCTTCCGTCAAAGCCCTTGTAGCATGTTTTAAGTACCCTGTTGGTAAATTTGTCTTTCTTGTTTGTGCAATTGAAGGATGCTGTGGTTGGTGGGCCTGCCTAGTTATGGGGCTTACCATCACCTCCTTTCTGCATTCTGTAAGCACTTTGCTATCAGGCCCTGTGTTTGTCTCCATGGGAGTGTCTTTGAGATTCTGCATTTTGGTTTTCAGTGGATATTTGTCCACAGTCAATGCAGACTGCTATAGCTCTTGCCAAAGTCATCAGATGCAGTAAGTTCTGAGTACTATAGGAACGGAGTGAAGTTAATTCTTTGTGTGTATTTACGGTATAAACTGTGAAGCAGAGTTAAAGATTTTTAGCTGATATAATTTGCTCTCAAAAATTGGAAGATAGATTTAAATTTGCTGAGATTATGTAAGCAAAACCCTTTCTATTAGCTTCTGATAAGAATGTACACATTATACACTTCCCAAGTCTGGAGATAGAAGGATGAGGTGAGTGGACAGTCAACAACTTGGATGTGTCTGTCTGTCTTTGAATCAGTGAATTTAGTTCATGCCAGTAAATTAGATTTGTGTCTCTTCATGATTTGTTTTACACACAGGATTTGGAGTGGTGTAATTTTGTCTGTTTTATATGTGTGGGTAAAAATTTTACTGACCTTTAAACATGAATAAAATTTAAAAAGATAGGAAACCACATTGTGCCTGAGGGTTACACACACACACACACACACACACACACACACACACACACACACACATGCATGAGCACATGAAACACACACACACACCTATTTTGATGAGTATCTAGGAGCCTATGTTCTAGTTAATTATTGTAAGGGTCGGTTACTAACATTGGACATGCTCTGAGGACTTCCGGGAGCCATCTCTCCCTATTTCTCATCCCATGGATGACAAAGCTTGTAAGGGTCTATGAGTTGTCCCAAAGCATGCTGCCATTATATATGCTGTCAGATTTTAAAGTTTATATTTGAACATAAGTAGGACCTGATAGAAGAGGGCTACACACACACACACACACACACACACACACACACACACACACACACACACACACACAAACACACACACACACACAAACACACACACACACAAACACACTACAGTTTATATAAAATTTATCCTACAGTGGCTACCAAATAAGTAATAGTAAAGTCAATTTTTGCTCTTCCCCACTATAAAGACGGCATATCTGTTATCACTGGGGACACTGCTTTCTCGATAGAACCAGTCTGCTAATCTTATCTAGTTGTTAGAATACACTATAAATGATAACCTTAAGATGCCACACACATGTACGTCTATATTTCAGGAGATTCAACCTATCCATGTTTTCATAGCCAATTATGTTTTCATGAGCATTCTTACACCAGCAGTTTAATATATGAAAGTCTGAGATTCCTGATCAATAAAATTTAAAGTTATATAGGCTTTAAAAATCATTAGTTTCTCCCTAGAAAAATTGTAGGTTTTCTTTCCTTCTAGGTCTAGAATTTTCTTGGTCTTATCGTGTCTAATTTTCTCAAGAAACAAACAAAGGTAAATGTTTCTTTAGTGTGGGAAGGGAAAAAAATGGCAAAATGGAGATGGGGTGATAGAATAGAGGCTACAGCTTCTTGAGAACTCAGGTGTCAAATGAAGGACGCCAGGATTCCAAAAGCTCGTGTGTGGAACTCCAAAGTCCAGGTAAGAATGGGAGCCGTCGTAAAGTACAAACAAACCGCACAATATCACAAAATATGCAGAGAAAGAAATAGCCAGGAGACTTGAGAAAGAGAATATTTTCTTGAGTAGGTATTTTCTAAAGTAGGAGGTTGTCTCATGGCTAGCGTCCTGTCATCCTCCTCCGTGTTTCAAGGGAGCCTTCTTCCTCTAGGATTTGCAGGATGCTTCTCTCTTTGAACTTGGCTGCAACCAGAGGGGGTGAGATTGGTTTCCTTGGAGGATGTCAGAGACTGCCCTGACAAGCATATAACCTCTCCAGAAAGGGAACGGGTTCTCCATAGCAGAATCTGAGACCATCCTGAAAAGAGCTGAAATAATGGTGGTGGGAAGTCGTTGAGACTGGATTTTCATCAAAGCATAGGCACTAACTAATGGAACAGGCCAAGGTTCCCAATCTACAAATGATTCCTGCAATCCTGTAGGGGAAGGTGTAGCTAAGGAGTAACAGACAAACATTCTAGTTAGCTTGAGAAGTGAAATCTACATTTAAAGTGCGGTCCGGGTTATTACCTTCATTACACCTCTGCTGTGAGCTTTTTATGAACGTTGAGAATCACCCAACTTTTAATGTAACCTTGGGCTGCTGTGTGTGGATGGTTTGGATTTCTGAGTGTTGGTTTGTTGAAATTAGCGCTACTTAAGCAACTTCGTTAAGAATCAGTCAGTGCCAGAGATTTTGTGGCATAGTTTCAGTGGTTCCTCCTGTGGTGACCCCACCATAAAATTATTTTGTTGATATTTCATAACTGTAACATTGTTACTGTTATGGATCTCCTACATATCATATCTGATATGTAGGATCCCCTAAAGGAGTCTCTATCCACAGGTTGAGAACCTCTGCCTACGTGAACCATCCCTCTGACAGGCACAGGTTTGTAAAGGCATAGCGACTTGGACATCTGGATTGGCCACATTCTTCATCAGTTTTCCAAACCGTTCTGTTAAATGTCTTTGAAGAAATTGTGCTCCATCAAGCCCCCTCCTCCAGCCTCTGGTGTGAACGTTTTGTGAACTTTGAGAATCACCCAAGTTTTAATCTAATCTTGGATTGCCTTGTCTGGATGGTTTCGATTGCTGAGTGTTGGTTTGTTGAACTTTTAACATCTGGAATGGTGACCCCTGCATGTCAGGTTTTGGATCTTGGAGTCAGGGTGTGAGAATGTGCCCTGCAGTTTGGGGCTATAGATCATGACTTTCACACATGTCAGACTTTTTTTTTTTTTTAATTGTTAAGTCTTTATTTAGTTTAGAGGTTTGAAACTATAAATGTTTCCTTGTCTTCATTTAATTATGAAGAAGTAGGTTCAATACCAGACAACCCAATGAGTACATTTTCTGTGTCCCCTGGGGTTGGGGGAGTGATTCAGAGCTGAAGTCCTCACCACGGATGCTGCCTCTTCAAGGTATCTGAGGTTGGAAAACTGCTTTGATGTGGCCTGGTAGGCTTCTGGGCCAGCGTTCAAGCCAGCCTTGCAGAGCACACTGTCAGATCTGTAGAACCTAGTCTCTTTCACCATGACACAGTGGCGGGTATGCAGCAAGGCCAGGCCAGTAGTCTGGCTCCTCATGTCTGAGGTCACAGTTGACTTTCCATTCAGGAGATTTCTGTGATGTGAATCCAGGGATGGATGTATCGCAGGGGACTTGAGCAGTGATTGGCAGTTCTGTGTTCTGTCCAGGGGTGCCCCCTCCTTTCCAAGGGGAAGGGTGTCAGGGACACTGAATTCTTGTATCCCAGACTGAGTCCTAGACTCACACTCAGCAGACTCATGGTCTCAGTTGCTTTCATTGTTGTAGTTCAGCTCTTGAGCATCCAGCTCTTGTGGACAGGTGCTGCCAGGCTAGTGTGTAGCCAGTGACTGTCTTACATGGGTGTGTGTGCAGACCTGTCATCAGAATTCTCACTTCAGGCGTAACCATAGCAACCTCTTTGCCTTACTTGTTCCTGGCCACTGTTGCGTTAAAGGACTCAGTTTATACCCAGGGCCTATCCTAGAGGCTGCCTTTATCCTGACCTTAGTCTTAGTCATTTGGTGTGAAAAGACTGGCATCATACTTCCTAGAAAGGTTTCCTTTGTTCTGTGAGCTGCATATGTTTTGTAACTAGAAGTTTTTCTGAGTGTCAGCGGATCATGGTGTTAATTCTGTACTGGACTGTCAATCTGCTGTTACCTGAAGGCAGGCTAGTGTGATAGAAAACTATCACGAAGTAGATGCTCCAGCCTGAGTTCTACTGTAGTGTGGGGAGTGATGATATTTAATAATCATTATATGAGGGCCCAATATGGCTAAACATTCTCGTTGCATTACTAAAAGCAAATTGAGACACCAGTGTTCTTTCACCATCAGGAGGCAGGAAGCCAACATGCTCCACTGTACAATGTGAATGACTTCCTGCCAGAGCAGAAGCACCAGGGCCTAAAACAAGCAAGTCTGTGTGTGCCTACATTAAACAAGATGGCACAGGATGACTGGCTCTTGGGGAGGGAGGTACATATATATATATATATATATATATATATATATATATAATGCTAATATACACCAGTGCACCTATTTCACGAACCCTGAATTCCTTTCCTCCCTTCATGTTCCTTGTTCTCTGGGCGCTATCATCCCTTCAGGGAGGCCTCGCTCAAAATCTTATTAAACATTAACACATGCTCACATCCTAAATTAAATGTAATTTGCAAAATTAGAAATATGGAGAGTTGTAAAACTAATTGGCCTACCTATTACTGCAGACGAGCACTAATTAAAATCTGGAGGTCTTCATCGCTACCGTTTTGGGGGTGTTATTTACTGACTTGAGATCTCACTTTCTAGCATGCTTATGAGCTCAGACATTCTTCCCTGGCCGTGCAGACCTCATCTCTGTTGCTGGTCTGGTATCCACTCTTCTCTCGGTGGGGCGAACCTGTGTGGGGTGCAGTGAATGTCAGCGTTATTGTAACCCTTTGATATCTTCTTCCTTTCTTTCATCAATCTAGTGAGCAGAAGGTACCATCTCCCACTCCTCTCTCAGGCCTTGGGGCTGACAGTTGCAACCTGAGCCTTGGACAAACAAGGTCTGGGTGGATTTCATTAGTTAATGAGAAGTTTTAAAGAAGTGCTTTCAGGTTTTTGTTTTACTCAATCCGTGTAGAATCAAAATGAAAACCTTAAGCAAAGGAAAGGGTTGTGTGAGTGAATTAGTGGAGGTAATGAACAATACATAGAGAGACAGGCAGCAGATGGATGCATGCTTCTCTTTGCCTTTCTTCTGTTTCTCTTTCCTTTTGGTCTTGGAAGACTAGCTCTCCTGAATCTCTGTGTTAAACATCAACTCCTGATCTTCCTGCCTCCACCTCCCAACTGCTGGCATGACAGGTGCGTGCCACCATGACTAGCTTGTTTCCTTGGTATCTTGTAATGGAGTCGCACCAAGTTCTAAATGGAAGGAGTGCGCATGATTGCATGCAAGGCTAGTTCTGCTGATGGTGAAGCCCCAACGGCTCTGCCTGGTAATGGAGCGCTTGATTGCTCTCATCTCTTAGATTTGAATATGAGAGAAAGAATAGGCTCACGCAGATGAGAAAGGTAGCTCTCAGCTAACGTGTGGAAACTCCGTGTTAGAGGGTTTTGAGAGCTATCCATTTGGTTTACCATTGAGCCTGAGTGTAGAGCCTGGACACTCAGTTGAGGGTCTGGAAATCATAGCATTCCAGAGGCTCTGGAAACCCAGAGTGGCTTGATGTCTTAACAAGATCAAGACGTTAGTGGGGCCCAAGGCGATGCTCCCAGGAACATTTGGAAATAGTTATGGATAGGAGAGAAGAGCCCAGACTAGGCCTAATGATGGAGAAGAGCCCAAGCTAGGCTTAATGATGGAGAAGAGCCCAGGCTAGGCTTAATGATGGAGAAGAGCCCAGGCTAGGCTTAATGATGGAGAAGAGCCCAGGCTAGGCTTAATGATGGAGAAGAGCTCAGGCTAGGCTTAATGATGGAGAAGGGCTCAGGCTAGGCCTAATCATGGAGAAAAGCCCAGGCTAGGCTTAATGATAGAGATGAGATGTCTGGGGAGACACTCACAGAATGAAGAGGACGTCATTTCTTTTCTTTTTCTTTTCTCATTGGATGATTCTTTGACATCATGGAACCATCACAGATGATCATCTTAACTTTGGAGAGGGCCCCACATGACCATGTCCTCTGCTCAAGGGGGAACATGTAAATCTCTCACTTCAAATTTTATAAATAAACTCTCAGATAAGTCATTACCATCCCCTGTGGCTAGCCCAGAGTGTTGGACCTGTAGGAGCTGTGCTTCTGGTATAGGCTCTGTCTCTTTGTTGTCACAAAGTCTGGGTTATAATCAATCAAACAAACAACGAAGCCACTAACCCCCCAAACATCCCCCCCAGCTCTCTTCTTTCCCAGTCTGCATGCATTCCTATGATTCACTCTTTCTCAGTGATAATCCTGTTGAGAGTGAACACATGTCTGATTCATCTTTACAGCCTCCATTAGACTTGAATCAAAGATTCCCATTGGTCACTGGGTAGAGAGTACTTTTCCCGAAGATTGAGATGCAATTCAGCCAACTCTCCTTCTCCACTTCCTTACTTTACAGTCATCCAGGCTTTGCATATGTAGTCCAGTCTGGCCTCAAACTTGTGATTTTCCTGTCTCAGACTCCTGAGAGCTGGGATGACTAATGGCGTCACCACTGTCACCACTCCAGGCTTAGCAAACTCAAAGGACCAGACGGGAACTATTTTAGACTTCTGGCCACACAATGTCTATCAGGGTTGTTCAGCTTTGCTCTTGGGATGCAGAAGAGCATCAGGCCGTGTTAGAGAATGGCCATGCCGGAGTTTTGGGGGAACTTTATTTCTATGGATGAGCAGAGACAGTCCAATTTGCTGATTGCGGCTCTTGAAGAAGGGGTTAAGTTCTGGATTTTTCAGCTTTAATCCTACAAGTAAAATCACCTGACAAAACTGAAAATCAACCATTGTTCTTCATTTACAGGATTCAGAGGACTTGGCTACATTTTTGAAAATTCTTTGTCTTTACAATGGTACCGTTCACAAGTGAATCATGCCTGGAGAACAGCGGCACTGTGGAGTTAGATGCTCCTTTGGCTCTGCATTTTGATTTCTTCTGCGTGCTCTTGATAGAATTGAGTAACCAAACTTCTACCCGTGTCTCTAAATAAACCATATCTTTCAAACCTTCCCTTCAAATTCAGTTGATTACCAAACAGGGAGGGCAAATTGCTTTGATTGCATATCTATTACCGCCAATGCCTGTGTGCTTACATGGTCAAGGGCAGGTTTGATGTCTCACAGTATTACGCAGATTATATGCACTTTATCCACCAGTAGTGAGAAGATGACTAACTCGGGCAGGAGGATTTGTGGAACATAAGAATCCTTCAGCATTAATTACCACATATGGTGCTTTGTATTTGTATCATGTAAAGATGTATTTGACTACTTGAGGAAAACATTATAAACGGAATTTGCATTCAGACACTTCAGCAATGTATTTTAATTGGAAGTCTTTATTTGCACCGTACTTGAGAGTATTTAGCATTTTGAGCTAGACTAGTCTTGAGGGGGAATTTTTTTTTTCTTCAAGGAAACGAGGAGGCTAGTAGTTTAATATCCTATATGGAACTGAGTGCTGGTGGTGGAAAAGTGAGCACGTTTTGTTTTTAAAAGAACAATCAGCAGTTTCTCTATTCTTTTTTAGCAATCAATTTATATTTCTTTGTAACTAAAAAAGCAAGTTTTTGTTAAAACAACTGTAGTTTATGCTCTCTCCTTTTTTTAAAAAAAAAAAAATCACTTTCTCCACTAAAGGCTGTAGTTCAAGAGTGTAGGGGTCCTCGTGTAGAGGTGTGCGCCTGGTGATTGCTGCTCATCTGTCTGCCGTCGGTGTCCCCTCTGTCTACAGAGCATAAAATAGTTCTGCTGGAAATGACCCCCGGAGAGAAGAATGATTGGGGTGGGGTGGGTGGGGAGACCTGATGAGGCTAGAACCTTATGGGGGTGTGTTCTACTCACTAACTCTAAGGAAAGGGATATGGTTTTGTCAAAGACTATCATTCTGATTTTGTGGATTTTTTTTGTTTTTTTTTGAAGTACAGTTTCCAAGTCACAATTAAGAGTCAGTCTGGGTGTAAAAATAAAATGAGGTAGGTTGATTAGTGAGTTGCTTGTATCTAGTGAGCTCCGGATGTGGTTTTAAAATAGAAGTATATACCATCACAAAGTGTGAACTCCGTGACACAGGCTACTGGAAGTTTAGTATAAGTCACACTTGGTTCCACACCTAAGGCATGTAAGGATTGTGTGAAAAAATGGGGGTGGGCTGATGAAAAAAAATGAAGAGAGTAAAGTTTTTATAAAGTTTTTGGAAATTATCATATATTAACCAAGAAGGTGAGAGTTCCCCAATGTCATTGTCAGTCAGCGTTACCCTTGCCTTGTTCACCCACAGTACCTTCTCCTAGTCCTCATGTTAATAGTCCATATGTATCATTTATGTTCTACAAATGAGAGAAAACGTGGCATTTGTCTTCTGGGCTGGCCTCCTTTAACTTCGCCCTTCAGTCAGAAGGTGTGTGATTAAGAAAGCAAACAACAACCCCCGGGGGGGGGCGTGGTCCCAGGCCTGTTCACGACTGAGAGAATGCTAAGATGTAAAGAAGTTCAGCCACTATGGAACTCCACATGGAAGTTCCTGAATAAAGTGGGGCCGAAAATATGGCCTAGTAGCTAAAAGTGCTCCCCACACAGGCCTGTCAGTTCAACCTCAGGATCAGTGGGAGAAGGAGAGAACTGATTCCTGAACAGTGTTCTCTCCAATAAATCTTACAATGATGAAAACAGACAGTCCATACCAGTAAAGGACAAATAAAATCCAGAACACCAAACGGCTGGGTCCAGCAGATTCAGGAAAACACCTCCAGGGTACAAGCAAGAGGAGGGATTTCATTTAATGTACCCTCAGAAGACAGAGGGTACATTAAATGTACCTGCATTCACAACACATACACACATAATAAATTAAAACTGTAATTATCTTACTACATATGAAAATATATCAAAAGGACTCTAAGACAACATACCACAAAGATACTTCTACCTCCATGTTTTTGCTAGTACTGTTCCAAGTTATGCAATCAGAAATAACTTAATGGACACACACACACACACCCCATAGAGTGGTATTCAGCCATAAAGAACAAATTACGTTATTGTGGGAAAATCGATGGAACTGGAGATTGCCAAATGAAGGGAGCAGATCTTTAGTGCCATCAATACTGGGTATCTTTACTTCAGTACCTATCACACGGGACGGCCTGATTCCGTTGGCGCCAAAGGAAGTAACATTCTGGTTCTGATCACTATCTCTGTCGATGTTCCTGGCTTAGGCATGGCCTTGGGTAATTTCAGTTTACCATTTGCTTCTCCTTGGTTGTTTCAGCTCATTGAAGATGTAGATTTGGTCTTCCCAACCCTGCTTTTTATAATAATATATTCTAAACAGCAACGTTGTTAAATCCATTACCAAAATATGTGAACAGAACCTTCCAGTAGATCGTCTGCAGGAAAGGGAAGGAAATTAGCTCTTGACACACACACAGTAGGTCCTCAGCCCATTCTTGTTTATATCCTTTTACCTGAAACAGTCTCTGTTGTATTCACATGTAACAAAGTCAAGCAGACATTCCACATTTATTCTATTTGTGTCTTTGATCCGTGGGTTTTTGAGGTGAAGAAGCTGAGTCGTTTTGTAGAGGAGATCCTGTGTGTGTAGAAATGTGAGGACAGGTTCTGGATCACAGGCACTGGGGATTCTGTTCTAAGGGGTCTGGTTCAACCAAATCTATCGTAGGTCTTTTTGCCTCGTGTTAATGACGGGGTAAAAATTCTACTCACTTAATTCTACAAGACGTTCGCTAGGGTTTTCCCCCTTAAACCGGGCTTGTGAGTCATAGATTAGTACTCCCTTTGGAGCTCGTGTCTACACTTACCTCAGCACTTACCACCGGAGAGGTGTTTGAAATCTCTGGTCCCTGTGTCAGTCTGTGGCTGCTCTCTCTTGCCCTTCATTGGCTGCCCTGGGTCAATCAGGAAATTTAATTTGTGTCCCACCACCCTTGGCAGTAAAATAAGGGTAGGAAGTTGTAACGGTGCAAGACTGGTTGTGTGCCACAGCCACATGTAGGAGACATGGTTGAGTGCCTAGGATAGGAGCCTAGTTTATTCAACTATTAGAAAAAAAAATGTGTGCCTGATCAAATGAATCTGCAGATGCACTGTTGCTGGCATCTGAGATTTACTTATTTCTGCTTTGTCTGCCGTCTGCCTACTTTGCACCTCACCCTGGTGTATCCATTTGTTAGCAGCTCATGCCTTGGTCCATGTCTCACAATTTTAAGGAGAGAATGAAGAAATCCTCATTATGTATTTTTCTACTCTAGTTCTTGCAAAATAATTCAATTTTCTACCGTAGTCGATTTGTTAAAATTGCTTAAGCCTCTTTACCTGACTTTAGGCTGACATTGGCTGTGTCCCCTTTGGCCCTTTCAAAAGGTAGCGTTTTTCTGTGACATTGGCAGTAAGTGTCATAGTTGGTCTTGTTTTCCAGTGGGTAACGGATGTGTAGCACAGAGTCAAGATGTTTGCGTCATTTCTGAAACAAGTCAGTCAGTGGATTTGAGCCTGTTAGACATTCTCATTAGATACATGAATTATTATTGCACATTTTTATGAAGACCAAGGTATAGAGCTAAGAGGTGCAATTCTAGACATTTATATTGCAATCGCAATAACCAACCCTGGGCAGTGAAAGGTGGCCAGTTCAAGCTGAGCAGTTAGTGTCATGGCTGTGGTGAGTCCAGGTCATACTGACATTTAGGATCCAGGAGGTTGAACTCCATCATGGCAAACATGGGGCCTCCAAGCTCAGTTGCTTCACTTGCTTTCTCTAAAGCTCTAGGAACAAAATGGCAAGGCCTGAGATTTATCCTGGATTCTGTGCTTAGGTTGGTGACAGGTTTCTTTGAGTTCATTTCATACCTGTGCTTGAATACATGGCATTACACCCTTGGGTGGGAAATAAAATATTCTGGTGGAAAAACAGTTCGGTTTAAAAATTCAGCCTCACACAGGTGAATTGAGCAGAAGAGAATACAGTATTTAGTGCCATGCTCTTTGCTACAGCCTCCTAATCTAGCCTGAAGTAAGAAAGATGGGATCATTTAGAAAGCACATTGTCTTCTGAGGGTACATTAAAGGGAATCGCTGCTCTTGCTAGTTCCCTGGGGGCATTTTCCTAAGTCTGCTGGACTCAGCCTTTCGGTGTTCTGGGTTTTATTCATTCTTTACTGGTGTGGACTGTCTATTTTCATCATTGTAGGATTTATTTCCATTACCTGCTCTTAGAGTCCTAGCGTTCACAGTAGACCGTGCATTTTTGCAGTGTTTGACCTAGGATCCTAGCACTAAGGAAGCTGATTATTTTATTATAATTGAGACAGTGTTCCCTTGTCTCTCCATTGTGAATGCGGCGATTGTCTGATTGCTATTTCATACTGGGTTTTCAGGGTGACTTGAGTTCCAGGTTGACTCTTACATGTAAACATAGCAGAGACTTTGTTTCAGGTAGGACAGTGTAAACAAAAAATGGAATGGAGTCCTACTGTGTGTGTCCAGGGCTGATTTCATTCCCTTTCCTGCAGATAATGCAATAATGACCTGCTGACCCTCCCCTTTGTCAGGCAAGCTTGGCTTTGCAGAGGCTTCTTCTCTGCTCCAGGCCCTATGCTCACTGAGATCTGCTGATGTCAAACCCCAACGCACCTTTTTTTTTATCCTCTTCTGAGTCTACTGGGTCAGAGTTCAAGCCATTAAGGTTCTATTTGAACCCAAAGAGAAAAACCCGTTTTCTGAAACATGAACTCTAATTACATAAAGTGGATGCCTCTGAGAACAGGATTGTCTTATAGCATAGGCTGCAAATCTTGAACAACAATCAAAGCCTTGCCTTATGTAATGAGAGAGCATTCAAAACCAAATAGCACCTGTCTGGTGTTCTCCTTGATTAAGGACAAAGTTGCTTGGGGGGGGGGTGTTGGACAAGAGCCCGCCTAAGTCCTGGTACATGCATGCATGCAAAGGTTTCTCTGCACCGTTGTTAGGAGCATTTCTCAGCAAAGGCAGCTGCATCTTGTTCCGTCTATGGCACTCACTGAGGAGTTTGGCTGGAGAGCAGCAGAGATGAGCGGGGGGGGGGGGGGGGGGGGATGGCTGCCAGAAAAGTTTCGGGCTAGTAACTGATGTGGAGCTCAGCTTGCCAGAAGAACTCAAAGGCGGTATAGGCAGTCCCTGTGACACCACCACCTGCTTTTGTTTTTACATGCTCGTCAATGATTGTGGTATAAACCAGTCTTAGCATTGTTGGACACTTGGTGTTGAAGTGGTTGGCAAAGCAAGAGAGTTGGAAGGGGTGCTCTGAGTTATATTGAATTCAGGTTAGAATCCATTCCTATTCATCCACTCAGAGAGTGGTACTGGGTGTCAAATATGTGCTGTGCTCGGGGCAAAAGGATGTCTCTCGGGATTTCCTGGGTGAGAAGCAATATCGCCATTTCTGTTGAAATCTCACAGCACGCCAGAGCGTTTCTCCCTTGAGTGGCATCTCATTAGATAGCTTAGAGGCTCAGACTTGAAGAAGGTGAAAATGTGGAGGAGAATGGGCTCACTGAGGGGGGAATGCCGGGGAGTGGCAGGGGGCTGCATATCAACTGCCAGGAGGAACCCATGCAGGGCCCTGCTGTTACACTGTCATCTGAAGTCAGCTTCGCAGCTTCTTAGATGTAGACCTACCACGCACTACTTGTGACATTTTCATTCCTGTATCAACGTAGGACACGTTCATTGAGCACTTCTTTGTGTTAAGCAAGACACCAAGGAAAAGCACACTCTTTGTTTAGTTAATTAAGTGTAGCTATAAAGGATTCTAGAATGTTTTTCTGGTTTTTTTTTTTTTTGTGACAGTGATTAAAATTAGAGAAGTGGTTTGAAGGCTGGACATACTATACTTGTTGATTGGAGAAAAAAAAAGGATACATTAAAATAAAAACAAATTGCAAGTTTAGGCAGTCATAAAATGTGTGACTCATCTGTTTATATTTGGGGTTAGGCATGACTGGAAATAAGTTGTAGCAATTCCTAGTGTTGGTAGACCTCCTTTCTTTGTCAGGCAGCTACAAGAGGAACTGTCATGGCTTGAAGCCATCGCACCCTGTCTGGTCCACTAATAAACAGCAAAATATACCTCAGCTGCCATCAGTTATTTTCCCCCATACTTTATTTTGGATTCTCTTTGAGAGTTCTAAATTAGTTGTGGTAATAAGACGTGAATTGTTTTCCTGAGTCCCTGGAAGGGAAATGTGGCTTAGCAATGATCTCAGCAGCTTACATTTCCTGAGGTAGTTGGTTGCGGTTCACTTACCGTAGTATTGACTGGAAAGCGCAGGTGATTCATGGAGAATCCTGCGTGAGGGTGCTGCAGCCAGTGCTTTTGAAAGGACCACCCGTTAAGTGCAAATAAATAACAAGGAGAGACCATGATGGACTCTAAAAGCAAATCCCGGGATGGATGAAAATGCATAATTCATGAGTTCCGAGCCTGGCAGGATGTATTACCGGGGCTCTGCATGGTGTCTGCAGCCAGGCAACCTTTGCACTTGGAAGAGAAGCCTCACCTGTCAGGTTCATAGCCAACAGCACAATAATCAGCTCAGGCTTTCATGGGTAAAGACTCGTAGGATCAGCTAGAGGAGGTACAGTTTGAAAACTGGCCTGTCTGTTGTGCACACAGTTACTTAAAGTGGGACAATCGTGACATTATTGTTTGGAGGATGTCTGTATGCTTATTGTTAACAGTACTGTGGACCACAGTGACAGTTTGCTGCCGTGGGACTCAGTCATGTTTCATTTACTGGAATGGAAATCTCAAATGTAGCTTAGCACACTTATTTTTCTACGGCTATGTGAAAGAAGGGTGTACAGAATTTAGTTTGTAAACATCGTTGTATTGATTCTTTTCATCTAAGAGTTTTATAGCCAGGGTTTCGTGTTCCTATGTACAGTCAGACACTTTATAGTCTTTATCAAGCCTCCATTGGGCAGTAACTACCACAAAACAAACACAAAACAAAACCTTTGTTCTACAGACATCAGATCTATTTGAATAAATATTGAAGGAGAGCTTTAGGTCATTACTTAGGTCCATTTGACTGCTAAGACTTTCAACACAATAGAACACAGAATATCAAATGACAAATGACTACAGATGAAGTTTGTCTAGACCAAAACCGGCTTTTGTAATAAAGGAGAATAAGGGGTTTGAGTGAATAAGGCCTTTTTGGTCCTGGTTGAGAATATATACACTTGAATACTTGCTTGGTGCCTCTGGATCTTACAAGTCCATGAAACTGGGGGGGGGAGGGGGGACGGGACACCAAGAGTCTGTTTACTGCTACATGGCCCACTGTGTCACAGTAAGACCTCCCCAAGTGTAAGGGTCACTCGGTCAGTTGTGCAGACTTTCAGCTAGTGAAATGCCTGCCCCTTTGCTCCCAGTACTTAACAAATTCTGTGTGGAATGTGAAGAAACCAAAGAGGCTAGACTGGCTAAATGAAAACCTAAAACTCTGAGGGCGTACTGCTTACTGACCATCAGCTTTTAGACTCTCATGTGCTTCATATAAACCTCCCTCCCCACTCTGAGGAATGTCTACTTTTGGAATGAATTTGATCATACTAATTTCCCCAGTTCCTCTGCATGCATGCTGGTCTCTCTCTGTCTCTTTGTCTCTCTCTGTTGACTTAGGAGCCAACAGTACCACTCAGAGACTTATGAAGAAGCGTTTTGCTTGGAATAGTTCATGTTTCACCACACTCATCTGGAAGAGGGTAGTGCTTAGTGGGGGAACAACTCTTGGAGTTGGATATACTTATCTCCTTTTCTGGATAGCAAGTCTGTCTTTAACAAGCTTAGACATATATCTTGAATCTTCTAGAACCTTCCCCCATGGATACCTTTTCATCTTTCTGCTCTAGTTTCTTTGTTCTTTGCCTCATCCTACATTCCGTGCACATTTTCATTCCTTCCAAATCCCTGTTGCAACAGAGAAACCAGCCTTGCCCATGCTCTGGATTCCTGGAATCACTCTGCCCAGACTCTTGGTGTTGTCTGAGGCGAGGTCCTTATAAGATGCTCAGATATTATATGGGCCTTCCCGAGAGGCAAGCATTCCCTCCCTCCCCCTCCCCAGTAGCAAGGTCATGGAGGGGGCAGGAGTCCACAGATCCCTGACCTGGTCAAATTGTATAATCTGTTCTTGTCTTTCTTAAAGTAGCATCTGACTTCACAGAGATACTTCCTAAAACTCTTTATTTTCTAACTGTTCCCACAGTTGACTCTTCTGGGCAACCTAGATATTTTTTTTCATTAGGCAGCCTGTGTCTTTCTGGTCCACAGTTTCCCATTCCTGGGAAAAGACTGTTCTTGGCTATTTCATGAATGTCAAAGGATTTTCTGATAGTTTTCAATGAGCACTTCCTGTTTGTTCCCAGGGATGGTAACACTTTGCATTTTCTCATGGTTTTCCAGTTGAAAGCTTATTTTATCCTTCAAGGCTAGCCCAATGCCTCAGGAACAGCACCGTCCTTCCAGGATGCTCTTCTTTGGGTTAAGGAGCTGCACTGGTGAGCAGCTTTACAATATTAGTTGTTTGCTGGCTGAGGGTGAGCTATTTACCTCCTATAATTCTCAGTTTTCTCATGGGAAGGTGGGACTAGTAATAATTTCTTCCTGGTAGGACAGTTAAGATATCAATGTATACAAAGATCAACCATTAAAATTATCTTAGGGAGAATAAGTCATGTATGTAAGTCATTTTGACCTTTCCACTTAATCAGTAAACTTCCCTTGCTCCTCTGACCTCATGGTCATCTCATTTTTCACTCTTATGCTGTTTATATACATTGTCCCCCTAGATTGTATTCACTCCTTCTGCTTACTGATCATCAGGTTTCAGACTTCTGTGCTTCAACAAAGCCCCCCCCCCCCACCCTAGGAGTGTATACTTCTAGAATGAATTTTGATCCTACTAATTTCCCCAGGTTCTTCTGCTGATCTCGGTCCCCCCCCCCCCCCCTTTCTCTCATCCCTAGAGATCTTCTGAGTGTGCTTCTGTAGCACTGGCCTGGGATGGGTGAGTTATCCATTGTTCTAAGTGCTGGAAAAGCTCTCTTGTTCTTGTACATTTCTGAACTTTTTTTTTTTAAAGAAAAATAAAACAAAATTTAAATAATGTTTCAGAAAAACAAATAAGTAATATTATGGTTTTATTTATTTTTTTAAATTTATTTATTTTTTTGATACTTTATTTACATTTCCAATGTTTCCCCTTTTCTAAGTCTCCTCTTTGGAAACCTCCTATCCCCTCCCCCTCCCTGCCTCTATGAGGGAATTCCACCTCCCACCCACCCGCCCACCCACTCCCATATTCCCACCTTGACATTCCCCTTTACTGGGGCCTCTCCTCTCCCTGATGGCCAACGAGGCCCTCCTCTGCCACATATGTGGTCCGAACCATGGGTCCCTCCATGTGTATTCTTTGGTTGGTGGTCCAAACTCCAGGACGGATGGGGGGGGGTCAGGCCCATTGACGCTGTTGCCATTTCTGAACTTTTGAAGACCAAATTCACCTTGGTCATCTGTTTGGAAAATTTGGGTTATAGAAGCATGAGTGTGCGCACCTGCATGTGGGGATACACCTTTTGTCTTTTCTTTCTTCCCTCCTTCCCCCCCTCTCCTCCCCTCCCTCCCACCTTCCCTCCCTCTCTTCCTTTATCCTTCCTTCCTTCCCAATAATTCCTTCCAATATGTTTTCATAATACTGAGCCCATTTTGTGTGTGTGTGTGTGTGTGTGTGTGAAGAAAAATAAATTGTCTTAAAAAATGCTTTCTCTCAATTTTTACTCATGATATTTTAAAGGATTGCCTTGGGAACTTAAGCTGAGTTGACAACTCTTAATTCGGTTCTCTCTCCATGGAGAACACTGCCATCCCTAAATGGTAGTGATGTTAGAATTGCTGAATAAAAGCTTTGACTGAACCAGACAGTGACAAACAGTGAGTTTAATAATGGAGATCATCACCAGGCATGAAAGAAACTTGACAGCAAATCACTGTGCTGGAACACGCACCGCTAAGAATCCCCCAGGCACAAAGGCTACATCGTCTTTACTTCGTTTCCCTCTTTTAGAATAAAAGTTTTGACCATTTAGAATAAAGGAGCCAATCATTTTTCCAAATAGAAATTAGTAGGCCTGACAAACTATTTTAGACTTTCTTCTATTTATACTTACTAAAAACACCCTTGCTTCTTTATTCTTTATTAATTCTTTCTTTAAGGTAAGGGGAGACTCCCTCTCAGCTTGTGTGTGTGTGTGTGTGTGTGTGTGTGTGTGTGTGTGTGTGTGGTTTGTAGTGCTTGTAAGAGAAATCCTTGTTGTGTAACCTAGAACTTTCAATCCTCCTGCCTCAGCTGCACCAACTCCAATCCCAACTAGCTTTGACAAATAGCTTAGATTCTTCCATTCTGAGTGGTTACAAGTCCAACTTGTGATAAATGTGTAAGCAGATGTAACTCATGAGCCCACTGTAACTTTATATTTCAAAGTTGTTTGCTGGTATCTAAAACTGCTTAGCTTTGCAGCTCTGAGTTAACAGAGTTGACAATTTCTTGTCCAATAGCCGTGTACTGAAGATTGTCAAGAAAGGAGGGTTGGTGCCTAGCATCCTTCTACATATTTTCTACTGATTATAAGATAGAAACACACTCAGAAAATTACTTCTTGTGTGTACCACATGATGATCTTGAAATCAACCCAGAACGAACACTCTAGTCTCTGAAGAGGCTGCTGTGTATTCTCATTGGGTTTTACTGCAGATATGGAGTCGTCTGCATAATAATGTTTGCTGTCACACTTAAGAACTCTATTCTGCTGATGCTAGTTAAAGTGGCTAACTAATCCAAATTTGCATTTTCAAAATAGGAGCTTTGCAGTGTTTGGCAGCTTTTTATGTAAGAAGTGCTTAGATATTATTAGTGCAAAGAAAGAAGACACAACAGAGATAGTCCGAGAAGTAATAGACATACACACTAGCCTTTGGATCACACAGAGGAGTTTGAAGCCCTTTTCTTGTCTTTTTGCTGTTAATGTACTCTGGTTCATGCATACCAGCGAGCTTTATTAAGTCACAGAGCTGTAGTCACCAATGGAGTAGTATTAATATAAAGCATGCTGATGAGAAATCGAGTTGGGCATATCATGGTGAAGCTTAGCTAGTGCCCTGGATTTGCCTCCTCGTGCACTTGGGCATTTTCTGAAGAGGGGTGGTGCTCTGATTAGGGGTTTTGTCAGTCACTCAAATAACTAGATAGCCTACGCTGTGGAAATAGGACCAAGAAAACTCTGTGAAAAGTGCAACGCAAGTGCCTGCAAGTCACGCTCACCCCCATGCCAAGCCTCTACAGATTGAGAAGACATCCCATGTAAGTGCCATCGTCTTGCACGCTGCCAAGTCGAGGTCTGTTGGGACGACCCAAGTCAGTCCAAGGGCCTTCGAGGAAGCTTCATCGCATATCATTATTTAGACCTTTCTCAAAGGGTTGAAGGCTTGTAAAAATTACTACAGCTCCTGTTTCTCTTCCTCACTGCTTGATTTAATCCAGAGTTCATCAACAGGCAGGCACACCAATGAATGTCTTTTACTTTAATGAACAGAGAAACCACATGGAAACAACAGCTCAACAAAACTCACATTGTGTCAGGAAAGCACAGGAACAAGTTCCATGGTGGCCTACATGTGGATCAGATTCTGTCCTAGGATGTGGGCTATGGAGTGTCACAGATTATAAGACTGTAGGTCTTTTGTTTGTAAAGCCATGAAACTCGTGTGTGTGTGTGTGTGTGTGTGTGTGTGTGTGTGTGTGTGTGTGTGTGAGGGGGGGGAGCACTCATACATACCTGGTGTATACACACATTCCTATGCAGGTGTACAAGCCCCGATACCTGCAAAGAGGCCAGTAGAAGATGTCCCTATTCCACCCCTCTTCATGGTCTACCATGGAATTTTACTGGAACCCAGCACTCCCCAGAAATCCTCCCGTTTCTCCCCAGGATGCGCTGGGCTGGGATTACAGTCACATATATAACCATTCTCAGCTTTCTGGGTGGCTTCTGGGGATGTGAACTTAGGTCCTCACGCTTGTTCCGCATGTGCCCTTAGCTGCTGAGCTATGCCCCCAACCCTGTTGCAGTTCTTTTGACTAAACCCAAAAGAATGTCCAGGTAATGGGCCTGCCATGCGTTTGAGCTGGGCACTACTGGGAGAGGTTGAGGAACCTCATTGAAAAGGATACACTCGCTGCTCCTTACTCCTGAAACTGGGCAACAGAGTTTCCATTCACCACAGCAATGTATCAGTGGCCAAGGTGGCTAGAACAAAAGGCAAGGTCCTGCTGGATCTCCTGGTTGTCAACACCATGACCTTTACTTCTGTTGAAAATGGAGCCAAGGCTTCAACCCTCTACTACTTGCTCTTTTGCTCCAGTTATTCTGAAAACATCTTTAGGGTAAATCTGTGACTTTAGTGTCTATAAGGTAAAAATACGAGAGCGGATTGGGGGTGGAGCGAGCATCCTCCAGAGATAGGATCAGGAGGGTTAGACGCTTGGTTTCTATCAGAATGAGCAGCTCTTCCCCTCTCTGCTCACCCAATGGTTTCTTCTCTGTTGACTTGTGAGAGTAAATGATGGCCTAACCGTCCTTCAGGTCACCATGACTTTGCTATTCTCAAAGCAAGCCCAGTGGCTTTAAAAAACCACAACTGCTTTTCAAGATCCGTGCCGTTTACATGCCCAACAAAATCTTACAAAAATGTTGTCCTTTAAAAACTTTTTAAAAAACATTTTTGTCTTAAGCACGGTCTTCTCCATCCCAGGCTGGCCTTGAATGTGCCTGATTCTAAACTCCGAGTGCTGGGATTATCAGCATGTACCACCACACACAGCGGGCCCCCGCCATATACTGATTCTCTACCACCTGAGTTGCAAAACGCGCTGCCCTTTTCTGGCTCTGTCAAATGGTAATGTGTCCTTTGAAGTGGCTTTTCTACTTTAGTAAATACAGAAATAATATCCTTTCATTAAAAAAAAAAAAATCAGTGGATACGAGTTTCTTAGACAATTCCACCATTCCCGAGTCTATTAGAGAGGCCACGGGTATTTAGAAATGAACTAAATATTTTTCCCTTAGAAAATAATTCCCCAGGCTTCTAAGCTCAGTTAAAACCAAAATGGAAGATAGTTTCTTCCAAGGTCAGAGGTATGAACTGGAGAGAATAATGTATGTGTGTTAAGCCTTAGGCCTGAGGTGTAATATCTTACCATCATTTCTTTGGAGGAATTTTTTCCCTATCTCTTCATAGAATTCAGGATGGCCTGAAGACACCCCCCACTCCATCCCAGGAAGATCACCCTGGTTATATATGAGATTGTCCGCTAGTTTTCTATGTTGCTTTGAGGTTCCTAGAGTCTGTGGCTAGGACCGGAAGAGCCGCGCTGAGGAAGAAGGGAGTCTGCTCTGCTAGCCAGGTGATTCTCTTCCCCACTGGCGATCCGAGAGGAAGTTGCTGGCCGATACAATATGCTCCTATATGTGGGGAAGCTTTCAGAGTTAGCGCACTGTGAAGCAGCTTAGGAAAACAGAAGGCCTCTATTTGCATGGATCATGTGTTCCTGAGGCTCTGCACACAATGTCTGCTCTATCGACAGTTCTGGAAGGGATGGTGGGGGGAGTGGCTGTAGAATGAGAGTTCCTACATTCACAAGAATTGACTTTTTTTTTTTTTACAAGTGTATTTTATATTCAGGAAACTCACCTTATATATTTAAATGGTTCTCGTAGGAAGCAGAGTGGGTAAAGGAAATTGTTTTAATTTAGTTCTGTAGGTTCTGTACTTGTTTTGAATTTCTTTGTTTCTATTAGGTTAGCAGTCACTGCCTCTTTTGAGAGAGAGAGAGAGAGAGAGAGAGAGAGAGAGAGAGAGAGAGAGTGTTAGGTGCATATATTATAAAAATTAGGACCCCGAACCTCTTCCTACTTACCTTTTCTTAATATTTGCACATAACGTTAAGCTTAGTCACTCCTTAATTTGTGGAGTTGTATTAGCCATCCTTCTAATTAAGCTGGTTTTCAAAGGCTATGGCCAGCATATAGCAGAAAGGACACAGGCTGTGGCAGGTCCCTTCCCTTGGCAGAGGGTGAATCCTGCTGGGCAGGACCATGGATGGTGGTAGAGGACACACCAAAAGTAGCACGAGGGGACACAGCTGTCTCTTATAAATAACTGGAGCGCTCCCGACAGTTCCATGCCAGGGAAGCTGTAGAAACCTGCGTTTTCTGACAGTGATGACTTCATCTGTGATGTATTCAGTGAAGTCCGGTCCTGACTCATAAACCGACGCATGGTGCTAAAATATCTCCTAAATGTAATTGAGATCCCTAAAACATTCTATTCCTTGGCAAATATTTAAAGGAGGTTTCATAAAGTTTTAACCTTTTTTTTTTTTTGATAGTCTAAAATGGCTATTTTCTCATTTCTAGTTTTTAACAAGTGTCACAGATATTGATCCCATGCCAGAGACAGTAGTCACAATAACAACCCAGGTGGATGCCAATTCAATTTTTAAGGGAGAAAAATGGTCTTAGATTTGTGATCACAGGCACATAGATCTTTATAATGTTGCACTTTTATCCTAAATAGCATTTTATATAGTTCTCATACTTCCCCCTCCCATGCCAAGATTGAGCAAACTTTTAAAATCATCACTTTACTGGTCAGGGAATTTGAGATCCAGAAGAAACATGCTAAGTTTAGATTCATAATCATTTTTCAACAATTTAGTCTTGTCACTTTTAGTCAACATCATACTGAATGTCACAAGTCTTAAAGAAAACGTATATAGTTAATTTTTCCCCTAAACATTCTTTGAGATTGGCCTTTCTACCTTTATTTTCCAAGATGGGAAAAGTAAAATTTAATTTAATTTAATTAGCTGTACTGAGACTGGCTGAGGTCTGTTCCAGATGAGCTGGGTGTTGTCAGCACCAAAATCATCCTGTCGTTTGTGAGTCCTAGGGAGGCTTTATCGGCTTCTGTGATAATTGCACAGAGCTGGTTGGGGCCTGCAGCATTCCGAGGATTGTGTACAAACTAGGCACAACTTATGTAATGTGAACAGCTAAGGTATATATATATATATATATATATATATATATATATATATATATATATATATTTGTATGTATGCATATATATTCCTGGTTTCGGACAGGTTTCCTGGAGAGAAAGCAATAAAGGCTTACAAAAACATATCAGACTATCTCTGTGAGAGTGCCTTCATTATAGGTTCTGATTTATTTGTCACCTTTAATCTCCCAACATTTGGAATAAACACAAAAGATAAATATTTATGCAAATATCCAAAATTTATGCAAATATAAAATTTCCCTATTGAAACTCTTAGGATGGAGAACCAATATATCATTACGATTTGCTATGGTGCCAAGATAAACGATCACATTTCTCCTCCTGATAAAATTAAAACCAGTTGTAAATATTTTTTTCCCTATAAGATATATCTGTCACCCCAAGAGTCCTCATACATGATTTAGAGGAGGAACTGAAGCATAATTTTTAGAATATTTATTACTTTTATTCAGTTGCTTTTAGGGAAAAAAGAAATTACCGTACCTGAGCTATCTGGCTAGGAAGATGTTTCTTTATGTACCTTCTTGGGCATGATAATGTTAAAGAAACATGGTGTTAGATGTGTTAATAAGGGGCTAGGAAGATGACTGAGACAGTTACTAGGACCTGAGCTCCATCTCAGAAGCCAGGTAACAGCCAGGCATGCTGGCTTATGTTTGTAATACCAGCATTGGGGAGAGAGGAGGCTCCTAGGACTCCAGATACCACTCCAGCCCAATTGGCAAGTTCCAGGCCCATGAAAGCCTGTTTCAAGAAGACCCAAGTGCTAAGGATTAATTGCTAAGGTTGTAGTCTTAGTTACTTTTCTATTGCTGTGATAATGCAACATGACCAAGACAGCTTATCAAAGAAAGCCTTTAATTCAGGGCTTGTGCTCCCAGAGGGTTAGAGTTCATGACCATCATGGCAGGAGCATGGTTGTAGGCAGGCAGGCAGACAGGACACCATAGCAGTGGTTAGGATTTACATTTTCATCCACAAGCAAGAGGCAGAGAAAGAAAACTAACTGGTAATGACTGTGTTTTTGAAACCTCATGTGTGTGTGTGTGTGTGTGTGTGTGTGTGTGTGTGTGTGTGTATACACATATACATATATATGCTATATATGTATATAATATATATGTATTACTAGAATATATACTATATGTATATGTAATATATACGGTTTCAAAAACCTATATATTATAATATATTACAGTATATATAATATATAATATATACATATACATATATATATATAGTGAGTGTGTGTCTGTATTTTGAACTATGGTTCTGTGGCAGAAGGTATTCTTGCACTTTTACTAGAAAATGAAGAAAGTTCTTCCTGTAACTTCCCAGATAGATTCCTTGTTGACTAGAGAGAACTGTGTCTTCCTTCTCCCCAGCTTTCTCATGTGTATACATGTGTGGTGTGCACAAATGTGTGTGCACAAATGTTTGCTCATTTGTATGGTGGCCCAAGGTAAAGGTCCAGAGTCTCCCTGGGTTACTCTCCATTAGATTCTTCCAGGAAGGTTCCCTCAATGACCCCCAGAGCTGGTTGGCAAGGCCAGTCTAGCTATCATGCTCAAGGCACTCCCAATCTCTACCTTCCCAGTGCCAGAATTGCAGGTCGTAGGTCCAATTGCAGGCCCTACAAGCAGCAAGCACCTCTAAGCTGTCAAGCCGCCTCTCTAGCCCTATATCTTTTTTTCCCCTTAAACTCAAGTGTTCCAACTTTCTATATTAGATAATTTCCTTCAAAAACAGAGGTTATAGAAAGGAGAGGACTCATTCAACTCCTTGCCCACGTTCCTTGCTAGCTCTCATTTCTTAAGGATCTGATAAAAGCACTTCACTAGCTAAGAGACAGAGGAGACTAGCTACAAAGTTTCTTCTGTAGCTTGTATCCTCTCTACACGCTGAGCTCTGGGCCATTCTGGGAGGTCCTGACTCAGAATCCAGGAAGGTAACATTCCTGGGCTTGGAGCTACATTGGGAGATCAACTTCTTAGTGGGTAGAATTCCCCCTTCATCTGCTAGATGAAACTTCTTGTACTAGCACATTCTTGTGGCCTTTGGCCTTTGTTTTATTGGACAGCTCATGAACTCAGCTAGTTAGTTTTCCTCTGAATAAAAGGAGGCTGCTACTAGTACGCCATTGTACATGCTCTGGAGAAGGTTAAATAATGTAGCTAAATCGTGGGGGATTATGACTGTTCTCGACACCTTGGATCTTAGTTTGTAACCTTAATTTATTCCTCTATGTGTGGGGTAGGGGTTCACTCTTATTCTCGTGGGAAATAACCAGACAACTGCCTCCATGGTACTCTAGTGCATTTCTTAAATCTCCTCCCAGAACTCTGCTGTATATCACACAGGTAAATCAGCTGAAAACATAGGGTATTTGTATTTTTTTTAAAAATCGACCTTATTGAGACACATTCTCTTACTTACAACTTGATTTTGTCTGTTTGATTTCTACCAAGAAAAGAATCACAGCTGGGCTTAAAACAAAGAATAGAATGTGGCTTTAATTGTGCTTCAGAAAACCATTTTTAGTAACTTAGATTTTAGGTTTGTAAACCAACAGGACTTTAAACCTCTGGGGATTGCTATATAGAATTTCATACCGTGGGTGTCAGAACCCAACTCTCCATTCTTTGTTCACAATGAGACTACGTTTACTCTTTGCTTCATAGGCTGTAATTTCTAGGTTGGTGTATGGGTTTCTGTTATATAGTTGGGAGAAGAATCTAAAGGTAGACCTGTCAGGTTTTCTATTTCTCAAGTTGACCCAATGCATCAAACGTAACGTGGGGTATAGGAGTTGCAAGTTGTGTGTGATATCAGCCACGAATGAAGTGTCTAAGAACTTGATGAAGGTGTTATAAATTACAGTTTAACTTATTAGTCAAATTTATGTTTTCATTTATTGCTTCGTGCTAAAAATGTTCTTAATTGTGGTTTCATCACATATATTTTGTCCTACCAAAAATAGGACCAGTTGTTTGAAGTGGGTTAGGGTTCCAAGCCTTCTCCTTTTAAGAAATGTAAGAGCACTCCTTGGATGACATAATAAAGACCTTTCTTGAAACTAGGAAGAGTATTTTAGTCCTCTTTGTGTTTGTTTCTTTTTTCTGTCTCCTCCAACTCTTAAAGGTAACCCAGACGGGAAATTAGCATAGAACGGTGAGAGGAATTTTGACTGAAGAATAGTACTCTTTCCCACACCTGACTTTCAAACAGTGTGGGTTATTTCACTATCGTGAATCATGATTGCAAGAAGTGTAGTGAAGAAAAAACGCTTTTTTTTTTTTTTTCTGATCTGAATGGATGAGAGTGGGAGGAGGGGATAGCTGGGTGAAGAGAGCTCGGGGCCCTGCCAAGAGTGAGCAGAACCATGGGAGCTCACCAGGAGTTTCCACTCTGCCCTGTGGCCCTGGGCAGTGCTTCTTCTCACCAGCTCCTCTTGTGGGGAGCTACAGGTGCATTGGAATGTTAGCCTTTAAAAGTTTTGCCATCTTGCATTAGTAGAAAACAATTAAATTTTCTGAAGGAAGCGACATGTCCAGTGATTTCTCACTGGCATACGATGCTCTAAAAACGTGTTACCAGAAAGAATGGATGAGAGTTTTGTGACTTCCGCCGTGCAATCCCTCCAGAAAGTTATTTGTAAATTATCAGGGTTTTGTTGTTGTTTTTAAAATCAGCGCTATTGTAGTTCTAAAATGGCTGTCCCTGCCATTTTGGGCTGCAGTGTTCAAGCCTGGATGCTTGAGATAGATAGAAGTAGGCAGATAAGAAACCAATACCGTGCCACCTGTCCCCCCTATTGGCAGCTGCAGCCGGGTCATCGATCACCAATTACTTTGTCCCTCCACTTGCTGGCCTGCAGGCTTCGCAGCTGGGGCTTTACTTTGTTCTTTGTTTGGAAGTGTTACTTCTAATTATGGTAGAATGCCAGTGACGTCTAGGCTGCTCCCCGCTGTGCACTTGCCCGAGGTTCAGGACACCCTCCTCGCTCTGCAGGAAGCCTCTTTTTTTTTTTTTTTTTTTTTTTTTGCCTTCTTTGACCCTAACTCCCCTTTGTCTCCCCTTGTGCTTCCTTGCAGAACTCCAAGATGGGAGGCAAGCTGAGCAAGAAGAAGAAGGGCTACAATGTGAACGACGAGAAGGCCAAGGACAAAGACAAGAAGGCCGAAGGCGCGGGCACCGAGGAGGAGGGGACCCCGAAGGAGAGCGAACCCCAGGCGGCCGCCGACGCCACCGAGGTCAAGGAGAGCGCGGAGGAGAAGCCCAAGGACGCGGCGGACGGCGAAGCCAAGGCGGAGGAGAAGGAGGCCGACAAGGCGGCGGCCAAGGAGGAGGCGCCCAAGGCCGAGCCCGAGAAGAGCGAGGGCGCCGCGGAGGAGCAGCCCGAGCCCGCGCCGGCGCCCGAGCAGGAGGCGGCCGCGCCCGGGCCCGCTGCGGGCGGCGAGGCCCCCAAGGCCGGCGACGCGGGCGCCGAGAGCACGGGCGCGGCCGACGGCGCGCCCCAGGAGGAGGGCGAGGCCAAAAAGACTGAGGCTCCCGCCGCCGGCCCCGAGGCGAAAAGCGACGCGGCCCCGGCGGCTTCAGACTCTAAACCTAGCAGCGCGGAGCCCGCGCCCTCGTCCAAGGAGACGCCCGCCGCCTCCGAGGCGCCCAGTTCCGCGGCCAAGGCCCCCGCGCCCGCCGCGCCTGCCGCCGAGCCCCAAGCCGAGGCACCCGCCGCCAGCTCCGAGCAAAGCGTGGCCGTCAAAGAGTAACCGGGACAGCCTAGCCAGAACCGACGCCACTCGCAAACGACCTGTCTCACGCTCTCTCTGTCTCTCACTCTGTCCTCTCTCTGTCTCTCTATCCTATACTAACTTGTTTCAAATTGGAAGTGAGGATATGTATTGCCCAAGGGATTAAAAAAAAGAAGAAAAGAAAAAAAAATAAGAGGATGTGTCCCATCAGGGGAGGGAGGGGGCGGGGAGAATCCAAATAGTATTTTTGTGGGGAAATATCTAATATACCTTCAGTCAACTTGATCAGTCAGTCCTGGATTTTAGAGATCATTGTCTGAAAGTACATCATCTGTTCCTGAACCGCTGTCCCCTAGGCTCCATCCTTTAAAAAACCCCAGCGCAGGAGGCATCTCCTGCAAGGCAGCTGGGGAGGGAGGCGTTTGATTCTGCCCACAGGGCCAGTGCCAAGGCAATCAGATCTTTATGAAAGCAGTATTTTCTGTGTTTCCTTTTTAATTTACAGCCTTTTCTTATTTTTGGTATTTTTTTAACGTTTGTGGATGAATGCCAACTTTCAGACAGAGCCCACTTAGCTTGTCCACATGTATCTCAATGCTGACCCTCCATTCTTCCTCTCCAGATATTTTTGGGAGTGACAAACATTCTCTCATCATACTTAGCCTACCTAGATTTCTCATGACGAGTTAATGCATGTCCGTGGTTGGGTGCACCTGTAGTTCTGTTTATTGGTCAGTGGAAATGAAAAAAAAAAAAAAAAAAAAAAAAAAAGTCTGCGTTCACTGCAGCTCCAGTTTTCTTCCATCTGTGTCTCAGACACCAACACACCACCCATTGGAAAATGGAAAAAAATAAAAAAAATAAAAAAATGTACAATGGATGCATTGAAATTATATGTAATTGTATAAATGGTGCAACAGTAATAAAGTTAAACAATTAAAAAGTAAAAATGACTCTTGGCTTTCTTTTCCCTCTCCCTTTTGGTAATGTAGGTGTTTTTCCTGAGTACAGTTGAATGAAGGTAAGATGTAGGAGCCTCAGTGTTCTTGACTAGTATCCTTATAAACAAAACACCCCAAACAGTGGAACCCATGTCAGTTATCCCTAAGATGAACAGGAAAAACATCTAAGGATTCACACCCAACCGTGGTGATGGTGTGATTATTAATGCTTTAAAAGAGCAAATATTGTGAATAAAATATTAAATGACAACTGAGAGCTGAGTTTAGAAGGCTGGGAAGAATATTATAATCTTTTAGAAACATCCTATGTGTATAAAGTGTGAAGCCATGGGCCAGCATCTATGCTTGCCCTGTCTGCAGGCGATTGGGTAGCAGAGGAAAGCAAGGGCCCAGAATGCCATAATGGGATAACACCCAGGAGAAAGCTGCTAGTAGCTTCCACCTTACCCAGACCTTGCTTGCTTTGGCTTCAAGGGAACATAAACTTGGATTCTGTAAGACAAGATCCCTTTGATAGCTGAAATATGTAGAAGTTTGTGCACATGCCAGGTAGCAATGTATACCACAGGCAGATGTGCTAAGCCGTCACCCCTTGATGACCTCATTAACAGAATAGTGACTGTTTGTGTGTTCCCCTATGCCACACATGGGGAAGAGGCTGGGGAAAGGTGGCTTTTGTACAGACTAGGCATGCACATCATTCTTGAGTGTAAGAAAGGAAGTGATTGTCTCTTGAATCCGAGAGAGTAACTTGGGTGTTTTCCAATCCGATACTGGAAACCACTTTAAAAAAGAAAAAAAAGAGAAAAAAGGAAAAAAGAAACTTAGCCACTGCAAAGATTTCTCAGACCTGAATCAAAGAGATGCCCAGAAAAATAAATAATTGGTTCATCTTTTAGAGTGTCACATAGTTTCTGGTAGAATTTGTGAAGGTCATGAAATGCACATGATCCTGTGGCTCTGAATCAGCCTAGCTCCATTCCAGTGGGGTACACAAAGACGATAGAGAAGCCCTCTAGATATTTTCTGAGTATCTGGAATCAGTACCACACCTGGAGAGGCAGAAATGGTGGAGTTGGACTAGTTAATGTACTTTCTGAGTTCAGGCCATGCCCATGATCTTGTCTAGCTCTTGGGGCTCTTGTTTTTGTAATGAAATGATTTTGAACTCTTAATGCTTGACAGCACAGCACACATGAATATGTAAAAGCCTTAACCACCAGCCAACTATATAAGGTAAGGCAAACAGCAGGGAATATCCAGAGCACGCACAGTTGTCCTCAAATACATAAAATCATGCGGAGGCAGGGTTTGCGTATTTTGGAGGTGACAGAGTCAACAAACTGGAAGCCGTGTATAAAATTTCAAATTATCTTTATAGTGAAAAAGACTTATTTTTGAAAAATGAATTAAATTTATCAACTACTGCAAAGTAGTTATGAATATTAAATGCCACTCATTTATTGCAATAAAACAGGCTTTGGTAGAAGTAGTATTTAATAGACTTACTTTCTTCTCTTACCATTTTAATTAAAATACTCACAGGATTTGGGGTGAGAAGAACCCCCGGGGGCTCTCAGGATAACGTTTACCATTCACAGTCATTGCATGGAATAAGTAAAATAAGGTGATACACTTCAGCTTATGCGTTGAAGGATGTGGCATAATTAAAACCCGAGCTACATCTAGTCATTTAGTTCCTAACTGTTATGTATTCGAGCAAATAAAGAGACATGGTCACCACCACACAGAAGATATCATTTCAACATGATCAAAATATATGACTTTTACCTTTGTCATCCTTTAAAGACCCTAACCATGTAGTTTGAAACTTATTTATATTCAGCAGAAAGCCCAGAACGTGGAAAAATGACTGTCTCCGCCAGGGAGGGAACAGCGTTGGATAATCACATTAATTTGGGATTAGCCTAGGTCATCCCCTCCTTAAAAATGACCCGAAGTGAAGGCCTAGCAGTGCATGGGCTTCACTAAGGTGGGCGCATCTGAATGTTTTCTGAAGACTCAGTGACTCTAGGGCTCACATTTGTTGGGCGCTGGCCTGTATCTTGCAAAGGGGAACATGAATTCGGATTGAAACGAATGTTTCCAAGGTTGTAGATTTGTCCTTCCTCTTTGGAGGTCCTACCTCATAACTGATGCTCTCTAAATGCTGGAAATTGTGCCATGCATCCTGGGATGGTTCGATATGACCTCAGGCCTGGAGGGGGTCATCCTTAGGTAACTTCCAGCCATCAAGGAAGAGGGCTCTTGGAAGAGTGTCGAGAGCATCCTTCATTCTTTATGGGGCTCCTTCTGCTTACTGGAGTCAAGACGCAGGCTGGGAGGGCAGGAAGAACGTGGTTCTCAACTACCTGACATGATCTAGACCTTGTCTGGCTGCCTATGCCCAGGTTATGGATTGGTACCCTAAATCTGCTTTCACAGAGCATCCTGGAACTTTAAGCTTCATTGAGGGAAACACTATAGCATCCTGGGACTCGAGTTCCTTACCGAGGCAGACAACGGAACAATTAAAGTGCGCCCCCCAATTGGCTTGAAGGGAGCATCAGTTTTATATTATTCCTTCTAGATGTCAGTTTGACATGCAGCGAAACTTACCAATTTATTTTTTATTTTTATTTACATCCCAAACACTGTCCCCCTCCCAGAGGCCCTCCCGCATCTCCCCTTCTGGTCTCGCCTCTGAGACGGTAGGGCCCCCTAAGCACCCCTCCCCCCCAAACATCAAGTCTCTGCCCAAAGTAGGCACATCCTCTCCCACTGAGGCCAGACAAGGAAGCCCTGTTGGGGAACTGGATACCACAGTCAGGTTACAGCTTTAGGGATAGCCTCGCCCCCAGTTATTAGGGGAAGGGTTACCTGGAGACTGAGCTGCACATCTACTACATAGGTCCCGGGCCCTCACTCCATTCAGCCCGTGTGTGTTCTTTACTTACCAGATTTTTAATTTTGGCATTATTTTAGGATTGGTGAGATCTATCACCGTCATTTAGATTCAGTCCAGCCTTTGGCAGTAACACTGCAGGTGTATATGACTTGATACCTATTTTAACTAATTTGCACTATATTGAAAACTGGATTCTAAGGGAACAATCTTAAATATGTATCATGGTGGCATCATTAGTAGTTTTGGGATTCATACCAGGAGGTTTTTTTTTTTTTTTTTTTTTTTTTTTTGACACAGTCTTACTATATAGTCCTGGCTGGCTTGAAACTCATCATATAGACCAGGCTGGTTTCGAGCTCACAGAGATCTGCCTGTCTTTGCTGCCCAAGTGCTGGGACACCCCCCCCCCCCCCCCGCAGCTGATGGAGCAGTAGAAAGGGAAATAGAGCAGGTGTCCGGGACCTTTGGTATGTCATCAGTTTTGAAATAAGCCATTCTTCATCCTGAGATTATATGCTCTCTGACTTCTTAATGACAACATTGTCAGTGGTATATGAAACCTCAGAGGCCGGGGGCTGGCCAGGTTAGTACACTCCTCCTCAGTTTGTGTTCAGGTTACTGCGAGCAGTTCCCACTGCGGAGCAGCGAGCTTCCAAGCACACCTGCAGTCAAGGCGATTCCTAGAGGGAATCTCATTGGGAAAGAACGCGAGTACCATTGCTTTTGTGAACACACAGCACCACGGAGTACACCTTGTGTCTCACCTGCCCACGACATGCAAATATCACATTTCTTTCTTTCTTTCTTTTGTTCCAAAGTAATTTTATATTTCCCCTGAGTTTTCTCCCCTGGATTCAGGAAATTCACTTTTAATGCTACATATAAATCAACTGACATTATCTAACTTCTTTTATTTTATTTATTTACTTATTTTTTACTTCCCTCAGGTCAGTGTGTTAAAATGCCAGGAGGTAAGGGGCAGATTAGCCTGCCCAGACTTGGAATCATTTAGGGAACAAACACTCACTCTTGCTTTCTTTCCTTCAGCTTTGCCTGCATCTTCCAAGATTTAAAGGACTAAAGCTTTCTCAAGAAAATGGGGCCTTCACATTTATATATATACATATATATAAATATATATATAAGTATATATATATATATATATATATATATATATATATATATATACTCTATTAACCAATTTCAAATAATAGTTAAAATGAGACATTTTTAGTTTCAAGCTTCCCCATATGTAGGAACAACCTTAAACCAATTTAATTTATTTATATATTTGTTTGACTTCAAAAATGATGTAGATATTTTGATAAACAAAAAGTCTAAAATCCTGAAGTCCAAACACTAGAAAGGAAGGTTCTGCCTTGGCAACCTCACCGTCTTTTTGCCTTCTAAACTGTGAGTTTATTCAAATAGAAAATGTTTGATTAGGCACCAAAGACTCCTGGCTGGCAGTGGAATGCTAAAACCTTGACTTAGTGTAGCTAAGAGTCACATAACCTGAAATCCAGCTACATAACGACAAGTGTTACTCAAAGAAGAGAAAGAAAAGAAGGCACCTGTTTTGCCTTGAGGAAAGTGAATTGACTTGTGACATGCTTTCCATAACAAAAGAAGTGGGGGGTGGGAGTCTGGTGAAAAAGAGAAGAGAGAAATTCCTGAGCCTTCCATCTGAAGAGAAAGCAACCCTGTTAATGGAAAGAAAGACTATGCTTCAGTATTTCACCGACAGAAACGGTCCAGTTTTGAGTTTTGCCGAGCAAAAGATGGCATGCCTCATTACAAAAGCTTTTTGTACAGGTTTGGGAAATTGGACTTGACAGATGAACCCCATTAAAAGCAACGACTCTAAGTTTTCTTAGCAGCACTGAGCAGTCGCAGTCCTACTCAGCCTCAGCGCAGACATCCAAGAATAGAGCTTGCTCTCAGCCGGAACCACCCACTTCAGCACTGAAGTCTGACTAGTATGCAAATTCCCCAGAGGGGATTTAAAAAAAAAATTTTTTTAAAGCTAAGAATAATAGAGACTGTATTTTGCTTGCTATCTATTCAGCTGCTTTCTTTTCCAGAAGCTGAAACTGCCTTGGCATTCAGAGCAAATTCTAGCTTTCCAAAATAGATACACACACACACACACACACACACACACACACACACATACACATATGCACACACACACATGCACACACAAATGCAGACACATGCACATGCGCACGCGCGCACACACACACACACAATCCAAGATATCCCCAACAATATGCCAGCAAGAAGATAAACTACTAGAATACATATAAGGAGACATTTCTGAGGCTAGTCGGAACTTCGTTATAACAAATTTGTCTTTTATTTGTTGCTTACTGTTCTCTCTCTATTTTGCTGAAGGTTTTACCTTTTGTTGGATAATCATGTCCCATTTACTCCGCTTGTCTGCCACAGGGCTACAGGCTTACATTGGATTAGGATGATAAAAAAGGTTTAAACACCTCACGTGTATCATTCTTTACACAACTATTTACTTTTATTTTATGTGCATGGTTGTCATGCCTGCATTTATATGTGCACCCATGCTAGCCAGAAGTGGTATTGAATATCTTGGAACTAGGGTTGTGATTGGTCACGTGGGTTTGGGGAATTGCACCTAGGTTAATCTGCAAAAGAGTACTTTTCACCGTAGAGCCATTTCTCCAGCCCAGATGTGTCATCTTAAATACAATTCAAGTGTGCCATCCCTCTGGCTTTGCGGAGCCTTTATACTTGGTTTGTTCTGGACGTTCCTCAGCACTAAACTCATTGGTCTATCCTCCTTCTCCTAGGTGAATTCATCTGTAAGAATAATGGGGAGATTAATGGAGGATTATTCAGAATGTAAGGGAATTCAAAATGGTCCCCACATAAGAATGCTTTTCAAAAAGATTCTAGAAGGTTCTACCACAAGCTGTTTCCAGAAGGAAGAGAAGTGGTCCTTAAATGCCACACCATTTGGTTCAAAAGAAATCTTTGTCTGGCTGGGCTTAGAGGCTTACATTTATAATCCCAAAGTTTAGAAGGCAGGATCTCCAAGTGCCAGGCAGGGACTACAGAGCAAATTCCAGGCCAGGACTACAGTGTGAGACCCTGGGGGGAAATCTCTGACATATTAAAATGAAGAAATCTATCTCGTTCCTGAACCGTATTCCTGATTCTGCAGTTCTTACGGAAGGCAAGGAGCGGGGTCCAAGCTGGATGAAAAACCCTTATCTGGGGTTCAGGATGTACAGCAATGACATTCACAAGATTCAGAATCAATCTGAGTTCTGTGTATTGGTCTAAGATTTTAAGAAAATCAGTTAATATCTCTGAGAGGCACATCATCAAAAAAGTGGAAAAAATAGTAACGTAGTTGCTAGAGATATTTTTAGCAAGGCCTGGGTCATGGTACACAGTCGGCCCTCCATATTTATGGACTCTGTATCTGTACATTCAACCATCCAGGAACTGGAAATATTTTTTAAAAATTCTATCTGGCCGGGCAGTGGTGGCACACGCCTTTAATCCCAGCACTTGGGAGGCAGAAGCCGGTGGATTTCTGAGTTCAAGGCCAGCCTGGTCTACAGAGTGAGTTCCAGGACACCCAGGGCTACACAGAGAAACCCTGTCTCAAAAAACACCAAAAGAAAAAAGAAAAAAAAATTCTATCTGTACTGAATATGCACAGACTTTTTTCTTGTCTCTAGTACTTATATCCTGCACGGTGACAACTACGTATATGCGTTAGCATTGACAAGTAGTCTAGAAAAGATGGGGCATATATAGGCAGGTGCACATTGGCTGTGTGTGCATAGTAGGCATGTTATATAAGGGACTTGAGTATCCTTGTATTTTGGCCTCCATGGCGATCCTGGAACAAACCTCCTAAGAGTTTGGAAGCTACTCTACAGGAAGCTTTGGTTTCATTAAAGAGTTGAGACCAGGGCTGGCAAGATGGCTTAGTGAGTAAAGGCACTTGCTGTCAAGCCTGATCCTCTCAGGTTGAACCCTGGGACCCACACAGAGAAAGCAGAGCACCACCTCCTGTAAGTCGTCCTCCATCTTGCTACTGAGCCCTGCCATGTGCTCCCACATCAAGCACAATAATAAGTGAGTACATAAGTAAATGTAATGAAGCATTGAAAAGTGCACACAAAGCTTTGTCCTGGCCACTTACTTTATAAAGGAGAATTTAATGGAAAGACAGTAGTTAATATTTTCTTCAAAGTATAGTGAAAAGGCCCATGGAATTGAGACATGCATACCTAAGCGGGCAAACTTTGTGGGAAATTTTAAAATAAGCACAACATAGAGAAAGTGTTGTTTCAGGGGACATGAAAATCCAAGATGGTTTTTCCGAGAATGTTATAATCACATTGCTGAGATGAGACATAACTCAGAGAATAACAGGTTACCTTTGCATGGTGGGGGGGTGAGGGTATCGTTGAAATTCTTTACTTCCTTCTTACCTCTGTGGCCAGGAGACAGGTCTAACTTCTCTGAGCCTCATGCTTGCCTAAGAAGGATGAGCCTGCCTGGAGACCTTGTGGCCTGAGATTGTGCTTCTTCCTGCATTCTCTAAACACCCCCTGGTCGTCACCAACTCCCACACTTGCTTCCAGAATGCATGAGCAATGGAGGCTGGGATAATTCTCTTTATCTCCATTAACCTCATTTTAAGAGGGAAATCTCACTTCTTGCTGTTTACTCATTCTCTCTATGTGACATTTTCATATGCTAGCTCTCCTAACGTGGTCCCTGTTGTTTCACTAGCTCACTGCCCGCTCCCCACCAAAACCAAAACAATAAACAAACAAACAAAACCAAAAGCATAGCTGTGGTCTGCCAGTAGCTGGCAGCCATTGTACCACGTCAGTTCCTAAAACCTAATGAGCATGGCCATTGAATACAGAACCCTCTCTTTTGGAGTTCAAGATGGAAGTCACCTCAAATCCTCCACATACATGACTTCCAAGGATTATAAAGGTAAGATGTCTAAAGGCAAACTTGTAATTGCCTTGGATTTTCCCTCGCAGTCTCCTGAGGCTTACCACTGATGATGTCATCCTGCAGAGAAGCAATTGAAATATCCACTCTACCCTTGATTTGCCTTTTTTTATGCTTCATAGCCCACGGGTCTGGGACTGTCACCTCCTTGACAAGAACTGTCATCTACATGACCATTAGGACTACATGACCACTAGGCTTCTTGCAGCTGTCTAGAGCTTCTCTCTTGCTCAGATGACAGCAAGTACTTCCTCCTAACTTCTCAGCTGCAGTACTCCCCATTAGCTAAGATTTTCTACAAAACAGCCATTTCCACCTTGCTAAAGTAGAATGTGATGTTCAACACTCCACACATACACAGTTATCTACACATACTCTCTCTCTCTCTCTCTCTCTCTCTCTCACATACACACACACACACACACACACACACACACACACACACACACACACGCACACACACACACACACACACACACACAGCTTCAAACCTTCAACTAGTTCTGTGTTTCTCAGAGGAAGAGCTAAGGCCTGTCAGAGGGACCAATGGCTCCCAGGTACTTACAGGCTCATAGGACTATGCTTTAAAACCTTTAAGATAATGAGAGAAAAGCACTAATTAGACCAGGAGCTCTAATGAGTGAGATCTTGTGTGACTGACCAGGTCTCATAGCCAGTAGGCTGGTCCTCCCCTCCCATTCTCAATGGGACCTCCCTTTCACCCCTTCTTCATTGTCTGATGTCATCTCTGATACTATCTCCGTCCCTTTGCTTTGGCTACCGGTGCCTGTGGCTTCTAGCTGTGCTCTGACGTGCACTCTGCAGGTGCTGGGCTGCCTTTAGGCCTTCATTCTTGCCAGTCATCTGTCTGGAGTTTTCCACAACCCTACTTCCTCCACGATTTCACTCCTTGCAACCAAGGCCATTATTCCTGACCACCTTCTTTACACCGCCACCCACCACCAATCACATTGTGACGAGACAGCATTTTGCAGGACATAATGACAGCATGCAGGCAGTGAGAGAAGTGCTGGGTCTGGGGAGAGAAAAGACAAACATTATGTGCTCCCTGGTGGTGAAGCAAGATGTTGTCCATGATGATTTTGACACGGGCACGGGATCATGATGAAGGACATGAAGATGAGACTCTGGAAGTCTCATTAAAGACTGTGAGCCCTGCACCTAATGACCAGTATTTGACTTACAAGGCGTTAGTAGAGGGTGACTAAATGGATAGTAGAATGGTCTTACCACGCTTCTGAGAAGAGTGGTGACTTTGTGCTCTGCAGAGATTGATCTATCTTAATGAGAAGAAAGGAAGGAGTCCCTTATTTTCTCAAAGATAGCCTTGGCTTTGTCTTAGTAGACACAGCAAGCTGGCTTTCAAACTCCACACACAGGGATGAGCCTATTTCATATTTCCTAGGTCATTTTGCTTCCTTGTCTTCACTGTCCCTTTGCCCACACTTAGAAGATGCTAGGTAAGTTCTGGTTTGAAGCTTGTCTCCAATGCTTTACAGCTCAAAGACCTTGAGAAAGCCACTTAACTTCTTTTGAATTTATCATCATTATCTGGAAAACAAGAGTAATAATGATTTAGTTCATAAAGTTGTCATCAGAACCAAAGGGCAGACTTGATCGAAAGCACAGTATGCGGGACATTGTAAGAGATTAAAGAAAATGGACAGTTGTGGTACTCCCCCCCTCTGGCTGCACTAAGCTGTGTCCAGCCCACCCCACTCTCCTCACTATGCCCTGGACATTTCCCCCACCCCTGGAACTCTTTTCCTTCTTGTTACTCATCTCTGAATGCCATCCTTCACACATCCCAAGTGTCTGGAACCGCCTACTCATTCTCTTTCTGTCCTTGGTCATGTCCTGAGCCGGAACTAAGGGGCAACCACTCCAGTGTTCTCTTCGATCACACAAAACTCCCCTTTATCAATCACTGGTGTTCCTTTTTTTTTTTTTTTTTATTTATTTTTTTGATATTTTATTTACATTTCCGATGATTCCCCTTTTCTTTAGAAACCCCGTGTCCCCTCCCCCACCCCCCCACAGTGAGGGAAA
>CM052716.1:13000785-13061163 GCA_028551405.1 Uromys caudimaculatus
GCAGAAAGCGGGTTGAGCTTTTCTGTGTTCCTGGTGAGCTGTGGGGCGTGTCCTTGGCCCTCTGCTGGGTCTTGTGATCTCCGGCGAGGGATCTTTGTCCCGGTGCTGATCAGGTGTGGGGCCCTGTGGCCCAAGCTGAGGTTTCCCTCACTGGTGTTCCTTAATCACGGGCTGTGAGTGCTCTGGAGCTGGGAGCGCCTGGAATTTCTTATCCCCAGTGCCTTGAACACTACTGTACACTAAACATTTTAAATGTATCACCTGAGCTTATGTTCTATGACTTATCTTTTCTCTCCCAAACACACTTGGCCTTTAAAAGGAGCAGAAACTTTAAGTCAAAACAACTCTCAGTGTTCAAATTTCAGGTACTAGAGAAAATTTGGGGGGAAAAAGAAGGCTCCTACTCTGAGTGTCCAGGTCATAGCACTGTTGGTGGGGACAACCCAGAACCTTGACGTTGAATTATCACTTTGAACCATTTTTGACTTTGTTAATGAACCATCCTATATCTTAATAATGCAATGTTTACCTTATTAATGAATTTAGAATTTCATATCATTGACACAGGAGATATGAATGCTTCATTCTAGCATTATAAATGAAAAAATGCAAGGAATTTCAGATTGGAGATGAGGTGTTGGGTGGATTTCTCCATTGTGCTCCTAGAACCTGAGTTGCCTATGGATCTCCAAGTCTTCCCAAAGCGCTGGACAGGAATTGAATGTCTTATATGATCTTACTGAAAAGACTTTGTCATTGAATTTAAACATGGATAAAATAAAAACAACTAAAATCTTTTTGTCTACTATAGCACCCCAGCGAGCCTGCCTCTGTATTTTAATTGTATTTTAGTAACTTACACAAAACACAAAAAATGTTACAATTATATGGTAGTTAAAAAAAACTTTATTATTATTATTATTATTATTATTATTATTATTATTATTATTTGTGTGTGTGTGAGTGTGTGTGTGTGTGTGTGTGTGTGTGTGTGTGTGTGAGATGGGTGAAGGTGTGGGCCCTGTGAGTGCCATGAACTCACAGAGAGATCAAGGAACAACTTTGGAGATCAGGGAACAACTTTGTGGAGTCAGTTCTCTACCTTTACATGGGTTCCAGGGATGGAACTTAGGTCCACAGGCTTGCATGGGAAGCAATTTACCCATGGAACCATCTCTCTGGCCTCTCTGTTGCATTCCGAATGGGGGAAAATATTATTATTATTCACAAGCAGGCTTAACTGTAATGTTTATAGCATCAAGAAAATAACCTGTGCACGATCATAAATTATGTAAGATGATTTTATTTTAAACATACATGTATTTCCTCCATTTAAATGGGAAGTTCAGCTAGCTTTGCTGTGGATCTAGTTTGATTGACACTTCCTTATAACTTGTAATTTCTGTCTCTAAGGAAAGATCTGGACTTAGCTCTGGCTCAACTTGGACTTGACTATCTTTAATCTTGACTTCTTTTTTGTTCGCTTTGGTTTTGAAAGCCTACCACCTCATCCCACCTCATCCTGATGCTCATATTTATGCCTGTTGAACCTCTCCAGGCGAGATCACTTACCGTCTTTCTGATTCAAATGTCCTTCCATTCTTTTTTTCTATCTCCCAGTTCCCATAAGGAGGTCCATACTCAGATGCAGAAGCAGTTTCATATTAGCTCCAAGCTACCATTCAAATGCAAGAAGAGCAAGCCAAAGTATTTCTCTCTCTCTCTCTCTCTCTCTCTCTCTCTCTCTCTCTCTCTCTCTCTCCCTCTCCCTCTCCCTCTCTTTCTCTCTAACAATTTTGTTGTATTTTACCTAAAAGTACCCTGGCTTTTTAAACTTTAGATCATGGTTCCATATTATTCCTTGAGTAAGTTTAAGGATGACAGAAAAGATAATTTTGTTTGAGCTTTAAGGACTTAAGGGAATCAAGATTCTGGAGTACTAATAGCAGGCAGAATGCTACAAACAGCAGGCTTACAAAGAACCAGTCCCCTAAAAACTAGAAAATCAAGAGCAGACGTTGGCAAACCATATAAGCACCCAGTCAGCAGGCCAGGTCAAAGGAGAGACCTTTGTGACTTCTAAAGCGGAAGATCTGGTTATATGTCCACTTCACTCTGGTGACCTCAGCTTCCAGCTGTCTGCCAGGCCTCATTTTGGCTTTTGGCGTCTTCCTAGTCCTTGAGGGTTTTTTCCTGAGTCAGTGAACCTTACCTTACTTCAGCTGGGTTTCTCAGTGTTGGTTAGCTAAACAAGAGAAAATGTTACTGCTTCTGGTGGTAGTGGTGGGGGGGTATTTAAAGACAGCTGATGATAATTATGGAGGAGCCTTCTCTATATACTTTTCCAAAGTTTTAAAAAATTACACCAAAGAGGTAAATGGGTTAGTATATAGCTCAGAGCATTTATGCATATAGATCACCTGGAACTTTTGTTAAATTTCTGATTCTGATTCAGTGAGATTGAGGTTGGCCAGAAGATTCATATTTTTAGAGATTTCATAGGGGGTGTTTTGTTGTTGGTCCTTGCTTCATTTCAGGTAATTACTATTATTCTACACAACTAGATGTGATCTTTTTCTGAAAATGTCTGTCAGAGGCGCATGTCTAATTGTCCTGGTATGATGCCTACAAAGCAGTACTGTATTGTATTGTCTATATTTGAATGATTGATAATCTTAAGTTGAAATGGATGTTGCCTATTTTCCAAAACATTATCCCCAAATGACAGCTTTTGTATCTTCAATTATTTGTAGAGTTATTATTTTCTTTACCGTAAACATGACTGACATCAACCCCGTACATGACACATCTACACAGGACTGTGGTAGAAATGGGCTCAAATGAAAGCTTCATAGCTTTAAGTTGCCCCCCAAAAGGAGAGCTTATAAAATGCTTGGTTTTTCCAAGTCTTTATCTTTGAGCACACTTCTCGAAGGGAAGAGATTAAAATAAATTCCTTGTCTTTGAAGATACACTTATTCACAGCCCATCCATTGTATTTAGAAGCCAGGGTAGTTGGTCTCAAAAGCTCATTCCACGCAAGAATCAGAAGATCACACTAGCACTCCTCCTGGGTTCCTTTCCTCCTCACTGTACTCTGAGAAGACTCTGTTCCCACATATGTATCCTTGTTCCCTGGGTAAGGGACCAGTCCTCATCTCAGGGAGCTTGGTGACTATAGAAGTCCAGCACTGAAGTTAATTAGGGCACTGGCTTTGGCTTGTGACACAGTCTATCCCTCAACCCCACTTAGAATCGGGAATACATCCCATAATCTATGCCCTTCCCCTCAGCTTTGGTTCTCCAGAATTGAATTTAATCCAGACCTGCTCATCTTTCATTGAGTCTGCTTCTTGGTCCTTGGCCCATTGCCAGTAGAAGGGTTCCATCTGCAGCTAACTAAAGCTTCTAAAATTCTGTTCAGACACTGCCTAAAAATTCAACTTTTATCTGTTTCAGGATACCTTCCCTCAAGACCCTTACAGATCCATACATCCAATAACACTGAGGAGGCTCGCCTAGATTGGACATAGTTTGTCAAATTCTGCAAATCTGACATTTTGCTTTCAGACTTGGCTCTATCCCTTATTTGGTAGGAACTGGGAGGCTGAAACTCTCCATGTTATGGGGTTGATCCACATCTGGGTCTACTTCCTCCATTACTTCTCTGAATTACCGTAAGGGGAAAGAACAAAAACTGGGCATGACCAGATGGATGTATGTCATGAAAGCAACCAGAAAAGTAGGCTTGCTTTCTGATTTAGTCATCTCTTCTGGTTTCTTATGCTACTGTTTTAACTTATGCCTGCTTACTTGTTTGTATTCAAGATGGCTGGATTTTCTGAAAGTTTGACTTCTAGACTAAGAGATACGTTCCTATACTTCAGCCCTGGGGGATTAAGCTTTTGGTCTTCATAAGGTGTATTCTCTATTCTCAATGGCTACTATATTAAGTTAAAACAAAAGACTATTATTCGTATTACAAATAGGCCTGGAGATTCATCACCTGTTTGTTTGGTTAGTCAGAGCTCAGAAAGGGCGACATTGCAGAGAGACAGTAATAGGGCTTGGGAGGGAGTGCTGTTGCAGACAGTAGGTCCATGTGAAGACACAGTGGGCCTGCTCATGTTTATTAAACACAGGAAAAGGAAAAATGAGACAGAGACATCGAAGACCATGACTTTTAGAATATTTTAAGTCTGTATGTGGATAAACCAGTGACCAGATCATGTGTGTTTGCCTGGGTTACTTCTATAGACAGAGCTAGGTGGGAATGATTTGTACACCAACAGGTTGGGAAATTACTCAGCCACTGGAGTCCGTACAGTGAAGGGGTGGGCACTGCTCCTCCTACCGTTCTCTTTCCCTGTTTGAGCTGCTAAAGTCCATGCACGATGTATTAGTGCTATGTTAATGACAAGGTGTTGAAGAAACTGTTGAAAATTTCCCCATAAAATGAAAATGGGACTGACTGGAAATGGGGTTGGGGCATCTTAAATACTTTTATTATAAATACGTCTAGACAATAAAAAATAGACGTTTATTTCGGATCACTCACACACTGGGGAAGCATCTTTATGTAGGTATTTGCAGTTTATGTTACGAACAGTTACCCAGTGAAGCCTTCTGTTAGCCATACTCATTCATATTTCTAACAACAGTACATGAGAAATGTAGGAAGCATATTTTGTGAAGACAAAGTAGAACCCTTAAGGAATGCATTAGCACCCTGACATCACTCTTACCTGGGGACAGTGGGATCGGGCTTATGGGACAACATAAGATGGGCCAATAAATACACAGAAGAAAAACTAGGAAGGCAATACAAGACCATTCTTGTTACAAAGCCCACACATGAATGTCTAGAGTTCTTAGTCCTAGCAATTGGCCTAGAAATTCCCTAAGATAATGGAGTAAGGGAAACACTTTAGGGCCCCATTATTCAGTACCATACTCTCTGTTCATCCATAAGACCTGCCACAGACAGCATTGTATCATCTATATAGCATGTACTTCTCCATACATAATACCCATGATCAAATTTAAGTAAGAAATTAGGTGCAGTATGAGATTATAGATAATAGTAGTAAAATCAGAACAATTATAAAAATATACTGTAAGAAGACAAGCAGTAATCTGGTGTCCTAGGGCCAGTGTAGACAAATACAGAGGTATTCAAACAGTTGCTCTGATAACTAAAGTGATGACTAAGTGACTAAGAGCTGAGTATTATATAGACGCTGGGTATTATATAGAGGTTGAGTATTATATAGTGGTTGGGTATTATATAGAGGTTGGGTATTATAGATAGTTTGGGTATTATATAGAGACTGCACAAAGAGATAATTCCAGTTAAGATGGAGTACACAGACCAGGGAAATTTAATCATGCCACTCAGAACAATTCATAAGCTTTAAGCTTATGAATTGCTTACTTTTAGATTTTTCCATTAAATACTCTCAAGCTATATTTGGCTGTGAGTAACTGAGCCCATGAAGAGAGACCACACATAAGAGGGGAGTAGGCAAGGAAGGACAAGGCAGTCGGCCATAAAGAGTGCTACATGCCAGCTCAAGTTCAAGTGCGGTCACGTGATTCAGAACCCCCTAAGAGTGTCCTTGGACTACACAGCACAGCAAAGTGTCTGCCCAGCCTAAAGACACTGGAGTCACAAAGAGAGGCTTCAGTCATGCTGGGTGTCATTCACAGGTCAGCTCCTTTTTATTTTGCAAAGCAGATATTCACTGTTCTCTGTGGATGCTTTCCCCTCCCTCCGGGCATGCTTGTATCTCCTGGTACCAAGGAGAGCCCTGGCAGTCTTTGACATTAAGTAGGCAATTGTGGTATCAATATTAAATTGTGCTTCACATGAATGCAGAATTCTCATCTGTGACTATCTATGCCTTTATTCCCAGTTACAGCATAAACTCTTACTGTGCCGTACCCCCTTCCTCCATTTTAAGTGCTGATTCATACAGACAGCCATGGGAAGCATAGTGGTTAGAGCCCAGCAGGGTACTGGGACTGTAGTAAAGTACTCTGGGCCAGCAGCAGCTCAGTCCTACAGATGGTAGATGTAAGTGAAGGTAGGTCTTAAATGACCATATGATTTTTCTTCACAAGAAACCTTTGAATTAGATTTTTATTGGAATTTTTCAGCTAAGTTAATGAAGCACTTAACATATTTGAGCCAAGCATAAAAGTTTTGTCAGAGAGATCTGGTATGTATTAGAATCTCTCACCCCACTGTGAGCTGTTCCCCATTCCTCATGACCTGCTTCTAATCAGGAATATATTTAAGACAAAGATGTTTATTAAGATACAAATTCAAGATGGATTACTATAGTTATATTGTATAATAATAGATGCAGATGCAATTGTAATGGCTCATCTTGGTTGTCAAATTAACATACCTTGAAAGAAGAAATCCCAATTAAAAAATTTCCTCTATCAGATTGGCTTGTAGGCATGTGCGTGGAGCACAGTTTTTTGATTGTTATTTGATGTAGGAGGGCCTAGAGCACTGTGGGTAATGCCATCCCTAGGCAGGTGGGCCTGGGTTGTGTAGGAAAGGCAGCCGAATAGAGCCTAGGTACAAGCCAGTGAGCAGCAGCCCCCTCACGGTTTTTGCTCCACACTTCTGCTCTGTTGTTCCTGCCTTGCTTGAATTCCTGCTGTGCATTCCCTCAATGATGGACTGCAAATGGTCAAATAGAATAAAACCCCTTTCGTCCCCAGTTTGGGCACGGTTTACTAAGCCACAGAAAGCATATTAAACAGTAATAACATGTTGTGATACTGTAACTCTGGAAAGCAATATGTTTACCTTTAATCGTAGGCGACAAGTGCTGTGTGCTGAGGATGAAGCTAAGTGCTGAGGATGTTTGAGCGTGTGTGAAGCCTGGAGGAGAGAGAGAGAGAGAGAGAGAGAGAGAGAGAGAGAGAGAGAGAGAGAGAGAGAGAGAGAGACTGAGACTCTTGGATTTATAGCAGAACAAAATAAAGGTTCAGTTAGTACTCTATAGAGCTTGCAAACTTTCTTAGCTATAAAATATAGTTTAGGGTCAAATTTAGGACTGTATGAAGAGAATTCTGGTTAGATTAAATCTAAGAATGTCCACGTCTACGGTACAGAGTACATGCGTTTAACTAAATCATGGAACTAGAAAAGTCCGAATGAATTTTGTAGAACAAAAGAGATACTTTTGATATACAACAGTTTCTTTAAAGAAGTTTACTTTTAAATAAAGGAATGAATAAAAATTATTTGATTACTTATTTTTACATTATGAAGCTCTGGTGATTGAAGCCAGGAGAGACTTATTTCTACTGACAAAATGACCTATGTTCATGTATGATACCATATAGTATATGAGTAATTTCTACTGTTCAAGACGTGTTTGTTGTTCTCATATGAACTCTTTTGTAAGGTTCTTGGCTTCAATTCAAATACTGGAAGAGTCACCTCATCATCCTTGAGGTGAAAATCATCTTCCTTTCACATCTAACACATGCCTCAGGAACCTCACAGTTTAACTTTTGATTATTTTTGGATGTCTTAGCTACTCTTACTTGGCTTTGTGGCTGGTGCTTTGGGCTAATCAAGGTAACAGCACAGCGGATGGAAGTACACCAAGCGGTCCATTCCCTAGGCCAATGCAGAGACCTCCTGAGGCCCCAGAGTCTTCTGACTGACACCTGGCTGTACCCTTCCCAGGAGCCTCTGAACACACTGACTTTTTCTATCCCTTTGGGTGATGGTTAATGTTAACTGCTAACTTGACACAATTTAGAATGACCTAGAAGTTAGGCCTCCGGGGATTATCCCGATTACATGAATTGAGGTGGGAAGACCCACCCAGTGTGAGTGACACAATTCTTTGACTGAGAGTTCAGACCGTAGATATGGAGAGTGAGCAGGAGCTGGGAACCGCCATGCATTCACTCATCTCTGCCTGTTTCCTGATGTGGGGTGTGATGTGATCAGTCACCGTAGGCTCCTGATGCTTACACTTCCCTGCTACAATAGCCTGTACCCTCAAACTGTAAGCCACAAAAACCCTCCTTCCCCCCTTAGGTTGCCTTTGTCCATGTATCACAGCAACAGAGAAAGTAACTAAAATGCTCTCTCAGCCTTGAGTATTCTGTTCTTCACTTGCCTCTAAACTCTGGGTACTTAATGAGTTCACCATCCTGCTGGGGCATCTTTTTTTCTCCAGGCTCAGCTAGGCAGTCAGTCAGTTGAGAGCATTAGCTCCTCTCTAAATGTCACCATTGACATAGCTATTTCTCTAACACCGAGGCCCATGATGTCTTCTGAAAACTGTGGTACAATGGTTTCTCCTTTCAGTCTCATGATACAGAATCTCTTGTGTTCATTTCCAAAGGTGTTTGCTTCTGTTGATATTAAATATTGGCCCAGAATAAGAGTAAGGGCAGGTACTTGATTGAGAGGCCACAGCAGGACCCAAGGACTCTGAGTTTGCATGTTTGGGAGACTGGCCTCGGGAAAGATTTTTCTGTATTTTTGTTTTGTAAGTTAAAGCATCCAGAACCTGCCAGTCTAACCCCACTCCACTTAAACTGGTTGGAGAGAGGACTTGGAGCCAAGATGTAAAAGGACCACCATCCATTATGCAGAAAAGACTGTAGGTGATTTCTTGCTGCAGCATGTTATTTACCCATGCCATCTTGCTTATTCTGTAATTAAACCCATAAGGACGTGGTTTAACAACAAAGCACGAACAGAAATCCTGATAGTGTTAAGCTGTCTGCTACCTGGTGCACTTTGTAATGCTCCGGGAGGAGGAAACCAATGGGGTAGGTTTGAACTAGGTGAAAATGGCTTTTTCTTACAGAATCGTCATTTTTATTTTTTATTTTATTGTATTCCCCAGACTGATCTATAATACTTGTGCAGAAAGGATTGAAATCCCTCTGTTAGTCTTTGCAGTCCTGGCAACCACTTGTCCCTTGAGTTCTTCAGTTCCAAGAAGGGACATTTACTAAGCCTATTTGCTCAGCAACTAACAGGAATGGAGCATGTGGCTCCTTTGCTTATTCATTCAGTGCCAAAACATTAATGATCAGCCATGCGAATCCTTTCTCTTGGAGACTTTCTAGTTAAGGTGTAGAAATGTCCATATCTCAGACACAGTGTTTCGCAGACTGCATGTTTGTGCACCTGGTGTGGTTTACTGAGTCGAGGTCAACAAAGGAGGAGGTTAGGGTGATGACTCGGTAAGGGTGCCTACTGAACAAACAAGAGGACCTGAGTTCAAATGTCCGGCAAAAAGGGCAGGTGTGGCTGCAAGGACTTGAAACCCTAGCACCGGGCAGGAAGTCAAGCACCTTCTGAGAGCTCACTGGTCAGTCAGATTTGTCAAAACAAAGAGCTTTCAGTTCAGTAGAAGGCCCTGTCATGAGGATGATAAATGACTCCGGTGGTCCTCTGGCTTCTACACATGTGTGCATAGGTTCATAGACCCTAAGACTCACTTGCATGTGGCAAATATACATGCACACACATATACAGATTCACACACATACATGGATACACACACACATATACACACACAAGTCAATGAGTCTAAAAGGTTAAGAGATATTTTTCTTGTAGAGAAATGTTGCATATAATGACATTTATTTTGTTTGGAGTTTGACCTAAGCTATGATGTTAACTCCGTTGAGCCACTCAAGTGCAAAAGTGAAGGCTGCTTGGTACTTGGTTTTTAACCTTTCAGGAGAATTTTCTGAATAATTCCAACTGTTTTGTAAAAATGATCAGTTGAAAAGGCAGAGCCATACAATTATAGATATGATGCTTGGCTCCGTCTCTGTAAGTGGGGGAGCCCTGCTAGCAAATGCGTTAGTGAGGATCCTGCTAATTCTAAAGAGAAATGCTTAGCTTGTTGAAGGGAGACGGTGTCTTTCTCTTAAAATAGCCATTCAGTCATTCTGAAGGATTTAAAATTAGCTTCTGGTAGAAGGAGACATTGAAGTTACTCGAGTGAACACAATTTCCCCCTCAAATACCATGTAGTAAATGATCATATAATAAGTTCTTAGTGGATTCTTTTCTTTCCTTAAAGATATAGCTGATATTAGAATTCTAAGTCTAGTCTTGAGGAGTGTCTTGCACAACACAGGCGTTTCAATTCCATTGACTAGGTGAATTCACTTCAGTTCAGTGTGAGCCCGCCATCTTTGGTGAGTTTCAGGGGTGAGAAAAAGTGAACAATATATCTTTCGAAAGTAGCATGGTGCCAGCACTATCCTCTTGGAGGCTGAAAACTAAGGTGCGGGGAGACGAGGGTGATCTAATGTCTGAGCCTGGAACATCTCTCAGAGCCAAACCCTTGAAATGATCACCAAGTGACTAATTGAGCAGTTAAGAAGCTCTAGATAAAACTGGAATTTTTATTGTCACAATTTGCTTCCATGGTGTTGACTTTAGGTGGCAAAGTATGGGCGGAGGTCAATCCTGCCTGAGAATGCTTCAGGCAGTGAATGATCTCAGCAGTTGTGTGATAAGTAAATAAATGAGAGATTAATTTAATGCCAAATTATACAATCGGAAACACTAGCACTCTCTTTCTGCTTGCTCTTTACAACAATCTTTCTGCAATTCCAGGGCAAACTCCAGATGAAGTCCACTGGTAAATCTGGCTACAAGGTGTTATTTCCTTGTGTGATTAATGACCCAAGTGCTCATTGATTTGTTGATTTCTCCATCCACTGGAAGTGAACCCTTGTAGGGAAAGCTTGTGAATAGATCCATAAAAGTTTGGTCCAACTCCTTCCTGCCCTCCAGAGTGGGGCAATACTCTCTGAACTTTATATTTAGTAGTATGCTTTTTAGTATTGTTCTTATTGACACTAAAAACTACCGTATATTGAGCTCTTATATACTGGGTACTCATTTAAGGCTCAACTATATTTGACCCTTGGGGGTGTGTGTGTCATTTTTACACATTTCCAGATTGTCAGTGTAACTTGAAATACATTCACAAATGTATTAAGAGGGGTGATTGAAAAGGATAAAGTTGAGGGACTGGAGAGATGGCTTAGCAATTAAGTATTCTTGCTGCTTTTTGCAGAGGACCTAGGTCTTGTTTCCAGAACCAATACAGTAGCTTATAACCATCTGTAACTTCAGTTCCAGGAAAGATGGTGCACTCTTCTGGCCTCTACGGGAACAAGGCACATACATGGTACACATAAATAGACGTGGGCAAAAGGTAATGCACATAAAATAAGTTGTTAAAATAAGAGGAATCCATGTGAAAACAAATCTCAAGTGCTTGTATACAAAATTTCATAGTAGCATTGCTCATAGTAAGCAAAGGGTTCAAACAATTCAGACACAATTTGGTGGATCGGTTGACAGGAAGTTATTGTAGATCCATGTAATGGTGTTTATGCTACTTGGTTAGGAAAGGAATGAGGCAGATGTTACAGTGTCCCTGAAAAAACTTTGAAGGCATTATTTAAGAAGTGAGACTGAAATAAAACCACAATAGGTTGTGTCTTGAATGAGCCGCATCAATGCGAAATACCGAGAATAAGGAACTCCATAGACACAAAGTAGATTGATGGTTGCCAAGGGCAGGAGGGGTGGGGGATGGGAAGAGACTGCAAGTGGACATGGAGCTTTCTTTTTCTTTTTAGTTGATACAAATATTCTAGAACTGGGCAGAAATAAACTTTTGGCATGAAATGCCACTGAATTCTAGACTTGGAAGGGATTAATTTTATGTGATGTGAATTTCTCTTCAATAATGATTATAAGAAGAAAGCTAGCTGAAACAGGTCATGGCAATCTAGTGTTCCATACTCCTGGTCTTCATGCTTTTCATTGTCAGCTTGACACAGCTTGGTGCAGATAAGATGAACTGTGGGGTTGGCCTCACTTCAGACCTCTGTTCAAAGGTCCACAGGGCCTTACTGGCCTCTCTGTCACAGATGGCTACTACTTTTGTTTCTTGAATCTTTTTCTTTAAATATTTAAAACATTCTTCATAAATTGATTATCTAATCTATGTATCTATCTATCTATCTATCTATCTATCTATCTATCTATCTATTTATCTATCATCTCTCTACATACATACTTATCGATTATCTGTTTTCTGATGCTATGCTTCTGCTCTTAAAGGATTATAACTTCTATGACATCATGCATTTCACTATTTTTATTCATGGTTGCCCCTTAAATCCCGCCTAGCACATAACAGGTGCTGAACAACACTCATGTTGTGAGGGAATGTGTGAATTATATCTAGTTCTATGCTGTAAGAATCCCAGCACTCAGGGTGCTAAAACAGGAGTATTTAGTTTCAGGTCAGCCTGCGCTAATAGATGGGTCTCAGGTTAGTCTGAGCTACAAAGGTAAGACTCTGCCTTTTTAAAACATAGAAGAATATTGAATTCCCTTTCTGCCTGACTGCATGAGCTGGGACATTGCTCTCTATCTATTTTACTGTCTCTTCTTCTCAGGCCTTTGGCCTCTACCTGGGTTTCCAAAAGCCCAAACACATACACACACACACACACACACACACACACACACACACACACACATACACACACACATGCACGCACACACACATCTATGTGGCAGGTCTCTCTTACTGACTGTGCTTATCCAAAGAGCAGAGAAGGGGGATCCAACAGGGAGAGCAAAACAGCAATCTTGCCAAGGAAAATTCAACCAGGGCAGTTCTATAAAGACATTTATGAAAGACAGGGTGAAAATCTATTTAGTGATTTCTTTCCCCTCTGAGAATTATGAAAAAGAAATCATCTTGCCAACGTCAAGCAATTTAAATTCAGCACAACAAACATTCACCATGTGCAGACTGTGGGACACATACTATTTTGCAGCAGAAACAAAAAATTGAGCTGAATTTGTAAAGAATCTTAAAGGTCATTGTTATAAATGTGACCAGTATACGAATACCCTCTCCTTGGTCTTTTTGGGGATATTTCTGCTGTGTTCTCATAGAAAATATATTTTCCTTTATTCTATCCTATTTTCTGGAATACGTGATTAATTTTCAATATATTTAAGAATTTTCTTAAATGTTTCATATTACTTGTAACCATGTGCTTTTTTATATAAAAAGTCTTGTTTATAATCATATATTCTATATTAATTCATTATATGCATATACTTATATATTATATTCTTATGTGTGACTTTCTGCCTCCTCTCTAGCATTAAAATTTACTCCTCACTCCTCCTCTCCTACCTGCATGGGCTGGATATTTCTTTCTGGATATTTCTTTAAGGTTTTTAATTTTGATGAAATAGGATGAAAACCAGACTGGGCTATAATTCTTCTGACTATCTCCATTGTGTAAATTAGTTAAAGTCCTAGGGCTCAATTTCCTTTCCTGTAAAATTTACAGGCAATAAAATATGGAAAAGTAGCCTCTTAGATTCATTGCTGGAACCGTTGGCTGCATTATAATTCATAAGAACGATGGCAGAAGGACAGATGGCTGATAGGTGGCAGTCTATGAAGCAGACCCTAGATTAGCATAAATTGAACATTTATTTAGTTGCTTGGAAATGCCAGATATAGTTACAGGATTGTAAAAGACACTGCTGAGATAGAAAAGGGGCCTTAGATTATGGTAAGTCTGACACAGTATAAGATAAAATAGTTGGCTGGAAATTAATTTTCGTGTTTGTGCGTGTGCATGTGTTGTGTGTGCGCGTGGTGTGTGTGTATGATCATTCTCATCCTTTGTGTGTCTGTGCCACTCAGGTCTTCAGGCTTCTGTGGCAAGTGCTCCTGCACACTCAGCCACTTTCCCAGGCAGCTGTGTAGGAAATATTTTATACGCTATCACGAAATAAAGGCTTCGCGAACGCCTTTCTGATGTTTTGAATATCCCCTAATGATAAAGTGAAGGATCGGGGTAACATATGTTAGGTCTGAAAGCAGCTTCTTGTGACTGCAAGGCTGGATGGGTGGGAGTCGGTATGCTGGAGCTTCGTGGTGCATCGTCAGGGAGATGCACGGAAAAGGGGCAGGCACGAAAATAAGGAAGGTCTTACTATTGCTTGACTCTTAACTTCTACCTGCAGGCTCTTGTGTTTCTATAGTTGGCACTCAGCACACGACCCTGCAGTAGGAGGTTATAAAACCCTTTGTAGCTGAACTGGAGAAAATCAGTCATGGGTGTGGGCTTAATGTGTTCAGCCTGCCATGGTTCTGGCTCACGTTTGAGACCTTTTTTCTTAAAGTGTTGAGGTGTAATCAATCAGCCTCTTACTTCTGCTGCCTCTGCGGAGAGTTACCATTAGCTCTGCCATGCCTTCCCCAGCCGGATAGACTATACTTTAGGCTGTTGGTCGGAAGAGACCCCTTCTCCTTTAAGTTGCGTCTTTTGGATATTTCATCACAGCAATGAAAAAAAAACACCAGCTGGGACAAGGCAGAGCAACGGTGTGGTCTGGGAGTCTGTGATGCTTTGGGTAATTGTTTTTGAAAGTCGGCAAAGAGAGGGCAGTGTTTGATGACGTTTTCTTTACATGGCTATGCTAGAATGGATTGAAATATGCTGGACTCTAGGACCGCAGATCTACTTACTGCAGTGGTATTGAACTAGGTGAGGCCCTGCACCTGTCTGCCTCTTCTTTTCTCTTTCTCTTTTTCTGAAAACATTTAGGAAACACCTGCGACACATAAAGGGCTGTGCGCAGGGAGGTCTGTGAAGCTTGCTATCAGCCTGTCATCTTCAGAGCCCGCTCGTCTCAAGCACCTTAGGCTTTCCTCTGCTCCATTTGTTAAATTTTCAATAATTGCCAAGTAATAGTGAAAAAAAATCATCATTTAAAGTTATTAAACACAAATTTCAATGATTTATTTTGCAAAATTATTGATTGAGTTAATATTTTCACAAAATATTCTGGCGTCTTGGTTTTACTAACGTCAGTCCCTGTCAAAACATAGCTAGCACAACCAAGAATCAGCTCTATCTGGGGCTCTTTTACGTGCAGACTCCACCCAGCACTCTTGAGCCAGAATCTCTCTGATCAGGGTCCAGCAGTCTGTATTTTAATCAGGCTTCTAGGTGATTTCATCCTGTGCTTTGGTATGAGTAGCACAACTCAAAGATCAACAAAGGTTATGCCATGGACTTTTTTTTTGTAATGAATCATTTGATTCATTTACATTTTAAATGATATCCCTTTCCCGGTCGCCTCTCCATAAACCTCCCCAACCCATCCCCCTGTCTCCCCCCTCCCCTTTGCCTCTATGAGGGTGCTCCTCCACCCACTCACCCACTCCCACCTCAGCACTCTAGTATCCCCCTTTGCTGGGTCATCAAGCCTCCACAGGACCAAGGGCCTCCTCTCCCATTAATGGCAGACAATGCCATCCTCTGCTATATATGCAGCTGGAACCATGGGTCCCTCCATGTGTACTCTTTGGTTGGTGGTTTAGTCCCTGAGAGTTGGGGGGGTCTGGTTGGTTGATATTGTTCTTCCTATGGAGTTGCAAACCCCTTCAGCTCCCTCAGTCCTTCCCCCACCATGGACTTTCATCTGTGCAAGTTATGGTTTTAAATTTTGATGAGAAGCATTTCATCTATATAGTGCAATGGGTCTGTACTATATGAATATCTTATTTTTCATAAAATCAAAAACATTGCTATGAGGAAAATCATTCACAGAGTCAGGAGAAAAGTCTTAGAGAGAGACTATATGAAGAATTGGGTTAAAAGGTTGGGAAAATGCTTAACACTAATTTGAAGTAAGTTTTCTTTTTACTTAAAATGATGTACCTCATTTAATTTGGACAGGTTGAGTCAGACACAGTCATGGCACTGGAAAAGCTTTTCTTCTCTTGTCTTTATTTACTTTTGAAACAGAGTCTTCTGTTACCCAGAAAAGGATGACCTTGAACTTTCGAAAATATTTTTATTGATAATTTGAGATTTTCATTTTATGGATATCATCTCCAATGTATTGATCTTTTTCACCCCCACTACTCCCTCCACCTCTCAGGACTCACCAACCCATCTTCGCTCAGGATTCCAAGTCCTCTTTTTAATTATTGCTACTAATAGCCTCTCTGATTAATGCTGATCATATTTAATCGAATATGGGGCAGCCATCTAACGGAGACATAGGTCACCTACCAGTGACCACAAAGCAAAATGACTCTCCCTCCCTCAGCAGCTACTGACTGGCAGTACCTCATCAGCTTTGAGGATCCCTCTTCAGTGAAAGTTGACTGGCTTGATGTTCTGTATGTCTTGCGCAGGGGGGTGTGGCTGAAGTGAGAGGCATCAGCCATGTCATGCCTCTCACGGCTCCCCTCAGTACTCTGGCTCTTACATTCTTTTTGCCCACTCTCTGAGATGTCCTCTGAGCCTGGGCTGTGGACGGGTTAATGTAGATGACCCACCTACAACTGAACTTACAGTCACTCAGCAAGCAGGCATCTACAAGTCAAGGAATGGGCCTCACTAGATCTTGACCATTCTGGCATCCTGATCTCAGACACCCTGCTACCTGAACTGTGAGGAGATGTTTATTGCTTACACTCTCTCCTCTGGGGTATTTTGGTATGGCTGCCTGTACAGATTAAGACTGTTATAATTGCTAGGAGGGGGTAGGGGTGGGTGTGGGAATTGAAGACTTAGCACATTGTTAACAGGTATTTGAGCCTTGTAGAACTAAGATTCCTTGAACAAAGGTTTTGAGCAGATGGGGGAGGTCCTAAGATTAGTTTGTAGATACCATGGACTAACATTATCCAGGGAAACCCACATATAGTACTAATATACTTTTGAAAGTCTAATATATTAATCATTTTTTTTTCTGTCTCTTTATGTTTGGTGAAACTTTACTTGACATTAAAAGGACTATTAAGATCTGGTCCCAGTCAACATCAGCAATTATTTTTTCTCTTTTCCTTTTTGTCCTTTTGTCTCAAACCCGTAGCTATCCCTCCGTGTGTTGTCTGGCCTCAGGAATGTCCTCAAGAACCATAAGAAATGCCCACAATTTTCCTCGTCCCCGTCTCCCAGAATTTCTGTTAACTCACTCCTCCCAGCAACCGCTGGTTCAAGGTCAAGAATCTCTGGCGTGAATCAGGGTTCTGTGATCTGTGGTCCAAGAGCCAAGGCTGACTGGTAACACTCTCTCTGTCTGCCTCTCTATCTCTCTGTCTGTCTCTCTGTCTCTCTGTCTGTCTCTCTGTTTCTCTCTGTCTCTCTGTGCCTCTCTGCCTCTCTGTCTCTCTCTGTGCCTCTCTGTTTCTGTCTCTCTGTCTATCTCTCTGTCTCTGTCTCTCTGTTTCTCTCTCTGTCTCTCTGTGCCTCTCTGTCTCTCTGTTTCTTTCTCTGTCTGTGCCTCTCTGTCTGTCTGTCTCTGTCTGTGCCTCTCTGTCTCTCTGTGTCTCTCTCTGTGCCTCTCTGTCTCTGTTTCTCTGTCTGTTTGTCTCTCTCTGTGCCTGTCTCTGTCTCTCTGTCTGTCTGTCTCTCTGTGTCTGTCTCTCTGCGTGTCCGTGTCTGTCTGTCTCTCTGTCTGTCTCTCTGTCTGTCTGTGTCTGTCTCTCTGTGTGTCCGTGTCTGTCTCTGTCTCTCTCTTTCTCTGTCTCTCTCTCCCTCCTTCCCTTCCTCCCTCTTCCTTTCCTTTCATTCTTTCTATCTGTCTTCAGGGTTTTGCTGTGTAGCCCAGCTGGTGTGGAGCTCTATGCTCCTGCCTGAGCTTCCTGAGAGCTGGGAGTATAAGCAGGCAGGCGGTGCAGTTATATTTTCAAATGAAACACTATTTTGTAAGCTATGACGATTGTATAAAATCTGAGTTTCAGTGTCTACCTGTAGGTACATCTCCTGAAGCACAGTTGGGCACACACCTTTACATACAGCCTGTAGTCAGTGGCGACTTTCCTCTTAGCAGAGTCCATGAGCAGTTGTAGCAGAGACCACATGACCTACAGTCTACACTATTTGCTCACTGTATTTGTTACTTTTCTCAGTGTTATGACTGAAGCAGCGTTATGACTCTTCAGGAGCTATAGACCTTTGTGACTGGGAAGGCCCAGGACAGTGGTTCTCAACCTTCCTAAGGCTGTGACCCTTTCACACAGCTCTTCAGGTTGTGGTGACTCCTAACCTCAACATCATTTCATTGCTACTGCATTAACTGCCATTTTGCTACTGTTATGAATTATAATGGAAATATTTGATATGCAGGATAGCTGGGGGGGGGGCGTGGCCCACAGGTTGAGAACCAATAATGTAGAGGCACAGAGGAGGGAGAGTATAGTTCAGCTTTTCACACTACAACAGGAGAGTGGAACAGAGCTAGCCTTGAACCAGAGGTACGTACAACTTCCAGGGCCCATTTTTTTTTTTTTTTTTAAAACTGCTACATCTACCTACAGACCTCTATCTCCCTTCTAGGATTTAGGTCTCAAAGTTCTACAGGCTTCCAAAGAAAACGACCTGCTGTGAACAAAATACTCAAAACATGAGACTTTGGAGGCCATTCCATATTTAAGCTTTGTGACCAAAAACTCCTGAAAACAAAAACCAACCAACCAAACAAAAAAACGAAGAGGCTATATCTGCACAGATTGGTTGTCAACACACAAAGCACAGCTCATGTAAAGGCAGTAAGAGATACTTATGCTGGAGCCATGTTGAATGGCCCTGGAACAGCAGCCCAAATTCCACACTCCAACATGGAAGCAGTTTTATGAGGGTCTATGGAAGAGACGAATCTGTAAATCAGGGCAAGTTTAAAGTCCATCGGTGGCTACATCCGAGAAGCAGTTATGGTAAGAGCTAAGAGCGGGAGACTTTGTTTAGGCTTAAGATGCTATCTGACGACATTCTTACCTTTTCTGTTGATGGAACCTCATGGGCCTGCGAGGTCAACAGATTGCAAAGGTTTTTATTCTGTTAGTCACAGGATGGTAGCTCTGAACACAAAGGTAGGAATGGCTATCTAGGGTGCTAAAGCTAGCCCAAGCAAGATAAGGTAATTAGCCTTTGGATCTGCAACATTTCAGTCTCTCCATTGTATTGACCCTTTAGTCAACCAGACAGTCTCTACAGAGGTCTCTTTTCGGGAGCTCTCATTCCTAACCACAACACTCATAGAGCTTAATTGCTTACTGTCTAACCCTTTCCAGTAGCGTTCATTGATCCTGAAACTCCTCAGAAGGAATTTCTTATTCTACTTTATCTCTGTGCGACTCTTCTCCGAAGCCAGCATGTTGCCTTCAGTGCTATCAAGACTCTCTTCTCTGCTGGGGGAACTCAGGGTCACAGAGGTTAACTCTTGTTTGAGCATAATATTGTGCAGGGAAGCAGAAGCCCCAGCTTTCCATATGCAAACTCAAGATGCATGTGCCCATGGAGAACAGGACTCCCGTGTAGTTTGCATTCACATTTTGGTTTCAAGGTCTCAGAAACATATTTTCTTAGCATTTGAATAAGGTTCTGTGTTGAGAGGCAAGGACTGTGTGGCAAAAGGCTGGCTGCCACTGTTGGTTCCGTTTGGAATACTCTGGTATGAAAGTGGTTGGTGACTGCAAATTGTTGTAATGAATACTACGGTCAAGAAACTTGGCAGTTGTCATTCTCCATGAGGTTGAATGTCTGTCAAGTTCAGGCCTTCATGTCCTGACAAAGGTTCTCTCCTCACGACTGTGTGAGTTAAAGACACTGACATACTGTGAACCAAAGTGAGGAGCGTGAACGCTGCTGGACTGCCCATGGCGAGACAGGGTGATTCAGTATTTTCACTCTGTGCAGACCCCTCATCTTCTTCATCAGCATGATGGTTATTTGCTTAATGTTATTGTACTAACATTGGAACGGTGATCTGTGCTAAAATTAATCTTTTAAATCCCTTATTAATGTCTGCAGAGGCGAGCAACTGTGCACAGGCCAGAGAAGCGAGCAACTTTTAGCACAAAGACGAATTTTGGCTTTAATTTTACATCAATTTAATTATCTGAATGTCTGCAAATGACACAATTCCACCTTACTTTTCCCTGGGGAAATGTCACTGAGTTCTTAATTCTTTCCAAGAAGACTGTCTGGGAGTATTTGTGTAGTCCAGTTCATGATTTTATTGTTTGGTTTTCACACGGCCAGCTGGGCTGTGACTCTGCACTGATGGACCGTGTGTGTGTGTGTGTGTGTGTGTGTGTGTGTGTGTGTGTGTGTGTGTGTGTGTGTGTTTGTACACTCATGTTCTAGACTGAAAAGACTGGCTTCAGCTCTAAACTCAGCAATGAAGGATGTAGAAAGAACAGTGTGCGAATTTCCAATGATAACAGACACAACAAGAGGCCTCGATTTTAATAAAAGTCGAGGCTGAAAGATTAGTAAAAGTTTTGCCTTAGTTAAGTCAGTTTTCCCACAGGGAGAGCAGAGATTGAAAGCCAGGAAACCACAGTTCCCTCCCCTGCTGACAGGGAGGACACAGTACTGGGTGGCGAATGGTAGGTATGGGCTCCCGGTACAGGGGTCTCTGTGCAGTCTTTACAGAGGATTTTCTCCTTCACCTTTCTCCTCCTCCCAGTGCTCCACCCCACCCTCCTCCTTCTCTTTATCCTTCTTCTAATTCATTGCAGTTTTTATTGTGAAGCCTTTAAAAGACAAGAAGAAAAAAAAAAAGAAAAGGAAAGAATATCTCAGTAATTTCTTTATATTTGTCCAGCTAGGTTTAACATTGGTTCACATTTGCTTTGCGCATGTGTCTGGGATGTGTAATCTCCATTCTCATTTATCTTTTTGTGTCTGTCTCGATCTTCATCCATCCCTTTCTGACTGCCATACAGTCTATCTTCACAGTTCTCTTTTTAAAGTACTTTGCAAATGAGTGGCAGATCTTATGGGCCTTGGTTCACAAGTACCTCAGCATTCACATCTTCAAAATAAACATATCCCATACATGCTCACTACATTTCAATTAATTAGCAATAATTTCTGGATATTATTAAGTATTCATATTTATTGAGTTTATATTTAAGTTATTATAGCTTGCATCTGAGAAATTCCATCTTCTTAAAATTTTCTTTTCTTTTTTTCTGGTTCAGGTTTTAAAGCTTTCTGGAAAAAACCTAACCAACCAACCAAACCAAACCAAACCAAACCAAACCAAACCAAACCAAACCAAACCACCTCCAAACAAAATAACCAACCCACATAGAAATGAGGAAACATAGTCAGTATTCATGCATGGCTTGTAACTTCTCATCTACAGTTTTGTGTATTTATTTAAGATGCTATTAATTTTTGCTGATGCTCATCCAAGTACTGGTGGTCAATCCCCCCTGTGATTCCTGAATTTTGGATGAACGTTGCTTGTTTCTTTGGAGATTATTAGAGAAAATTATTTGAGGTTTGGTTTGAACTTAAGACCCTGGAGGATGTGACTTTACTCATGTTGCCGCAGAGACAACTTCAATCCAGTGCTCTGCATGTTTCAGATAACAGGAAGGTGGAATTTGGAACGGAAAACCCTTCTGAGGTCCGAAGGCTCTTTTCCACTTAGCAATCACGTCCTTGAATACAGCTGTGGTGGGATTTTGGGTTGGCTCTGATCTCCTTTTGTGCAAGGCATGCATCTTATTTGCCTCTGAAGTCAGTATTAAAGGCTCCTATTTCACAGCTTGGATGTCCCTGGACTCTATTGCACCGCCAAAGTTCAGTGCAAAATGCTCAGAACTCAACTACCTTCTGAGTAACTCATTTCCCAGACCCGCTTGATTCCATTTGTGAGGTACCCAGTACGATACTCATTTGGCCAGAATGAGGTCATCCACAATTCAAGGGAGAAGATGGTCAAATTTATCATAGAGAAAGGGACCTTCAAGGCTCGGATTTGATTTCCAGTCTTCAGTTAGCCTAGAATAACGAAGACCTATTCTATCAAAAGCATTAAGAGTGTGTTGACATCCCTGGTCAGGTGCCAAATGCTCCAGCGTTTGTAAGAATGGCAGTCTTATGTTGTTCAAATGGGCTATTTTGCTCACTTTAAATCAGAAGGAGACTAAACAGAGCTCACTTAGTAACTAATAATTACTAATTAACAGTAGAAAGGTTTCTGCTTTTGTATTTAGGGCAGGAAGCTGTTTCCTGCAAGGTAAGGTCTCCAAGTGTAACCCAGGTTGGTCTTGATCTCAGGAGCTTCCTGCCTCAGCCTCCAAAATTCTGGCATCATAGACAAGTGCTTTTCACATGATTTTTAGGTGGCTTATTCTTGTGACTGTGAGGATAGTCTCTAGGGGAAGCCAGATGCCTGGCAGTTGCCAAGATCTGTAGTTTGAATTAAGTTTTACAAGTGTTAGAAGGTAGAAAAACAAGCTGTTAAATATTTGACTTTTATGACTAGGTAATCAAAACATATCCTTTCTATTTTTTTTTTTCCTGAGCTTGGTTCAGGAGGAAAATCTCAACCTTTGAGTTGCTATGAATTTGTTAATGCGGAATTCTAATGCATTTTTATTAGAGCAAGTCCATAATGTAATAGGGATGCACAGATAGAAACAGTTTCCTCATATTTTGATTTGAGATGCACAGATACTATGTCTGTTTTGCTTATATCTAGTTTTGTGTTAATGCAGAATTTTGATATATCTACTACCAGAAGAGAACACAGGCTTGTTTTATTTCACAGTATCTGATGGTGGTTTTAAGCCACAGCATACCCAAGTTCAAGCAACTGAATATGAATGCTTGGGTATTTTAATTCTTTTTTTAAATTTTATTTTATGTACATTGGTGTTTTGCATGTGTATGTCCATGAGGGTGTCAGGTCCCCTGGACCTGGAGTTACAGACAGTTGTGAACCACCATTTGGGTGCTGAGAATTGGACCCAGGTCCTCTGGAAGAACAGTCAGTGCTCTTAACTGCTGAGCCATCTCTCCAGCCTCTTGGTATTTTAAGTCTTAATTGACTAAGTCTTACAGAATTCTCCAAATATGAATGAAATGGAAAGTGTCTTTTTCCAAACTAACAAGCTCTGTTTGTTTGTTTTTATTTTTGTTTTTGAGATTCTAATGATTGACTCCATTGCTATGAGCATGCTGGGTGAACTCTTGACTTCATCCTCAGCTACAGTAACATGATTTTTTTTAACCACTTAAAATATTGCTGAAAAGATGGTAGGATTAGCAACCTCTACCATGTGACTTGGTGAAAGAAACCAGGGTGATACACAGTGATTTCTGTTCCTGCAAGTGACAGTGGCTGTACAAATGGAATTAGTGACACGTCTCTAAATGCTTTCCTGTGCCTCACTAACAGTGGTTGGGCAGCAGGGATGCAGGGGAGTAGATGTGAATGCTGCTCGGGATGATAAGGCCAGGAGAGTGTCTGTGTCTCCGATTGCTTCAAAGCACCAGGGCCCCACATCTAGCCAAGGGAAATCCATCATTGTGCACTGCAGTTGAACTTGCCCTGTGGCCTGGTATTGGGAAGCACTGAACATCACGACTTACAAACGCCTACATCACCATCAATCACCTTTCTATATTCTGTCTCACCTTGGGCAGAGCCCTCAGTTCAACTGTACCTGCTGAATATTCTGTTAAAAAAATCTAACCAGTTAGAATGGGGTTCTTCCTCTCTCCTTGATCTGCTGATATACTGTGTAGCATTCTGTTAATCCCTCCTAAAGACACTTAGCTCATGTTGTACACTGCTTAAAAACACCAAATGGTCCGTGTGATGGCTGCAGAGAAAAGGTTCAGACTCCTTAGGCGTGTCCCTTTTGGAAACGGGCCCTGATTCTCCATCCACTGTTACTGTTTTCAGCTCACTGCTAAGACGCTTCTCCATGGCATTTTCATTTGTGGTTTGTAGCCAGCTCTTTTTAGATACCGCATTGTATGCAATAGAGACCCTTATTTTATAATGTGAAATAATGAAGAAAGCGTAAGGATGTAGCAAACTTAAGGTATTAATAGCTATATTGGTACACCAAAGCCTGGTGTAAACCTTCCTATAATAATTCTGTCACCATACTAGGCAGAGTGATGTGACTAACTCCATTCTTCTTGGCAGGAGTCTACATTGTGTGGGAAGCTTCGTTGTTGTAGGAATGTTTCCTTCCCCTTCTCCTGCCTCTCCTTTTCTGAATTCTCTTGCTTGACATTTCTTATTAATATCATCTGCAATCCCATCTCCCTGAGTATCTGCTGTCCTTGGGACAGCTGGGTTTATTTTGATTGACGCTCATACAAGTATGGTATCTCTTTGAACGCGACTTTCAATTTGATGAATGTTCTGAAGGCGTCTGCTGCATGGGTGGTCTTGTCCATCACACAATCCCCTGTTAATCTGGAAAGAGACTCCTATTCCCATGTTCATTACTCTGAAATTTGGTTTGCTCATTAATTCTTGCTCTGTCATTATTCTGAAAAAACAATCTTACAATCAAATCTTTAATTTTATATTGAGGTGTCATCTGTTTTATGTTTATGAAATATTTTATTTTACTTTTAGGGCTTATATATGCTCCACATAATACGTTAATTTATGGTATTCTTTGGAAAAAAGTCAATATATATTAAAAATAAAAACTTACATTTTTAGTGAAAGGCTTATGATAATATGATATAAAATATTTGGAGATCAGTTTTTCCCTGTCTATTTAGCAGTTATCATTTTTTATAATATGTTATTATGTTTTTTTCAAAGCTTTCTTTTTGTGTGTGTGTGTGTGTATGTGTGTAGGAGGAAGTAGCCTGCATACGTGTATGTACACCGAGTGCTGCCTGGAACCGCAGAGACCAGAAGAATGTTTGAGATCCTTCTGAAACAGGAGTTGCAGGTAGTCCTGAGCTTCTGTGTGGGTGCTGGGAACCAAACTGTGGTCCCCTGAAAGAGTAGCAAGGTTCTTAACCACTGAGTTATCTTCTGGCTCCATCATCACGTTTAATCATTCATTTTAATTACTCAGATAAATGATTTTTAGTGTATTTGAGGGATTAGAAAATCTTTTGCAGAATTCAATTTATAAATGTTTTTATTATCACCTAAACATCGAGTATGCCCACTGTAGATACCTTCTTTTTTCATTTCTGTGTTTAGTCAACTAATGATATGTGTTCAATCTTTATAGATTTGTCCTTCCTAGACTTTGGTATAGGAGGACTCGTATAAATAAAGATCCAATGTCTTATGGCTGAGTTCTTTTACTCAGAGCATGGTTTTTAGATTCCTTCATGATATAGTGCGTGCTAACCTTTCAATCACTTGTGCTTTACTGCACGATGACAACACATCTTGCTCATCCACCATCACTTGATGACCATTTGGAATATTTCCAAATGGCTAATAAAGAATAGTGTTGCTGTCAGAGTTCTTGATGATAGTCATCAGGAAGCCTTATTTACTGCTGGCAGGACTGGAGACTAGAAATAGCCATTAGGGCAAGCAGTGTGGAGATTTCTCAAAAAACTAAAAATAGAACTGCTGTATGACCCAGTTATCCAGTGCTGGAGCATTTTTCTGAAGGGTTGCTTTGTCTGCTGCAGAGAGTCTTGTACGTCTGTGGTTACTGGTACCCTCTTTCCAGTACTGAGGAAATGGAAGCAGCCTGGATGCCCAGTGCTAGATGACAGGATAACTAAAACAGGGTACACACAAACAATGGAATTTTGATCCAATAGTAAGAAAAACAAAATCATGACTATTACAGGAAAGTAGATGGAGTTAGACAGTGTTATATTCAGTGAGGTAATCCGAGCTCAGCAAGACAACAGCAGTGAGTTCTTGGTCACATGCAGATCACCCCGGGTCAGATGCACCTGTATTCTCATGTCCCTATGTGTACACAGATGGATATAAGGGTGGATAGAGGTAAGACAACTAGAAAGAGGACAAAGGGTAAAAGAGATGAAGGATGGGGCATGGAGTGGAAAAGAATGCTTGGGGCATGAAAAGAGAAGAAAAGGGCACACCTAGAAGACATATTTTGTTTGAAAATGTCAGTGTGATGCCTAATACGTTATATGGTTAGTCCCAAGAGAAAAGGAGAAGAAGAGTGTTGGTGTGCACACCCATAGGGATGTGTGCTCTTATTTCTTTTTTGCATGAATTGCTGAGAATGAAATGGCTGGGGGCTCTTAGTGACTTCAGTTACTCTGTGCTTAAGTTTGGCTTTCTAAGAAGCTGCCACATTGCCATCTGAAGTGAATCCACCTTTGTAATCTGTATCAGCACTCTGTGAAAGTTTTTTTTCCCTCCGTGTCCATGTCAGCATTTGTTTTCTAGTCATTATAGTTGAGGTGAATGGCGTTGTGATGTTTCACGGTGGTTTTTGTTTATTTTGATTTTCCTTATTGACTCACGTTGAATTCTGACATACACTCTCATTTCTAAAATATCTTTTCAAATCGTCTACTGATTATCTTCTCATATTCTCAAAAAAACAAAAACAAAAACAAAAGTCAATGAATCCGCCATATTGATGGGATAAGATTATGCTGGGTTCTTCCTGGGTTGTTCTCATGTGAGTGATCCAGCTGCCAAAAAGACAATCATATTTTTGTAGATTAAATATATGTGAACTGATATTTTGTCTCATTGGGTGATAAAGTTAAATGTTCTCCCTGAAAACTGGACTGGCAAATGTGTAGTGTGGGTCAAGTTTAGGAAATAGAAAGTAAAGAAGACACTATACCTTACTTCATAAAGACATAGACGTTGATTCAGAAATATTTACTACATATGCAAAGGAAATGAACTAATCCCTGGATATCAGACTAGTGCTCCTGGTAAGAGGTGCACCCCTGAGCCTACAATTAAGGGAGTGAGGGTATAACTGTGGTGTGTTTCTTTGCCATGTTGCTGATGTGGAAACCATCTAGAACGTATTCAGTATGTCTCCTCAGCTCTTCTGCTGTTCAATAAATACCCCAGAGCCAAAATGCAGTCCCATTGATAGCTACCACACTTAAACTTTTATGGAGTTTTCTTTCATGTCGGATCACCTCTATGTCTTATTTCCAATTTGTCGTGGTGTGGAACCAAACTGACCTTCCTCCCACTGTGTCAGTACAGGCCTCATGTCCTCAGCATTAGCTCTTTGCTTTGCCATTCCGTCTTCTGTTGGAGATGATACATTTAGCTGACCATTTCCTTACCTGCCTCTGCTTAAATTTGATACAGTTGTCTAAGAATTCTCTTGAAGTCCATTTTATTTTTGTCAGAACACATTTTGTGTTTTGTTGTTCTTTTCTTTTCTCTAGTTTGGCACTCTACTACTTGAGGGTTTGTCTGCATGGGTTATAACAAGGGTATATTCTCTATGATATATTCCTGGTTATACAAAGGGAGCTTGGGAAGAGCTTCTCCGGCAGCAGCCTGGAGAGTGACTTTGAGAGTAATGTCATCAAAGACTACTAGAGAGGGTGTAACAGAATCCTCACTTCCTTGAAGACCAAGTTAACTTACAATGTTTTAGTTAGATTCTCTTCTGAATTTAGTGATTGGGGAACATGGAGCATTGTTTCTAGAGTGGGTTTGTCTGAGATGCTATGGAAGATAATATCTGGAGCTCAGACATGAGAAGCAAGATGATGAAACTTCAGGCTACGGAGCTGTCTGGTATGCAGTCTGACAGGCCCTTCCACTCTGGTTTATTGCTATGTCTGGTTTTCCATTTCCTTCTTCCAGTAGAGCCCCTAGGGAATGTTAAATGCCTACCTAACATACTAATGTCTATGCTATGCAAAGTGATGGTTGCCAAATCAGTTTATGGACATAATTCTTGCCTAAGGAAACTCAGGGTTAGGGTTGGTGATCTGTGTAAACCAAACATAGGATTTATTTTCTTGTTTTAGGGAGATTAGATCATCATCCAACCTGTAGAATCATATAAATTGGCTTTACTTCCTTTGGGAAAAAGAAGTATATCCTAGGGCTGAAGTTTTAAAGTATCTGTACAAAAACCTTGTCTTTGAGATCTGGCCCATGTATCCTGCCTTGATGACTTACTGTGGGCTTCTTATGTGATGTTGTAAGTGCCTCAGGAAGGTGGGCGTTAGTGAGTGAGGTGCTTTTGGTTAAACCTCCCAGAATAAGATCCTGCCCATGACTTTGCTCTTTCAGCTTGTCTCTTGCAGGTCTTTTGGCAACACCCCAAGGGGAAAATGAAGCAAGGAGGTTCCTGTCTTAGTTGCTAGAATTTCCTCAATCTTGGTAACTCTTGGTATTAAAAGCAGTTCTGGTTTCTCAATACACTAATTGGCAGAGAATTCATTTGATAGTCCAACACTTCATTTACTTGGCATAGTTAGGGAATGAAAGCCTTTTTATGAAGCAAATTATTAAGCAGTCTTGCCTCTTTGATCACAAAAACATATATTTAACTGTCTTCACAAGCTACAGGGCATGTGTCTCTCCCTTCTTGAGATGTTTTATGGACCATAGTCTAATGCCACCTTCATAGGTTATGCTGACTGTGGGGAGCTCCAGCTACTGTCGTGTTAGTTGTTATTCAGTGGCTTGGTGTAGCCAGGAACTCTGCTGAAGGTGGGTCTAGTTAAGCCTTCACCACATGGTCCCAGGCTGCTTGCTTTGCTTCCTTTTGTCTTGAATGGGGAAGTCTGTTTTCTCAGAGTCTTTGGGCCTTATTCTGGCTGACAGCTTGTGATCTCTTTCTTGATTGTAGCTCTCTTTTAGCCATTTACTCCCTCCTCTCTCCAGATTCAGACTTTACTAATTTTTACCAGAATTTACCAGACTTTACAGGCTGGACAAATGGCTCACTAGATTTGTTAGAAATTAAAACTGTCAGCCCAGAGGTACCTTCTCTACTCTAGCTCGAATGCTGGATACGTCATGAACACAATGTATTATCTCTGATTAGCTAGTTCTTAAAACTTTGGAGCCCTTTTAACTATAGGTAACTGAAGACATGAACTAGGTAAGCCCCACAGAACGGGTGTGCTCTTACGTTAGGCCTTAGCCAGAGCTCACCATGGGATGAATATCACCATGAATACCAGGAAACACAGTTTGGCCATGCGTCCCTGCGTACAGTAGTTTGAATATGTGTAAATAGCTCTAATGATTACCAAATACACTGCTTACCTTTAACCAAAAGAACCTGGAAATACCCAAGCAGTCAAGTTATTTTTAAGTTACTTCACAGTACTTGGGCATCTGTTTAATTCTCCCAAGTAGATTGGAGATTGTACTTATCTAATTGGCACCATCCTTGCAAAACAAGCCTACCCATGGTTTCTTTTTCCATGTATGGTGGATCCACCACCTTTCTCTCTTCCCTTATTATCTACTTCCATTTGACTTTTAGATTCTATTGCAGACACAATCTTGATTTTTGGAGACTTGCTGCCCTACTATGCTGACTATAACCATGGTGGGAACAGTCTGACAATTCTGTTCATCAGATGCTCTCTCCTTGTCCCTCCTTCCCTCCTCCCATCTCTCTCTCTCTCTCATACAGCTTTGCTACCAGTTTGATCCTCTATAAAATGTGATGCATGATGTAGATTCACCTTTCCCAAATGATCACTTTAACCAATGTTTCCGTTAAACTCGTCTTCTCACAGGTTCTTAATTGCTTGCCAAGCAGCCAGAAAATAGTTGCATCTTTACCCAAAGGCATCCTGTAGGGAGAACAACAGGGTAGTTTTGCATTCTTTGGTTCAGTCACACTGGTTCATCAGGGAAATAAAACTGTCAGCCCAACATGTCTGGGTACAGAACAGAGAATGATGGCATGGCGCACGATTCAAAGGACTGCCGCTGGCGAGAGCCACCATGTAAGTTTTAATTAACTAAAACAGTCAGACGCAGGTGGGTGCCCTAGAATGGAACGCCATCACGATTCATGTTCATTTTAAATGTGAATATATGAAAGCTCTTGCATACATTATTTCATAATTAATGTTTTCATAAGTTACGAATGTCCTAGATAGCCCCTAAAAGAAGGCTGGAGAGGGCAACACATTTAATGACATTTGGTATTTCAGAAGTTCTTTGCTTAGCCATTATATTTGTGGCCTCCTTCCTTCCTTCCTTCCTTCCTTCCTTCCTTCCTTCCTTCCTTCCTTCCTTCCTTCCTTCCTTCCCTCCCTCCTTCCTTCCTTCCTTCCTAACTATGATTTTCAAGAGTGTAAGGCAGCTCTGATAGCTCTGCTTCTGAGGTGAACATGGTTAATGACTACTACCACATTTTAAAAAACATCTTGAGTTCTTTGGGTACATGCTAGGCCAGAGGTCAAAGCAAGATGAAGACATATATTGAAGTTTTGGAGTTCCTGGTGTTTAAATCACCTACTCCAGGAAGCACACGTTTGTCGACCCAATAAATGTTATCTTTTTCTTTTTCAGTTGAGTATTATCCTGGCAACTGGTCTTAGCAAATCAAATGTTCTGACTTATGTAAAATGCTTTATGTTTTCATACTTTGTTATATTAGAAGTTTATGTTTTCTGCCTCTATTAACATGAGCAATTTTCCTGTCCCTGACTTAAGTGGAAACAGGTAGGTAGGTCACAGCTGTTTGTATTTGCGTCACAGTTAAGAAACAAGGCTGATGTAATAAGGTTGATAAGACCATTTTCAGTTGAACCAGATTATCAGGAAGGATGGACCTGCCAGGACACATCAGAAGCCTGAGCTCAACGCTGGGGCTATGAGGAGAACAGGGCATAGGGGAAGGTTCTGTGGTGTGGAAAAATGAATTTTCATACAAGAAATGCTTTCTTTTGAAAATTGTAACGTCCCTTAAATCATGTTATATCTGAGATATTTGGTGTGCAGGGGTTCAAGCTCATGAAACTATATACTCAACCCTCACCTGAGCTACACCCTGATGTTGATTTAACTATTTACTTCCCGCAAGACCATGATCAACATTGGTAATACCACACATTCTTTATTTGTAAAATAGGAATGGTAAAAACCCTACAAAATATTCAGAAGGATAAATGCTGTAACGAACAGGGCACCACATTTAGACAGGGAAATGTAGGCAGGTAAATTTGTAGAAGAAAAGCAGAAGGGAAGTGTGTGAAGCTAACACTCAGGGAATGGTGACACCATTGAAGACCTAGCTCAGGTAACTAAATCGAGGTAATCCCCAGAGGTATGCTCAGAGGGCCATCTCCAAGTGATCTTCGATCTCATAGAGTTGGGAATTGAGCTTAACCATCACAGTGATGTTAAAATGATACTGGACAACTTGAGTGATTTGCATATTGGCCATTTATATGTCTTTGGAATCAGTTGTACTGTTCTGCGAGCATCTGCCTTTGCTCCCAAGGTGAGCATTGGTAGTGCCAGCTCAGCCTGGTCTAAATTGCTTGTTGAGTTGTAGCTTTCATCAATCCCATCAGACTATTTAAAAAAAATTCCCCATTTAGTTTAGAATCATTTTGATAGATTGTATAAAATATTAAAACACCATTTGTAGCCCAAGTGTCAAAAGTGAGATTTTGCAAAGTTTAAAGTATTTCCCTCATTTCCTTTTATGTTTATAGAGCAATTAGCAAATATGAAAGGCGTGGGCTTGTTACAACTAAGGTTAGTTCTGACCACAATCAAGCATAATAAAAAACAAACAAACAAACAAATAACACAATAATGTGAGAAGGAAGCAGAAATGAAATTTGGAGAGAATGAATTTGTGTTTGGGAGATGTAGAATTCTTTTTCAATTTCATTTAATGTTTTATATTAGCGGATTTTAAAATGCAGAGAATTTCAAAGTGTTCTAGGAAATGCCTATGAACCCATCCCCTGGCCTTTTCTTCTCCTTGCTATACTGCTCATCTTTCTAAGAATGCAAAGAAAACTTAAATCAGATTTCTTTTAGGGCCAGAATCCAGCTGGTCAGATCTGTGGACTCCAGTTTCCTGGTTTGGAAGAACCTGCCATCACTTCCGTGATCAGCATTTCCTGGTTTGGGAGCATCTGCTGTAACTTCCGGGATCAGTTCATTCTACCCAAAGCTGCTCGTTGAGTTTTCCAGATGTACCACTTCTCCACAGAGCTGGGCAGCTAAGCTGCACAGAAACCATATGGGCAGTCTGGTAAACTTATGCTTTCCTAGACCTCACTCCCTAAAACTCTGAGTTAGGAAATCTCAAAAAGCAGTTACGGTCGTGATTTTGATGTGTTAGTAGATTTGGAAGTCACAGGCCTTGATAGAACTGGAAACCAGCATCTTAGAGCCTTTGAACAAAGGAATGGGGGAGGGATCAAGTCAATAATGTGACAGATAACCAAGCACAAAGCTCTGTGGTCTATATTCTTAGTGTAGGATAGATAAGTTATTAGTTCCTTTGGAGGACCAGAGCCATAAACTGAGTCCAAGAGAATCAGCAATGTCTGATGAAGCCAAGAAATAGAAGTTAGGTGATTCAAATTGGAAATATACTGAATAGAGAGCGTAAATGTGTGGACAGGAGTGGTGAGTCAGTGATGAGCTCACAGGGGTTGTGGGTTTGGTTGGGTATCAAATGCTAGGCACAGAGCAAAGGTAAGCTTCCCCAAAATGTTACTGAGCAGCCTTGAGGGGACTAGCCTCTGGCCACACTTTATAACTTCCTTCTGTGTTTTTTTTAGTTTGACTTGGTCCAATATTCTTAACACACAGCACAGTGGAGCCCTTCTGCTGGGAGGAAGCCTTCTCTAGTCTGATTTCCCCTGTTCGTCTTGATTTTCTGTACTTGCTAATTTGAGCTCCTGAGACTTTCAGTGCCTTTTCCTGACTATGGCATTGGTTCCTTGTTCCGAAACCTTTTTTGGTTCATTGCAAACACAACATTTAGATTTCATACAAATGTGCTTATCTCCAAGATCTCTCACCCCCTACCACTCTCATATTCTTTTGTTGATTATTTTTCATTCATGATTTTACTTTAGTCCTCAATTATTAACCCTGTTAATAAGAACAAGAACACAATCAGACTGTGTTACTTTGGAAAACTTTGGATCCTTGACACGGCGGTGGGACGATAGGAGTTGCAATAACTGTCACTCTTATGATCTCACAGTTTTAGAAGGTCTTAATGCTGGATATAGCTGGCTGGTGGTTCAGGCTCATCTATTTTCTTCTGAGGCTGTGAGTAAGATGTTGCTTGGGTCTGAAGTCCTCTCAAATGGCACAAAAGAATCACATTCTAGCTCACACATGTAGTTTTCAGAAAAGCAGCAGCCTTGAGTCCTGTTATTAGAGTCCAGTGTCTTTCCTAGTAGGCTCTCTGCATCAAAGTTATGCTAGGAGAGGGATAATGAACTAAAGTGTACCTGAAATCTTAGATGTGTGTGTGTGTGTGTGTGTGTGTGTGTGTGTGTGTGTGTGTGTGTGTGTGTGTGTATTCATGTGTGAAAGTACAGGCACAAACATGCCACAGTGAAGGTCAGAGGACAGCATTAAGAGTCAGTTCTCACCTACTTTGTTGGGACCTTTGAGGCTCTCTGACTTTGTTGTGTGTTCTTTAGTATGCTAGGTTAGGTGTTCTGTGAGTGTCTGGCCATTTTGTTGTCCTTCCCTTCTGTCACATAAACACTGGGATTAGTAACATGTGCTGAGTCTGGCTTTAGGTGGGTTTTGGGGATTCAGACTAGATCCCCTCGCTTGCATGGTAAGCATTTCACTCACTGGGCTGTCTCTCTAGCCCTGTACACAAATTTCAGGAGTGACATAACTTGTGCTGCATGCTGTTTGTCCAGCACAGAACAATCTTTGTATAGTGCAGGAGGGGAGGGGATTATGAAAGATAGGGGAATCAGGAGGTAGAGGCCAGCTACTGTAAGAACATCACCTCAGCTTGGTTGTCCAACTGTCTCTAAGTTACATTGTTATTGAAATGCTTCCAATCTCTGTGTTGTTTGACTATGAAACAAGGGAGGCACTGAGCAAATTATCGGGAAAGTATCAGTACATGGACTGAGTGGCTTTTGTGTACCAAATGCCACCATGGTTACTGAGGAGGTCACTAAAACAATGAGAGATGAGCTCTTATCCTCAAGGTCTTTCTGATATGCTTGAGAAGACAGAACATACCTCCAAGGTACTCAGAACCTGTTTTCTCACGGTAAACTATGTAAACTCAACTCAACCAGAACTTAGGCAACATGGAGAATTTATGGAAAGACCTGTGCAACTAGGGAAGGACAGAGGTGTGGGCACAGTCAGATGAAAGCACAAATTCCGCCAGAATTGCTCATCTCCCTTGTCAGTTGCTCTCTCTGCATTGATGGGCCTCATTCAGCCAGGCTGTTTCTTCACATAACGTCTGCAGTTCTTGGCCTACACCTCGAGGCTGCATCATGTAGATGATAGTGTTTTTGTATAGTTCAAAGTTTTCAAGTGATAACAAAGGGCTTTGATGGGTACAGCCTGAATTCTAGACTGATCGGTGGGTCTTCATGTCTTTGTTCAGTCCTCACTAAACATGGGTACCATGGCAGACAATGGGAAGTAAGTGCTGGGTTTACAAAACCCAGAGAGGACCACAGAGAGGACAGTGAGAGGCATGGAGTGGGAAGGTTAGAAATCCGTCTGTACTGAAGAAGGACAGTTCTTCAGGACTCGTCACACGGGAGAACATGTGAGAGAGGTTGAGTAGAGTTTACAAGAGGCCGTGTCTGCTCCTTCAGGTTTTTAAAAAAATTATTATTCTGTAATATATATATATTTTTTACAGTCCAGTTATTATCCCCCCTCCTGGTCCTCCCTCCAATTGTTCCTCATCCCATACCTCCTCCCCTGTCTCCAAGAGGATGTCCCCACCTCCCCCATCCCTACCCCACTAGGCCTCCCCATTCCCCAAGTCTCTTGAGGGTTAGGTGAATCTTCCCTGACTGAGTCCAGACCCAGCAGTCCTCTGCTGTCTATGTGTCCGGGGCCTCATATCAGCTGGTGTATGCTGCCTGGTTGGTGGCTTAGTGTCTGAGAGATCCCTGGGGTCCAGGTTAATTGAGACTACTGGTCCTCCTACAGGGTCACCCTCCTCCTCAGTTTCTTCTAGCTTTTCTCTAATTCAACCACAGGGGTCGCTGGCTTCTGTCCATTGGTTGGGTTTAAGTATCTGCATCTGACTCTTTCAGCTGTTTGTTGGGTCTTCAGCTCGTTCCCTTTGCTCCTTTTACTTGGTTGAGTCTTCCTGGTTTGTTCAGGCCTAATCTGTAGGATGTTAGCTGGTTATGTTTAAATTTTTCCTGGGCTGTGTTCTGTGCGTCGCCCAGCTTGCTGAAAATATTTGGCCTGCTAACAAGTCACAGGAGTTTCTGGCAAGGCCTTTGCTTTGAAGGAAAATGTGAGAAAGCAAAGGAGACCAAAATGCCTTTGTTTTCACAGAAGTGTAGTCAGAATGAGTAATTAAGAAATTAATACTGAACTCAGAGCTATTATCTGAGCTGTTAGTCAAAAGAAGACGGATGAGGCATGGGGGCGTTTGTGCTTCTGCATAGCAGGAAGAAGTTCTGGAATCTGTGTTTCTTCGGTTAATGGTTTCATCAATTGGCTGATGAGGGCAGAAATCTTTCCTGGATGAATGAGCTGCCTTTCCAAGACGACACACTTGAAGTCAGTAGGTAGGTGTGAATGGTGTGATTCTAGGAAGATTGCTCTCTAACTTCAATCAAATGCTCTAAAGCAGTCAACCATAATGAGAAATGTTTCCTGTAGTCTTGGGCATCTGAATACTTGGTTCCCAGTTGTTGGCACTGTTTAGGGGAGGTTTAGGAGGTGTAGCCTTGCTGCAGGAAGTGTGTCACTGGGGGTAGGCTTTGACAACATTGTCCTGCCACTCTGGCTCATGCTCTCTGCTTTGTGCCTTTGGTTGAGACGTGAGCTCTCAGCTTCCTGCCTCTACCACCATGACTGCCACCATACTTCCCCTCCATGATGGACCTTTAGCTTTCTGGAATTGCGAGCCAAAATAAGCTCTCTTTATTCCTGTGAGAAGCCTTGGTCATGGTGTTTTATTATTACGGCAACAGAAACGTAACTAATAAAATACTCAATAACAGAATGCCGTGGTCAGAAGCAAACTATTTTATGCTATTGTTAAAAAACGAGGATAGATTAAAATATCTCTAGGAGACATAGGACACATATAAATTCATATTAAATATTAATAATATTCAATGCTTTTTTGATTAAAAATAACTGAGACAGGATCAAACTATGTAGCCTAGCTGGACTCAAACTGTACTCCTCTTGCTTTGTATCATAGGCATGTCCTACTACCCTAGAGCCTGGCTTTTTAAAATAAAATGTGAAGTATGTTAATCTCAATCTCTCTCTCCCTCTCTCTCTCTCTCCTTCTCTCTCTCTCTCTCTGGTGTAAGATTAGAGTCATGAATTTCAATTTCTATTTAATTTAAAGTTTGGCCTAGAGCTGATTGTGATATTCAATTCTCATTTTCCTTTATACCACATATAATTCATGTATCTAAGGAGGAATTCTGTCTGCAAAATAACACTGTAGACTCAGACATTGGTCTCCCTAAGAATATTTATGTCCCGGACTGTTTAGCTTCATAATTTGTCTGGATATTTCCATTCTATAAAGACAGTTTCTCTAAAATGTGACTCTTCTAAATAAGCAGATGTGAGTTAATGTGTCCCTGGTATTGAACACCTTGTTCAGAACCAGAGGAGAAGCTGCAGTCCCATGGTCTCTGCTGGAGACTTTGCTGTCAAGTGACAGCTCCTGGATACATCCCAAGTCAGGTAAGGCCTGATCTTTAATGTCCTGGAAGAACACAGCCAACTATAACTGTCCTGCAAGACACAGAGCACTGCGGTCTCTTAGGAAGGGCCCACTGATGGGGTTTTGGAGTTCTGTTACAAGGCATGGCAGTTTGCCTGTGTTTAAAGGGAGGGCTATTTTTGGAAGCCTGTGACCCTCTTGGCAGTCTCAAACTCCTTTGCTTGTAGGTGTTTCAGAGAAATATGAACCCTGGTAAAGCGATTTTTATGAAGTCTCTTACTCCTTCCTCACCCCTCCCCCAACTAGCTTGTAAGGAGAAATTAAGTAAAAATGAACTTAATGCCAGTATACCCTGATCAATTTAACTGGCTACAAATCAACGATTCATTAGATTTCTATGAGTGAGTTACTTTATTAATTCACTTATTTGGCAAATGTTTATTATGGGCCTGTGGTTGGCAAGTGACTGAGTTAATGTGATTGTTTTTTGATAACGGGAATATTCCGATGTGAACTTATCTGTGAATGCCATGCTCAGGTGAGCACCAGGGAGATGTAATAGCCACGCCGATACTTTTGTGATAGCCTAGATGGGGAACTAAGTCACTTCTTCAACATGGAATTTATAGCCTAATGTCTACAAATATGGGCATAAGGCTTGTTTGTATAATAATGTATATATTTTCATGTTCCTCCGAGGAATGCCCTTCCTGTTAACATTAATGACTCCATGATAATCAGAGACAGCATGGGTCCAGGTGGCAAAGGTGTGGCTAATATCTCAGTAAATGCTGGAACCTTCAAGACAGCCCTTAAGGCTGTAGAAAAGAACTCTAAAAATCATGAGTTCAAAAATATATAATTTCTCAACTACATAAAAAAATATAAGGATGCAATATGAATTATATAAGGAGCTTCACAGATCTAAAGGAACAGAAGGCAGCTACACAATAAGCCTGCTTGTCAGAAAGATATAAAGTCAGGCAGATACAAATGTAGGCTTTGGGTCCAGACACGGTCAATGGTGATTCCAGGGCAGGCAGGGTCCCAGCCAGCTATCCTGTTGTCTGTGCCTATGCTTGCTGTCTCTTCCTAAGAGTCAAGGGGCTAAGGTTATGGAATGCTGATTCATGGGATGGTCCAGAGGGAACCTGGAATGAATAGCTGAATTGATATGTGAAAAAGAATCCGGGCTTTTGATTTGTATGAGATGAGCTAGTAAAAAGCCACGGCAATTCTGTTTTAGGATTTTTTTTCTATTTGAACTGAGCTGTCTGGAGATCTCTGGAGAGGAAACACAGCTCTTTAAGAATCTTTCCTAGGGGCTGGAGAGATGGTTCATCAGTTAAGAGCACTGATTGCTCTTTCAGAGATCCTGAGTTCAATTCCTAGCAACCGCATGGTGGCTCACAACCATCTGATGCCCTCTTCTAGAGTCTCTAAAGACAGCTACAGTGTGCTCATATACATAAAATAAATAAGTAAATTTAAAAAAAAGAATAATTTTTTTCTAACAGGATTTCTCATTTTAGTTGGAAAATCAATGGAGAGTGAACACAGCTCTCTTAGAATTTTTTCTAATTGGATTTCTGACAGAAATCCTAACAATTACATAGAGAGCTGACACAGTTCTTTTAGAAGGTTTTCTAGCAGCAATCCAAAGGAGGCTGCCCAAAGAGCAAACACAGCTCTGTTACAATTTTTTTGGTCTTTCTGATTTTGATCGGGAAAACCCTAGAATTACTTTTAGAATTTTTCCAACAGGATTTCTGACTTTGTCAGAAGATCCAAGAATTTTTTTGTAGCAGCTTTTGTGACTTTGGTCAGAAAACCAATGAGCTATCCACAGAGCTTTTAGAATTCTTACTAGCAGAAGAGAGCTGTCTTGAGCAGAAAGCTAGCTGTCTCAACTAGACATAGCAAGAAAAAGCTGTCTAGAGCAGAGAAGAACATACACCACACACACACACACACACACACACACACACACACACACACACACACACACACGAGAGAGAGAGAGAGAGAGAGAGAGAGAGAGAGAGAGAGAGAGAGAGAGAGAGAGGGAGAGAGAGGGGGGGAGGGAGAGAGAGAGTCTGGAAAGCCATCTCAGCAGAACCTAGGCAGCCAGTCAGGTTAGACTCATGATATGACCACTAGTTGTTTCTTCCTTCACTCCCAGACACCCCTTCTCTCAGAACCCCTCTCCAAGCCCAGGCTGGTCCTTGGCATACAAATGCAAAGCTTTCTATGTTTTGTTATACTGCAAACGATTGCAATGCTTGTAGCATGCTAACCATCCTGTTACTAAGAGAAAATACATTTTAAATTCCAAATGGCTGACTGGTCATGTACTTTGGGAATAAGCTCTGCACTGACATTTAGAGGCCGTCCTTTATCTCTTCAGTTCACAAGTGTAGTTACTGAAAGAACATCATCCCTGTTTATCTTCGGTAAGCTCAAGAATAAATTATTTTTTAATTGAAAATAGATCCTTCTTTTATACAATGTACCTCCGAACACAATATCCTTTCCCTCCATTCCTTCCAGTGCTACCCCATCCCCTATACCCCCCCCTTCCTTTTAGAAAAGAGCAAGACTCCAAGAGACAACAACCAAACAAGACAAAACGGGATACAATAAGCCAAGACAAGAATACTTTTTTTCCTAAGGAACAGAAAATTGTTTCAATGTTGGCCTTTAGGGTTTCCTGCAAATTTGCATACCAGGTGAACAATGAAAGTAGACCTCATTGTAGCTCTTTTTAATTCAGTAAAGGTGCTCGCTGGTTGGTCAAGGAATGGTTATTTTCTAATAAGGAGTGCAAGATGCTTTAGCATCTCAGGACTATGTTCATTGGAAAAGAGGTCAGGTTGGAGCTCTGTAGTCTGGCCTTGAACACGTTCATGACAGTAGAAAGCAGGACCCTTATTCCCTGTCTGCACACTGGAGACACTGTGGACACTAATGGGCAGCTACGGAGCAGGCCAAGAATTCTTCATTCCTTCCAGTAAATGCTGGAGCCGGATGCTAAGAACTGGAAGAACAGGTCAGTATTGGACTGAGGAAAGCGTGTAAGTCTTGGGTGCCTGTCAAGCTCTCTGATGCCTGACCCTTGGAATACTGTTGTACCTAGAGAATCCTATGACAGTAGCTTTCTGTTCTACTTCAAAATGCCACCACAAACAATCTGAACCCATAGGCTTATTGCTACAAATTCTGAGGGTCAGTTATTCAACTCAGTCTCTGGAATAAAAGTCAAAGTGATACTGGGCTGCATTCCTCCCAGAGACTCTGGAATCTCTTTCCTTGCCTTCTTCGGTTCCTGGGTCCTGCAAAGCTCATTCGGTTGTTGTCTGCTCCCCTCTCTTTACTGTTAGTAGCAGAGTCTCCAAAATTTCTGTTTCCTGCTTCTGTTATCACCTGTCCTCTCTTGCGCTCCTCCCCTGCAGTTAAAGAGGGCCACCTGGGCAACCCAAGGCCATTTATTATCTTGAGCTCCTTAGTCCCAGCTGTGCAATTTATTTCACCTTAGCTTCTGGGGATTTTAGTACCTTAGGAGGCATTCCCTTCAGTTTTACATTCAGATGCTCTCTTCTGCTGGGATCAGGGCAATTCACTCCAGGTGACAATTTTAAAGAGGTACACAATCACAAACCCACAAAAAAGAAAGAAAGAAAGAAACTAACAAAAAACAGTGATCCGTGTTTTAAAGTCTTAAAGTGTTTTAAACAGTGTTTTAAAGTATTAAAATAGAAGTTCATACAAGGTCCATGCTGGAAAAATTAAAAAAAAAAAAAAAAAAAAAAAGCCAGAATTACAATAGAAACATTTTTATTTCCCTCAGGTAGCAATATGACTCAGCATGGTGACATTCACTGCCACTAAGTGTGGCCAGCATCTGATACAGACTGCTTGCATGAGGCATACTGGCATGAGGCTTTGGAAAGATCCATGGAAGGAAGCAGGGATGTTATGCAGTTTTGCAGTTGGCTAGGTTGTGAGACTAGCAACTCAGAGCCAGAGAAAGTGTGGCTAGCCTCTGAGGCACAGGCTGCTCTTCAGAGCCTTTGCTCGGAGACAGTGTCAGTGGCCTGTGGCCCTCAGCCATGTTGCCTTTCAGTCCATGAAGATTCTGTAAGGTAAGTACTGTCCTTTATGAAGTCTCCCTCTCTGTGCACACAACCAACGGTCAGTTATTTGCAACTACTGACCCTGAACAGTCTAACTTCTCATAGAGAAGACAGCCCTGATGGAGTTGCTTTAGCCACAGCCCTGTGGCCGGCTGACTTCCTTAAGAGTGTCATGACAGTTTCTTATCTAAGAAAAGAAAGTATAAGCATTGCCATCTAAAAGCTCCTTCCAGGATTTTCTGGAATATAAAAACCTTTCATTTATCCATCCCAGTATTTCCCTCCTTCCAAATTATGGTTTTATTAGTGATAAGAAGATGTTGGCTTCATCTCTGTTCACTGAATAACAGATTAATTCTGGTTTGAATCATAGTTAAGACCTTGGAAAGATCTCCACTCCCTCTTTTATATTCTGATATGAGCATAGAATTTTTCCTGGTTTCAAATTTCAAAATTTCCACATTATACTTTCTGATTCTTAGTTCTACCATTTATTATTATTTTTTCTTTGAAAGGCTGACAATGGCATTGTCAGAGATACTTGGCTTGTTTAGCTTCATGCTCTTCTTCTGAGATCTTTTCTTTAAAAGATTTCCTATCTTCTTGTCTAAGCCTATTTAACTGAATTGACTAGACATGAAAATGAACTATTTATCGAAAGAGTAAAACTTTCAATCATGAGAATGGTTACTGATATCAGCTAGATATCAGTTTGTTTCTGGTAGGAAACAGCAGGGATAAACCAAGCAAATATTGGGATTACCAAGCGAGATGGTTGACCTGAAGTAGACCTGTAGCACCTTTCCCGGAAGCTGGGTCAGCGTCAGCAGTTTGGAGAGCAATGGCCTTTGGCTTCAAACGGTTCTCATGCTCCCATTTGCTGACTCCTTTTCACTAAGGGGAAGCAACAGTTCTCACTTAGCAGTGCTTGGGCGGGGGAGATGGCTCAAATGATAAGTACTGAGCTCTGCAAGCCTGGGGCCTGGCTTCCCACACCCAGCAGCAGCTGGACGAGCAAAGTTGACTGCAGTCCCAGGGTTGGGGGATGGAAGAAGGCAGATCCTGGGAGGTTGCTGGTCGGCTAGCCTGCTTACCCAGTGAGCATCTGGTTCAGTTAGAAACCCTGTCTCTAGGCAATAAGGCACAGAGTAGAGATAGAGGTCACCGTCACATGGCCTGCTTGGCCTTGCAAGCATATGCAGGCATGCCATACACCCTTATATGAGCACACTAATGTGCATGCAACACACACACACACACACACACACACACACACACAGAGACCACAATATACGTACCCCAAATCTCCCAACATAGACATATAGCATCCACTCTCTCTTTCCTCTCTTCTACATATACTATACACAAACCACATGTGCAGTATATATACCACAGACACACACATACACACAGACACATAGAGATGCACACACACCGCACTTAACACACATAAATACAGCACGTACATACACATATCCTCCCATCCCCTTCCATATGCTCTACTCCCCTCCCACATGACACATACACATAAGCACAAACTACACTTATATACATGCACACACCACATATCATAGACATACACTACACACAGCCACATATATATACCAGCCCCCCCTCCCCCCGAACAAAGTGGCTCCTTCTAGCTATTCTTTGTCAATTCTCTGTGTTCTGAAATTTCCCATGGTATAATCAGCATCCCTCAGTTTTGTAATTTGAGTTAATTGGACTCAATTCTGTTCAACAATAGGGAAGCCGTACCTGGTACTACAGACCTACTTAACAATTCACCGCTAGTGAAGTCATCGCTGTTGGAGAATCCACAACCACAAATTTAACTAAACCAGTGAACCCCCTTTTTAATTTCTTACTCCACGTCTTTTTTGTTTGCTTATTTGTTTGTTTTTGAGACAGGGTTTCTCTGTGTAGCCCTGGCTGTCCTGGAACTCACTCTGTAGACCAGGCTGGCCTCGAACTCAGAAATCCACCTGCCTCTGCCTCCCGAGTGCTGGGGTTAAAGACGTGCAACACCACACCATGGCCCAGCACATTTTTTTTTTTTTTTTTTAATGCAAATATACCTTTTCTGGTTAAGAAAGTCAATTTTGGAGATTTTGCTTGTAACTTTTGTTATATCTACAAATGTTGACATCTTGAGTAACATGACATCTTGACAGTACCTGCTGTGGATTGGAAGTATCCCTCCAAAGATTCTGGAGCTGAGGACTTCATCCCAACATCATTATGCTATTGGACAGATCCAAGAGATTCCCAAACATAAAGCCTATTGCTGTTGCCCTTGGTTTACTTAGAGAAGTGGAAGGAAAGTCCCTCATGCTGAAGAAATGATGCACTTCAGAGACAGACCCAGAGACCCTTGGGCTGGACTTGAATACCTCCTGCCTATAGGACTGCTTTAACGCAGCCAGAAGTTCTGATGCAAGCTTCCCAGGAAGAGAGGTCCTACCAGTTATGATGCTATAAGCCACATCAATGACTAGCATAGCATGATAACCCTAAGGGCAGAGCAGTGGTACACATGTGTTGGTGGAACCAACAGCTCTTTAACTGGACTCAATTCTGTTCAACAAGAAGGAAGCCATACCTGTTACTAGAGACCTAGTTCACAATTCACTGCTAGTGAAGTCATGACTATTGGAGAGTCTACAACCACAAATTTAACTAAACCACTGTAATCCCTAACAACAATCTGTAAATACTTGTCCTTATATCCACAGATAACTGTAGTTTCCACTCGTCATCAAAGTAACATCTCTTTGCAATAGACCGTGACTACTACAGGAAAGCACAACCAAGCAAAATTCAGAGTAGTGGAGCCCTGCCCTAGTGCATGCCTCTACAGAGCGTCCTTCCATCCAAGGCTCAGAGAACATTGCAGAAGATAGGGCTGAAAGACTGAAAGCCAGAGGATTAGTTTGCTCTGAGATTGTTTCCTAGTAACATCAGGACCACACCCATAAGTTCCCCCCAGCATGACTGTCCAAACACTAGTTGCACAAGGACAGCACCAGTGGACATGCTAAGGAGGACAGGAAAAAGCCCATGAGGCCTCAACCTTAGAAGGAGCTATGGGCAACAGAGAGAGCTGGAAGCAGGAGAGGTGGCCCTCCCCAGGGGAAGAGCACACCAATTAGTGGCCCAATGCCAAACGCAGCCCTAAAACCACACATGCAGATAACATGATACAGACACAGCAGGTTATATTTAGGGATATGTACTTGTGCACATATACATATATGCAATTATATGCAATAATAGAGAAAGAATGGGCCATGGATTTGAAGGAATGTGGGGAGGAGCTTATGGAACGTTTCGGAGGGAGAAAAGACAGAAGAGAAATATTATAATTGCATTGTAATATATTTTTTAGAGTAAAATAAGTAATTTTTATAATGTGAGTATTGTATGACCCGCCCCTGCCCTCTGATCGCAGTTCTTGCAGCTCCGCATGCGTTTGTCAGACCCGCCATGTTGCCTCTGCCTTGGTGCACGGTGCTTTATCTGGTTCCTTAACCTTGAACATGGCTTTCTCTCCTACCCCGCAGATCCTCCTGCCAGAGCACCTTTCCTAGTCCCTGCAACACAAGCCACTGTTTTCCCCAACATTTCACCCGATTTTATTTTTCCTTCGGAACATGAATCAGCATATACTCTTAAATGGGTTTGTACTGCTTGTTCTCTGTCTTCCATTTTAGCATGTAAGCTTCATCAAGAGTACAAAATGGCTGCCTTATCCAACCTCGTATCCTCAGCACCTTAAATGGTTCCTTGTTTCTTTTTAACCTACAAATCACTTATCAGTAAGTGAAGTTCTTCTAATCTTTAAAAAAATCCATCGAGAGAGTGAAAGCAGATGCAAAACAAGCGCGTAGTATTAACGTAGAGGAAAGGGTAAGATGAAAGCAAACACAGAAGCGGTAGTAGGGCAGTACAGTGGGTGTTAGGAAGTGATAGAATAATCGTCATGGGGGGCGGGATTGTAGTAAGTGCCCAAGAAGTTTTCCTAAGGCAGTGTGCTGCAACTGACCGCTCCTGAGTCCCAGAATACCTATTGGTTCCTGGCCCGGAACTAATAACTATGTCTCATGGTTCCAGAAAGTTCCAGCAGAGATCTTACCAACAGGAGACTCACCTGTGAGATTAGGTGCTGAGAGGAAGCAAACCATTCCTTTCTGCGTTCGTCAGTGGCTTCAGGCTCCCGGTGCCTGTGATGCATTCTGCCTCAGGGAGAACCAAGGACCTCCACAGGCTCCTGAACAGCAGGTTGGGTGGGTCCAGACTCCAGCAGATAGCTCCCGATCTGTAAAAATATCTCCCTCCCTGCTTTCCAACTGTTTCCACAATGCAATCTAATTCCCCATGTTAAACACTTCTCCGCTGGAAAGATTTGAAGTGTTTTTCTTTATTTTCCTGACTGAATCCGAGCTGACACCCACATGCCTCTTACCTTACAGTCAGTATGAGTCCTGACCTTCGGTCACTCATGCTGTCAGTACAATGCAATTTTTCATTTTTTTTTTCATATTTTTGTTCTTTTTTTTTTTTTTTTGGTTTTTCGAGACAGGCTTTCTCTGTGTAGTCCTGGCTGTCCTGGAACTCACTCTGTAGAGCAGGCTGTTCATATTTTTAAATTCATATTATAAATTGAAAAGTTTATCTACCCGGGAAGAAAGTTACACTGTGACTACCTTGACAAAAATCCTTTCACGAATGGGAGATGACTCAGTTTGTAAAGACGTTGCCTTACACGGGTGAGGAAGGAGCAGAGTTCGACCCCTCCACCCCCACCCGAACCCATATGGCAATATAAAAAGCCAGGCGTGATGGCTTAACATACTTATAATCTCAGTATGGGGGGAGGCAGAGAAAGGCAGCTCTCTGGGGCTTGTGGACTTGACAGCTTGGCTTTCTTGATGAGTTTCTAGTCAGTGAGACATTCTTTCTAAGAACAAAAAAAAGGGGGTGGTGGTGGTGGTGGTGGTCCCTTTGACTCTTGGAGGGAGCGGCATCAGCCCAGATGAGACGATCTTGTTAAAACTGTGTGTGTATTTATACACAGAACTGTGTGTATAGTAAATAGTAAATAGGATGAGTTCTTGGAGTGTTCTCAGGTCTTCTCCCTGTTGGTCTACTCTGCTCCCCTCTTCCATATTTACTTCCCTGTCCTTTCCATTTCATTAGTCAGATTCCTCCTCTTTCTTTCTCCATTGCTCCTCACCTGCTCGGTCCTCCTAATGTTCCCAGTTGACTTCCTTGGTCTCTCACGTGTCTTTTCATTTCCAAATAAAGTTATCTTCTCTCTGCTAAGATGAACGTTTAGCGTCACTCTTTAAACCCAGCACCCACCATACCAACCGCTCTGCTTTTTCCTTCTACATTTTAATTTTGCTCTTCTCTGTGATAAGGCCCTGTAGCTACATTATTTCTTTTCTCTCTTTATCAAATTGCAGACACTACCTCCTGGAATGATATATAGATCTGTTATTCCTGAAGGCTGGTTGCCTTAGCAACAAGGGAAATCTTAGTCGTTTGAGCAAAACCTTATCAAAAAAAGCAGGCTCACAAGGGACTAGTATTCCCATCATTAAATGTCCACTCTGCTCTCTCTTTGCTAACTGTGGTCATTCTCAGATTGTTAATTAGAAGAGCAATTAATTGAATAAGCTCACTGAAAGGGTCACTAAGAAGATATGACAATAGAAAGCTCCTTAGCAGACACACTTGACAGCCCCATGTTACCATATCTATTTGCTCTGCTAATTACAACCCAGCCAATCTTTATCCATACCTGACATATGCATTCAGGGGTTAGGTTGAATGTCTGCCATCCCTTGAGCCTGGCCAGTGTCCATTGCCCAACAAGCCTTGGGCAATAAGGAAGCAGAATTTGGATGGGGGACCAGAGGGTGTCTAGTTCTGCCAACTGCAGTCTACGAAAAAAACAGGTAGGTGACTCCCTGAGGCAGACGAAAAGAAAAAGAAAGAAATGAAACAAAACAACATTAAAAAACGATCCTCAATCCTCTCAGCTTATATAACTGATGAGATCAATGAAATAAATTATTCAATCAACAGCAAAAGAAGTGTTGAGAGGAAGACTTCTTATTAATAGTGGTTATATATAGCTTCTCAGCCTTTTGGCTTAAGATCAAGTGTAATAGTGGTTAGATCTTTTGGGTAAATATGTGTGTGAGGTTGAAGGGGCTTATATCAGGACTTCTCAGAGAAACAGTACACACACACATACACACACATGCACACATGGGCACACAGTTATGGAGTGATCAGCTGAGACTGACTTACATAATCCTGGAGGTTGGCACATCTGAAAGTGGTAGGGCAGACATGTGGGCTGGACCTCCACAGGCTACTATTTTCACTATCAGGAGCTATGGGCTGCCAACCCTGCTGGAGCCTGAACCCATCCGACCAGCTGTTCAGGAGTCTGTGGAGGTCAACGGAACACACAGCTCGGAACAAGAGTTTGGCTTTGACCTAGATTTGTAAGTGAGACTCCTGCTTCCCCGAAACACTTCGTGTTAAGAAGTCGTGAACTCCAGATACAAAAGAAAGGCAGCAGCTGGAGTCAAGGTGAGTGTAACCACTCTGGAAAGGTCCTCATCCTTCAATGACTTTCTCAAAGCTAGAACTTGTGATAGGTAAGCCACTGGCAAGGCTGGGAAGAAGGCTAAGTTGATGAATCCTAATATACGTTATATAGTGCCATCAAGCTAGAAATCAATCTTTTGCTTTGACAAGGAGAACTTTTAACGTGGATAAAATTTAAATCTGTTTAATTTGAGGATATTTCGGTTAAGGTAACATTTTCATTAATGTGTAGGGTTCACTTAGAACAAATGATGATTGGCTTTAATGACTGAATTGGGTAAATGACTGAAAGCAACAAATTAACCAGTGGGCTAGGCTTTGACTTTCCCTGTCGTGTGTGTGTGTGTGTGTGTGTGTGTGTGTGTGTGTGTGTGTGTGTGTATGTGCGCGCACGCACGCATGGGTGTGTGCGTGTGTGTTGCATACTTGCCATAAGTTTACAGTTTCCCCACTAGGTGACCTTCTCTTGGACAGCTATGCCTTAGGTGCCCAGGTAACATCTTTCCTGTTATGATGGATTAGAACATAGTTTCCCCTCAGAAGGTTCATGGGTTGAAGAACTGGTGCTCAACTGGTGGATTGATTCAACCACTGAGAAATGGTTAGACTATGCAGGATCCAATCTGCTCAGTGGATTGATTCACTTGATGAAGCCATATCTTGATGGCAGCAGGAGGCAATGTTAGGAAGGAGGAGCCTGCCTGGAGGGGACACACCTGGGACACACCTTTGCTCTGAAAGCAACTGTGACTTTTATCCGGATGTTCTCTTTCACCTCAGGCCTGAAACACGGAAGCCAGCTGACCCTGCACTGCACCTTTAAAAGTTGTTGGCTAGTTCCTGTTAAGTGATTTCCTTGGGTATCTACTAGTGATGAAGTATGTCATTAATACTCCCGACCTGAGACGGTCTTCTGCTGAGACTGAAGCCCTCGTAGTACTCGGGATGGCTACACTGAGATGCTTTATTCATCAGCATTGCTAGGGTACAGTACTCACTTATTCAATTAAACACCAATCTAAGGGTTTTCTGGGGAGGGGGTTTGTATAATTATTTACATAATTATTTACAACATCTGGTTAGCATAGATAGGACAGTTGGGCCACACCCAATTGGTTTTAAGGATCATAACAATGAAAGCTAGGGATCTTGAAGGAACAAGAAATTTGGCCACACGTCTCTCTCTCAACTTATAATGCATGCTCAGCAGCACATGAAGTTTTAGTTCAGACCTTCTAAATGCTAGAATGCTAGAAACGGGGCTTTACTTAAAACCAGTCACAGCTGGGGTCGGTTTTCTGATAAAGCTTCTAAATGGAGAACGGCATGGTGTTCAGGGTATGGGATGACTGATGGCCCTTATCATTATTGGAGCCTACAGAGGTTTAGGAAGATCCTGGATGTGAAGTTTGTTCCTGGAATGCAGCAATGAGTGCCTCCCTTCTGGAAACAGGAGCCCCTTTCTGGCAGAGAAGGCACAAGGAGTAACAAGTATTTCTCAAAAGTGAATTTTCTTTGTGCATGTTAAAATATGTGGTTTGCTCCTGGAGCACCAGGGAGTCAGGCCTGTTGACACTGTTTCTCCCTCCATGGGGCTGCAAATCCCTCAACTCCTTCAGTCCCTTCTCCAACTCCTCCATCCGGGACCCCACGCTCAGTCCAACGGTTGCTGTGAATTAAATCTTGGGTATTCCGAACTTTTGGGCTAATAGCCACTTATTAGTGAGTATATATCATGTTCGTTCTTTTGTGACTGAGTCACCTCACTCAGGTTTCCAAAGGGGAGACCTGGAAAGGGGAAAACATTTGAAATGTAAATAAAGAATCAAAAAATTTTTCAATGTGAAAAAAAAAATGTGGTTTGCAAATGACCATGTGTAGAGCTGAGCTAACAGTTCTGCTTTCTGCTTTTTTGACTTAACCCAGAGACTTTGAAGAGTCTGACCAGAGATGACTTATACAATAAAGTTGAGAAGTGAGGGAAGAGCACAGTAGGAGGAAGGAGAACAACTTTGGAGCACTCTGAGCTGTGTTAAGCATGTCAGCTCCAGATCGCTGAAGGGTTCAGGGTTTCTTCTTCGGGTGCCTGACAGACCTGCTGTCCTCTGCTGGGGCTTCTGTGGAAGCTGCCCTTCCAGCTGCCTTGCTGACAGTATGCTTGTGAATTAGTTGTTCTTCTGGGGCACTAATTGTCCTTTCTTCTCACACCCCGTGTTCAAGCATTGCTTAGCTTGGGGAATGCAGGCAAGGAGCCTCTGAGAATAAAATCATGAGAATGAAGCATCTTCTTACTCCTGTGAAAGCAACTTACCTGGCCCCAACTTCGCACATACTCCTTGATTTCTCCTTTTGTTTTTGTCAGGAAAGGGGAGTTTTGAAATAATGTCACTAAGTATATTCTTCTGAGATCACTTCAAAAATATCTATAACTGGTGGTCAACTCAGATAAGATGGGTGGGCATCTCACCCAATCTGTTTTGAGGGTCATAAGAATGAAAGCTGGGGCTTTTTGAAGGAAGAAGAAGTTTATTTTCATTTCTACCACTCAACTTAAAATTCATGCTTGAAGTTGCATGAAAATTGCAAATCAAATCTCTAACCAAACTAAAGCAAACAAAACCAACTTATCCTGACACTGGTATTCAAAAACTTTCAAATCACCTGTCTGGTTTCCAGAGCCCCCTGGTTTAGGTTCATTATCTAAAAATTCTTCTCCAGTATAAATATTTCAATCCCAATAGAATGGGCTCATGGTCACAGAGAATATGTTTGTCTCCGTGTCAAACGCAATTGGGGCAATGCCCTCAGAAATCAGTGAACAAGCACCTCAGCTCCTGCCTCCAGAAAGCACTGCTTTTTGAAGTCCAAACTGAACGACAAAGCGATCCTCTCAGGAAGCTTGGATGCTTCTTTATGTTGCTGAATGGTCCCCGAATCCACAGGTGTCAAAAGTATGCACAGTCCTAAGTGTAGTCCCACTCTTCTGGCCAGACCTGCCTGAAAGCTTCCTGGGCTCTTAAACTTTATTAACAAAACATGTCTTTCTAATTTACCCTACCTCAGTCAAATAGAGGGTTGTTCTATTGGAGGGAGTTGAGCACAGTTCATTTTGCTTTCTAGTGATATTTTAGGGTATTGATGGAACACACACACACACACACACACACACACACACACACACACACACACACACATCTATATCTACATCACATACATCTACATCTAGATCATATACACATAAAAACACACACACACATATAATTTTTTCTCTCAAGTTTATTTCATCTGTCTTCAATGCAATCCCAACAAACCCCTTTTCTTTAGCTTCCTCACTCACAGGATGATGAGATCAGCCTCACTGGCCATGGGTCTTGGCCCCAGGTTCTAGGCACCTGGCAGATTTAATCTAAGCATTTACTAAGCCAGGCCGGTCTGTCTCTACCTTAAAGAAATCTGACAGAACTGTCTCCACAGTGTGAAATATCACTACTCGGCAGCAAAATGGTTCCCGGTCTCTGCTGGGGTTTGTTTGATTCCTGCTGTTTGCTCTTGACCTGACTCAAGGAAGAAAACAGTTGTGGAGGAAATACCTAAGAAAGTCTGAGAGTTCAGAATCGCAGATGTGCAGAGAAACCTTTCAGCTTCTGACTCAGGTCTGCTTCTCTCCCTCCAAGCTCAGAGCAGTCTGCTTTTCCTTTGGCTACTGATTAACGTGAGGGTTAGAGGGCTTTCTAGCTACTAGCCAACGTCCTCCTTGTCTGTGGCAACAACAAAGAAAAGATGGGACAAGAGGAAGCTCCCAAATTCTCTGGGATTGGAGAATGTTGCTGTGAACCCCCAGGAAGCTTAGGGGACTCTTTAATGCACAGCTTGCTATTAAAAGTACCCCATGAACCCTGTTTTAGTATTTGCAATTTTTCCTGTGTATTTTGCAGACAAAATTTGTTTTAACTGTGTCTTTTCTGTCTTTCTTTTTCTTTCCCCAATTCCTCTCTTGTGGTCTTCCACCCTCAGTAGCCTCTTCTGTGTTCACGTCCTATATGACCTTTGCCCTTCCTACCCTTCTCCAGTCACTCTTGCTGTTTTCTGGTTGGCACTCTCCTATCTGATGAGGGTATTTTGGTTTTGTTTTTTAGTTTTTTTTTTTTTTTTTTGTGAATAGTATCTATTTTACTATCATTCAACACTCCAAGGAATAGGAGAGTGATTTCATTTACTTACATTGTCAAATGTTATTAAAGTACACTTGTTTCCCTTTTAGGTTGTAATATTAACTAACATGCATAGCAAATATATTATTAAGTTTTAGAAGCTTCTAGAGAAAAACGGTGCACATTACTTCCTCATTAAATAAGGTGATTAGACATTGGCTTGACCTGAAGAAGCATGTTTATGTTACTTGATTCATAGAGAAAAGGGCAAATTCATTAGCATAATTTAGGTAACTGGATAACATATCACAGGCATACTTAATAAGGTTAATAAGGATTCCTTATTGTTTCCTTATTTATAGACAGTTGGCTTGCTCATGATTTTGGGACATTAAGCATTACTGACGTCAAATCCTTGTCTGCATTCCTCACTGTCACTGTAATTTCAGAGTGACTTTCTATTGTGGAATTCTGGGTAGAAGGCTATAATCACTTTAAGGAGTTTTAAGAACAAATTGTGATTTTGGAAATTTGAGATATTTTTGTGCTGTGGATAATTATGACAGATAAAAATTATTCAGAGCTAAGCCTGTCATTAACTGCCAGCTGTGCACATTCATATTTATATTCAATTTATTAATATTAATATTTGTTGTTTATGTTTATATAACAGTTGTACTTTTGAGTATCAATATCCATTAATTTCTATTTTTTTGTTATTGTCTTAGCTTTTGAGGGCGGGGCTTTCTGTGTTTCCCAGTTTGGTCTTTGACATCTGTATTCAAAGGACTCTGCATCTTCAACCTCTAGAATAGCTGAAATCACAGCTGATGCCTCAGAGCCTACTTGGTGTCTCTGTTTATAACTGGGTATAGATGATGCAGATTCAGTGGATGGTCTGTCTACTTAGGGGGAAAATAAAAGGCCTTTACTATGTCAAGGACCAGATTCCAGACATCCCTGAGTCTATGCCTTTTTACTTGGGACCCAGTAAGTGACCTTGAAGAACATCAAGGCTGTAGGTCTGACATGCTCTTCTGGTTCCAGATGAGGTATTCTTTGCCATTTCGAAGCATTTTCTTCTCTTGGAATATTTTTGCCGTGTTTTCCTTTTTATCAGAACTTGTGCTTTCGAAAAGCCAACGCCCCTCTCTTTGCTGTTCCCCCTTATGTCATGTTGAGAGTAGTGCCTTTTCTACATTGCCTAACCAGGCAGAACAATTAGTGCCCAAGGAGACAGGAGGCTGCCTGTCTGGCAGGAGGAACGGCTTTCATGGGAACAGCACTGAAAGCCCGGCTCTGGGCGAGGACCCTTGCCAGCAGCCTTGTATGGTGCTGGCCCTCTAGTTTGGCTGCATCCAAGTTGTTTACACTTCTGATGCGCTAATGAGCAGTCTCTCTCATGGAGCAGGTCCTTGGAATAGTTTCATCCCATCATGTGCCCCTCACCACTCAGTCAGAGAATCAGAAGAGAGCTGTTGTGCTCTCTGCATGCTTAGTAAACTAATTCAGCAATTGTGCAGTCCTGGTTTTTTACCTCCTGGGAGAAGGCTTTCGTCATGCCCTGGTCTTTCAGGATTGAGTCATTGGACAAATGGGCAGGGCCTTGATTGTGACGCTGGAGCTGGAATGAGGAAAACATCAGGCAAAGCCCTGTGTCTCACGGAAGCCACATTCTAGAAAGCATCTCCAGGTATGGATAAACAAACATGCAGTAGGCCAGATACTGATTAGCATCTGCAGAGACTTAGACATCCTGCTGGCATGGCAGCTTCTGCTTCTGAAAAGTCACCCCTCCTCCCTCTCCTTTGCCTTATGTCATGCTGAGAGCAGCGTGTTGACAGAGTTGACTGAGTGTGTCTCTGAGATCACTTCTAAAGAAGACCTCAGAATGGTGTGTTGAGAGGAGAATGGAGGAGGCCCAGGAGCATCATGGGACCAAACCTGAGGGTGAGAAGAAAAGGGAAGGATTTGACAGAAGGAAAGCTAGGAAGAAGGCCAATACAGAAGGGATCGAAAGAGAAAGGGAGTGTGGTGTGAACGGAGTCTCCATTTGAGTAAGGTGGGAGCAGAGTAAGCCAATGGGGTTTCATTCTGACTTAGAAGTTCATCGAGGTGCCTTTGGTAAGCAAAATGGAGAGATGCCTTGTGGCTTGTGTTCCAAAATTCAGCTGTGCTGTGTCACAGAACCACAGAAAGGATAAAAATGCTGGCCAGGAGCTCCTGAGGTAGAGAGGTCCAGAGAGAGATGGCTGTGGGTTGGCCTAGAGTGGCAGTGGAGATGGGAAGTCATGTTAGAATCGAAACATAGCCTTGTGTTTCATACCGTGTATGCATGTGCGTATCAACCAGCAAGTAGCGAGCTCCAGATGGGCGTCTCAACAATTCAACTTAATTCTTTCTCTTTTAGTTTCTTTTTGAAAATTTTATTTTTGAGTACTTCATTTAAACACTTTCTCTTTCTTCTCTTCCCTCCAACTTCTCCTGTGTTCTCCTTACCTCTGAAAACACATACACACATGCACACGCACACACACACACACACACACACACACACGCACAGGCACACGCACAGGCATACCCACATGCGCACATATCCGTACAAGCTGCTGAGTCCATTTAATGTTGCTTATACATTTGCGGTTTTACCATTGACTACTTGGTATTAGCCAGTTAGGGAGCTTATCCCCGAGGAAGACTGATTCTTCCTCTCACTGTATTCAATAATTGCTTGTACCTCTTCAGTTACGTTAGGAGCCTTGTGAGATCACCCTAGATGCTTTACTTGCTTTTGAAAATTAGCATATGCTAATTGTAGAAAATGGAAATTTTATCCTGACATCTCTATACATGTCTATCATGGAGTAGGATCATATTTTCCTCCTATATCAGTCTTTTTTGTCCCATTTCCTCTCTCTCTCCTCATTGCTGATACTAACTTACTACACGTAATGGATACCTCCTCAGGTAAAAGGCTTAGTCCCACATAACTGCTTCATGAATGAACTAAAAGCCTCCGACCTGGGATGAGTCAGGTGAATTCTTTGCTTCTGAAGAAAGAGTTTAAGACTTACCCTTTCATTTTTTTCTCCATTTTTTGATGTCTTGACATTAGTATAATGGATATTTGTATGATATCAAAATAAATATAGCTCAATAGTAACATACCTGGGACTCTGATCTACAACTGTTACAGATTTGTGTTTTCTTTTCTTGGCTCGGTTTCTTCAGGCATTGGTCCTTGTCTTAGTCAGGGTTTCTATTCCTTCACAAACATCATGACCAAGATGCAAGTTGGGGAGGAAAGGGTTTATTCGGCTTACACTTCCATGCTGCTGTTCATCACTAAAGGAAGTCAGGACTGGAACTCAAGCAGGTCAGGAAACAGGAACTGATGCAGAAGCCATGGAGGGATGTTACATACTGGCTGGCTTGCTTCACCTGGCTTACTCAACCTGCTTTCTTATAGAGCCCAAGACTACCAGCCCACAGATGATACCACTCACAAGGGGCCCTCCCCCACTTGATCACTAATTGAGAAAATGCCTTACCTCTGGATCTCATGGAGGCATTTTCTCAACTGAAGCTCCTTTCTCTGTGACAACTCCAGCTTGTGTCAAGTTGACACACAAAACTAGCCAGTACAGTTCTTGAGGCTAAGATTTCTTGTTAATGGCTTTAATTCTTGTTTCTTCTCACACCCAAGTCTGCTTGAGTTGGTCTTGCATTGGGCCTAGTAATCTGCATTTCAAGAAGTCTTACAAATGGTTCTTGAACTCATATTTGAAAAACACCTCAAAGTTTACATTTCTGATGGCTTCTGGTAGCTTCATGTGACTCTTGACACTGTTTGGTTGACCTGCAAGGTTTAGTGACCAGAGGCACTTAGCTACAGATTGACTTGACACCATTAATTCTAAGTAAAGACAATGACAAGCCGTATGTTTTTGTCCCATGTTCAAAATCCAAGTAAAGGAAATGAGATGGTTTGAAATGTTTGCTTCTCGTGACCTTTTCAGTTCCTGCCATCACCTACTCTTCTATTGCTTGCTGTGTTATAAGCAAGAAGTAGTATGTCTAGTTGACCTCTGTACTTACAAACACTGTGATGACGACTCCAAATGACGTCTTCACTGGCTTGCTTTTTCTTTTCCACAGCACAACCCTCTGCTTCTGGTGAATGACCTTTAGTATCAGAGCCTTTCTGCTTATATGTAGTTATGACTCCAGCAACACTGGAGAGGGGCAAGGCCATGATGGACTGATGGTTTGACCTTTGGAATGTCACTTTTTTTAAGCTCTCAGCTGTGGGGTAGAAGTAGGAAAAATGTCATGCCAAGTGTTATGTAGCCTGACCACTGTAAGTCACTCCACTTCCACCAAGGGGACGAAACTATTTGTGTTTTACTTTATACAGGGCTGAGAGAAGGAAGCACAAGCAAATAGCCAAGTAGGTAGAACTCATGTTGAGGCATGCATGCCACAAGTAACAGGTAAGGACTTCCCAAGGTATGGATAGAAGGTGGATTTTGATGAATTAAGTCTCTAAATACCCAATTTCCATGCAGATTCTTTCTTGGATAATGGTCCGTAGTGGTGCTCAATCACTTTCTTTCCCACTTCTATTTTCAAAGTCCTATTTGCGTAGCTCTATAAGCAACAGCATGCTCCCCACCCCCATATGTCAATTCTCATGATATGTGCTTATTTCGATACATACATCTCAAGAAGACTAAAAACTGGACAGTTCAGTGTGCTCTAAACTGGTATGCACACTTCATCCAGACACTGAAAATATCTGTTTCTAGCTTATTAACAGATGAGCTTTAAAAATGTTTTACATTTTATTGCTTATTAATAATAAAAAATGTTTTAGATGTTTGCTATGGTTATCTTTGCCCGGCTTTTACAAGACTGGCCAACAGTCAGGCGGTCATAGGGCCCTGCATCCCTCAGCTGAGTTATTGGCTGTTGACAGATTCTGGGTGTGGGGGAGTCACTGTTCTCAGTTGTGTATTCATATTAGTGATCTACAACGTTTAGTGGGTAGTTTCAAGCCCATGGTCACACGGACAGCCGTAGTTAAATCCAAAAGGTTATGAAACCGAACAGAGATTTGAATGTGGGAAAGGCATTTGTAGGGAAGAGTGGGTGCTGGCAGGCGGGAAATGAGAGGGTGTCTGCGTTAGAGGGTAATCAGGATGCAGCACCCCTAATGCACAAAATCATCAAAGAACAAGTTTAATGAATACAAAATGTCGTAAAATGCAGGTTTGTTGTTTTAATAAAATACAAAATAATTATATTTCTAATTCCTAAGACACTTGTACCATTTGAAGACTCATTTGAGTACAATGCAGTCAAACCACATTGAGTGAGGTAAACACACGAGTTACAACTGTGTAAACTTGACAGTATCTGCTTTAATCGACATGTTATGATGGTGTAGTCAACAGAAAACACGTAACCATGAAGTGATACTGCTTTCTGGTCAATCTTGTGAGGGAATGAGATACAAATAAGATAGAAAAAAGGGAAAATACAAAATGTCTCACTTATAAACAAGGAGCTTATTAATGAGTTTGAAAAATGTCTGAGGCTAAGCACCCAGTTGCTCTGATACTCAAATCATTTTGTTTCAAAATATCAACATTCAAACGCATGGCAACAGTAACAAAATATTCAGAAATCACTTTAAAACTGTGTTCTATCATCGAAGTTGGAAGGGTTAAACCCTTGTTAATGACCTTTTGAGCCATGGTGAGGCCTCGCAATGTGTGACATGCTGCCCAGCTTGGTTAGAAGCTTATTGGAGTGTTTAAAACTCCTATCATGAGAAGATGAAGGAGAAACTGAAAACTAGTCCATGAGAGATCTAGAAGAGTCCCAGAGAGAGGATGGGCCAATGTCCCGGAGGAGGAGGAAAGGGACAGATGGATCACTCAGGAGGCATGTCAACTGACAGGAAGAGCCAGCGATTTTCCCGTTTCTGCAGGGAATAAAGTCAGAGTCCCGGGGCAGACACATGACAGCATGACACAGTACTGCTCACAACAAGACCAATTACCCCAATCATTTTGCTGAAGTAAGAAGTAACACTTTTTTTTTTTTAATTTTGAAATTGGTGAAAGTGGATGTTGAGGAGCCAGCATGCACCATGCTAAGACAGATTGCTTCCTTTTGGAAGAAAGTGAAACTTACAAACCATAGTCTACTAAGAACCGATGGAATTGTGAGGAGTGTCTTCCCTGTATTTTTAAAAACCAATTTCTATTTTTTATTATTATAATACTTAGATATATACAATGTATTGCTGCTATTCACTCCTCACGCACCCCTCCAGCTCCTTCTGAAGAAGGCCAATGGACCCTCTGGCAGGGTCCAAGGCAATGCCACACTTCTTTATGATTTCTGGCTTTTCCAAAAGAACTTATTTGTGTATTTTATAAACGAGTTGATTGACTGGATCAAATGATTTTGCTGTTTAAACAGTCTAATAGTCTATTTGTTGTAACAGTTTAGCTTCTGAAACACAACCTTACGACACCCATACTCTCTTTTTACCCCATTTTCTTCTTTTTCCTCCTGGGCTATTTTTATGCTGAAGATTTTTGCAAAAGATCATTAGGGGAATATAAATAGTCAATAGTACAGCTCACTCACTTATTCAGAGGCTAACAAGTGAAAACCTTCCCCTAGATCTTGGCTAAGATATTTACCATAGCTTGTTTTAATACCGAGCGGGTTTTATTTACATATTTAGAAATATTATACACATACGTGTATAATGTACCCAATGACTGAAAAGGAAGCCATGAATGTGAGAGGGAGCGAGGATGGGTATGTACTGGGGGGGGGGATGGGGTGCAGAGGTGTACGTAGGGGGAGGGGAAGCGAGGAGTGATGGAATACTGCAATCTCAGAAGAGAAAAGAGATACATTTTCAATGTACAGTTTGTTATTTTTGATTGGGCATTTAAGTGTCTAATATGCATTTAGGTATGATGTGTTTGCTCTGCTGTGCTGTTTGTCTTTCTTGTCTTTCCATGTTTATTGTGCTAATGGGCATCTTACTGTATTTAATCTGACTGAAAACATGTGAACTGAACCGCGGGTGTTTCAGGTGAGCAATAGGCTTTGACTTAAATTATGACTGGGCTCCCCTATCATCTGGAAGCTAGATTCTAACTCTGCCTCTCTAAGTGAAGGGAGCCTAGAGTGGGGTGTGTTAGCTTTCAAAAGGATTTCATTATCACAGGGGCATGGTCCTGTGTTGTATTCTGGGACAGAATTACTGCGGATCTCTTATGTGGGCTTCCCCCAAGTTTGTGTTGTTCTTAGCTTGGGAGTAGATCCAATTCTTTCCCTCCCACTTTCCCTCCTATTCCAGTTCCAAGAGAACACGAAGGTGTGTATCAAAAGCCACAGGTTCCTGACGGCAGGAAATGTGATTTACTTTATTTTTCTATAATGGAATTTAGTTCCCATAACAAGCCTTCCATCTACCAGGCAGAACCTCCATTCACGTTAGTTTAGCAATCCCCCTTTATGCTTTCAGTGGAAGTCCAGCACCTTCTCACTCATGTTTGACATGCTGTCTCTGCCTAGTGCAGATGGGAGGGGTGACTGGTGTCCCCCACTGCATTATCATAAAATCACAACACCCGCTGAGAAGACTTCGCTTTGACTGCTTGTGGGTCATCGGTTTCTTCAGATTAAGTTTCTTCTGGGTCTGCTGGCTGTCCATCCAAATCACCCACAAGCACAGTCTTCGGGGACACATTCTGTGCCTCCAGCAGGCATCCAAAGCCCAGCCACTGACCACGGTGCATGTCTGCTTCTCCCTGTGAATCTAAGGCTCCTGTGAATCTAGTGTGGATGACTGTTCATTCCGAGACTTTTGGGCGGGACTTTCAAGAAGAGCATTGATGTGTTCTGGGTTCTCTTAGGGGCCAAGAAGGAGAGGTGGATAGGATGTCAGGAATTTCTTGAGCACACACCAGCTTCAGGTCCATCTGCCTTATCGGAATCTTTCTGCACACCTTACCTTTGGACTCTCAAACTGAAGAAGGCTATTTGCTTCATGATTCCCCCTTTTTCTCTCCTCTGATTTGGTTTCCAGAGCCTTTTTTTTTTTTTTTTTTTTGAAGAGTATATGCATATGTGTGTAGTCACAATTTCTGTGTATTTATTTAGGGCATGCTTGGTACATTCTAGAGTAATTGCACAGATTGCAGCAGCCACTTGTGAGAAACAGAGGAAAATATAGGTATAATACATCTTTAATGTGAAGTTAGTTCTGGAAAAGTCTCCTTTTTATTTTTCTCTGAAAGGATGTAGGGGACATATTCATGCTTGCACGTTTTTATTTTACACTTTTACCTGAGACCAAGCAGTTCCTAAAAATCCTCCCATAGGCTAAAGCAGGATGCAAGGAGCACATGAGAGCACCCAAGGAGCTGGCTCTGCTGAGGCAGCAAGCAAAACATGTCAGAAAACATGTAGACACAATATGCCAGCTATGGCACTGGGGATGCATCCACTAGCAGTTGTGCTGGCCTAGAGCTAGGAGTATTCAGAGAAGGCGTGGCCTAAGACCTCAGGAACTCCTCAGGCCTGGAAGGAAAACAGAAAAAGACTCAAGATGAGCTTTATTTATTCATCTGGAACCTTAGGTCAAACAGGGAAGCAAGACAGTGCTTAAAATTCACCCTTAGATTTTAGGGGTCTTTACAGTTATACCTTTGAGAGTATCGGACAATCTGTGCCCTA
>CM052716.1:13061663-13124784 GCA_028551405.1 Uromys caudimaculatus
AGGGAATTCCACCTCCCACCCCCACCCCACCCCCGTCCACCCATCCCCATATTCCCGCCGTGACATTCCCCTTTTATGAGGCCTCTAACATCCTCAGGTCCAAGGGCCTTTCCTCTCTCCCTGATGGCCATCGAGGTCATCCTCTGCCACATATGTGGTCCAACCCATACGTACATCAATGTGTATTCTTTGGTTGGCGGTCCAAACTCCAGGAGGACCGGGGGGGGGAGGGGGTCAGGCCCATTGACTCTCTTGCTCCCTCTATGAGGCTGCAAATTCCCTCAGCTCCTTCAGACCTTCCTCCAACTCCTCCATCTGGGACCTCACTCTCAGTCCAGCGGTTACTGTTAAGTGAAACTTGGGCATTCTAAACATTTGGGCTAATATCTGCTTATCAGTGAGTACATATCATGTTCCTTCTTTTGTGACTAAATTACCTCGCTCAGGATGATATTTTCGAGTTCCATCTATTTGCTTGCAAATTTCATGAAGTCATTGTTTTTAATAGCTGAGTAGTACTCCATTGTGTAGATGTACCACATTTTCTGTATCCATTCCTCTGATGAGAGACATCTGGGTTGTTTCCAGCTTCTGGCTATTATAAATATGGCTGCTATGAACATGGTGGAACATGTGTCTTTATTACATGTTGGAGCATCTTCTGGGTATATGCCCAGGAGAGGTATAGCTGGGTCCTCAGGTAGTATTATGTCCATTTTTCTGAGGGTCCACCAAACTGATTTCCAGAGTGGTTGTACCAGCTTGCAATCCCACCAACAGTGGAGAAGTGTTCCTCTTTCTCCGCATCCTCGCCAGCATCTGCTGTCACCTGAGTTTTTGATCTTGGCCATTCTGACTGGTATGAGGTGGAATCTCAGACTTGTTTTGATTTGCATTTAGCTGGGCAGTGGTGGCTCACGCCTTTAATCCCAGTACTTGGGAGGCAGAGGCAGGCAGATTCTGAGTTTGAGGCCAGCCTGGTCTACCGAGTGAGTTCCAGGACAGCCAGGGCTACACAGAGAAACCCTGTTTCAAAAAAACCAAAAAAAAAAAAAAAAAAAAAAAAGAAAAAAGAAAAGAAAAAAAGACTTGTAGCTGTTTTTTCTTTGCAGTTGAGTGCATTTGCCATCTGCGTCAAGCCTATGCGATTCCCCTACCTCTTGAGCTGCATTAACTGTGAACTACCTCTGGTTCAGGAGGTGAGGCTGTGGATACAGCTCTATCTGGCTCCTAATGGCCATTGATAAGAGCCTCTTAATTCATTGTGGGGCCAGAATATGCTTAGTTTCCCTGAAGAAATTTATTAAGTTCGAATCTGCAGAGTGAGACAGAAACACATGTCAATGGCACTGTGTAAAGGAAGTCAAGGAATTTTAGCTTTAATTCTTTGGAAGGTACTGTTTCATGCTAGCATTTCCCCAGTAGTGTTCAGCATCTCACACATGCGTGTTAAGATCCTAGAGAAGTACAGTTGACCGAATATGCTTGAGTGTCCCTAGGAAGGTTAATTCAAATGTGATTACAGCCAACTCTAGGCAGGAAGGTAATTTGCATATTTAAGTAGGCAAGTTGAACCTCATCATTTCTGTGTATTTTTCAACAGACTGGTCCAACGCACTTCTGGCGATTTGAGGTTTAAGTGGGTGAAATACAGGAAGAAACAGAGAAGGGGGCAGAGCCCTGGGCTGAGGGCATGCAATGAGGGGGAGGCCTGTGCGCATGACTGTTTAATTTTAGCTGTTTAGCTTTCAGGTTCTCCAGCATGTATTCTGGTGAAGCACTGCTTTTGTTCATGCTAGGTTTTCACTTGAAAGCAAACGTTCCTAATTGTCCCCAGAAATGCCGATTTTATCTCATTAACATCAGTGTATTTTTAAGCAACATTCTGCAGTTCTCCCACTGTGAGACTGAGGAGCACTTAGGGAGCAGTATTAAAGTCATCTCCCATCCTAAGCAAGCCTCCAAGCCTTAAGTTGAGAGTAGATGGGGAAAAGCAAAAGGAACATCAAGGGAACACAAACCGGGTTGGAAAAAAAAATCACAAATAGAATCCCAGAGTAAGTAAATACCGGAGATCTAAACACCTCAAAGTCCGGCAAGTGCAGAAAAGTCTCAGGGCAGAAACAATGGTACCAGCCAGATCCAGCCCAAGAGCAGAGGCCCCAGGAGTACACAGAAAGCAGCTCAGAGGAGAGGAACGAAACAGAATAAAATAAGTCAAAGTACAACAGACACAGCCCAGCCCAATGGAGTCCAGCACTGGAGTATTGAAGAATGTCTGCAAATTTCAACTGATGGAGGCTGCCACGACTGTGGTGTGATGAGGAGGAGTTGCTACTGTGTCTAGGTATAGGAAAATGGGAGTGCTTCGTTCGGAGTGGAGACTTCTGGGACTCTGCATGTTTTGGCTTTTACCACCTCAGTGTAAGAAGCAGTGTGTAGAATTATGGTTATTAGCACGTCACTGAATGAAACGGGAGTTTACAGTACGTGGGATGTTTCAAATAAAGTCAAGGCTGAAGGGTTAAACCCAGTGATCTGTGAAGGACGTATCTGAGCTGATTATTTCTTGGAGTATGGGAAAGGTGGTTTAGAGATTGTGTTAGACCTCACAGTTGAGATGAAAAGGCTGCATTTGTTTTATAGAGAAATGAGCCTTTGCCTTGGCGTGATCACCTATTGAACAAAAGAGTTAAAATAAATATGACCTAAATCTCATTCAAGCTCACACACTTACGTTGTTCACATACCTGCACTTACACGCACGCAGGCGCACACACACACCCCTCCCACATGTATGTACATTTACAAACCCGGCCCACATGTACACAAATACACATATGTGGGCTTACACACACAGGTACACAAATGAAGCTCTCTTGCCTCGGCCTGTTTCCTCCGTGTGCGTGTGCGTGTGCGTGCGTGTGCCTGTGTGTGTGTGTGTGTGTGTGTTTATAATATAGGTAATTGAAAGAGGGCCTTGCACAAGCACTCTGCCACTGAGCTACATCACCACCCCTTACTCTTACCTCACTTATTTATTTATAGAAAGAGCTATGAAAAGATCTGGCTACTCTTCCTGTTTCGACATTTCTAAGCAGAAAGTCTACCCAGAAGGCGGAAGTGCAGCAAGAGAAAAGGCAGTTTGAGGAATGATTTTTTTTTTCTCAGCTGAAAGCAGGCTTCAAGACAACTATTTTATCTGATCTGTGTCACCAAGTGACTCATCCTCACCCCCCTGCTGCAAGTCGCCCTTAAGCACATATTTCTAGGGCTTTCTGTGCTCATGCATTATTGACAAGTAATCCCCTGCTCCATTCCCAAGAGGTGCTGCTTGAAGTCTGTAGTGAGCTGCTAGTACCTCATCAAGGGAACCTCGGGTGGGAGGGCGGAAGCCTGCTATTTCATCACACCATCTGGCAGAGCAGCTGCTTCTCTACCTGTTTTTTTATACTAATAGTCACTGAGTCACTGACAAGGCTTAGTAGGCCAAGGAGTCTGGGTACCATGCCGCCACCGCTCTGACCTCCACCCCTGAAGGAGAAATTCCTGACACCCAGAAGTTGAGTTTGAAGGATGAGAAAGTCAGTTGGGAGGGAAGGAAGCTCTTGCTCTGAGACTACGGTGGAAATCACCCTGGAGATTCCTGGCATCCTTTACTTGCTTTCCCACTTTGAAAAGACAGGGTTCCAAGGCACATACATGTCTGGGATGGCCCAAAAGGTGAAGCGACAGGCAAACATTGACACAGTGAACACGTAAAGAAAAAAGAAGTCAGTGTCTTGACTTTGAGGGAACGTTTTTGTTTGCTTCCTGACATTTGTTTACTTACTTGTGTGAGCTTTTACAATTTAACCCTAGGGAGAAAGTCAAAAGCAATTCCAGTGGCAGCAGCTGCCCAGGGGGCTTCAGGCGCTAAGGGAGGAGACATTTGGTGAGAAAGTAGATAATTCTGTTGGGATTTCTTTGTGGATTTCGCAATAAATTGTAGAGGAAGAAAAAGGAGATTTTTCTTCCTACTTTTTTCCTGAAAGAGTTAAAGTAGGCCAAAGGTAGATACTGTGTTGAAAGCCTCTTCTCACTTTGTCTGAGCAATGGAGAGTTAAGACATGTAAGAATTGTCCACTCTGGGCCTTTGGACCTGGGTGGGAAGAAAAGCAGAGGCCTGCCTCATTGTAACCGATTAGGACAGTGAGAGAGATTGAGAGATTTGGACCATGACGGTCCTTTGGGATCATTTGCACCACAGTGTTTCTGTTGATGGTGAGGAATGTGAGTTTTCCAGGTCCCTGAGTCAGAGTCACCTGCTTCAGTGAGTCACAGAGGTCAGAGGTCCTGGCTCAAGTAGTAATTGTTGAAGACAGGGAAGCAGCAGCCAAGTGGTCTCAGAGACCAGACCCTAACCTAATCAGGGTTAGTGGTAGTTTTTGGAGGGGCTAAGTAGAGACTCTGACTAGGAATCACATGCTATTCAAAGAGTTATTCCTTGTAAATTAAAACAAAGCCCAGAGCTACAAAGCCCCTAGACCAGCAGTTCTCAACCTGAAAGCTGTGACCCCTTGGGGGATCAAATGACCCTATCATAGGGGTCACATGCCAGATATCCTGCATTATGTAAAATATTTGTAAATAAATTAGATATTCACATTACGATTATGAAGCAAAATTACAGTTATGAAGTAGCAATGAAAATTTTATGGCTGGGGGTCACCACAACGTGAGGAACTGTATTAAAGAGTCCCAACATTAGGAAAGTTGAGAACTACTGTCCGAGACAGTCAGAAGGCATCAGGATTCACAAGCGACTTAGACTCATTTGACTTGGAAACATAAGCAAACATAATTTAAATTGATAAATTTGTGTGTTAAAGGATAAAACTGAGCTGAGATTATAGCTCAGTGGTTGCCTAACATTCACGAAGCCCTGGATATGACCCTGGCACTGCAAAATCTGGTGTTATAATAACCACCTGTAATTCTAGGACTTGGGAGGTAGAGAAAAGAGGATCAGAAGTTCAAGGTCATTCTCAGCGATACATTGAGTTCAAGGCCAACCTGGGACACATGAAACTGTCTTAAAAAAATGGCCAAGAGTCTTATCATTCTATAACTGGAGACTCTAGCAGCATGGATCAAAGCCCACAGCGGCAACCAGTCAAGTGTCTTCCATATTTCACGCTGTCTGAGCAGGCAGGCCTCCTACCGTGTTCTCTTCACGGAACTGCTGATTCACTTCTGGGTTGTAGCTGCTTCATTCATGAGTTGCTGTTTGTTCAGATGAACTCAACCAAATGTTATTATATCTCAATTTATATTTATCTACCAGAGTCGACATCCATCAGGAAGGTTTGCACTAGGCATTCCAAGGCCATTTAGTAATGAATCTCTCCTTTTATCGTTAGGGTTAGAACCAGGAGAATGTCATTTTTCCCCATGGGCTAAGGTGGGTGCTCAGTCTAGCAGACCTGCCTCACTGTTGTCATCCTTACTCACTCGGCCACTCAGGGCTCTTCTTGGAAACGACTCAGATTGTCATCTGCGTAGAAGTTCTCTCAACACTTTCCTGGCTCTGGGCCACGCTTACAAAGAACAGAGGACCAAGTTTCTTCCCTCTTCCAAAGTGCTATGTCTCAGACTTTCTATATTAGGGTTATGAACAAGATTTTTTGGGGGGGAAAGGGGGGGGGCTCTGGTGATAAATAAAGCATTTGAATTACCGTATATGAATCTCTTCTTGTCATTTGACAAATGAAGACAATGAGCCCTAGCTCAATCAATTGATGTTTGCTATCGGTTTCCATAATTCATGGTGCACTTTTAGTGCCATCTCTAATCTCTGAGCTTGGGGTGCTTGAAGCAGAAGTTATGACAAGACAACCCATATGTTATATGCCGAGTGATGTCTGCCACATTTCATTTGCTTAAAGGGAAGCAGTCCCCCATGCTGGTCACCACAACTTAATTGTAGCAGCACATAGATTGAGTAAGATTAATGATCTCTTTTTTTCTTTTGTGATTATTTTGTGATAATCTAATGGCTGGTTTTGTATGAAAACCAAACTCAAAATCTGTTTTTAAGTCATTGAGTTGATGACTAGAGTTTGATGAACCTGTGAGTCTCTGCCTGCATTTTCCAGAAATCCCTTTAGAACAGAAAGAAATTCTGCTGGTTGATCTTTAAAATACATATGAATATTTATTTTCTTCTTCCTTCTTCAATTTGAAAGCTTGTATCATTTGACTGGTACTTATTCAACTTTTAAGAATTGTTTATAATTATTGTGCAATAAGCATGATATCTGTCTTATTATTATTATTACAATTATTATTTTCCATTTTCTCTAGTGTCAGTTCTCAAAAACTCCCAGAAGGCTTCCTCCATGCTTTAAGTTCTTACAATAATGCACCTATAAAGTCATAGATGTGGTGAGAAAGATGAGGTCCTTGCTTAAAACATATCTTAAAATTATATAAAAAATGATCTCTGATTCAGGCAGTGGTACACAAGTCACACTAGGCAGGCAGGGCAAGGAAAGGCTTTTTAACAAACATGAATATTTTTAGAATAATTTTGAGGGGGTGGGTTGTAGTAAATAAAGCAGAAAGGAGGAGGCGGGGAGAGTGAGCGTTGCTTCAGAAGCTCCTTGCTGTGTTGGATGCAGTCTTTCTGGGTGTCTGAAGGGAGGGAAGTAGTTTCATGCCCTTCCGGAAATGAGGGGTGGGAAGTGAGAAGCAGACACATTGCAGAGGATGTTGTGGCCTGAGATTAAAGATTAGGCTGGATAGTTAAATGTAGAATAATCATTAAATACTGCATAAAGGGTCTCGGTCACTCTCAGTAGTAGCAGACACGGATTACACAGTGTCTTTCTGCGATTTTCCTAGGAAACAAAGGTATTAGTAATACTCCTTGACCTGACAGTATCCACCAGCACTGCATGTTTCTGTCAGTTTGTCCTCTAGTTAACAGTTTTGTATTTATAATCTCATGGATACTGTCTCCTTGTTTGAGTAGTTACAGGGTGGTACTGTGTGCAAGATATTGAAAGCATAAAAGTATAACCAGGTAGAAATGGATTATTTTTTCTCAGTTATTCAAGTAGCTATGTCATCTCAATAATATTTTAAAAATGCCTTGTTTACATATTTTCTTTAATTGCCAATAAAAATACAGAAACACCCTTATGCTATATTATCTTCATGGACACACACATTCAAGATATGAATATATGGATGTCGAGGGCAGGATAAATAAAATCTTTTATCATATTAACCATTGCTTAATCCAATCTGTTTTTACATTTAGTTTTTGAAATTCTTAGAACTTTTTAGACAGTTTAGGACCACAATCCCTGTTTTTTCACCATTGATATTCCGAGTTACTATATTGTTTTGCCTCGATTGTTAATCTTTCTCCCACATATTTCTAAAGTATTTAAAAATATAAGGATTTGTTTTCCTCATCTTTCTGTTTTGCATTTCTTGGTTAATTTTTCTTATAGTGGTCTCTATGCAATTTAGGTGAATTGCTGGGTGCCCGTGGAATACCCCCACGACAAGTTTTTTTAATAGTGTGCATACTTATTCACTAGGCATTTTTCACGTACAGTGTCAAATTTCTGTTTACCTGAAAAATGCAAGTTATCTAAAAGTAAATAGATAATAAAACAGTAAAATATCTCAGTATTTTAAGGTCCGTTTTTCTGTTTTCTTCCTCCCTTCCTTCCTTTTTTTCTCCTTCCTTTCTTCCTTCCTTCCTTCCTTCCTTCCTTCCTTCCTTCCTTCCTTCCTTCCTTCCTTCCTTCCTTCCTTTCTTCCTTCCTTTCTTTTTCTTTGTCGACAGGGTTTTTCTGTGTAGCCCTGTAGACCAGGCTGACCTTGAACTCACAGAGATCTGCCTACCTCTACCTCTAAGTGCTAAGCTTAAAGATGTGCACCACCACCTCCCTGCAAGAGTTTTTCTTAGCTAGCCTTTAAAAATGACACCTCTGCTTGATGAGATGTTAATATGACCACCAGTATCCCTTCCTTTGTTCTCACATTCTCTGGAAATGTTCATCACAGGCTGACTTTCACAGGAACATACTTCTGTCATTTATCTTTGCACTAAAACTTTTCAGGTTCATTTTTGCTGTTTATGAATTTTGATTTTTGACAATTCATATCTATATAATGTATCACAGTTAGCTTCAGCTGACAACGTGACACAAACCTGGAATCACCTGGAAGAAGGAACGTCAACCAAAGAATTGCCTAGGTCTGGTTGGTCTGTGACTGTGCTGCAAACTGGTGCAGGAGGGCCCAGCCCACGGGTGGAAGTGTTGTCTTTAGGCAGGGCCTGGGCTGTGGAGAAAGGTAGCTGACTGAGCTAGAGGGAACAAGCGAGCAAGCACTCCTCAAGGTTTTCGGTTTGAGTCTGTACCTCACTTCTTCCAGAGATGGACTATAACCTCCATCTGAAATAGCCATTTCTTCTTCAGGTTGCTTTTAGTCAATTTGTTTATTAAAGCCAAACAAACAGTTATTTTCTTCCTCCTCCTGCAGGCCCTGCTTCTTTCTTTCAAATCTCATTTTTCTATTCATAACAAAAAGGTTCTACTGTGTCTCACTATCACTGTCTGTGTGACCATGGCTTTTGAACTCTCCATCAGAATCCAGCGGGTTCACCAGTGGATCTACAACTGGATACTGTGCCTCCCCGTCTCTCATAGTCTGTTACCAGGAGTTCATTAGTAATTGGTAGAGCCCAGTATGCCCCTACATCCTTCATAGCCAACTACTGAGCTGGCCTGCCATCTCTAGTTCTGTTCCACTAAACATAGCTACTGTAGGATCATGGCTGGTCACATGGCTGGGTCGTGCTTAGAAAATTGAATTTTGTAAGTTCTTTCTCTGTCATTTGACTTATAGATTCTTTCCACCCCCTGCAATGTTCCCTGAGCTTTAAGCTTGTGGTATAAATATCTTCTGTAGGGTTGAGACCTTATTCTCACCATCTGTCTGCATTCATTTCCATTCACTACTTCTCTGGTTAATGTTGAATATAGACTTTATCTCTGGGTCTAAGCATAGATATTCAGAAGAGGGTTTGATGTTGTGTCAATTTAACTAAGTAGCCAGAGTAAGTTCCCACGTTGGTCCCATGACCTCCTCGGTTATAGGTATTTGATTGGTTTTTCTGTACTGGCAATGGATTCCTTCTTATGGTAAGGGCCTGCTGGTTATCACTATAACAGTTGTACCACTACTGTGCCAATTTGCCCATTTTGCCTGGAGGCTAGCATTATAGTTCATAGGGGTCACAGTTGAGTACAATCATTGACACCTTTGTTACTTCAGTAGCCTGCAAAGGACCATGAAGGCTAGCCACCAAGGAGGAAGATTACCACTTCATTTCTCTTGTATATTTCATTTTCATGAAGAAGACAGTTATCTTGATTTTCAGCATAAACTAAATTTACTTGATACTTATCATACCTATAATTTGCATTAACTTCTTCCAGGGCAGGGAACAGCCTAATGTGAAGTGAGAAACGTTTCATGGCAAATGGCTTTTATAAAATGTTCTGTATTTCCTCTAACAATTTTTCTTTAAAGTTTTGAATTTATTTGAAACTTTCATACATGGAAGCAATGCTTGATTATATTCAGTTCTGCTTTTCCCTCATGATTCCCAAAGTCCCGCCAACACCTCCAACTTCATATACATCTGATCCCCCCTCTTTTCCTTCCTTCCTTCCACCCATCTTCCCTTCTTCTTCTAAATATAGGTAGGAGTCAGATAACAGAGAAAATACTTACAAAATTCTATTTTCTAAGCACAATTCAGCCAGTGTGATCATGACCTCACTGAACGGGACTACAGAAGGCAGGCCAGCTCAGTGGTCAGCTATGAATGATGTCGGGGCATACCAGACCCTATCAGTTACTAATGAACTACTGGTAACTAACAGATTCTGGTGAGTACAATTAGTGATGGCCACATATGCATCGGTGTGGGGCCAAACACTGGGGCCTGTCAGTGGCCACATCCCCAAGAGAATTCATAGCTAACGTGGTAAATCTGGCCCCAAATTTATGAGTGAGGTAGTCTTATGTAGTATTAAATTGATCCTGGTGTGGGGTTACTACCTGCCTCAATGGCTTTTGTTCTTGAGTGAAAGACACATACAATTTTATATTTTAACATGTCTTAAACAGCACAGTAGCTGGGCAACTGCCTACCCTTCATGCTGTTAGAATCTATCTCCTACTGATAACTCCCAGTTACTACTTACTAATTTTTACGTTCCATCCTGGCTGCTCTTAAATCCAATTAGTCAGCCTTCTGGGCCACATTTTCTTGGCCCAGAGCCCAGAATGCTCTCCTTGCTTCTCTATACCATGGTGGCTCCTGTCTCTGTCCTGCATACTCCTAAGGCATGACATCTCTCCTCTCCTCCTGGTCCTTGTGGTCTCAAGCCTTGGACACCTAAAACCTCTACCTATGCCTCTCCTCTCCAGCTATTGACTGCTGGTATCTTTATTTCCCCAATCAGAATTAACTTGGGGAAGGTTCCCAGAAGCTATCCAATTAGCATTAGAACACAAGCAGCTACTGTCTTAGGCCCTGGGGTAGGGGACAGGGTGGGGTGGGGGGCTATTGTAGCTGTTTTGCTAATAATCATGATTTCAAACTGTCTTCTAAATATTTATGTTTATACCCATAGATTTGTGCTGTTCTCAATTTTGGTCAGAGAAGCTACTTTTTGCAGCAGGCAGTGGTTAATGCACTGAACCATTAACTGCTGCTGTTAGATAGTGTCTCCTATGTACGTCAGGGAAGCTGTCCTCTGAAACCTCAAAAGTACAGTCTCCTAAATAAGACCCGCTCAACGGCAATACAAGGTGTGAGCCGAATGTGACTGAGGGACACCTCACAAGGTCCTAGCCCTAGATGACAGCTTGTATGCAGTTAGTGGTGAGAGGGGGGGATGAATCAGTCTTCTTTAGGGATGAGCCCCTGATAGCTTATACAAACCCTAGTGAAAAGTCTTAAATGTACACATACAGACAACACTAAACGGACATAGCAAGCTGTGTGTGTGTGTGCGTGTGTGTGTGTGCGCATGTGTGTATGTATGTTTATGTGTGTGTGTTTGTGCTTCAATATGTGAGTGAGTGTGTGCTTGAATATGTGTGTGTGTGTATGTTTGTGTGTGAGTGTGTGTGCTTGCGTGTGTGTTTGTGTGTGTGTGTATCTGCATGTGTGTATATGGTGCTATGAATTTGAGAGGGATAGAAGAGGAATATTCAAAGGGGTTGCAGGAGGAGAGCAAACACAATACTCACATATGAAATGCTAAAAATATTTAAGTAGGAAAAGCCATCATATTTAAGGTTGACAGAAGACAGAGCACAGATAGAATGGATAAAAGGAAGTCTAGGAATAAGCCTGCCTCTCTAATTATATTACTCTTAAATTTGGTGTGAATCATTTGATACATTATTGAAATTTAGGTAATGAAAACTTGCTCTTATTTAAAACCCTCTTGGTAACTTATATTACAACAATTTTCTGGTGGATTTGCAGTTTCCCATTTAATCAGTGAGCAGTAGCACACAGTTAATTGCAGGTTTCTGAATCAAAAAAGTAATGGTTCCTCTCCACACAGCCAGGATTTGGGAAATAAATATACATATGTGAAGAAATATCATATGTCAACCATTTAAATTCTTCTTGTGGTTTTCTAACCACACTTCAGTCTTGTCTGGGCATCACTTGCACGTCTGGTACCACAGAGGACAGATGAGGGCTCTGGATTCCTTTCAGCTGGAGTTATAGGTCATCGTGAGTCCCCAGGTGGGTGATGGGAGCTGAATCTAGGTCACCTGAAAGAGCATCCAGTGTCTTAACTACTGAACCATTTCTCCAATCCCAGACCACTCACTCTCTTTGGTCTCATCAGAGGTCCTGTGTCTCTCAGAACTCTTTGTACTTACTACATTCAGTTTGTCCAACTCGTGGCAAAATTTCCTTGATGGTGAGTGAACTTCAAATCTACACATTCCTCATTTTGACTTGATTTTGGTCTAGACACTAAACAGCAAAGTTTTCTTCTTGATCCTTACAAAACATTGTATTAATACTTTTCTATACTTCACAGTCTTGTTGAGTAATACGGCCTTCTGAAATAGAACTCAATTTCTTATCAATATCTGATCTTTTTGTTTGTGTGTATGTGTGTGTGTGCACATGTAAGGGTGTGCATGTGTGTGGTGTGATTTTTGTGCATGAGTATGCGTAGGGTGAGTACATTTGCCTGCAGAGGTCAGTGGATGGAGTTGGGTGTCTCCCTCTCTTTCGTCCATTTTACTTTTTTGAGCTAGGATCTCTCAGTGAACCTGAAACTTGCTGCTTGCCTACGGTCCCAGGCCAGCAAGCTCAGAGGATTTTCCAGTTTCTTCTTAATACTGGATTTACAGGCACAGACAACCATTCCTGGCTTTAATGTGAAATCAGAATTTGAACTCAGGTCCTTTCTTAATTCATTCATTCTTTGTTTGTTTGCTTCCTTCCTTCTTTCTCTCTCTTTCTTTCTCTCTCTTTCTTTCTCTCTCTTTCTTTCTCTCTTTCTTTCTTTCTCTCTTTCTCTCTCTCTCTTTCTTTCTTTCTTTCTTTCTTTCTTTCTTTCTTTCTTTCTTTCTTTCTTTCTTTCTTTCTTCCTTCCTTCCTTCCTTCCTTCCTTCCTTCCTTCCTTCCTTCCTTCCTTCCTTTCTGATTATTGTTCTTTTGAGACAGGGTTTTTCTGTGTAGCCCCAGCCATCCTGGAACTTGCTGTGTAGACCAGGTTAGCTTCAATCTCAGAGATCCGCCTGCCTCTGCCTCTCTAGTGTTGGGATGAAAGGCATGGCCTCCCATTGCCCCACCAGCCCTTTTGCTTTCATACTAAGCTTTTTTATTTGTCAAGTATCGCCCTTGCTTCACTGACTTCTTAAATGCCGTGGTGTTTGTGCAAGGCCTGAGTTATTTCTTTGTATTGTAGACATTTAACAAGTATTACTTATGGAAGGACAGACTGGTTTGGAAAGTTGACAGAACTACTCCACTGGTGATGATTCGTGCTGAAGACTTTTCTGTAAGAAAGGAGACAGAGCTCAGCATCCCTGACATGTCTTAGTTCAGTTGCAGAAGGCTTGGAGTTTACAGTGGTTCTTTCATACAGCTTTTTATGCAAAATAAATTTTTATATGAATTTAGTGTTCCTTGACATCCAGCTTACTTTTTCTAATAGATAGAAAGTCTGAGCACAAATTATACATTGAATAAAACCCACAATTAGATGCTACATCTTGGCTTCATTTTGTAAGGAAATGATTGTGCATAACGCTTTCCTTCAATTGGAAGTGGTGATAACGTATCATTTTCCGTTGTCTTAAATCTTTACTCAACATCAAGAGTTATAGATGAATATGAAGATATTGGCTACAGATGCAACTGAAATCTAATCATAGAGTTATTCGTGTTCTCAAACCACAGAGAATCTTCATCAGGAACTCATGATCCATGTGCAGCAAGCTAGATAGGATCCCATACCTGAGAGAGGAAAGCGAGCACGAGCATCTACCTCTAAGCAGGAAGCTCTCTCCAATTGACAACCACTTAGAAAGGAAACATTTGTTCCCTTCACTGGACTCACTGGGTATACAAACCACACTTTAGGGCAGACTTCATGGCCAACAGTTGAAGGCTAACACAAAACAAACTCAATGATATTTTTAGAGATGTTTTTGTCTCATGTTGTTGGTTTGGGCGTTATTTTACTTTATTTTATTTTTTACCTTACTGTCCTTTTGCTCATTGTCTATGATTTGTGGTTGTGGGCTTCTATGGGTTTTGTGAGAGTGCGTATGAGTGTGAATATGTGTGCTTGTGGGTAGAGTGAGTATGTGTACATGAATGTATGTGCTTCTCCTGCTTTTTATTTGTTTTTTTATTTTTGTATTCTGCTTTTTTGTTTTTATTTTTGCTTGTTTGTTTTTTAAAAACGAGACAGAGAGCGAAAGCGAGAGCGAGAGAGAGAGAAAGAGAGAGAGAGCGAGAGAGAGAGAGAGAAAGAAAGAGAGAGAGAAAGAGAGAGAGAGGATAGGGAAGAGGCTGGCCATGAACACATGGAGAGAGGGGGAGGGGGAGGGGGAGAGAAGGAGGAGAGGGGAAAGAGGGGAAGAGGGGAAGAGAGCAAGAGAGCAAGGACACCTGTGTGAATGGTGGGCAATGGCTAAAGGTCAAGATGCTGGTTATCCTTGGAGGAGTAGAGGTCACTAGAAGGGCCCTCAAAGGGCTCAAGGACATTGGATCCATTTCTTCCTTCCATTCCTGGTTTCCTGGCTTTCGTTATTTTATAAAACTTCACATGCCAGTACACTTAGGTTATGCACACATTATGAATTCTTGCTATATTCAATATTTTTTTTCCTAAAAAAGAAAGGGAGAACAAAAATTCCGTAATTCACAGTCACTGAGTATAGATGGGTTAGGTAAGCTCTGGTCTGAATTTTTGCTTTCAAACAATATACCAACTCTTCAGCACTGCCAGTAGGAAGCTACCTGGAGCTTTGATGTCTAAAATCAGGATAGGACTATTTCTTGCCTTAGATGACCATTGGGAGCTGTAAATGAGTATTCCTGAAATACATGTGTGTACACCTGCCTATATAGATGCACATACACTTGCTTCTCATTGCTTTGAGTTTTGTATTTGTCAGCTTTTCTATCTGTTCAGGTTTATTTCAAATATAGAAATCAATCCTCATGTCACTTTCATGGTCACCGTGGACATGCCCTGGTGGTGAACATCTGGGACCTGCCTGTTGTCTCAGCTCCCTGTTAGTGTTCTGAGACTTTTCAGATTTCATACTGTAAACACGTTTCCTTCTCCATGTATTTACTTGTAATGTCCACTTTGTGTGTGTGTGTGTGTGTGTGTGTGTGTGTGTGTGTGATTTATTGGTCGTGATTTCACTGTTTACACTTCTCTTTCTAAGTGCAGTGGTGGAACCTTGTCTAGTATTTCCAAATGTAGAATGTGGGTGATGTGTCTGTTACAAGAAAAACATGGTAGGTAGGCACAGTCCAGATGTGAGTTACAACGTGGTTGAATTTAATGGTAAGGAGTCCATAGATACTGTGTATTAGATCAGAAACACACAAAACAAGGTTATCAGTTAGTATAAATTGACCAGCTACTCTTAGAAGCCTACCTGGGGATTCTTCTACAATCAATGACTCAGCAGGAATTTATGTAGTGTTTGTGATGACTTGACAGAACTTGAGTACAAGCAACAGCCATCATCATGATCATCTCATCACATATGTATATCTGCATATATATGTGTGTTTACTTAGACAGATGCAGATAGAAGGCTAGTGCTTATGCATACAAGAAAGCAATCAACGAGAGTGGAAGTTACCATGAGCGAAGGAGCCGAGTGCCATTATTATCCCCTCCACAATCACTGTCAAGAAAGTGGATTGAGGTTTTTGAAGTAAGTAGTGTTCTCCACCCTGGTATAGAAAGCAAAGCAGTATAAGCAAAGCAACACTCAATGTTATGGAATTGAACATACAGCACAAAAGGTCTCAGTTCCCACTCTGCACAGCATCGTGCCCGACGTCTTAGCACACACTCAAGATGTCCTGAAACACCTAGAAATTGTGAATAAAAAAAAAAGCATGTCTGGTGGAGTAGAGCAAAATTCTAAGTTATTATATTACACTACGATAATGAGTGTGCAAATGAGCATGGATAAGACTTGTCCGGAAATTATATTAATACCCATTATCTTGCTATTAATATGATTTTAATACAAACTTAATTTCTAGGAATAAAACGTGTCCTCTATGCCACACAAGCGATGGAAAACCTGCCTGATGTGGGAAATGAACATGCTCTCTAGGCTTCCAGTCAATCCCTCGGAGATTCCTGTTTTTCTCGGTTGAGGAAGCATATCTGTTTTGACTCAATGCCAGCTGAATATGAACTCACTGCCCCAGTCATCCTGAGCCAACCCCATTATGGAGTATTGAACATATTCGGTGTCAGTGTGGCTGAGGAGCCGGCCACTATTAAAAGCTTTCCTGGGGTTTTCAGTCCAGTTACTGCGCTTGGAAAACATCCGTCCACCAAATATGGAGGACTGAGGGAGTTGGAAAATGCCTATTCTCTGAGCTATTATAAAACCACAGTATTTAGGCCACTATGCTGGTATACAGGACCGTAGAGATGTTAATGATGAGAAACAGACTCCAGTGGAAATGGTAGGGAAGAGACACTTCTTTGTCTGTTAATTTAAGAGAGGCCCAGGATCCATTGGACATCAGATTCAAACACAAACCTTACTGCACGGCTCCAAAGCAATTCAGAACTGACTGAAGCGCTGTGGGCAGTCATATCCTGGGCTACCAATGCATTCCACCTGGATGTCTCTAGCTCTCATGAGAACGATCTATAAGGAGGATTGGGAAGGCTGATCTACAAATACAGAGGAAGTAACAGAGAGAGGGTGAAGCTTGCTTAAGTTGAACCAGACTTTCTCCTATATAAATAGATCCAATTATTTCTACAACTCCCTATCAGGCCTAAAATACAATAACTGAGTGAAGAAACATGGTGTTCTTATTGTTACACAGCAGGAATCTCATCAGGCAAAATAAAAGGACTAGTGGTGTGACCATTCCAGGTCCGACTAATGGCAGTTCCTACTTGGATAGGGCTGGCTACGGGAAGCTCTGTATAAGAGCTAACAAGACACATAGGCCGCAGGTACTCACGTGGAAACTGCAAGGTATACTTCTCAGCTCTGCCTACAAAACAAACTTGCCTCAAGCTGCGGAGTTGGTAAACAGCCTTTGCTGCCTCTGCCTTCCAATTCTGTGTGACACTCATGCCCGGGCTGCACTTCTGGATTGCTTCCAGCCATGGACCAAACATGTCTGAGACACTAGCACCGTGTCATTCCTGCAGAAATCTCAAGAGCTTGCCATCAGCCGGTTCAGTGTCCTCAGAGTTGGCTTCGGCGGGAGGTATTCCCTGAAGTTTTCTCTGTCTTCTCATCTGTATCAGGGCTTCACAGCTTAAAGATTTCTCCCTAGCTCATTTCTTCTTTCTTGTATCGTTCTCCCATTTCTTGAGTATTGATTTCATCTTCATGTCTGTTTTATGGAAATAAAAAGATGTGAATTATTGAAAGGATTGACTTACTCCAGGAGAGCAAGCAGAAGTAGACATGAGCTTCTTATTCTTAACACTGTCCCTGGGCACTTCCTTTATATATGGACCTGATAGGAATAAATCAAATATGGTTAGTTATAGGTGGGCCTCTCTTTGTTTGGTAGTGCCCAACAGAGCCAGATATTTCATCCTGACAAAGGCTACAAGTGGAAGATAGTGGCTCCATCTTGGAACACTGACCAACATTGGGTGAGAAGGATTATACAAGTTCTTTTATTTCCAACTGAGTCAGTCTCAGAAAGAAAAGGGACACCAAGGAGGGACATCACATCCATGCTGGTTCATATCAAATGCCTGGGTATAGCTTGGATTCCTCTTTACTCCAAAATATACCCTATCCCTTTTTTTCCAGAGTCTTTGGGATGGAGACATAGGAACAATGAGTTAGGAGTTAGAGACTCAGGGCCCAGGTCCTGAAGCTTGTTAAAATTCATGTAGACTCTGTGCTCAAGCCTCTCCTACCCTCAGTGTTTTGTACAGCTAAACCGATGATCTAGAAGACAGTGTACATCAGCTCTGCTGTTCTCTGTGAGTGCATGCATTGCTCAATTCTTTTTTTAAAAAAAGCTGCTTAAACTAGACGTGAAGGCACACACCTTTAATCCCAGCAGGGACAGGCAGCTCTCTGAGTCTACGGAACTAGTTCTAGCATAGGCAGGGCTATGCAGGGAAGCCCTGTCTCAAAAACCAAAATAAATAAATATATAAATAAAAATAAATAAATAACCGGTATGCAGAATGTGACAATTCCAAAGTATGTTTGAAGTTGGAGTTGTTTTTCAAATTCTGGCCAGAAATTTTCACAATGTAGACTATTTCAAAAGAAAACTATTTTTCTGAGTATTTTATTTGAAAATACCATTTATCTAGAAAACTTAATAAAACAATTTTTCCATAGACAAAGAAGCACATATTTCTTTGCTTAATGCAAGGCTTGGATTGTATTAAAAAGAAAACTCACTACTTAACATTCAAATTTTACAAAAATAGATTACCTATAGATGAAATAACCGTAGCAAATCTTGTAATATTTCTAAAAAAATATGGTAAATATATATATGTGTAAATATATACATATGTATTAATGTATATATATATGTATATCCTTCAAGTTTTAGTTTCCAAGTGAAATATTAGATAAAAAATTAATAAAATATTATTTAGGCAAATGAGAAATCTCATGGTGAGTTCTTTCCTGACCTCTAAGCATTAGAATCTTACTAAATGAAAACTAGGCCACATGAGAAAGCAGCATAGGAAAGGCAGTTACTGGCAGAGCAGAGGGAGTCCAAGCAGGATCATTGTTCAAAGGGAGTGAACATAGTTATCTGCCAACTATTGGTAGTTCCTATAAAATACCTCCTCTTCTCTTTGCAGATCGCAGAGGACATGCTAATATTTTCTGCCTTTAATTTTTTTGTCAACCATCAGCTGCTGGTAAAAGAAAAGAGAAAAAGAAAATGGAATCTCTCAGGTCTGGCATTCATATTATTATGCCCCCCAAATGCACTGAGAACTGACAGATGGGGAGTCAGCTGTAACCACATGGGACTGGGATCTCAGGGGAACCCCACACAAAGCAGTGCTGAACGCTGCTGGCTCCTAAAGTGGCCACTTCTCTGAATCCCCAGTGTGGGTCTCTCCAGCCAGAGTAGCTCACACTCACCAGTGAGACCTTGATCATTTTGTCTCAAACTGGGAGTGCTAATGTGCTTTGATTCCCTGAGGGTAGCTAAGAGACTTTTTACCAGCATTGACTTCTCCATGTGCTTGTTCAGAAGCCACCCCGTAAAGGGGTAAAGTCGGCAACAGAGAAGGGCTGGGCACTGCTATGCTGCCTTCTGGTCTGTGGGAGATGTGTGCAGCATCCTTTGGGGAGGACTGCCTCTGTAAGAAAATGAAGAGTGTTATGTCACAGATAGGCACCAGCAACAGGAATTCTTTTCTGCATAACTCGAGTAATGGAGTTTTCGAACCAATTGAATGAGGAACGACATTAATTTCACAGCCCAGTGGCTCTCCAAGTGTGGTCATTGAACAATGGCAGCTTCCCCAGCTGGTAGCTTATAAAAATCCACAGTGCCCACTGTACATCAGAGCCAGAGTGGAACCTTTCAGGGCAAGTCCAGAAATCTATATCTTAGCAAGTTCTCACCAGGTAATTCCAAAGCAGGCTAGAGTGTGTGAGCTGCTATCATATGCCCAATACTCATGATCCTATGATAATAGGGTATTTATAAGTTCATACTGCCCAAACTGAAATTTTCATATATTTATACTTGCAAAGTGTTTTACCCTACACATGGGTAAATGCACCTAAGTTGGAGTGGGTAGTTCAAAACCTCTCAGCCAATGGATGGCAAGCAAGAAAGAGGACACAAGTTTCCGAGTGCAGTTCACTGCACTGAAATGTAGAAATAACATTCGCTCCACCTATATATTATAGGAGAGGGTGACATTCAGGTCACCTGGGGTAGCTTCCATACCTAGACAGAAAGGTACCCTATATCTTGGTGGTGTGGTTTGAATGATAAATGAACCCCAGGCTCGTGTGTTTGACATTTGGTTCCCACCTGGTTGTGCTCTCTGGAGAAGTGGTGTGATTTTGGGGATGTGGAACCTCACTGGTGCAAGCATATCACTGAGATCTAGTTTTCAGAGTGGATAGCCTCATCTCATTTCTTTCTGGGTCTCATTGCTCTTGTGTGCTGATAAAATGTGATCAACCAGCTTCCTGCACTGGTCATCTGTGATTGTGCCTGCCCTGTTGTTACGGACTCTCCCTTTGGAACGGTAAGCCCAAATAAACTCTTCTCTAAGTTGGTTTTGGTCATGGTTTTGTATTAGCACCAAGTAAGAATACTATATTTTATGAAATCGAAGTAGGGAGTAACTGTCTTAGGAAGAGGTCAAAGCATAGGACACGATCACCTAAGTGCAATTTTCACTAATTTCACCATGCAGGTAGACATGGCTGTCTCTCCTTGCAGCTCATATTCACTTTGCACACAGACAACCAGGGCACAGATCATTTAGTTTCTATTACAAAAAGCGAGGCAAAAATGATGGTGTGTGTGTGTGTGTGTGTGTGTGTGTGTGTGTTTGTGTGTGTGTATACAACTGGCATGTCAAAATCACTTTAAGAATAGCCTAATAGTTCTGAGAACTGAATCATTTTTAGATTGAGAAAAGAATGTAGAAAAACCCTCTTCAAAATGATGTGTGTGTGGGGTGATCATAGTGTGTAACTAGATGTCTGATGAGGTCTGACTTAAACTCAACTTCACTTTACTGGATTAATACTGTCTATGGCTTTCAAAGATTGAAACAGCCTCAAGACTGTACTGTTCAGAACTCAGCCTTCCTAAATGGCTATAGAAACTGAATTTGTAACAGAAAATAACAGATGTGCATCTTTGCTCCCTAGTGTGGGCTAGACAGTGTCTCTTGGTTTGCTTGTGACTATGCCAGTCATGACATGCCATGGTATTGGGACCAAAAGTTTCATACAGAGAGGGTAGGTTTAGAGATCAATCATGTTTGTAGTTGTCCAAGGTCTTAGGTTGGGCATGTCTTCTCCCAGTTCTGAGATACCAGCTGGATGAGCCTTTCTAACAAACAGGCTTCCACAAACATATAGAGCCTTTGCATTATGATGGTTCCATTTATAAACATAGATAACTCTACTTAAACTAATATATTATTTAAAATCAAGCATTTATTTATAAATTAAATATATTTAATTAGCACAAAATAATAACCAGTGTGTTGCATTGTAGTGTGATGCTTGGATATCTGTGTTGTGAATTAGGATATTTTATATCATCATGGTTTCATGTATTTATATTTTTATTGTGTGAATATTTAAAATCCTTTTAGTTATTTTGACAGACATTATTTCCAATCAGTGTCACCTTGCTGTGAGCAGAAAGCCAGGAATTACTCTTTCATTCTCAGCATAACTTTGTACACATTGACCAGCCTTTCCCCATGGCTTCTCTAGGCTCTGTTAATCACATTCATTCTCTGTGTCTCTACAAAAACAGCTTCTTCAAATTCCATGTATGAGTGCAATACTCTGGTATTTGTTTTTCTGTATCTGTGCTTCACATAATGTTCTTTAGATTCATCCATGCTGCTGTAATGATGAGTTTTCATTCTTTATATGATATAGTAATATTCCATTGCATCTGTGTATGTTCATATACACATTTCAATTATCCATACATTTATGCATCCATTGCTGGATACTTAGGTCGATGTTTCTTTCCCACTGTTACTGTTACTGCAGTAAACATCGGCGTAGCAGGTATTTCTTCTGCATATTGAGTTCATTTTATCTAGATAAAGAGTAGTGAGATTGGTAGAACATATCATTCAATTTTTTAAAAAGTTTTTTAAGGAACCTCCTAAATGATATATTTTTACTTCTCTTTAGGTTCTTGTTCTTCTGCATTGGTTTGGGTTTTGATTTCCCCCAAAAGTCCATGTAGCAATTAGATTTTAGTGATCAAACCTTTAGGAAGTCCCCAGTGGGAGAACACTGTTATTGGGAGTGATCTTTTAAAGCAGACCGTGAGGTCCTAGTTTTTCCTCTTTCCTTTGCTTTGCTTCCCAGGGGCCATGAGGTAACTAGTCCTTTCCTTCCACCATAAATGGACACCACTCTGTGTCCCTGCTGGCCTAAGGAACAGAGACACCTGACCATAGGCTGAAACTAGAAGCCACACAGGACATTTCTTTTTTAAAATTTGCATAAATTCAGTGCTTTGTCACAGCCATAGAAGACCAAACAAAACCAAAACCCACTAAGGGCCTGCATTACCTTTGATATTCTGATCTCCTGCGTAATTTTAACTTGCTAAACCAATAACTCAGCTGTATACTTTAAGTTGACATTATAAGATTGTCACTGCAACAGGTTACATTATTTCAAGTAATGAACACATTGAATACATGCAAATACCATTCTGACATAATATTCTAGGGGTTTGATGCTCTTAAATATTCTTTTATTAATTCTGTTTTCCTAAGCCAAAATGTGTATGTACACAATGGAATCTGATTAAGCCCTGAAGGATGGAATTACATCATTACAAGAAGGTGGATGGAATCCAAGATCACTAGGTTAAATGAAATAAGTCAAGCTCCAAAAGACAAATGCCATGCACCTTTTCTCCCTAAGGAATATAACTTCAAATTAATATATAATAAAAATAATAATGGATAACATGTGGCTGTTGAGGAAAGGCTGTCTGAGGAGAGAAATGGAAGATTCTTGTGTGGTTTATTGGATATTGGGAACTGTCACCTGTGGTTTATGGGAACTGGAAAATTGACTCTCGAGTTGGGTTGCCCCTCCCATTACAAATCCAAGTATATTTAGCTCAAAGTGTCCTCTCCTAGACTCCTTGTCTGGGGACAGGCTGGCCCCTCAACTCTGTGACAAGGAGGAAATATATCATCAAAGTAATATGAGTCAAACTCCATGTCCTTGAGGACACCCAGGAGATAAACTGTTCCCAACAGATGCTCATCCAACGATACAGAATGATACAGGTAGAGGGGCAGCAGGAAGCTCATCTACGAGCTTCCATGTCTGCCCTGAACTCTCTCTGGGAACTGCAGCGCAGCTGTCTCAGCTGAGGCCCTCTATTCTGTTTCTTCTGGAAGACTAAGCATTTCCTGTGATGATGCCTTCTTCCTTCAGCTGTCCTTTTACTTGGAAACCGCACTCAAGGGGACACAGCTTGGCCCAGGCCTCTCTCGATTGGATGCTCCAGTTGATAGTCTCTCTGGACATCCCTAGTTAGTTTTCTCTGGATGTTTGTAAGGCCTATTTGATGATGTTACCTTTGTTTATTCTCTCAATTAATCTACTAGGTTGTGTGAAGAGCTCCACTTGATATATATATATATATATATATATATATATATATATATATATATATATATATACACACACACATATATATATTGCTGTATTGCTGTTTGCTATTTAGTCTTATACGTTTGTTTGTTATATATTTAACAAACCCAACTCATTCAAAACCAAAATCATCACTATCTATCATAAATAGTTTCTGGAGCATACAGAGTGGTGAAGAAGGCAAGAGGGAGTAGTGGAGTGAATAAGAGCAAAGTACATGATACACATGAAAGAAAATGCCATGAGGAAGCCTATCATTGTGTACAACGAATGCACATGTAAGTAAAAACTGAAATAAGTATACAGGTTTGATTGTATAGTTAATATTTCTGGCTTCAAGTTATATGTACATTCCTCAATTCTCTTTATCTGTGGAAAATTTCAGGTTCCATCCATTTTGCTCATTTAATAGAACGTTACATTTTGAAGCTTATATGAATTATTAATCTTTAGTAAGATCACTGTACTCTCAAGATAATTGAAAGAATTTTTTAAAATAAAAATTTAAGTGACAACTTTATTTTTTTCCTTTTTAAAATTGGATATTTTCTTTATTTACATTTCACATGCTATCCCCTTTCCTGGTCCCTCCCGGAAACCCCCTATCCCATCCCCCTCCCCCTGCATCTATGAGGGTGCTCCCCTACCCACCCACTCACCCACTCTCACCTTCCTGCCCTAGCATTCCCTCCACAGGACCAAGGACCTCTCCTCCCATTGATGTCCCACAAGGCCATCCTCTGCTACATATGCGGCTGGAGCCATGGGTCCCTCCATGTGTACTCTTTGGTTGGTGGTTTAAAATGACAACTTTATTATAGTTTTTCTTGAAAAGGTTTGAGAAGAATCTGCTTTTTAGTGAGCACACACTTTATTTATTTTTGAAAATACAAATTTAAAAAAAAAATGTATTCTGATTGTGATCTTTCCTCCCCCAACTTCTTCCAGATCCTTTTTACCTTTCACCTGCCTTCTTGCCACACCCCTTTTTCTCTCATTAATATGCAAAAAGGCATCCAAGTAATAGTAATAATAATAATAGTAATATAATAATAATAATATATAAACAAGCAAAGCAGAAAAGGACAAAACAAACAGGAAAAAGAGCCAAAGGTGAAGCTCACTAAGCACACATTGACGCAGAGACACACTCAGAAATCCCTCTGCCAAGGCTATTGTTGTTCTCTACAAGCTAACAGCAAGACCCTGTCACTGAAGACAGCACCTACTCAATTCATTGAATAGGAGAAGTCAAGCTAGTTCCTACTTAGAACATTCAGTCCTACTGATTATGTACGTGGTACTGGAAGGTACTCTTCATGCTACTAAAAGAGAGATAGAGAAAAATAAAACCCCCAAACCAACCCAACTACAAACCCTTCAGTCTACAACAGTGACCTGCTTGCATGATGTACTAGCGCAGTAGTAGAACAAACCAACACATGTCTGATTAGATTTAAGGCTTGCTCTGTGAGATAGCGCTCTTCCCTGATAGCTTGGGTGGTCAAGTATCTGAGACTCGGTAGGACAGATCTAGGGGAAAACCCAGTACTGTTGCTCTGCTGAAGAAACATGGCTATAAAATGACTTCTAATGACATTCTGCTCTCCTCATAGATCAGTGTCTTGCTCAGACACCACCAGAGTAGCTCTCTATTGCAGTAGATGAGAATAAGTACAGAGAACCACAGTTGGACAATGTCTACAGAGCAAGAGACCTTGGAACACTCAGTTCTAAATGGGTTTGCTCAGTCAATTCCTTCTGCTCAGGCTCAGTGAACCTGTGGAGGAGGAGGCAGGAGGATGATTAGAGCCAGAGGGGACGAAGGACATCCAGAAGACAAGGCCTTGTAAACACGTCAGGGTGGCTGCATGTATGGACTCGCAGAGACTGTGGCAGCACGCACAGGGCCTGCACAGGTCTGTGTCAGAGGGGCTCCTAGTGCTGAGATTAGAAGTAGTCACAAGTCCCCATCCCTAACACACAAGCCATCTCCAATGGATAGCATGATGTACACATGAGTACAGGTTTCTGAAGAGGCCAGAGTCAGTTCCCCTGCAGCTGGAGTCAGGGGGGTTTGTGAGCTGCCTGACATGGGGGCTAGGAACCCTGGTTTCTCTGTAAGAGCAGAATAGAACTCTTAACTGCTGAGCCACCTCTCCAGCTCACTATGAATTTTTATTTTTTTGGATCTGATTTTTCATTTTTCATGGTCTTAATAATTTACAATTTTGATGAATATTGAAGATATTTATTTGGATCTTAAGTACTTCATTTCAGCCCTTTAGTCTCTGCTGTCACGATTGATGAGATCTTTTTAACACTCTGGCAAGCATTTGTACACAGATGTGGTGAGTTCCCATCTCTACTTTGCATTTTGTCTATCCTAAAAGTGAAATCTGGCTAGAGTTTGAAGAGAGAGATTGAAAGTTTTTCTTATTCCTTTGGTAATTGTGTCAGAGACACAAATTCATATTAAGAACTGAGTGTAGAGAAGAAATCCCCAATTTCACAATGGATTACATCATTAAGGAACATGGTGTAGTATTTCTGGGTGGAAATGTATTAAGGTTATGGTCTTTTTTTTTTTTTTTTTTTTTTTTTTGGTTTTTCAAGACAGGTTTTCTCTGTGTAGCCCTGGCTGTCCTGGAACTCACTCTGTAGACCAGGCTGGCCTCGAACTCAGAAATCCACCTGCTTCTGCCTCCCAAGTGCTGGGATTAAAGGCGTGCGCCACCACTGCCCGGCTAAAGTTATGGTTTTAACAGAGGAAATCCTAATTTTCATATTGGACTAGTTTTCATCTAGCTTTCACCAAACATTTATTGAGGTACGCGAGTGAACCAAATGAGCACAGACAGAGACAAGCACTACATATAATCGGTCTGTGAGCAATCCAAATGCTGTTGTATCGAGATGCAGTCCTGTGGGGGAAGGCAATCAGGGCAGGAAAGCAGAGGAGGCCTATTAAATCAAAAAGCTGCTTGCTCCCTTTTAGCAGTTCTGGGAAGCAATTCAGCCCCAAATGTCCATGATTCATCTGCTCTTTAGATACAGCAGTGACTTGGAGGAATACTGACCCCTGAGTAATTTCTAGGTACATTATCTCTTTTTCCTAATAATGATATCTGCTCTTTATTAAAAAGATTCAAATGTTAAATAAATACATTCCTTGATTTCGAGTGGTTTGTCTTATAACTGCTTATATATGTTGAAGCTTGCAAGAGCTATAGATATTCAGAGGACCTTAAATTTGAGCTATGCTGTTTGCCTGGGTTGGCGATATGCAGTATCCTCTTCTTTCATGATACTGGGCAATCGAGCAAGCTGCAGCTCTCATTCAGCCCCTCAGCTATGTGGAAAACACCAGGTTGTCTAAAATAGACTCGGTTGCTAAGCTATGCTGTTCAGTCGGTTCAGTCAACCTAAGATGCTTTCAATTTACTGTGAAAGTAATGAGATGTGCCCAAGTCAAATAGCATCTGAAATGCAAACGAGGACTACCTGAAGCCTTTCCCAAGAGTTTGTTTATGAAACCGCAGGCAGTAGGGGAAGGCAGCTAGGCTGCAGTACCTGCTAACAGAAAGCCCCCTGAGGTTTGTTCCCCAAAGCGTAGTTGGTATTGCTGCAGCTACACAAGACTGTGATTAGTTTGATTGTTAGCCATGATTTGCTGGCACGGGCAGATGGATTTTTGAGTGTCCAGAGTAGGCACTGCAATGCAGCCTCTGCTAGGCAAATTAGGCCTCGGTGCTTGCTTCATCAAGGTTCTGCTCCTGTGGGGGTGTGGGATTGGCTCAGTAGGGATTGGTCTGATTGTGCTGTCTCTTCTCAGGCCAACGGCATCTGTGTTCCTGACCTAGAGAATTCATTCTCTGTCCTTCAAAATACAGACCAGACTGGTCTATCTTCTAGGGAACAACTACTGAGTCCCTGCTTGCTATTGTGATGTCAGAAAGATAAATGTGGGTGGGGACAGCATTAGCACCTACCCACAGCGCTTTATAGATTGTGTGAAACACAGATAGAAAGAAGGAAGTTGCTCTGGAGTAGCTTTGTGTGCAACTCTGCATTTCTTGGGCTGTTAAGTTGTAATATTTTTATTTTACCTGGCTCCTCACTACCCTGGGTCTCCATTTAAGAGTTACTCCTGGGAAATTAGTAGCCATGGAAGAGAATGAGAATATGCCAATGACAGGAAAACAGTTCTCAGGACAAGTTCTCTGTACAGCTCTGGAGCTGACCTAGAATCATGTATTAATTAAAAGAAACAGATTGTTCATTTTTTTGTAGTGATCGAGAGGCGGGGGAGAACATGGAAGGGAGGGAGAGAGGCAAAGGCACCAGAATTTAGTGATCCTTCGATGAAGTGGCCGATTTAGGTTTTTCTCTTTGATCGCCAGGCGTTTCCAGTTTCTCTCATCTACAGTATAGGCCGTAAGAACGATCACGTTGGTTTTCCACGGTGAGTCCGTTTCCCCTTCTTGGTGTTTTATGTGGTAGTAAGCTGTGACTTGCTCAGGCTTACAGAGCATCCTCAAGGGAACACTTACCATCTACCCGTAAAATATGCTCTTGATTTTGGTTTAATAAAACTTCGGTGAATGTGGACAAGTCATATACAAGTGGATTTATTGATGACCATCTCTGCTTTAGAAAATTGAGGTATGAATCTTGACTGTGTTGTCATCAAACGACAGTCAGGTTAAATCACCCTTCCATTTGCAATCCTTGTGTGTGTGACAGGTTGGGAATCATATGCCCTGAGATGACACAGAGCTGTTGTGATAGAATACCACTATAAGCCCAAAAAACGTGGACTGTTTTTAATACTCATTTGCATACTACTATCAAGAGGAAACCTTTTTCAGAACAAGTTGAGCTTGGAGCTCTTGGTAAAGTGATATGGGTCACTGGGTTTTGGATTTGGCCTCTGCCCTAGAGGCAAACTAGAAAATAAAAATGGGGCGGGTATTGTAATAGACATATGTAGAATTGTATAGGATTAGTGCATCCCTGAGTTCTCAGGCTATTGTAGTTGTGGCTGGGTTTTTTTTGTTGTTGTTGTTCGTTTGTTTGTTTGTAGTGGCCATTTTCCTGCCTGTATAAGATGTGTGTTCAATTGTAATATTAACCTATAAATACATTTTGAAAGTGTGCCTTCTACAGGCACCAGAAAGCTATATAACTGATATGGAGCTACTGTAGTGGTGTGGCTTTATGGAGTCAGCTTTCTACGCTGATTCATAAAATTAAACGTTTCTTCCACCCATCCTGTTAAACAACGTTGCCACACGGACACATGTTTAGAAAAGGTTTAGGGTGGGAATTGTTGAGAACAGCGTAATTACATTGCTGCACAAAGGAAAGGAAAGGAAAGGAAAGGAAAGGAAAGGAAAGGAAAGGAAAGGAAAGGAAAGGAAAGGAAAGGAAAGGAAAGGAAAGGAAAGAAAAGAAAAGAAAGTAATTTGGCAGGGTGATTTTTTTCCATTTGTAAAAAGGATGCGATAGAACCCGCACTGGGCTAAATGAGTCTACCAAAATGTTCTGTTTCTTATCCTCAATGTAGACAGTGACTGCATCTATTCGCATTGGTGTAAGCTTGACTCCACAATCTGAAATGATTGTCTAGTTGGAACCAGTGAAGAGGAGGAGGTTCAGGAAATATGAGCCCTTGTCCTTTGATAGGACAAAAACCCCATATTTTTCTCAGCGCTCAAGATGAAAGCTAGCTGGCTTTTCTCTGGCTTTTTTTTAAAAAAAAATCTAAGGCAATATGGTCTTTTACATTCATTTCTAAAGGTCTTATGAATTTTCAGCAATTACTAAACTATCCCTATAGTTGGAATGCCTAAGAATTCAACACTGTCTTCGAATGAACAGTTTGTCCTTATAGCCTGGATTCAGCACTTACTAGATGTGATACTTGACAAGGGTTTCTTGGTCCCTCTCCGCCTCAGTTTCCCTCTGTGAAATGTGGTTGTTGTGAAGACTATGGAAGTGGTGACATTCAAGGAACCTGAGCATCACCAGTACTTACTCCTCACCAGAAGCTATTATTTCAATATCCAGAGAAAGTGTGAGCAAGAAAATGTCCCCATAAATCGAAGTAACGTCAGGCTGGAACAAAAGCCATGTGTCCAAGTCGTCTGTTGGCATGTGTGTCACGGCATTTGTGCAATTTTCGTGGGAATAGAGCCTATGGAACGGAGGGTGTTACCCTGGGTGACTCCAGGCTTCCCTTTCGGTGCAGCGAGGGGCTCACTTTGATTTAAAGAGGGATACTGAAATGTGATCATGCAAGATAATATTGATTTGTAATAACTGGCTTTACATTTTACATATGCATCGAGATAGACATGTAGACACAGCCTCTGCTACTGCTCTTCCCACTGTGCCTGCTGTGACAAGTGGCATTTAGCAGTTCCCCAGAGGCCTCTGTCGGATACATGTGGGCGTGGCTCCTTCCATGCTCTACCTCCTCCTCATTTCTACCCTTTATTTTCCCTTTCCTCTCTCCCTTCCAGTTTCCCTTTTGTTATATATTTTATTTTCATTCATTATTCCATCAAGTCTGAAGTTCGCCAGAAGCATCTACAGGTTCCTCCGATACCAGCTAGGAATCAGAACTGCAGAGATTAGCAACGTCATGAGGGCTGGAGTTGGAATTTCTAACTGTTAGCCCTGCATATGCCTTTGTTTGAATTAATCATGGCTTCTGCAGAGCTCAGAGTTTTATTTACATTGTAATATTGGAAGTGGTCATTTGACCTAAACCTGAAACAGGCTTCTCATCTCCTACCCCAAAAGTGATAATGAGTTGTTGCTCTGGCTTTATGGTATTCTTATTTCTTTTTGGAGAAGCGATTGGAGATACCAATAGCCATAACTCTCACAAAGCCAGGAAGGGCTTACTATGCTCAGAATAGTGGGATTGGCACTAGAAGGAGCCATGCCTAGTCAGTGCCCCTAGATGGAGAAGCACGCACTGCGCTGGGCTGAGTAAGTTCTTACCCAGCAGAGCAGAAAAAAAAGCCATTGCCAAAAACCAGCTGATAAGGACCCAACCTCTCGTGAAAGCAGGTCAACTTATTCCTACAAATTTTAATACTGAATAAAACCACAGTGACTTCCCAGCCATTGTCACCGTGACAATTAAGGGATGATTGTGACAAGCAGCATTAAGAGAGCTTCCCAACACGGACTTGGGAGGCTATTTAAAGGACAAGACTCGTGCAGGATTCCAGCATCTGCCTAGGAATGTGAACTTTGGTTTGCTGATTGTGACAGTAGACATCTGGAACAAGTGGATGACAGGACCATGACGTTGTCCCCAGAAATTTGGGTGCATACGAAGGGGTCCATCACATGACCATTTTTACTCTGTTTATACATTCTGTCTATGGGACACTTTGTTCTTGTTTCTCCCAATATTTCTTTTTCTCTTTCTGTCCCTCCTTTCTTTCTCTTTCTGTGTGTGCAGGCATGTGTGAAATATACATGCACACGTGGTATAAGCGTATGTGTGCACATGTATCTAGAAGTCAACAGTCGACTATCATTCCTTAGATACTGTCCGCCTTGGTATTTTTTATTTTATTTTATTTTATTTTATTTTATTTTATTTTATTTTGTTTTATTTTATTTTATTTTATTTTATTTTATTTTATTTTATTTTATTTTATTTTATTTTATTTTATTTTACTCTTTTACTAGTCTGGAACTACCCATGAAGTAATGCTAGGCTGGTTTGCCACCTACTCACCAGGGATTTCTCTGTCTCTGCCTCCCCAGTGCTGGGATTACAAGTGTGCATTACCATGTCTTCCTGGCTTTTTTACGTGAGTTCTGGGGATCAAACTCAGGTCCTCAGGCATGCATGGCAAACACTTTATCAACAGAACAACTTCCACACCTCCTCATTTTTATGCCTTCTATAGAGCACTCGTGTTCCCACGTCTTTGGAATTGTGTTTCCTAAGATTCTGAGGTCCTATTTTCCTTTCATAGCTCCTGAGTTCAGATCGGAGGCTGCAGAACCATCATCCTGTTAGGATGAGTTGTCCTCTTCCACTGGGCAGTAACCTGTTGGGGGTTGGTCTGGTGCTGTGTGTACAAATGCTAAATTCTGAACCCCAAGACCTGGTCGCCCCCAGATGAGTGAATTCTCACATACACTGGCCTTCCTTGCTTAAACCTCGACCCCCAGTTTAAAGCTATTGGTTAATTATAAGTGGCTACAGCCAATCCCTTGGGAGAATAGAGGTAGGTGGGGCTACAGTTACAGGTAGGGACACACACACACACACACACACACACACACACACACACACACACACACACGGGCAGGGAGGATAAAGAAGATGGGAGAATAGGTCTTCATTAGACAGGATGGACCAGGAGCCCTGAGGACAGGCAGATGGAACCAAAGCTGCCCAGGTGAGACTCAGACTATAAGTAATTGGGGAACACAGCTGGGGAACACAGCTGGGAAACAGCCAATGGTGTGGAAAATAGATTAGGGATAATCACCTAGCAATTGTGCTAAAGCTGATTAAGTAAACCAATAGGACTCAGTCTTGATTATTGGGGGACCGGTCATAAGAACTAATAGAGTTATTAAATATCTTACAGCGGCAGCAACCTCATGGCATCTTTGATTGCTCTACTGGTCTGGCAGCTTCCTCTCCAGCAATCTCTTAGCTATACAGCTGCAAACCCTTTCTCTGCCTTTGTTCTCACCGAAGGTACTTGTGTAGTTGGAGAGACTGACCCTCTGGGGCTGACATCAGAAACCCCTACCTTCTCCTCAGGGAAGCCTCTGCTCATCACACAACTCAAGACTTACATGTCAGTCAAATTCTCTAGCTGTAACTTTTACTTCCACGATTCCACGATTAATCTGTCATAATTTTTTGTAGCTTACTCTGAACTGGGGGATGGTGGGTGTCTCTACCCTGCATCTTTCTGTAGGGCCACTATTGGAGTTTGGGAGACCAAAGCAAAATATTTTGAAGGAGTCCCTTGGGTATATAAAGAATCCCACTCAGAATATTCTGTTAAATGTTTAAAGACATTGGATGCTTTTCATTAAGCACTTAGAATGAAGGCTACAGGGAAGATGGTAGTTTGTGATGTATTCGTTCCCTGTGGGACCAGGTGCTTTACAGGAGTCCCACCCACTTCTTCACTTCAGATTCGGCTTAATCTTCATCGTCAGATTTGCCTTTACTGTGTAACTTCGGGTCTTTAGCTGCGAGGAAGCATCAAGGCTGCCATGATGCAGGCCCAGTTTAGCTGCTGCCGTGAAGTCCTGCAAGGCTGTCGGTGTCACACTGCTCAGTCTTAACCATGCATCACCCCTCCTACTTCCAAAGCCGTTTCCAGGGTTTCCCTGGGTCTCTGAAGGTAATCAAATCCATGGTGTAGTCAGGAGAGTGTAAGCCACCATCTATGTTATCCTTGTGACCAATTTAGCTTTGGAGCTCTACTGTGTAAATATAGGACAAGGTGTCTTTCTTTTTAAAAAACATCTTTCTCTTTTTCATTGAAAATCATTTTTCTTCTGATCACCGTTTCCCATCTCCTATCTCCTTCTGGATTCTTTCCAGGTCACACCCATCCAACACCACGCCCCATGCGCCTTCCTCTCTATTTTATACAGGGTTTCTCCAAGTAGGCCTGGCTTCCCTGGAACTCCTTCTGTAGACCAGACTGGTCTTGAACTTAGAGATATACTTACCTCTGCCTCCTAGGTCCTGGGATTAAGGCTTGTGCCACTACTGCCCAGCTTCTTTTGTATGTTTCAAAGTGTTGTAACTTTGGCATGCTTTCTTCTAATAAAGAATACTGGGTGGGCATAAAGGTGAGGGAGGGTCTCTGAAGAGTTGAGGAAGAAGAAACACACGATCAAAATACATTTATATTGTAAAAATATGCTTAGAGAAATATATAAAAATGAATGTCAATAGCCCTTTGAGAAGTACTATTTGTTATAGATTTGATAAGACATGCTGATATATTTTGTACTTTATTTTCTATCAAAGGAGGATTAAATGAGTCAATAAATAGTGTCATCTTCAGCGATTTACAACTTCCCTTTCTAAATAGAGATCCCCCTACCCCTCTCTTTCCAGTGCTAGGCTAAAGGCATGCATCACCACTGCCAGGCTCTTCTGTCTCCTTAGAAAACAAACAGACAGACAAACAAACAAACCTGAATTTTTTTTAAAAAAAAATCACAAAGAAATAGTACAAGAAACACCCACCCACACACACCCACACCCACACCCACACCCACACCCACCCACCCACACACATACACACACACACACACACACCACACAATTGGAAAGCATAACATACAAATAAAAGACCAGTAAAATTTAAAAAAATAAAAACCAAGTAAAGCAATAGGAAACAAAACAAAACAAAACAAAACAAAACAAAACAAAAACCCCGACATAAATACCATTGAATTCATTTTGAAACATGTCTTTCTATTGTGTTTTTTCTTACCTCTCTAAGCTGTGCTATAATATCTTTCCTATTATGTTATCTTTTTCTGTCTTACTTTCAGCCCTGGTTTCCACTCACCTGTATCATGGGGTCGGGGAAGGGACTGTAGGTGAGGAGTGGCAGGTTGGGTTCTTGGGGGGGATTACTGAGCATCACCACACGTCTCAGCTTAAAGAGGGGAGCACAGCAGCAGGGCAGCAACTGGTTACAAGAATGAACCGGAAAAGCCAAATCTTTCGGGGATGTTGCTGAAGCTAACCTAATAGAGTTGGTACAAAGCCTTCAGCGGGATGGGGAGACTGCCTTGCTTCCACTGAGGTATCTTGTAGCTTTCAAGGAGAGTGACGGTTCCCGAAGCAGGACAGGCTACAGGGCCACGTGCTTAGTCTCTCTCATCAGTTTTCTCTCATGGCTTTCCACATGATTGCAGCCTTCATCTTGTTAAGGTTGGCTCACACTAAACACAAGCTTCTGTCTTGTTCCTTTTCACTGGGCCAGGTTATCACTCTTGCGCACTTAGAAGTAGGGACACTTTGTCGGCCTGGGCCCCTCATGTACAATTGCCCCCGCATCTTACTGGTGGCTCTTTTCCAAGTTGCTAGCTCGGTATTTTTCAAATCCGCTGAATGGTTGTTTGGAACTTGTCTCTGCTGACTGCACTGGGCTCAGTTTCAAATCTCTTCTAATCCACTAATGAGTCTTTATTAAAGTGGGAGAGAGCAGTTGAATCACTCTTTGGACACGTTACTCAAATGAAGTAGATGCAGCGGAAAGATCAAAAGAGCACGATAATGCAGGGATGCTGAGTCTCCCTGCCACTGTGTGCAGTCCCCATAAAGCTAATTTTTTAAAGAGAGAAATGTCAGAACTCCCAGGTTAATTTTCAATAGTCTTTAACTTTGTTGTACTTTAAAATTTTGATTTTGTTTTTCTAAGAAGTCCATTCATTACCAAATATCTCATTGCCCCAACGTCCTCGGAGATTTGAGTGACCGAATGGGCAACACAACGCCAATCTGGAGGAATCTTAAAGGGGTATACATGGACCAAACAATAATTATGAATTTGTTAGACAGTCGTTACTGCCTTCATCCTCTGACTCCTGGGCCACCCACTCACAAGACTCCTGTGTTTTAGAACAAGTGGAGTCTACAAAGACTTTGTACTGATCTGTGATGGAACCATCATGTACTGTTTTCAAGTGTCCACTCACCTCGAAAGGGGAGATGAAAAGATCACATCTAGGTAAGCAAGCCGCTTCAAGCACTGCACCCTTCCCCCTCGCTGAGCCTTCTGGTCCTCTGAGGCTGCTTTCACCGAGTCTCCGGTCTCGCTGCTCCCTGCTCCCTTGAGCAAGGAGCTATCCCTTAGACTCAGAACCCAGGCTGCTCGAGTATGCATGAATCCCCGGCTCCTCAACAACTTGAATTTGTCCAAATCATTAGTTACAAAAAAGTCAATGATTTTAGTCTCTAAGTTAAAAGAAAAAGACTGAATTAAGTAAAATGTTCTGACTGGTGCTTGGACTTGTCAGTTTCCGTCTTCTTCATTACCTTTTTAAACTGGGGGCTGGGGGATGGGGCAGACATCTTTAAATAAATCCATTCTCAAAGATAGCCTGGATGATTTGAATTTACCTTTATTTTTTCTCCCTTCCCTTCCATATATATACGAGATATGCATAAGTAACATAAATAGCAAATGTGAATCACGGGTCTAAAATTAACATTCATCTATAGCTAGCCCATATGTTATTTCTTTCTGCCCACAGGCAAATTCTCTAATTAAACCAAAGATCTCTCCAAGCGTACCTTAAATGACGCAGCCTCTGATCATTCCCAGAGTGCTTCTGTGATGCACTGCCTTCAAGGAAGATAATGATTACAAGAGACCGTGCTCCTTGGTTATCCATTTGAGGTCAGATTGAAGTAGGAAGAACGGAATCGTCTATTTTGTTCATTTGTCCTACTGTGCACCAGACATTACTGTGGGTGATCTGATTTAACATTGGGCAAAAGAAGGGAAAATTTATAAGTTTACATCTTAGTGAAGGAGAAAAATAAAATTAAATTATGCAGAATATATGATGATAGTCAATATTATACACAGGGGTAGAATGGCATGGGGGTGCCGGTTTCAGGGGGGTCCCAGCTTATGAGTTCAGATAAGGAGCTCAGACAAGTGGCACTGAGAAGGGGGTATCTGAGCAGAGGGTTAAGGAAGAAGAGAGAAGAGACCAGGAAACATGGTGAGGGAGGAATAGAAACTACAACAGCCTTTAGGCAGCAAGCAGCCCCATGTGGTTAGAACAAGTAAAGAGGATGCCTTGAAAGGGGAGTGTCCTGAGAACCGGAGGCTGAGAATGGAACTGAGGGCTCACAGATGGTAGGCATGCGGGATGCCCTAAGGTCTCAGGCTCTGGATGTGGCTTCAAAGCCCTTTGGGTGAATTTTAGGGGGAGAACATAAGAATGCCTCTTGGTTTATTTGCCTTTTTAAACAGATCATTCTGATAGGTCCTTTAAAAAAATTGACAAAGCAAACAACAAACTGGGGGATGCGGGTGGATGCTAGGCATGGATCATAGTGATAAAACTGTGTCCTGAGTATGTCTGTTGAGCAGGGACTTACGGTCTCAAGTCCTGTTTCCTAGCTGGAAAATTCCCATTGACTGACGGAGGGTCTTGCAGTGGTTAATGCTTATTTAAAAGGGAACTAAAAGTGAACAGTTAGCGTTCATGTCTGAGCCAAGTTCTCATTCCCTGACCTGCTAGGATCTCTTTTATTTTTCTGTTTCTCCAGTGGCAGAGGGTCTTCTATCTCTGCTCTCATAGTCTCCTCAGTCCCACGAGCTCCGTCTGGCCTCCTCACAGTATTTTAGCACATGCCAAGAAGGGGGTGGAGATAATGCCTATAATAAGCTCTGAATGTTTTCTGAGGTTCTAGGTTGCAACCTGTAACCTGTGTTTTCCAATAAAGCAGTTAACACTGGGAGTTAGAGCTATTCTGAGGTTATAAAAAGTAGCTTGAATGGTTTAGCTACCATAGGATTACTTAACGCTCATGTTGTGTCGTAGAGGATGCATGGCCCCGTCCGTGGTTTGGGGGCAGAGGTATGGCGGTGCTCACATGGACCCATCCTGTTTTGCTTTCACTTCGCTTTCACTACTTGATTTGGAGTCTGCAAGATGCAGGCTGCATGCGTTATGTGTTTATGAGCCTTGGGATGATTTATTACCAAGCTCGCGTGTACTCTAAAATATGTTTTCAGTTTCAAAAAAAAAAAAAAAACAACAAAAAAAAAACCCACAAACTATTTACCAAAAAGGCAAGGAAATTGAGGTCACTGAGTTCATTTATTTCATAACGTTTAACTTCCTTTCAGAGTCTTGACATCTCCCAGCAAGCTAGAGTGACAGGTTCTGAAAACAGTTTTGACAATGGGAAGGAAGAGGTGAAGGGGGCAAAAGTGACTAGCTTTTGTGTCTTTTTGCTTGTTTTTGATGTTTAATACCAGGAGTCAAAGCTGAAGCCAAGGATAGAAGTTACAGAGAAAGCCTTCTTCTAGCCAAACTGTTTGTGAACAGTTAGATAGTAGCTATGGAGGAAACTGCACTTCGTGGGATGCTGTTATTTAAAGTTGAGGAAAGCACTGAACTAGAACCATCAAGTGAGCACTTGCAGAAGGGAAATTCCATAGCAATATAGAAAATAATTCTCTGAAATATTAAGTGGGGTCCATGTCTTCCAAGACATTTTAAGGGTGACTTGGAATAATTTCCTTTAAGATAAGTCAAGGGTAACTAGGAAATACCATTGAAACAATTAGAAAAGAGAGAAAAAAAATAAAATGCACAAGGGAAAGAGTCATAGTTTAGATTAACATCAAAGACAGGGAAGCAGGGAAAGGCATCTAGTTTGGATAACTAATGGCTCAGCTATTTAAGGTGAAACAGGGCAGAATACATCATTATTTAGAAGGTTAGGGATGTCAGAGCTTTAAACAGATAATTGTGTTGTACAGGTTTACTTATGTCAAGAAAGCACCTTCACCTGGTGCTGAGACTCTCCCTCCTCCAAACACTTTTTGTTCTTTCTTTAAGGAGTCAGGGAATGAGCTGTGCTGGCTATTCATGGAGCCTTATCTTGGAAGAGCCCATGCTACACAGGAAGTGGTTATACAGTCAGCAGAAACTCTTAGGGGGGACCTTAGAGTTTAGGTGTTAAGCACTGTAACCCAGAGATACCAGATGTTTCCACAATATCAGCATGGTCTAATTAAATCAACAACAGGGCTCAGAGAGGGGGCAGATTGAGTGACAGCTGAGGGGTGGAGTTTGGGGAGCAGAATCCCTCTTGTGTGTATTTACAATCTCTGCTATAGACTAGTGTTCTAGAAATGGTGACTTCAAACATATTATGAGAGTTTCTTTAATCCCTTTGTTTATAATTTTACTTGTCCTCACTTTCCTCAAGTGATTGGCAGAAACAAAAACAAAAAACAAAACTAGGGTAAAATGGATGTGTACCCTGGGCTGCTGGGTGGGTAGGAACATGTGGAAGGCTATGTCTCTTTTCCTCTGTAGGTTTGGTGTCAGAGAGATGGCTCAGTTTGGTGAGAGGGGACTTAGAAGGGAAGGGAGGAAGGACTACAAGCTGATGTCCAGAGAGAAAGCCCAGCAGGAAACCAGGCTGGTCTACTGGAATCTACAGCCCTCTGTGGTCAGTCCAGCTGCCAGATGCCTTCTGTCTTTGGAAAGAAGGGAAATTAGTTGAAATGGACTGAAAATGGAGTTGAAATGGACTGAAAATACGGGACGACCTTAAAGCACGTTACATTAAATAAGACATTCTGGAGGCCCTGGCTAGTAAATAGGCTGTCTTTCCCACCCATTTATGATCTATAATAATGTTTGTCTCATATCCACAATGATCTCTGTAATGAGTGGAGAAAAATGCCTGGTACTGGTAAGGGCTCAGCCTGTTTTGGCTTTTTGTCTCTACTTCCACTCATATCCTGCCTGACTCTCCGTTGTTAGGACGCTATGCACAACTTTAGCCAGGCTTCCTGAGGCAAAAGCCTCAAAGATGAATATCCCAAAGTCACTTTTCCCAGTTACTCTCTCAGCATTTTAATTGGCTCATTTAGTCAGCCTCACAGATTCCTTTAAAAGTTGGTATTATTTATCTCCGTTATAAAACAATTAGGAGCAAGAGGTTCGTGTTCATTTCTAAGGTTACTACAATCTCCAAACAATAGGCAATGTGTCTACCTTTTTACCTGCTCATTGTTTGGAATTAAATTTCCCTTTGTAATAAGCAGTGTCGAGAGATAACTCTGTGTGCATTTAAAACAAAGACTATGCACATTGACCGCCTAGTCCATTGAAATCAAGTCCTTTGTCTTCCCCAGTAGGACGATGAAACGCACATTATGGTTTTCTTTGTGTCTATACTGTGGATTTGTCTGAGATTCTTGCATGTGAGGACTTTTAGAGTTTTGGGCAGCACTAATTAGACTCAGGGGTTATTAGCACCAAGGCATGAAAAAGTGCAAATAAAACACAAAGTTGGGAGGGGGATGGGGTGAAGAACACTAGACACATTTGTAACTTGACATTAAAAATTACCTAACCAACTTTGCTTCATTTCACTCTGATGGTGAGAGGAAGTTCCACCTAGCTGGCAAGACTATTGCGGGTAGAGAATTGAAGCACCTCTAATAACAGCAGCAGATGACAGGATTTAAATCCAGGGCAATTGACTTCTTTATTTCTATCATCTAGTGTAAATCTCTTGTAGCTCAGAGGGGACAGATGGCTCTTGAGGAATGCGTCCTTACATCTGGCACATGGCTGAAAAATAAAGATTGCCCAAAATATTACGTGAGGAATTTTTACCTTTCCCCTCAATGTCCCTTTGGAGGCTTGTCACTCACTAAGGCAAGGGGACTTATGTAACAGCTCAAGGCTAGAAGGTCAGAGAGAGGGTCACTTGATATTGTGTGGGCCGAGGGGACCATCTTCTGAAGTGTGCAAGGCCTGTTTGCTTTGGAGATGACCTATCTGAATTGCACTTTCAAATTCTAATACATTCCCCTTTCTCCTTCAGATGTAACTATAGTCATGGGTGAGATACTCTGTCTCCCCACCACAGATCTATGTAGAGCAAACTGGATGAGTCTGGATGTCTCTTTGGGAACGGAGGGGATTCGTGGTGGAGACGCTACGATAGGCTGGGAGGGGGGCAGCTTCACGGGGAAGTGAGTCAGGAGGGCAGCTTTTCAGTCTTTTGAGGGCAAGGATAAGTTGTACAGGGAGGAGCAAATGGTTTAATGCCATGCTATTTTCTGACAAAATTGAGTCACGTAAATGATAAAATAGCAGCAATTTTATAAGGATCGACCTGATTCTTTTTTTTTTTTTTTTTGAAGCAATAATTTTTAATAGTGCAAACTCTACATAGCCATTTATCACAAGAGTAGGATCAATTCCAAGAAATGTGCTGTTAGGCAATGCTCCTGGGTGTGAGTTTTATAAGGGGGACCTAGACAAAACAAGATGGTATAGCCCTTAGCTTGTGCGTGCACATGTGTGTGTGTGCGTGCGCGTGTGTGCATGTGTGCATGTGCGCATGTGCGTGTGTGTGTGTGTGTGTGTGTGTGTGTGTGTGTGTGTGTGTGTGTGTAGGACTGTATCTGTTGCTTTGCAAAGTAAGCAAAATAACAAGAAATATATCAGAATAAGAGGAAGTGATCCACTTGTGCGGCTGAATAAAAATGAGCTGTGTGAGGCTGTCCCTCGCATAACAAGACAATAATTTATGGTTAACTCTGTTTTTGTAGAAGGAATACATTAAAGAATAGTGATAAACTATTTTGTAGCCAATACATAAAAGCCATTCTTTATCAAGTATTATGCACTGCATATAATTTCAAATGTAACAGGTGGGTTTGTTTTCACTATGTTGCCTGGCCACAGATAGATAATAAGTCATGCATTACACTGCATGTCTTACATAGAGTGTTTTCAGCTTCATCATAACTCTATGGGCCCACCGTTGTAGTCACAGTCTACATCTGACTGCAGTGCTGTTGTGGTCACTCGTGCTTTAGAAGGGCAATTTACAGCCCTTGAACATCAACATGGTCCCAAGCTGGAGTCCAGATCAGTGATGTCCAAATGGCCTTTGGTAGTAACATGGGACATCAAGAAAGGCCCTGCTCCTTCAGGGTCATGTACCCAGAAATGGCCCTCAGTGGCAGTATGGGCTGAGACCTCACTGCGGCCTCAGGTCACACACAGCACAGGCTACTCACAGCAGGCTGTTCCTCACCACCCTCATGTCTCCAGTTCTGAAGAATCTCTTCATAATATTGAAACTATTCAGCTGCTCTTTCTCTGCCATGTCTTCACCACATATGTGCACATCATAGTGGTGCCTAAGGTAGGTAGGCCACATAACAGCTGGCAGGTCTCTGGATTTTTTTTTTTTTCTGACTCCTCACCTCCTGGCTGCCTGCAGTACTCAGGAGAGCAACACCTCCACACCTCCCCTGGGCAGCACAGTAGAACTGGTCCTGAGGGCATGAGAGTAGGAGAGCTGACTCTACTCCTTGCCAACTGAGACACTTCAGTGATCTAGGTGATCTAGCTTGGGCAGTGCTGGAAAGCTAGCCCTTATGGTGTAGGTGCAGGAGAGCTGGCAGGCTGACCAACTACCCAGGCTCAGATCCAGGGCTTTGAGTTGGTCCATCCCAACATCTACCCCATCTGTGAATTGCTAGAACATGGGAAGGGACCAGTTCTGCAGATCCAAAGCACCAGGATTTCCATAACATGGGGTAACACGAGTACATCCAATTGGAGTCTGCTTGGGGATCTAGTATTGATAGGATAGCAGAAGCCAGAGGCCTCTAGCCAGACCAATGATTCACTGCAACGAACGTTTGCAAGATGTTTGAACAAAAAGGTACACTGTGTGATACACCAGGACACATTGCAGCTTCCATAGTGAGGTTTTTAAAAACAATTTGGTTTGTTTATTTGTTTGTTTGTTTTCTTCGAGGGAGTTTGAAAAAATGGAGGGAAGATTTGAAGGAACGGGGAGATGAGTGGGATTAGGGTATATAATGTGAAATTCACAAAGAATCAACAAAAAGCTAAGAAAACGTGCAACGCTCTACCTGTAATACAGAAAGTTCTTTAATACATAAATGCTTGACCTTGATGTTCCGTTTGTTGAGAATATAACATACAAGCCAGATGTTTGCTGCTATGTGAAGACTACTCTTGGTGCCTGAAGTGTAGAAGTTGTCAGGGACACTACACTAGTGACTGAAACAACACTAGCGTTTTGCCATCTTAGAGCTATCTCTGGGTTAACTCATTTCCCAGTCTGTCTCCAGCCTTTCCCTCATTCCTGGTGTCTGCACTACCCTTTTCCCCTGTGAGCTCTGGTGTGCATCTAAAACCCACACAGCTTCATTTTAAGTAAAGTCTGTTTCTGTTGAAGGGTCTAGGATGTGGCCGTTTGATGTAAAGCCAGTAGAGAAATTTTATGATAAAAGCTAAGCATGAAGTAGCTTTTCCGTAACGAAGCATTTCAAACATATTTGTAGAAAGCAAACACAGAATTAAGAAACACATGAACCTATTTTTAAAATCATGATTTTCAGATCCAAGGAACAAGTTCTTAAAATTGAAATAAAAACTAAACACACATAAGGCCTCTTGTGCTCAGTCATGAAGTTCAGAGATGGTTAGGTGTTGCTTTTTTTTTAATTCATTTTTTTTTTTTTAAAAAAAGAACAAATGTTTACCAGAGTAGAATGCTTTCCCTGCCCTACAACTTTAAAAAGTAAACGGTGTTAGGTTACCATAACCTGTCTTAAGTCTCCTTTCCTCTCAAATTCATACACCATCAAATTACACTGTAATCCTCCCTTCTAGACTGTCTGCAGTGCAGTGTTTATATAAACTAACCCAAGGCCCTGATTTTGTCTGTTTCTCTGAACAACTGGTCAGAAATCAGATACCTCCTAAACACAGACATCTGATTTCATACAAACGAATTTCATTTGGGTAGGTCTTTACAGCGTCGGCTGGCTTCTTGGTTACTTTCCTTGTTAAGTAGATGGTAATGGGACTTATTCTTTCTAAGATGTGCTGGAGTTTCAGAGCTCTTCGGGGTAGGATTGCCAACACTTCTATCTATAAGGAGTTCTGCTATTTGTAGCAGAACCTGGCTCCCCCACACCCCTCCTCTGCTGCACGGCATGTGACTGCGAACTTATTTTCAGCATTCTGGAACTGCCACAGCCTTTGGGTGGTCATTCTTCTCCAGATTCATTTTTAAATTAAAAAAAAAGTTCAAGATAATGAATTGCAATTATTTTTACCCCCTATTCTTTCTTTTTTTTCTTTTATTGGATATTTTCTTTATTTACACTTCAAATGTTATCCCCTTTCTAGGTCTCACCTCCGGAAACCCCATGTTATATCCTCCCTACCCCTGCCTCTATGAGGGTGCTCCCCCACCCACCCACCCACCCACCCCCTCCTGCCTTCCTACCTTAGCATTCCCCTACACTGGGGCATTGAACATCCTCAGGCTCAAGGGCCTCTGCTCCCACTGATGTCCAACAAGACCATCCTCTGCCACATATACAGCCAGAGCCATGGGTCCCTCCATGTGTATGCTTTGGTTGGTGGTCCAGTTCCCGGGAGCTCCAGGGGGTCTGGCCAGTTGACACTGTTGCTCCCCTCATGGGGTTGCAACCCCCCTCAACTCCTTCAATCCCTTCTCCAGCTCCTCCATTGGGGACCCCACACTCAGTCCAATGATTGACTGTGAGCATCAGCCTCTGTATTTGTCAGGCTCTGTCAGAATCTTGCAGGGGACAGCCATATCACAGTCCCATCAGCAAGCACTTCCTGGCATCTGCAATATTGTCTGGGTTTGGCGTCTGTATATGGGATGGATCCCTAGGTGGGACAGTCTCTGGATGGCCTTTCCTTGAGTCTCTGCTCCACACTTTGTCTCCATATTTCCTCCTGTGAGTATTTTGTTCTCCCTTCTAAGAAGGACTGAAGCATCCACACTTTGGTCTTCCTTCATCTTGTGCTTCATATGGTCTGTGAATTGCATCTTGGCTATTCTGAACTTTTGGGCTAATAGTAACTTATCAGTGACTGCATACCATGTGTGTTCTTTTGTGACTGGGTTATCTCAGTCAGGATGATATTTTCTATATCCATCCATTTGCCTAAGAATTTCATGAAGTCATTGTTTTGAATAGCTGAGTAGTATTCCATTGTGTAAATGTACCACGTTTTCTGTATCCATTCCTCTGTTGAGGGACATCTGGGTTGTTTCCAGCTTCTGGCTATTTTAAGTATGACTGTTATGAACATAGTGGAGCATGTGTCCTTATTACATGTTGGATCATCTTCTGGGTATATATATACCCAGAAGTGGTATAGCTGGGTTCTCAGGTAGTATTATGTTCAATTTTCTGAGGAATCGCCAGACTGATTTTCAGAGTGGTTGTGCCAGCTTGCAATCCCACCAGCAATGGAGGACTGTTCCTCTTTCTCCACATCCTTGCCAGCGTCTGCTGTCACCTGAGTTTTTGATCTTAGCCATTCTGCCTGGTGTGAGGTGGAATCTCAGTGTTGTTTTGATTTGCATTTCCCTGATGACTAAGGATGTTGAACATTTGTTTAGGTGCTTCTCAGCCCTACGAATTTCCTCAGTTGATAATTCTCTGTTTAGCTTTGTTCCCCATTTTCAAAATAGGGTTATTTGGTTCTCTGGAGTCTAACTTATTGAGTTCTTTTTATATGTTGGGTATTAACCCTCTATTGGATGTAGGATTGGTAAAGATCTTTTCCCAATCTGTTGGTTGCTGTTTTGTCACTCCCTATTCTTTTATCTCATTCCCAACCCTCTCTTGCTGAAATGTGTCTTCTCAACAAGTTCTTCTACTTTTATGTCTTTTTTTTTAGGAGAGGTCCCCACTGAGTTCAATAAGAGTTGCTTGTCTGAGTGTAGATGAGAGGTTACTTAGTGGGCAGTGAACTTAGTGTATTTAGTGGGCTATGCACTGAAGAACATTATACTCCTTCTTTTGACAACCCTTGATTGGAATAGTCCCTTGGGATATGTAGGACCCCAAAAACCCCTCCCCCATGCATGATGAAATGGTGCCAGGTCTAATTTTGTGTAGGTGTTGTACAGATGACCACAGCTGAAGTGAGTTAATGAGTGCAATTACTATGTCATGCACAGAAAACACCTTTCTGCCACATAACTTCCCAGTCTCTGTACGTACATTCTTTCTGTTCTGGTATCCATAATGTTCCCTGAGCCTTGGAAGGTGTCTTGAATAAGAATGACTACTACAGACTCATATATTTGAATACTAGGGAGTGACCCTATTTGAAAGGATTAGGAGGTGTGGCCTTATGGGGTAGGTGTGGCCTTGTTGGAGGAAGTGCATCATGGAGGTGGGCTTTGGGATTTCAAAAGATCAAGCCAATCCTAGAGCCTTTCCCAGCTTCCTGTGGATCCGTGCTTGCATAGAACTCTCATCTTCTCCAGCACTAATCTGCCTGAGTGCCACCATGCTTCCCACCATGCTGATAAAGGATCAATTGTCTGAAACTATAAGCAAATCCCAATTAAATGCTATCCTTTATGAGAGCTGCAGTGGTCATGGTATCTCTTCATAGCAATAGAACACTGACTAAGGCAAGGGGAGGAAGATAGCTCCCCCATTTAGGGCTGAGATTTCTACTATCATGTGCTCTACGCACTTGACCAGTTATGCTGTCCTTCTGCAATAGATAACACTCCCCTGATGAAGTCTGGGTGGAACATTATTCGTTGGTATGAACACAAATCCTTAGAAGCTATTTGGCAACATGAATTTAGCAGATGTGGTGGCTTCAGTAAGAATGGCCACGATAAACTCATGTGTTTAAATGGTTGGCCCATAGGGAGTGGCACTATTGGGCGGTATGGTCTTGTTAGAGGAAGTATGATGTCACTATGGGGGCGGGCTTTGAAGTCTTATATTCTCAAGCTATACTCAGTGTGGTACACAGTCTCCTTTTGCTGTCTGCAGATCAAGTTGTAGAACGTTCAGCTTTTTCTCCAGCACCATGTCTGCCTGCATGCTACTGTGCTTCAAACCTCTGAAACTGTAAGCCAGCCCAAATGAAATGTTTTCCTTTCCAAAAGTTGCCATAGTTATGTTGCCTCTTCACAGCAATGAAACCTTAACTGAGGTAGTAGAGCAATAGCAGTAGCTCCCATCCCCAGAGCCTATGGCCTCATTGGCTTCCCCAGTAACAGGCTTTTAATCATGTTTACAGAACCAGGCATGAGTTCGCTCCTATAGAGAGGATCTCAAATCTAATCTGAAAGTGGTCAGTTATTCTCATTACAGTCATGTGACATCATGCTTGGTAGGTCATTACTGTAGCTTGCAGGATAAACACCTGAGCAAGGATGTGGATGTTTTCATCCCTCACCCCTCACTTCCAGCAGCCTTCTGGCACCTTCTGGCACTATGAGGGCTAGTCGGTGGGAAAGAAGCTCGCATCTCAACTCCAGTGGGATTGCTCCGTGTCTTGTGACTGAAGTGTGTGGGTGTCTTCAGAAATCATATCTTTCACCAAGTTCTTGTGGGCAACCAAGAGCAACAATAGCTCGTGTTGTTTGGGTGACCTACAGGATCTTCTAGGCAACAGCTTAGGAAGGTTCTTTTCTGATAACCCATGGCTTCTGGGAAGAGCATTGTCCATCCCTGGAGGGCATATACTTTCAAAATTTTTTAGATTTCATTTTAAAGAATAAGGTCACATATTTTTTTTATGCCTGCTGTTTCTCTTTATGCTGTCTGCTAGAGAGAATGCTAAGCCTCTTGGCAAGTTCTCTTTTAGCTAGTTAATATTCAACAGACAAAGTAGACCTTTAAAAAATCTATTAGACAGGAAGATCCTGTTCATAAAGTTGTACTTTTTAAAAATTTTTTTAAAAAAAATAGATGTAATTTGTTTTGATGTTAGGCAGAACTAAGTGTTCTTTTTGATTTAAGATTGTTTTCATAACACATAAATTCACTTATTAAAAATCGGTGTAAGAGTGTAAATTTGCATGTTTGTTTATATGTGTGTGTGAATTTTACCTCAGATATTCCTATATGTTTGGCATGGTGCTAGGTAACTTATATGAGGACTATGGTAGCCATAGTTCCTCTCCTCCACCAATTTCTAGGATTAAAATAAATCTTCTAATTCAAATCTGCACTAGCATAATTACAATAAAGTAATTTGTGTATTTAGAGGAGCATATGATCTGGATAGAATGGCTTAGCAAGGGAGCCTCATTTAGTTCAGAATACTGGGTAGCTCTTTTAAGAAAGTGATATTCGATAAGACTTTTAGGATAATTGACCCGATGAAATAAGGAGTGAGCCTCTGGGAATGGAAAGTGCAGAGAGGTCAGCGCTTGTGCTGATGGGAAGAGCTTGGGTGGGAGATGGATGGAGAGGGATGTGATTGAATGGGTGTGCGGAGATATGTAGCAGGGGGAGGAATGGCGTAGGCTGCCAGAAGAGCTTAGGGGTGGGGTGCTGAACAGCGCTGCTGTGGAATGTTCTGGAGTGAGTTCCAGGGATGACTAAGTTCACTTAGGGCCATGTTAGTGGATCTATGAGAGGGAGAGATGAGCTTGTTAGGTAGAAGGAAGGAGTAGTTAAAGTGTTGACGCATTCATGTGATTCCAAATGCCAATGGTGGCATGCTACCCTGGTGATATACACTGGGTACAAAGACTGAGTTGAGTGCTAAATTTTCCATTTTCCTTCCTTGTTTTCCTTTGGTCCTACTCTGCTTTCTGTTGGTGTGATAAACACAATGTCTAAAAGCAACACGGGGGAGGAAAGGTCTTATTTCACTTTAAAGGTTATAGTCCATGATGAGGGAAGCCAGGGAGGGAGCCTAATCAGTATCCTGGAGGCAGGAACTGAAGCAAAAATGACAGAACAATGCTGCTTACTGGCTTCTTCCCTGGGCCTGCCTTTTTTATTCACCCAGGCCCACTTGCCTAGGGATGACAGCACCATGGTGGACTGAACCTTGCAATAATTAGCGATTAAGAAAAGGACTCACAAACATGGTCACCGGTTAGTCTGGTCTAGGCAATGTCTAGGTTGATTTTCCCTCTTCCCAGCTGATTCAGTTGTGTCAAGGAAATGCTTTATTTGACTTATACTGCCCAGGCATAATACTCCATCACAGAGTGAAGTCAGGGCAAGAGTAGAGGCAGGAACTTGGAGTCTGGAACAGCAGCTGAGACCATGGAAGAGTGCTGCTTCTCTGGTCTCTATGGCTTGCTTAGCTAGCTTCTTATATGACAGCTCACTGGAGCAGTCTAATGGAGAGAGCTCCATATGTCTGGAGGGAGCACTCCATAGTCACAGAGACATTGCATTGATTCCACTTCTGACATGGGATATTTGGAGTTGACAGAAACTATCTCTTGAGAGAGAAAGCAGAATCCTTAAGGGACACAGGGTCTCAGCAAAGTTAAGTGTGCATGTGTGTATGTGCGTGCATGCGTGTGTGTGTGTGTGTGTGTGTGTGTGTGTGTGTGTGCTGGGGAGCAGAGAAGACACCTGAGTTAGATTCATATAGGTGAGGATATGAAGAGATCTCTTTACAATTCTAGCCCTCAGGCATTCATCCAAACTTCGAATTTCTAACAAAACACTCCCTCCCAAACGTGAGTGAAATGATCCAGCAACAGATAAATCACTACTTCCCAATCAGACTGTTTCACTTTTGTTGACTTTTTCTGTCAGATAGAAAAGATGCAGAATATCATAGACATTAGAACATTCTAACACTTTCTATGTAAGTGTGTAGAAGAAAGAGGGGGTGTGTGGGAAGGGTGGGAGGCTGAAAGGTTATTTTATTTACATTTTCAGAGAGTTATTTCAAGAATAAAAAACACATTCACGTTTGAAAAGTGCTTCAAAGCCAGAAGAAATGGTTTTACATACTTTTGACGTGAGCACTCTGCATTCTTTGAAGTTGGCCAGATGTGGATCTTTGCTTCAATTGGCATCTATTGTAAAAAGAAGCTTCTCTAGTGAAATTTGAGAGTTATATTAATCTATGAGTATAAGGATTAGTCATTAGCAGTAAGTTTAGTATTATGTTCATTTAGCAGAGTAATAGTAGTAGATTCTTCCCTAGAGTATAATGACATATACTCTACCTGTAGTCACAGGTTACTGGCATTAATAACAGGGCCAGGTATGAGCTCCATGCTGTGGAGCAGGCATTAAACCCAATCAGAGAGTATTTGGCTACAATGGCATTCCTGTTGCTAGTATCTAGTGAAGCTGGTCATTTCCGTAGTTCAGAAAGGAGGAATATAGTCATGAGTTGTATTCTTAGTTGAGGATCTATTGGTAATTCATAGTTTGGGGAAGAAAGGGAGTAAACCATAGGGTAAATAAGCATTTTCAGTGTGATCTCAGACTACATGGTGCCCTACTGCTCTGAGAGGCTCACCAAATCCTATAGCTGAAGTCTCAGGGTTGATTTAGGATCCATGGAAAATGTTCAGATGACTCAATTCATGACAGCTTCTTCTCTGTGTCACTGACATATAACAGGGACATGCACCCAGGTAGTTTAAATGTTAGAGAAAGATATGAAGCTGTTTTTAAAAATATTTTATTGTAAGATATATTTTTATATTAGAACTTATTAAAAACATAAAATAATTGTAAAAAATCAGAACTCATAAGTACTAAGAAATTAAAAAATTCTTTGTTTACTATTTTCTTATTCTTTGTTTAAAGTAATATTTTAATTTAAACAGTATTTTCCTTAAACTTTTTTTTATAGTCTTGGTGATATTTAAGTCTAGGTTTTCAGGCCTGCTGGGCAATATTCATATATTTTCTAATTGAAAAATGTGTATTTATTAAACCAGGTACACTGAACCTAACACAAGAGAAAGTGGGGAATAACCTTGAACACATTGGTACAGGAGAAGATTTTCTGAACAGATTTCTGAACCATTAACACAGAACTAATATCAATAATTAGTAAATGGGTCCTTATGAAACTGAAAAGCTTCTGTAAGGCAAAGGACACTGTTATTTGGACAAAGAAGCAATCTACAGAATAGGAAAAGTTTTTTTTTTTATTTTTTAATATTTTTTAAACCAATTCCAACAGAGGACCAATATCCAAAATACATAAAGAACTCAAGGTACTTGATAGCAAAAGTCAAATAACCCAATTAAAAATGGGGTACAGATCTAAATATAGAAATCTCAGTAGGGGAAACTCAAATGGCAGAGAAACACTTAAAGAAATGTTCAATATCCTTGGCCAGCAGGGAAATGCAAATCAAGATTATTTTGAGATTCCATCTTCCACCTGTCAGAAAGGCTAGGATCAAAAACACAAGTGACAGCTCACGCTGCTGAGGATGTGGAGCAAGGGAACACTCCTCCATTTCCGGTGGGAGTGCAAACTTGTAAAGTTACTATGAAAGTAAGTATGGCGGTTCCTCCAGAAGATGAGAATCAATCCAGTGCAAGATGCAGCAACACCACTCTTGGGCATGGAGCCAAGGGATGCTTCATCCTACCTCAAGGACGTTTGTTTATCTATGTTCATAGCAGCTTTATTCATAATAGCCAGAAATTGGAAACAACCCAGATGTCCCTCAACAGAGAAATGGATACAGAAAATGTGGTTCATTTGCACAATGAGTATTATGAAGTATTTCTCAGCTCCTAAAAAATAATGATATCATGAAATTTGTAGGCAGTGGCTGGAACTAGAAAAAAATCATTCTGAGTTGCCCCAGATCTAGAAAGATAAATATGATATGTATTCACTTTTTTTGTAGACATTGGCATTTAAATAACCAAGCTATAATCTGTAGACCCAGACAGGTTAGTCATAGAAAAAAGGACTTGAGGGGACACATGAATCTCCCTGGAAGAGGGGAATAGAATAGATTTTATGGGGGGATTGGACCAGGCTAGGGTTGGGGGTGAGAAGAGGAGAATCAGGTGAGAGGGTGAGGGGAGATGGAATGGAGAGAGAGAATGAGTAGAGAGACAGAATTGAAGAGCATTTGAAAGGCAGTATGGAAACTTAGTCAAAACTTCTTGTAGCACGTTAAGGTGATCCTTATGGAGTCTCCAAATAATGAGGGAGGCAGAACCCTCACTGGCCATTGCCATCAAATTAAGCTTCAAGAGCCAGGACTGGGTTTCATCCAATTGGTAGTCGGTTGAAAAGGTCCCATGGAAATCCCCAAGCAATGCAGGCTGTTGCCAAGACAATAGGTTGCTCTTCACAAACTGACAAAGCCCCATTGCTGAAGACAGCACTCATTGAACATGGAGAGGCTGAGGTGGTGTCTACATAGTACCTTTACCTCATTCCTAGCATCTACAACTCAGAAAGTTACCATTTAGGCTACAAAAAAAAAAAAAAAAAAAAAAAAAAAAGACAAGTAAACATTAACCTAACCACAAAACCTTTGATCTACAATCTGCTCCTCCTGCAAAATATGCTAGGCAATGGTAGCATAGACCTTGTGCTAGCAACCAACTCAAGTATGATTTGACTGAAGATCCACTCCATGAGAATGAACCCATACCTCATGCTGCTTGTGTGACAAATACCCAGAGGGTTCAGAGATCTATGGTAAAACCAAATACCGTTTGCCTAAATCCAACCAACCAACAAACCCAAAACCAGAACAAAAAACATGACTTGTGGGTTGGTGCCTTATTGACCATCTTCAGAGACACCTCTCCCAGGACACATGCCCAAAGAAAGGGCATCGGTGTTAGGAATCAGCAGTTTCCTCCTCAGTACAGTCTTGTCCATAGCATTGCAGGCAGAAGAAAGCGAAGTGTCATCAACAGGTGAGGTAGAGGTATAAAGAAAATGTAACACTCAGCATCACAAAGGACATCTGTCATTCATGCTAACAGACGAACTTTAATATTGAGAGAAGCAAATCAGACTCAGAAGGATAAGAGAGTGCGTGGTCGAATGGTGGGGATCAGGAAGAGAAGAAATACTGGCTAAAGGATTGACGCTGCTGATTCCTAACCCTGATTTCCTTTCCTGGGGCATGGGTCCCGGAAAGAGGATGTTAAACATTACTGGGGTAATTCCAGCTGCCCATGATTTTCCAATATTGATAGTGAGGTTGATCTCTTTGTGGCACTAGTGGACCTACTATGTATTTGGCATAGTGAAAAAAATGTGCTAACATCTGAATAAAAGCAGAATTGTAGTAAACAAACAAACAAACCCTATATATTAATAAAACTGACAGGTGTGAGCAACTGGCTCACTGTGAGGAGTTTATCAGGATAGTAGGATCAAGGATTACACTGAGTTTTTGACAACAGTTATTGAGCCAATGGTGTGTGTGTGTGTGTGTGTGTGTGTGTGTGTGTGTCTGTGTGTGTGTGTGTGTGTATTATTTATTTCTAATGCTACACGATTGAAAACTAAACTCCTCAGTTTCAACCCTTTTGGCCATTAGTGAAATGTACTTTGTAACTCTGAGCAGATGGTTTGAAGAATGGATTCATTTCTTTCCTCATTACCTTGATGAATGAGGAGTGAATTTCACAAGTAGGAACTTGTCACTTATAAGAGATGTTGACAGCTGCATTGTCATTGGTTATATGAGGTGTTTTACAAAGAAGTTTCATGCATGACTGGCATAAAAGGCTAATTCCTGTCAATAACTCTGGTTATTAAAATAAATTTCATTATGTAGGTTTTGCTATTTAGATTCAAATTAATTGCATGTGTTCAATAGAAGTTTGTTGGCATTAAATTGGAATTTGTAGAAACAAATTTTAAATAAACGACAATTTTCTTAAGGAATCCAGAACAGTCTTCAGTGCTTCTTATAATAGTAGATTGTTAGCTAACAACACTAAATGTGAGTGCATATTCCTGCTGTCTTCCAAGGAAGGAACTAACCGTTCTTCATTTTGGACTATATTCTCATGAGTACTTGGGTTGTCATCAGTGTTGGAAGATAGAACCAATATCCCTATTTGCAACAAAGGCCAAGCATGTACCCATCTCATTGTAAAAACTTGGAGTCTCTAAATTTGGGATTCCTCTGCTCTTCCACAATGCTGCTCATGTGGGTACCACTTGTGCCTTTTTGCACCACCTCACAGAATGGCGGCCTGTCTACTGGCCCTGGAAATGCAGATTCTTTGCCTAATGCTATTGCCAAGAGCCATCAAATGTCCCTTGTCTGGGATCCAGGAATCTTGTGTCTTCTACTAGCATTACCATTCACTGTTGGCGGGCTCACTTGGTGGCTTGAAAGTAGAGTGAATTCTCAGATACTTCTCAGTTCATGAATGTTACTACATTGCAGAGTGATTTTCCAACCCATTGATTCTATATTATGCCGTAAAACACAAAATATTTCAAATTTCTCAGCTTTATTAGGGCAGGACTATAAATGAGGATAGAGCAACAAAAGGGTCAAAAACTACAACCACCTTTTACTTGTAATTCCTGTTTTGATTACAAAAAAGTGAAGTTTCTGACATCAAAATTTATCATTCACCACAATTTTAAAACTTCAGTAGACATAATGTGTTACTCAGAATAGTCAAAGAAATACCTTTTATGAAATATTAAGATTTATCATCATCAAATTTCATTTCTTGTCAGAATGCTTATCTATTCTAAGCACCATAAGGAAGTATTTCTTTTTCTTTTTATAGTAAAATATGCTAAGGTCTAATTTATGTGCAAACCCACCACACTTTACTGTAGTGAAGTGTAAGCTTCAATGAGTATTGATAATACTTTGAAATTGTCTGTGAGATTACCATCATAACCCAGACACCAAGTACTCTTATCATCCCAAACTATTCCATGGGCTCCTATGAGCCTAAATGAATTTTGGTAACATGTAAAAGATTTGTTTTTTAATCTTAACTTTTGAGACAGGGTATCACTATGCAGCCTTGACAACTTTGGAGCTCATTATGTAGAGCAGGGTTTGAGATCTCTCAAACTCCGAGAGCTCTGCCTGCCTCTGCTTCCCAAGTGATGGGATTAAAGATGCGTGACTCCATGTCTGGTGTAAAAGACAAGTGAAATTGAGACACTTGATAATAAGTTGTGTTGATTTTTTTCCCAAATATCTATTTTACTTCCTGTTTTCAGCCATCTTAAACTTTTGTGTTAGCTTCTCAACAACATCATAAACACCTAAGGCAACGACCTTAGTACTAAAAGAATGAAAAGGTTTCCCTAGGTTCATAGGTTTGTGGGGGTTCAGTCTGTGACCAGTCCCTGTGACTTTAGGATTATAGCTGCATACCATTCTGGAGTAATGTGATCAGAGTGATTTACCACATAGAAAAAGAGAGGAGAGGAGACAGCGAGAGGCTATGGGGAAGGAGGGAAGAAGGAAAGGAGGAGGAGGTGAAGGAGAAGAAGAAGAAAAGAAAAGAAAAAGAAGAAGGAGGAGAAGAAAAGAAGAGGAAGAAGAGGGAGAAGAAGGGGAAGAAGGAGAAGAAGGAGAAGGAGAAGTAGGAGAAGAAGAAGAAGGAGGAGGAGGAGGAGGAGGAGGAGGAGGAACAGGAGGAGGAGGAGGAGGAGGAGGAGGAGGAGGAGAAGAAGAAGAAGAAGAAGAAGAAGAAGAAGAAGAAGAAGAAGAAGAAGAAGAGGAGGAGGAGGAGGAGGAGGAGGAGGAAGAAAATGGAGGAGTAGGGGAAGAAAGCAAAGAAAGAGAAAGCAACAGGGCCCTCAAATCTTCTTGGACCACACCCCCACGCACCGGACAACCTTCCACTATGCCCATGTGTTTTTACTATCTGTTGCTGAGTCTTTAACCACATGGGCTTTGAGGGGATTCTTGAGGCTAATGTGAAAGCAGCATTTATATTTGATATTTTTTTCATCCAAACTATTTGCTCAGAATTCTATTTTTATGGGTCTTCTAATGTAGTATTTTCTTCTCTTTCTTGGAGCAGAAGGACATAACAGTGTTTTCATGAGCATATATAAACGGGATGAATAAGTATGAATTCGTAACAGATCAGTAATAAACCATCTTGGAGAAAAAAACCACACACAGGAAGAAAATGGGTGGTGGTGTAAAGTATAAAACGGATGATGTGGGCAATGAAAATTATAATTCAATGCATTACTTGATGAATTTTATATAGAGGGAATAAATAATTCTTTCTTCCTATTAATCATGCTTTGTTCTGGGATTTTTTCATTATGAATAATCGATGTACTTTCTAGGAAGCCTTTCGCAAGGAGTTGTTTATACCTGGCTCTGTAACCACAGCTTTCAAAAGTCAAGATAGATTTTCAGTAGTGTGTTTCTCTTGGCAGTGTCAAAATGACATTTGTCTTGAGACCTCTCAAACAGAAATCCAAAGCAAAGTTTCCCACAGCATTACTGGTATGTGGAGGGTGAAATAGTTGTCTAGGATGCCCTTGGTTACAGCCCCCGTTCATTGTAAGATTTATGATTTGCACTGTAAGATTCTTCTGTCTTCTCACATTTACATGGGAAGGAAACTTTGTTTCCAACTTTGGGTGCAAGTTAGTTTTTTTCCCCTTTTATTTCTTTATCTAAGTAAGACAAAATGTCTATAACTGGAAACCTATAAATGAGATTCCCAAACTGAAACACCTAGGATTACCACACCACTCATTCTCCCAGGTTTCACAGATGAAGGATTTTTTTCTTCATATTTTAAGGAAGGAAGTATGCAAATACAACAACATAAAAAACAGTGTATACTTCTGACCAGCCGACCTCTGCTTGTGGAGAACTCAGGTTCAGCCACGCAGGAACCCACAAGGGAGTTTGTATCCTCTGTTTCTCTTTGCAATTGTCTTCTCAAGGAAAACGGCATAATCAAAGTATCAGAAATGAAAAGGCTTGAAAGGTTTTTGTTGTAGTTCTGGTTTACACCAAAATAAAAACAGAAATGCAGAGACTGTCGTGGTCCCTCTGTGCCCCATGTGCATAGCCTTCCTATTGCCAACACCCTCTGCTATTGTAGTACTTGTGCTACAGGTGATAAGCCTACACTACCATACCATTATCATCCAGTCTAAATTTTATTTTAGGAGTTCGTGGTGTACTTTGCACAGATTAGAAAAAAAGCAAAATAATGTGTCCATGAAACAAGTAGCATTTTAAATTAACATACTAATTTTTATCATTAAATTCAACCCATTGTGACTTTTCCCTAAGTCACAGCAAGCACTAAGTTTCACGAGGTCTGGTCCACAAACAGACGCAGAATACTTTATTCCATTTATTATACTTGAGAGCATTACTCCAGGGCTGCCAAGGTGGTTCAGTGGGGGAGAGCATGGAGCTTGCCAAGACTGACGACTTGAGTTGCATCTAGACTCACACGATAGAAGGAAAGAACAGACTGGACTATTGCAAATTGTCCTCTTGCAGCTATGAGACTGCAGGCCACGGAACACAGACAACCCACCGCCACCAATCAACAACTGCAAGAAACCACAATGCTCTATTCAGTTCTGTTTTTCTAGGTTTTACAGTGTAGGTAAGACTGTGACTAGGAAGGATTCAGCATAGAGCTGTGCTCTGTTGCTGTGATCTGCCTCTGGGGCATCACATTGGTGTAAATAGAAATCACACTTGTTGGGGACTCTAGGAAGGGAAGATTCAGATTTCGGCGCAAGACCACATTTACAGTACCAGCAAGAGAAGTTTATGTAAAGAAACCAAGAAAAACAAGATAAACATATACGTTAGAAGGAAGATGATGTAGGAACTTAGTGAAGGTTTCTACTGAAGTGATAAAACACCATGACCAAAACCAACCTGAAGAGGAAAGGGTTTATTTATTCTTAGGCTACCAGTTAATAGTCCATCCCTTGGGGAATTAGGACAAGAACATGAGCTGGGCAGGAAACAGGAGGCCGGGACTGAAGTAGAGGCTATGGAAGAGTGCTTCTTACAGCCTTGCTACTCCTGACTTGCTAAGCCTGGTTTCTTATGTAGCTAAGGACCACCAGCCCTAGGGTGGCAGGGCTCACAGTAGTCTGGGACTCCTCACATCAATTGCCAACTAAGAAAATGCACTGTAGACTTTTCTATAGGCCAAGCTGGTGGGAAGATTTTCTCATTTGCTCTTTCCAAATGATTTTGGCTTGTGCCAAGTTGATGACACACTAATCAGCTGAATGAGACTAGTGTATGGGGAGGGACAAAAGAGGGTAATGAGGTACTGAATATGACAATGTACATGATATACTTAATGAAAAAGTGTCCCGATAAAACCCATACCCTGGGGTCAGGAGTGTTGGCTCAGGGGTTAAGAGTCCTCATGACTCTTTTAAAGGAACTGGCTTCAGTTTCCATCACTCATGTTGTTTTTGGCAGTTCAGTAAAAGTCAATCAGTCAACCAAACAACCAAACAAACATTAGCTATCTTTGTCTTTGCACCACTTGAGGTTTGCATTATTCTTTTGGAGGGTTGCTTGAGTTTTTATCAGGATTCAGGAATGTTTAACCACTCTTTCTTCAAGTATTGGTTCTTTCTCATTATCTCCTTGTGGCCAGTTAAAGATTTGTTAGGTCTTAACATACTGTCCCACAAATTTTATACATTATTAAATATATAAAAATATAATATATAAATCTATATTATTAAAGTTTTTCCCTACATCTTCTCCTTTCTGTGAGTTGATTAGTTTTCCCAAGGTTTAGTCTTCAGTTAAGCCGACTTATGTGCTGCATTTTGATTTTGCCATTTTGCCTTGTCTGTTTTTCTTACTAATTTCCACTGATGTACTAAGATTGTTCACCTGCATTTCATTCACAATTTTTTTCATAATCTACAAATGTGTTGTTTTAATTTTTAAGATTATAACATAGTTACAACCTACCCCTCTTCCCTTTCCTCCCTCCCATTCCTTACCCATAACCTTTCTTGATCTCTTACAAGTTCATGGCATCTTTTTTCATTAATTATTATCACATGCATAATGTATATGCATATGTATCTTCCTAAATATAACCTGTTCTGTGTGCATAATGCTTCTCATATGTGTATTTTCAGGGATGGCCAGTTGCCGTGGTCTTCTTTTAGGAAGACTATTTTAGACTTTGCTAGTGTCAACATCCAAATTATTTTGGTTCTGCTTCTGGAAAATTACTTTGGTTGGTGTGGTTAGGTTGTAATGTTTTTCTGTCCAGTAAGTTTGGGCTCTGTGGTAGACTTGCTCGAAACCCTTCCGGGCTGTCTTCTGTCTTCTAAGGTGCCCTGCTCTGTTTTGGAAGGCCATGCCATTATCAATACTTTACCTTCGTCTCCTGGAGGCTTGGTCCTAGGGTTTTCAATAAATGTCTGTTTTAGTTTTCCTGCTAGTCCTGTGCTATAAACCTCAAGACAATGTTCTTATTCCTAAAGTTTGTCCATTTTTAAAGTTTTAGTGCTACACAAAGGAGTTAGGAGACTCCTCCCACCTCACCTGGTTTAAGCTCTAGGCACTCCCACCGTCAGGGAACTGCTGAGAGCTTTTCTTGGAGTTTTAATCCTTCAAGTCTTTCCTTCTGCTCTTTTCCTTAAGTTACCACCAGGAAAAGATGCAATTTAGGTGAAAGCCAAGGGTTTGGGGATAATTTCCATGCAGACTACAGAGTGGTCCTTCTGAGACTCCCTCCTCTGAAGTTAATCCTTCAGTCTTCTGCTCTGCTAAGATCCTGAGCTCCACCTTCACTTCCTCATCTCAATAAGGCACTTCCCTTAAGATCCCCATATTCACCATGCATCCCTGTGTGGAGCCAAGAGCATCATCAGAGAACCCAGTAGTTAGAAGTTTGCCTAGTGAGCTTTTGGTGATGGAAGGATTGGGCCTTCTTGAGTTTCTGGCTGTCTCAAATTGTACACACATGTTTTCACACAGTGGCTTTCTAATTTTTTTAATGGGTGTTATAGGAATCTCTATAGGAGGTTTAGTCTGTTATGATCTAGTCTATCACAGATGGGACCAGGTCTTCTCATGTATATTGTGTGCATACTGCCAACCCTTTCTCATGTAATTGGCAAGGGTTTTACACACTGGCTCACAATGGTCAGGCTACAAGGTCATCATTACTAGTAGGAAGCTGAGATAGAGATCTGTAAGTTTATAAAGTAAAATCCTGTATAATTCAGGATTCAGTGCCATGTACATTGAATCTCAGACTTGTGAATTCTCCAGTGACTCCCAGACTTGGCTGCAGAATGAAATTTCTTGAGGAATTTTAAAAATAGAGATGTGTTGGTCCCAGTTCTGCTAATTTTTTTTTTTTAAAAATTCTACATCTTAAATATAACTTAGGTATTAAAATTTTGAAACATTAAGTTTTCACCTTAGATATTTCAGATGCATTGCTGGAGTGCAGAACCATTGTGCTGGCTATCTTTTCTAAGACATTGACCTATAGCTAGTTCAAGATACGCTAATTTTTTTCTTTCTGAATAATTATAAGACAGAATGACGTTTCATGGATTTACCAGTCTGTTATACGTATGACTGACAGTGAAAGCAAGGTTTGCTGAATATTTAAGGTATATTTTTAAAAAGCCACACCCTTAGTCCTGGTCAATGCGATCTATATGAGCAATGCTGTTTGGAAATATTGTGGATATTTATATCTAGCCTGTCATGTGTGTTTGGGCATATGCGTCTGCATTTGTGTTTGTGCAGGTAATTCAACAATGTGCAGGGCAGAGGACAACCTCAGATGTTATTCTTCAGGCACTGTCTACCAAATTTTTTCTTTTTAAGACAGGGATTCTTAGTAGTCTGGAGTAGACTAGGCTGGCTGCCTGGCAAGTTCCAGGGATTAGCTTGTCCCTACTATGCCAGTGACCACAAGCTTATAGCAGTAGCTTCCTCTCTCTCTCTCTCTCTCTCTCTCTCTCTCTCTCTCTCTCTCTCTCTCTCTCCCTTCCCTCTCTCCTTTCCCTCCCTCCCTTCCCTCCCTCCCTCCCTCCCTTCTTTCCTTCTTTCTTTCTTTCTTTCTTTCTTTCTTTCTTTCTTTCTTTCTTTCTTTCTTTCTTTCTTTCTTTCTTTCTTTCTTTCTTTCTTTCTTTCTTTCTTTCTTTCCCTTTTTGGATTTTGAGATGTAAATGCTTACACAGCAAACACTTTACTGACTAACCTATCTTCCCAGCCTCTGTTATGGGAAACTTCTTACTTTGTTATGGCTTGAATCTGATGAACTATTTCATAAAATCTTTCATGCTACACATTTGTATTATAGAAAGTGATTGGATCCTGAGGATTAATCTATCGATAGAGTCATGGTTCAAAGATATCTATCAAAGATGGCAAAGATTTAGCAGTGGGAACCCATTAGAGGCTTGTCACTGGGATCCTGTCACTGAGGAGCCTTTCTCTGGCCCTTCAATCTTTTTACTTGCCATGAGGTGAGGGTATTGTTCCAGCATGAACTCCTCACATGGGAACTGCAGCTTTAGCCTGGGGATGAAAGCAATGGCATAAGCTGGCCACATAGCTGTAGACTAAAATACGTCTGCCTTTCTTTCTTTCTTTTTTTTTGTTTGTTTTTCTTTTTTTTATTTATTTTTGATACTTTATTTACATTCTTTCTTTCTTTTTTTAGGTTGTTTACCTCATATAGTAGTCACAGCAACAGAGCACTAACTAATAGATATACACTTATTTCATAATTAAAATGAGGTGTCTTTCTAGAAAAGATGAACACATTGTGGGAGACAATAAGTCAGTAGATTATGGGGATCTTGGATTCAGCTTCAGATGTCGATCCGAGAGAGTATCTAGGTAGCTTTAGTTTGTTTCCTTATACCGGCTTTTAAAATTCAAACAATTACATCATTTCTCTTCATTCCCTGCTCCTTCCCCCAACTCTTCCCATGTCTTCTTGCTCTTCATCCGCTCTCAATAGCACAGGCTCTTGATGCATAGCTGCAATGGTTACTGTTAATTGTCAACTTGAGAGAATCTAGAAACATCTGGGAGAAGGACCTCTACACATACCTCTTGACTGAATTAATCGATATGAGAAAATCCAGCCTAATTGTGGATGGGGTCATTTCCTGCTAGGAGATTCTGGACTGCATAAAGTGAATAGAGCAAGTTAAACACTAGCATGTGCATGTCTGGTGCTCTTCTTATTCTTTATTTTCCAGCTATGGATATGATGTTCTTAGCTATTTCAAGCTCCTGCTGTCTTGACTCCCAGACCATGACAGGCTAGAATAAACTTTTTACCATACATTGCTTTGTCAGGATACTTTATCCTAGCAACAGGAAAATAAACTAATATAGTAGCTTTAAAATCACTATGTGTGTTAGGCTGGCCTTGAACTTGCAACTTTCTGCCTCCCCAGTTCTCTGATCATAAGTATGTGCTTCAGACTTGGCTCTGAGGGAGTATCGCAGCCTCTCTGGAACTCTGTTTTCTAAGATATAAGATAATGTGTGACTTGTGGCTCTTTTGGTTCCAACGTTTTATGTATATCAAATTAATTCCCTGATGAAAATTCCCTTAATTTTCTTGTTGTCAAGAAAATAGAACACCTATTAATTTAATTCATGCTGTTAAAAGATAAAAATAAAAGTGTACCATCTCAACATGTTCTTATCTACATTTCTACCAGAGAATCAACCCTGTTTTGGAAGCTAATGGTTTAGCAGTCAGCTGGAGTTGCTGCTTACTAGAGAACATTTCAGAGAGAAGCAGCTCTATATAGTCAGAGGAAACGGAGACCAGCAGTAGAAGCTAATAAACAGCTGAGTCACAGCTAATACTCCTGACAGAGGGAGGTTAGGATTTGTTTAGAAGTCCCATAATGCCTTACCATAGTTTCAGCTGGCAGGAGGTACTGGCACCAGCAGTGGGCAACATTTAAGCTCTGGTTTCCAGAATGGCAATCAATACTGTGATTTGCTTTAGTCAGGGTTGCTATTCTTGTTCCAGTAGCTGCGGCCATGAGAGAAAGGTAATAAAACCACCAAGAAAGGCTGATTTGTGTTGGCTGGCTGCAGCATAGAATTTGAGAAGAATGGGTGGCATAATAATGCAGTGGCTTTGTTTTGACCTGGGTATCATTCATAGGTTGAACACAAAAGCTATTTTTACTGGTAGTTAAACATTTGGCAACTGCTGATCAGACAGTGTACTGGGTGTCCTACTGAAGTAGCATGGTTCAGTGGGCAGAACATTGATTGAACTAGAATGTAAAAATATTTGTACTTGAGTGAGTCTGTTTTGCTATTGATTGCTCTTGTGGGTTTGAATGTAGTCATCAGGATTATGATATGTGTGTGTGTGTGTGTGTGTGTGTGTGTGTGTGTGTGTGTGTGTGTATGTGTGTGTGTTTATATTACTTTGCCTCAGATACACTTAGGAGACAGGATACCTTTTATTTTATTTTATTTTTTGATACTTTATTTACATTTCCAATGTTTCCCCTTTTCTAGGTCTTCTCTTTGGAAACCCCCTATTCTCTCCCCCTTCCTGCCTGTATGAGGGAATTCCACCTCCCACCCACCCGCCCACCCATTCCCTTATTCCCACCTTGATATTCCCCTTTACTGGGGCTTCTAACACCCTCAGGCCCAAGGGCCTCTCCTCTCCTTGATGGCCGAGGCTATCCTCTGCCACATATGTGGTCCGAACCATGGGTCCATAGATGTGTATTCTTTGGTTGGTGGTCCAACTCCAGGACGACGGGGGGGGGGCAAGCCCATTGACACTGTTGCTCCCTCCATGGGGCTGCAAACTCCCTCAGCTCCTTCAGTCCTTTCTCCAACTTCTCCATCTGGGACCTCAATCTCAGTTACTGTTAAGTGAAACTTGGGCATTCTGAATTTTTGGGCTAACATCCACTTATCAGTAAGTACATACCATGTTCGTTCTTTTGTGACTGAGTTACCTCACACAGGATGATATTTTCAAGTTCCATCCATTTGCCTGCAAATTTCATTAAGTCATTGTTTTTAATAGCTGAGTAGCATTCCATTGTGTAAATGTACCACATTTTCTGTATCCATTCCTCTGCTGAGGGACATCTGGGTTGTTTCCAGCTTCTGGCTAGTATAAATATGGCTGCTATGAACATAGTGGAGCATGTGTCTTTATTACATGTTGGAGCATCTTCTGGGTATATGCCCAGGAGAGGTATAGTTGGGTCCTCAGGTAGTACTATGTCCATTTTTCTGAGGGTGTGCCAAACTGATTTCCAGAGTGGTTGTACCAGCTTGCAGTCCCACCAACAGTGGAGGAGTGTTCCTCTTTCTCCACATCCTCGC
>CM052716.1:13125284-13142740 GCA_028551405.1 Uromys caudimaculatus
CTCGCTCAGGATATTTTCAAGTTCAATCCATTTGCCTGAAAATTTCATTAAGTCATTGTTTTTAATAGCTGAGTAGTACTCCATTGTGTAGATCCAATGGATCTGTATCCATTCCTCTGATGAGGGACATCTGGGTTGTTTCCAGCTTCTGGCTATTATAAATATGGCTGCTATGAACATAGTGGAGCATGTGTCTTTATTACATGTTGGAGCATCTTCTGGGTATATGCCCAGGAGAGATATAGCTGGGTCCTCAGGTAGTATTATGTCCATTTTTCTGAGGGTCCGCCAAACTGATTTCCAGAGTGGTTGTACCAGCTTGCAATCCCACCAACAGTGGAGAAGTGTTCCTCTTTCTCTGCATCCTCGCCAGCATCTGCTGTCACCTGAATTTTTGATCTTGGCCATTCTGACTGGTGTGAGGTGGAATCTCAAACTTATTTTGATTTGCATTTCCCTGATGACTAGGGATGTTGAGCATTTCTTTTGTCAGTTATTTCAAGATCAATGGAGAAAATTCTTGGCTAACTCTTAGATTTATGTAACTGCAACCTTCCCCATGCTTGTGAAGCCTCAGAGCCTACAGGCTAGGTGGAATCCTCTACTATAAAACATGCAAAATTCCAGATCATTACCAGCTTCAGTCCTCAATGATGAAATGATACTACAGACTCACAGGGATACCCACATTTATCACACAGAGGCCCTTCTAGGTAGATCTGGATATCTGGGCTACAAAATTTGACTTATTTTGAACTTTGTGTTGAATGTTTCACCTTTGGACTTTAATCTCTGGCAAGCCTCTCTCAAATGCTTGGGCTGGTTGGAGGAGTCCCTACCAGGCCTTACATACATCCAAGACTTCTGCGACAACATCCATAACAAAAACTTTGTTTATCACTACCATTATGATGACCATATTCTCAGATGCCATCCTCTGATGTCTGTTTCCATCAGGCTTCTAATGGATGCCCTCAAGGAAGCTGACAGACTGTTCATCCTAGGATGTGTCAGCCACTCCTCAGAGAGAGAAAGCAGCAGGAAGTCATTATTAGAACCTGTGGTAAGTCTCTCCTCTGTCTCTCTGTCTCTGTCTCTCTGTCTCTCTCTCTGTCTCTGTGTGTGTGTGTGTGTATGTGTGTGTGTGTGTGTGTGTGTGTGTGTGTGTGTGTGTGTGTGTGTGTGTGCTGAAATGTTCTGATCTGCTGGACATGTGTGGTTGGCGCTCATGACCCACTTATTCCTGGAGTAAGGCATCTTTTTTATGTCAAGGATAGAAGACCAGAGGCTCTGAGAATCCAGTCCGGTGCACCGAGGTGCTCTGGCTCCATGAGAAATGTAAACCTCATCAATCCACGCTGAGAGAAATGTCAGTCCTTATTGATCCAGTGCTGATAGTTTTTGTTGGTACTTAATGACAGAAAGTCATGCCAGCCCACCTGGTATGTACAATATCCTAAAAATAAAATCTTAAGGTTATATTACTTATGAAATATGATCACATAATTATTTTAGATAGTTTCATTTTAGGACAGTATTATTTCTAAAGCAAACCCGAGGAGTGTATGTACTCCACATGTCCTATGTCCTACCCGTGCATAGCTGCATACACACAACCATAACACTAGAGATCCGGATTTCTTACTAGCATTGAGGCTACACTGGCACCTCCATTATTACTCAGAGGATTTCCATGGTCCAATCTCAGTGTCTTTCGATCTCTGAGTATGGTCAACTGCATATTCAACATTGTAGCTTTATTTCTCTAAAATCTCTCTGTGTGCAGCTTCTCCGTCTCTTTCCCCAGCCCCTGGTAACTACTAATCTGTCTCCACTCTTTGCCCTGAGACCCAACCCCTTATAAGGGTTGTAAGAAGGGAGGCTGACTCTTAGCTTTCTTTTTTATTGGATATTTTATTTATTTACATTCAAATGTTATCCCCTTTCCCAGGTTCCCCTCTGCAAACCCTCTACCCCTTGCTAACTACTGTTGATAGATTGATGGCATCTGCATTCCTGCTTGTAAGATGAATATAAAATTCCACCTGATTTTTACCATATACTTATTACCAATCATCTTATATTTGCCATATTATTAATTATAGCTAATATAAAAATTATTCAATTCAAAAATATTTGATGCTTAAAACTTTGTGGACACAAGAGCTTAAGATGCTGATGTTTTATATAATTTACTTGTTATAAAGTTAATATATATAAACTATTATTAAATATGTTATAAATCATATGTACTTCTGCACAAGAAAAGTGAATAATTTATTTCAAGGAAGAAAATATTTTGTATTAGGCCAAAATTGTGTAGCAGAAAAGAGCATGAGAATTTGTGCAGAGAATAGCATTTCTCTGAAGTCTGTTTTTCTTCTCTAATTTTCTGGATCTCCTAACTAGTGTCATCTTTCTGACTGCATCAGACATCACTCACATAACATGCTCTTGGTAAATAAATAAAAAGTCTTAACAGAAAAAAATGCTTAACTTCATTCTTTTATTTCCACAAGTTGTTAAACGATTTTATGACTGTATAAGAAAAACCACAGGGGGAATCGTCAGTGTATCCTACCACAATTATTCCAATGTTCCTAGGAGCCCAAGTATGTTCTGCATAAAACATAATGAGAAAAAAATGTCTGACAGTCTTCTACTAAAACTTGGGCACAAACTCTAGAGCATAAAAACTTGAATGAGAAGTACTTTTGGTCCCTTGGAAGGAATTCTACTCTCCAAAATACCTCATGCAGAACCTATTGCTCAAGGCCCATTCTTTGTCCAAAAGGGAAACATGGGAGAAGCCAACTCTATCTTCTTTTCTTTTTATTCCTATATATTCTTTTTATTATTGTCATTATTACTTTAATTTTTTTTAAATCCAGTTGTTGCCCCACTCCTGGTTCACCTTCCCACCGTTCCTCATCCCATTCCTCCTCCCTGTCTCCAAGAGGGTGTCCACCACCACCACCAGACCTCCCAACTCCTTGGGGCCTCAAGTCTCTCAAGAGGGTTAGGCGTATATTTTCCCACTAAGGCCAGACTAGGCAGGCCTCAGATGTATACATGTCAGTGGCCTCATATCAGTTGGTGAATGCTACCTGGTTGGTGGCTCAGTGTCTGAGAGATCTCAGGGACCCAGTTAATTGATACTGCTGGTTTTCTTATAGGGTTGTCCTCTTCCTCAGCTTCTTCCAGCCTTTTCCTAATTCAACCACAGAGATCCCTGACTTCAGTCCAATGTTTAGGTGTAAGTATCTGCATCTGTCTCAGTCCAAACCCTTAGCCAGAGTCTTTATTGGGGAGAGGTCAATGTCCAAGTTTGAGGATGATATTACCATACTGCTTAAATCTAGTGTGATCTGACATGTACAAGTCTGGGGATCTCTTGTAGGAAAACTGAAACCAACATTTCTTTGGGCCATCACAAACTCACAGTCTTTTCTAGGTAGGTTTGGAAGTTTGTGTTAGAAGAACCAAGATTTTCTTATGCTTTGTAGAAGGGATTTTGCCTACCAACTTTAAAGTCTGGGAAGCCACTCTCAGATGCTAGAGATGTATCAGAGGACTCTCCCCCAGGCTTTGCACACATCCACGGCCTCTTCTACTACTTCCCCCAACAAAAACCTTGGCTGTCTCCCTGCCATGGTGGTATTTACATTCTCAGATACAGATCTACCAGTAATGGACCAGCATCAGACCTTTAATATGTCTCTTGGAAAAAGATGACTGGCAGTGTATCTCAAAACGCCTTAGCTGCTCCTAAGAGAAAGAGGTCAGCAGGAGCCTTTCCCCCATATCTCTTCTCCAACCACTATAGGCCTCTTCCTCTTTTGTCCTGTGATATGTCTTCTCAGGTTTGGGGCCTAAGGAGAAAACAAGGATAACTATTGCTTGCCTCCTGCTCTTGAATCCTGATTCTTGAGCATGCTGGGACCATGGACCTGATTGCTGGTCATATTTTCATTGCTGCCCTCTAAGACTCTGTTGCCAGTGGTGGTCTGGGAGTCTGAAGGCATGGCTATCATCTCATTGGATCTACTTGTGTGCCAACTGAGTTGAAGATGATATGCCCAGACCTTGGAGTCACTGCAGATCCTGGTGTGGTTCTAGGTCTAAATGCAGACTTGGAAAAGTTAGTTGCCACAACTGATGCCCTTCTCCTGAGTCATTTTAGGGACAATTAGATCATAGCTTCTTCTTATTTCTCCCCATAACTCATGCCCATGGCTTTTATGCTTCCTACGATTTGAAGATACTTGTGAGTCTAGAGTATATATGGTTCATTTTCAGTTTTGATTTTGCTTTCTCTTCCTTTTCTTTATTCTTCTCTCATACACTACATCTTGCCTACAGCCTCCCAAGCCTTGCTTTCCCCAAGACCCTTCCACCTCCCTTCTTCCCCAGATCCACTGTTCCTCCATTTCCCTTCAGAAAAGAGCAGATCTCCCCATGATATTAACGGAGTACAGCAGAACAAGAGGCAGTAAGTCTAAGAATAAATAAGCCTCACATATCAGTGTTGGGTGAGGCAACCTAGCAGGAGGAAAGGGGGTTCCAAGGTCAGGCAAAAGAATCACAGACTCCCCATTCCCACTTCCCTTAGTCAGGGTTTGTGTTCCTGCACAAACCTCATGACCAAGAAGCAAGTTGGGGAGGAAAGGGTTTATTCAGCTTACACTTCCACATTGCTGTTCATCACCAAAGGAAGTCAGGACAGGAACTCAAGCAGGTCAAGAAGCAGAGGCCATGGAGGGATGTTCCTTACTGGCTTTGCTTCCCCTGGCTTGCTCAGCTTGCTTTCTTATAGAACCCAAGACTACCAGTCCAGGGATGGCATCACCCACAATGGACTGGGCCCTTTCCCCTTGATCACTGTACTGGCTGGTTTTGTGTGTCAACTTGACACAAGCTGGAGTTATCACAGAGAAAGGAGCTTCCCTTGAGGAAATGCCTCCATGAGATCCAGCTATAAGGTGTTTTCTCAATTAGTGACCAAGGGGGCGGGGGGGAGCTGGTGTAAATAAACTCCCTGTATATTTAAAGATGGCCTTGAGTCTCTGATCCTCCTGCATCCAGGGTTTAAGCGGTGCTGGAGATTGAACCCAGGGCTTTGTGTCTGGTAGGAAAGGACTCTATCCAACACAATTATATTTTCAGATCTTGGCATCTTCCTTTTATACTACACTTCAATAATGTATTTGTCCAGGTATACTTATTAACCATGACAAGTATCATGTATAAAATGACATGTATAAGATTCTACTTCTCTCTTTCAAGAGGAGTCAGATCTGGTATTTTACAATATTATTATATTCTCTCCCTTAGCGATGGCTGAGGAGTTTTTCAACTGCTGTCATTCCTGAAAGTCAGTGTCTTATATCAGTCATGGCACATGCTTCCTGTTTGCTTCTTAAAGCCATGTTTCTTGAACTACAACACAGATATTTAATGTAAATATGTAATAAAATGTCACATATTCAGATATTATAAACTTCCCATTTGTTTTCCCACAATCACTTTTGGCAAACACAGCTCTGTGGTGAGTCTGAAATAAGCCAATGGATAGATGAAGGCCACTCCAGTTATCTTCAGGTTTCCTTTCCAAAACTGGGTGAAGTAAAGGGAGAAAGCCCACAAGGTTCAAAGAAAAACTGTGTCCACTTGTGACAGGACTCTGTGTTGTGTAGACTGGGAAAATACATTCTGAGCCTTCATCTTCACCAGCCTGGTGTCAGTCCTTCTTACAGTGGGAACCTCCACTCTCTGAGACTAAAAGACCAGGACGGAAAAGGATGGACTGAACTAGAAGAAAGAAGAAAAGGCCTGCAGAGAAGAGCATGCCGTGAATTGATTGACATGTCACCACGTAGAAGAGGAGGAATGGAACTCTCCCCTGCAATCCTGAATTCCCCCTAGCAATGCAATCTGCCCTGACCCTGAATCCTTCCTTAGCCAGGCAATCTGCCTCCACCGAGTGCCTGTGCATAGATCATGGTGTGCCTTGCACCCTTTTCTCTGCACTAAGAACAGCCCTTAGCTAGCTTGTGTGAGGTTGACTATATTTCCCATCCCTAACAGCCAAACAAACTGTCTCAGCCTATGCAATTTGTGTGCATTGACCCATTTTTAGCAAAGGCATGACATCCAAGGAAATGACAGTCACAGTGTACTGAAGCACCTGTTCATTTTCTTACAGAAAAATGTCACTTTCTTCCCAACATACCTCTATCCATAGCTATCTTCAAATCAGCTATTCAGATCTCTTTCATCAAGATGTTGGCTCCTCCCTCACACATAAAATATTCTCTACCTGCAGACTTTTATGTCTCTTTTAGTTCTACTACTTTTAATATATACATATATATGTGTGTGTATTATATTCATATATATATATATGAATACTATCCAATATTTCCTGCATTGGAAGAATTGACTCCTCTTTCTCATTAGCTCTCTGGCTGTATCACGTGTTCTCCCATCACTAAGAGGTAGCCCTCCTAAAAGTGACCAGTTGATGCTCCCTTCTTTTCCAAGCCTCCTCCTAACTAAGCCATCTGGAAGCTAGCTTCTGCCTTGAGTATACCATGAAAGTTATCTCAGGTGTCAAATGCAGAATATGATAGTGGTAACCCCTTAACTTTCTAATGGCAACAAATCCTTCTAGGTCACTCAGATACTCCTCTGAGTTGCCTTTCTTTCTTGTCTTAGTTAAGGATTTATTACTGTGAAGCAACATCATGACCACAACAGCTCTTATAAAGGAAAACATTGAATTGGGGGTGGCTTAGGGTTCAGAGGTTTAGCTCATTATTGTCAGGGCAGGAAGCATGGTGGCATGCAGGCTTGAGCTTCTGGGATCTCAAAGCCCCTACTCCCAGAGACATACCTCCAATATTGGCCTATGGGGCCATTATTATTCAAACCACTACATTTCCCTTTTTCTTTTCTTTCTTCTATTCTTTCTTTTTCCTTTCTTTCTTATATCCTATGGGGGTTTTAAGACAATATCTTGCTATGTACCCCAGGCAGGCCTCAAATTTGCTATCCTTCTGCTTCAGCTTCCTGAGTGCTGGGATTATAGACCTGTGCTACTGACCCCAGTCAAGCTTTCAACTCCAAAGGAAGTGGCCCAATAATTTAAGCCATTTCCATACATTTTAGGTCTGACTAGAGAAACTGTCCTGTGCTTTCTGTCTCTTCACTAAATGAGCTGATAAAAGCAACCACATGTAAGCTACATCATGAGATTTAATCAGAGCTGACTGTATGCAAGGGTACGAGATAGTTGAGAGGAGCTCTCAGGAAAATGCTGCTTGAGAATTTGTGAACCAATTTTTGAACTAAGCTAGCATAATGCAGTGAACTTAGGTCTAGCAGCTTAAAATTAGATCCCAGAATAGAGAAGAGCGTAGTACAAACCCAATCAAATCCAAAAAGCATGTCTTTGAATCATCTTTGTAGTGGTGACAGCTATAGGCTTTGTTCTTTGAAGAATATGTGCTTTAAAAATATAAATGACTGTATGTGTCCTAAATACTCTCCCATGTATTGTCTCCCTTATTCAAATGGTGTCCCCCAAACATATTCTTATATCCTAATCCCCAGAATCAATGTATATTACTTAAATATATGTCAAAATATATGTCTTAATATGTTACTTAATATATGTCAAAAGAGTGAATATTACTGAAAACTAAAAGGAGTGGCTAAACAAAGATGCTCGAAGAGAGAAGTGTATCTTGCGTCATTTCCATCATCCCTGAATAGATGCATATGCTTGTAAGAGAAATCAGAAGGACAGACACTCAAAGAGAAGCACATATGAGCAGAGTAGGTGGTGGGAAGGTGAGCAGAAAGAAATGTAAGGTCCTGGCCAAGGAAAATTTGTGACCATGAGAACCTAGAAGAAGCAAAGATGGTATTTGTCCTTACAACCCTTGAGGATACTTGGATATTGAGTTTTAGTCTCTAGAATCTTGAGAGAATAAACATGTTTGGAGCTGGTGTGTGGTGATGTGGTAGAACCGCCCTATGGGACACAGTGTCTTTTTTACACACTATGTAAGTCTTAGAGTTTTGTATATTTGTCGCATGAAGTGGGGAAGGTCCTTACTCTTTGTATTATCTGATCAACATAGGAGGGGAAGGACTGCCTCTCACAGCTCATTTACTCATTCAGTCACCCGCACAATGAGCACATCATGGAACCAAAGGAAGGGCAGAATGAGGCTTAACAACCTTTGGAAGCAGGACTGTGCGGAAATGTGTAGGACCCAGTGGCGAGTGGAAAATGTGAGTCTTTTGGCTCCAAAATTACTAGGAACCTCACAGCAGAAAAGACCAGTATCGATCGCAGAGTCCTCTGAGCAAGCACCCTTGTGCATTGCTGCAGAGCAGGCACACCTGAAATTAGGCCTGTATGGAAAAGCTGTCCAGTTCAGGGGGTTGGTTTTTTTCCTGAGGAAAGAGAACGACTTCAGGAAGAGCTTCAGCTTGTATCTTTCTCAAGGTGGCAGAGACCCAAGAGCAACTACTGAGCGCACAGATCCTTCAGAGTGGAATGCAGGGCAATGAGCCACATCTCCTAAATAATTAGACATGGTGGCAGGAAGCAAATGAAACTGAAGCAAGGCCTGTGGAAGAAAAGAAGAGGAAAACAAGGGCTCGGGGTAATGTAATTATTATGGACTCTCATCTCACCTGGAGCAAGCATGCTGACTAGAATGCTAAAATCAGCTAACAGTAAATGGTAGAGACTAGTGTAAAGGAATATATATGAACATATCCATGCTAATGCAACTAATACACTAGTGATATGTGTTACTCTTCCAACATTTACCTCTCTACTACCATTATGACCAAAGCAATTAAATTTTGTCAAGTGCTACACGGTGTAATAGTATATATAAACACACATATATATCTACATATATATGTAGATATTGGTATTAGCATATATCAATATATAAATAAACTTTGATTATACATTATATATATTCCTAATATATGTGATGCACAGTGGAATATATAAATTTATATAATACAGATATTTATCAAACATATGTATAATTTACAGTTTATTAATGAACTTTCTGCTAGAAACACTGAAGTAAATAGTCAAACCGATATATTTTAGAGGGCTGAAAAGAAGATGAACAATAGACCACCAAGAAAATTGGTAGAGGAGCTGAGGAGATGGCTCAATGTTTAAGAGTCCCCACTGCTCTTGCAGAGGACCCAAGTTCAGTTCCCAGGATCCATGTCAAGCAGATAAGAGCAGCCCTAACTCAAGCTCCACGGGCCCAATGCCTCTAATTTCTGCAGGTACCTGAAGTTATATGAATATATGTTATTGATAAAGAGGCTCCATTTTATGTTAGGGATCCATCTTAGTAACTGCCAGCCATTTGTATCTGACTCTAATCCCTGGATAAGTTCCCCATAACCCTGACTCAGTGACCTGTATCCAAAAAATGTACAGTCTTGACTACCTACTTGTTATGATATGAATAACTGCTTTCTTTACTTCTGTAACTTGCTTATACATATATCCAAAGACTGTTTTGAGTTGTCCTAATCATTTAACCTGGCAGAACAGATGTTTTACTTGTTTGCACAGATACTGAAGGTCTTTGTGTGGTTTTTGTCTGTAAACGTCCTTCCCCATACCTCCCCCTTCACAGAAATCTCAAATTTGGCTCAGAGAGTGTTCATCCTGGTAGCAACTAATCAATAAATATTTTAACTATAAATGAATTGAACTGTCTTTTTCCCAGTAGTGACAAACTGTATAATATTTGGAGGTCCCAGCAAGATCCCTGGGAAACCCCAGACTCAAAGCCAGGGGTCTAGGATAGGCCCTAGAGGGAGCTAGTCCAACATGGACTTGATAGGCCCAGGGCCCAAGACTGCGACCACCCCATATTTCAAAATTGAAAGTAAGACTTGCCAGCCAATATGCTTCTGAAGCTTGGACCTATATGTGAGATGTTCTGTTCTGGAGTCTGGACATTTTGGAGAGACAAAGTCAATATAGGATCAGATCATAGACCCAGTCTATGATAGAGAAGGCTCCTTATTGTCCTTCTGGTTTTGGTGTATGAATGAAGGCAGCCACCATGTGTCTGAGTTTATCTAATTTTTGTGCTGTCTTTTTCTGTTGTTCTCTGCTGTCTTTTGGACTCATGTTTTCAAGTTTTGTTGCAGAGATTTTAAATGAACTAAGCATAGCCAAGCTTCTAGATTACAGATACTTAAATATAATATTCTACAACTTAACGGCTTTATAATCTAAAGAATACTTATTAAGCATCTCAGATTGTCTGCCTCCATCTGCAGACACACACAAACTGGTTATAAAAATCTTCTGTCTTAAAGCTCTCAGTAATAACTCTAGATATGCTTGTTTAAAATAATCAATGCTGTAGTTGTTAAAAGTTATTTCTTCAAAAGGAGATGAGCAAGATCATTGGACCTTCACCTGAGAAGCCAGTCTCTCCTTCTAGCTGGTTGTATGCAATTAGGGCCCTAATTGCATAAGGCTTCAAGGGAGCTAAGAGTTAAGAATAAGGGTGGAGTCCATGTATACAACAATGAAAAAGCTGTTATACATTCTGGTTAAAGACTCCAGATATTGTCTGATACCCCTTGGGAAAAACTTTTCTACAACAAATGGTACATTTATTTGTTACTATTATGCCTCATGTTATTTCAATTTTTTAAAAAGGGATTTTTATAAAAATTAAGATGGCTAGATGTAATTAAAGATTCTAGCTCTTACCATTCCCCCACTGTTTTGATGACTTCTGTCCAACTTGTTTGGTTTTTGTTTACAAAAATTGTTGCCTTATTAATGAAAGTCATGGATGTTCTAAACTCTTCCTAAAATTTAAACTTTCTTTCAGGATCTGTAAGACTGTTAGCAGGGGAGGGGAAACAGAGTGTGCAACCTATAAAGTGGGGGGAGCCTATAAAATTCCAAGCCAAAAAAGAGCTTAATACTTGTAGCAAAAAGATTAATAAGTAAAATCTATACATAGGTAATCTTAATTTCCTATTACATGCTTAGATGTAACTTGAAATCAATTCTGGTTAATTCCTTTTTAGACAAAGAAGACAACAGATCCCCAAGATACTTTGGATTAGGATAGATTTTTATAAAATGATTTTTGTCCTGAAATTTTTAAGTAAAAAAATATGTTTCAGAAATAAAATATATTGATGAATAAGGTTTATAAACGTCTAAAGCCTACTCTAATTAACAATAACGAAGTTAAGATATATGTCTAGCCTCTTTGTCGTTGCTAACTTTGTTAAGCTTTAACTGTTTGGATAAATTTAATCATACAAGAAACTATAATATTCTGTAATGGGGTACTATAAAAGAATCAAAAAATAAAATAAAGTTTCTAATCTCTATATAGGCTATATTTATGATTTTATAAAATTCCCAGCCTCTCTATAAGCTACATTTATGATTCAAAGTTTTATCTTATACTAGGAGAGCTTCAATTTAAAAAAATTATCATTTTTAAGGTTAAAACCTTATAGGAGTAAAATTATAAAATCCTAATCTTATTAAACCTGCTAACTTATTATAAACTATTAAGAATAATTAGGACATGCAAGTTAATGTTCAATTATCTTATAAATGATCACATTCTTTAATGTACACAAAACTGCTTAAAATCCTGCTAGGTAAAAATGTAATTCATTTTTATGGATAAACTTTATTTAGCCTTCTTTATATGTTTTCAAGATCAAGCCTAAAACAAGTAACTAAAAACCAGCAAAGTTTGTTTAGTTCATATATACTAAACAGATAATGGTCCTCAAACTTGTCAGAGATCTGCTGAGTATAGAATTTAAAATGCCTAATGGAAAAAGCTTACTACGACAGACAGAACCCTCCAACTCCTAAAAGTGACCCCAAGGTCTCCCAAGGCAAGGCAACTCCACCCAAATTATGGTAATGCTAACCACAGGGGAGAACGGACCCAAATGCTTCACCTGCCACCAGCTGTGGACAAGCAGGACACTGGAGAGTTGATAGCTCCACTGTGAGGTCAATCCCCCAAGTTCTTCTTCCACAGGAAAGCCTCTCAGATCTTCTGGGTCTGGCAGCCAAAGACCGGTACTGCCCTGGGACCTCTGTCCCCAAAGAAGCCATTAACACCACAGGAGCCTGATGGGGCAAACATCTAAGTAATGGGCCCATCTCTGTCATTTTAATTTATACATAGGCCATTTGGATTATATTTCCTATTATAATGATCCTTCTCAGACATCTGATGATGTTGGCAACTAGATTAAAACGGTAGCAGCAGGTAATGAGCTCCTTCTCTCAAGGATACAGCCCACTTGTTAGTTCATTTCGTATATAACTATCGGGCCTTGTTCTTTTTTCTAGAGCTACTAAGTCTCCTACTGAGAAAGGCAGACGGGTTTGCCTTGACTACAGGCATCATATTAAAGAATAAACAGGTTTCAGATATAGCTTTCTTGACTGTTCTTTATTTAAAAGAACTTATTTTGCAATGACTGTTCTCAGCAATAACTACTCCTGTCTCTGATAAATGCTTAGATGAAAAGAAAAAGATTCAAGGTCTATGCAAGTTCTGTGGGCTTTAAAAAAGTGATCTAAGAAGTATGAAGTTCTGAGGATATAGAGGCTTAAGCAAGTATCTGAGGGTCCGAGAAAATGATTTGAAATAAATAAATGTAAATTATAAAAGTCTAAGAATAAGGTATAAGGGATGGGAAATGTTTCAGATGTATTTCCCCCTCTATGCTATCGTTATACTAAGATTGTAGATTTTTAAAAGTTTAGAGTCTGAACATTGATCAACGGAGTTCTGATAAGCTGGTAGACTGTAGACTTCTTACTATTTAGTCACAAGCTCAAGATTTTACATTTGAGTTGGTTGTCTTCTAACTATAGACTTATAAGTATTTCTCACTGAGTTAAAAACAACTCTGTCATATATATATATGTATATGTATATGTATATGTATATGTATATGTATATGTATATGTATATGTATATGCATATATATGTCTCTCTGGACAGAGGAAAAAATGATCATGTGTTTTAACCCAAAACCATAGCTTTTGCTATGATTTGAAAATCTAAGTCTACTCCAGCTGGTTTTTTTCTATAATGTGGATTTTACTGCAGATTACAAACAATGCTAATGCTAATATATCTCAACATTTTTCGTTTTAGTAAACTAAAAATGTACATAAGCTTCATGGAACTGAGGAGGTCATAAGACTTGAATCCACTTTTCACAGGTTGAATGAACTCCAGATAAGGACAGCCTAAGTTTCTCCATATGCTTACCCCTAAGATTAGAATCAATCAAAATAAATATATCGCTTTCGCTCTCTCTTTTGCTTGCTCTCTCTCTCTTGCTCTCTCTCTCTCTCTCTCTCGCTCCTGGTCTTGGGACTCTTCCCCTCTGCTGAATCTCAAGCTAACAAACCTAAAGTCCAGTAGAAGATTGTCCTTTACATTTCTAAACTTTAACTTCTGTTCCTACTCCATATATTCTCTCAGCAGATTTTCAATCAACTAAAGACTGAAAAGTGCTCCAAATACATCAGCCTAAGATGGCCCTTCAAAACCAGCAAGCCTTGCCCTTGAAGCCAGTGTAAATCAGATGCTTTGGACAAAATATCTTACCAACTTGATCCCTGGCTTTGGACAAGCACTCCAGACTGCTCCAAAGCTACCTGAACTTCATCAGCCTGAGATGAATAAACAAAAGCCAGACACAAACCATATGTACCCTGTACCCTGTTCCCTCCAAGCCCTTCTCCAGGTTTCCACCCTTCCTAGGCCTGGAAACAATGTTCTGTTTCAGCTGAGAAGCAGTTACAGTGGAGACTACATCATCCTTTATCATTAACCAAAGGCTGGTGTGTTAGGTTCAAAGAAAAACATCACTGTCAAAAGAAACAAATGGCTGCCTATGGTACTTATTAGCACACCAAAGTTCCTGCTGACCTCAAGGCTCCTTCAGTATTACAAATACCTGGTAAAAATCAGAAAGTTACAGAAAGGTTACTCAAGATGGGGGCTGGGATCTGAATGAGTGGCTTAATTAAAATATCAACCTTTACCCCTACATGAATGTGAGTCCATTCGTTGGTTCATATGATCTCGAGCCAATGTGAATGTCATGGCCACAGAAGCTCAGTTCTATGCTAGGCATCCATCTCAATCCCCATCAGTCATTTTTCTCTGACTCCAGTCCCAGGATAAGTTCCCCCTAACCCTGACTCAGTGACCCCAACCCAAAAATGTACAGCCATGACTATCTACTTAGTATAAGTAACTGTTATAACTTGCCTACCAAATGTCCACAGAGTGGCTTGAGTTGCTTTAACCACTTAACTTGGCAGAACAGAACAGAATAGTTTTTACTTGTTTACATAGATACTCAAGGTCTTTCTATGGTTTTCTCTTTTAGAGCTCCTTTCCTCTACCCCTTCTTCATGGCAATCTAAAATTTGGTTCACAGATTGTTCATCCTGCTAGCAGATAATCAATAAGTCTTTTAATTATAATTGGATTGAGTCTATGGTCTTTCCTAGGGGTTACAAACTTCATAATACATACAGACAGACACACATGAACACACATAATTAAAAATTAAAATCAGTATTTTTCAAATTAAAAAATAAAATTGGTAGAACATAAGAACTTCTGTCTTCCTGGAGGCTGGACCACCAACCAAAGAATACACATGGAGGGAACCATGGTTCGGACCACATATGTGGCAGAGGAGGGCCTTGTTGGCCATCAGGGGGAGGAGAGGCCCCAGTAAAGGGGAATGTCAAGGTGGGAATATGGGAGTGGGTGGGCAGGTGGGTGGGAGGTGGAATACCCTCATAGAGATGGGGGAGGGGGAGGGGATAGGGGGGTTCCAAAGAGGAAACATTGGAAATGTAAATAAAGTATCAAAAAAAAAAAAAAACAAATTCTGAGATATCAAGCTAGAATTTTTACTACTTTGAATTTAATATCATATATGATAGCAATTAAAGTTTTTTATTAAACATACATTAATCTTATAATAAAATAAATGTGCCTTATAGTCTGTGTGGTAATTCAACAATATTCAACTAAACTTGCATTTATCTTTGAGATACTATAAATTAAAAATGTGTCAGGAAAACGATAGGGAGCACTGCAGATTGGTATAGACATACCACTATAGACCTGAGAATCCTAAGGCAAGATAGTGCTGCAGAAAGCTGCAATGAAATCTTCGTATAATAGACACTTCACCAGAACAGGAAAGACAGAAGGGACAGCCAGGCCTGAATACCACCGAGGGAGCTTACTCTTCAGGAAATAAAAGAGAGATGCCTCTGATTTTTAAAAAGGAAAGAGAAAAGCAATAAATTCAATGGAGCCTAAAATTTAGATGTTAGAAGGAATAACCTCAACATTTCCTGAAAGTCCAAAAATCTGCTAACATATTACAACACAAGAACTGATTGACGTCCATAATCATTTTTCTACTAACTTATCAAGCCATTTCATGAGGAATAATGTCATGCCATACAAGGGCCAGGTTACATCTTCAATAATCAAAATCCCTTCACCTGTATCTCTGAAAGGAAATCACAACCCCTGTCACAACTGACGGAAGCATCACCTAATACTCTGCACACATGGTTTGAGGGCATGGAAACACTCCTGGGGGGACTGGGGCAATCTCATCATCTTATCCTTGAGTAAACTGAGGTCCAGGGAGTTTGAGGAGATATCCCAGAGAGGCAAGAAACCCGTGAAGAGTAGGGATGTAGGATTTATGTGCAGATGGTGCCATCTTCCTTATCACTCTGCCTCTGGAATGGGAAAACACTGATAGTCCCAGAGCTGAAATCCTGTGACTCACACACATCAGAGTGAGCACTGGTGTCTCTGGGACTGAAATCAGGAGAACTCTCTGTGAGAGTTTGCTTCTAGGGTAGTTCTGTTCAGGGCTCCTCACCCTCCCTTTCACGTGTTTCATAGATTTCCCAACCCTTACACTCTGACCTCAAAATACAGGTTATTTGTAAGATTTTTGAGAAAAAAAAAAACTTACTACTAATTACTCACCTTTACAAACTCCATTGAACATAGTGGGTCTTCCCTAAGGAAGCCTCACTTCTCCCAGAAGGCTGTTTCCCTAAGTGGATTGAGGACTAGAGTGCTTTCTGTGCAACCATCCAGCTCTTTCCCTTTATGTGTTTTGATCTGACTCTATGCCTTTGCAACTTATTTTCTCTCATCTCCAGCTGCTGGAAGCCACTGCTCCAAAACCTCAAACCCTTGGAACCCTGTGGCAATGTGCAAGAAAGAGAGAAACTTCTTTAGTCTAAGAGAAAAAAATATCACCAGCATTTTATAGAAGGAGATTAATTACTCCTAGATCTATTACTGCTACTATCAATGTCATGACATTTCTCACATAGACTTCTTGCTAAAATTAAATGTAAGCCAAAATGCTGCATAAGGCTGGAGGGATACTTCAGTTGGGTAAACGCTTGCAGCATGGATGGTGATCACAATTCAGATCCCCAGCACCTGTATAAATGTAGTCAGACAGGGCAACACATACTTACAACCCCAGTGGGGAGAAGGCTTGGACAGGTAGATGCCTGGAACCAACTGGCCATCTCATCTATGTAAGTTGATGGCCTCAAGATTAGGTAAAAGACTCTGTCTCAAAAAATAAGATAGAGAGGGCTTGATGTAGGTACTAGAGGTCACTCTCTGGACTCCACGCATGCACACAAACACACAAACCAGCGAACATGCACACACACACACACACACACACACACACACACACGTGTACAAACTTGCACAAAATGCTCCTTAAATGTAAAGCTCAGTTATCACATATGACACAGAACAATGATAAAGATTTCCACCACAGTATATGCACTGATGTCATGTAACAGAAAAAGGACACTGGGATTTATGGAGGTCTCATACTTGGAAAATAGGTCTGGGTTTGAATACAGAAGTAGTGAATTCTGATATATAAACCCATCCTAAGGCTATAGGAAGTAAATAAAAATGATATGCTTACCAACTCTAAGTCAACTATCCTATATCTTTTTATTTTTTGCTGTTTGTACCACAGGGTCTCAGACATGTGAAATACTATCTTGAATCTCTTCACATAAATGCATACTGTTATTTAGTTTTCTCACATATTTCTTCAATGTTGTTTCTTTTTAATGTGTTTTTACTCATTCAGTGATTCAAGGATGTATTATAAAAGGTATCCTGTCATTAAGAATAGCTTTTGCTATCCTGGGTTTTTTGTTGTTCCAAATGAATTTGAGAATTGCTCTTTCTAAGTCTATGAAGAATTGAGTTGGAATTTTGATGGGGATTGCTTGAATCTGTAGATTGCTTTTGGCAGGATGGCCATTT
>CM052716.1:13143240-13161856 GCA_028551405.1 Uromys caudimaculatus
TTTTGCCATCTTGTTAACTCTGATGTTAGCTGATCTTACTTTCTGGCTATGGCTTTTCTCACCTGCAGGCCTCTGTATCAATACTCCTTGAAGACCAGCTCTCTCTGAGAGGTGTTTTTTCCACGCTCCTGGGTGAGTAACTTTCTCCTGGAGCTGCTTGACTATGGAACCCTGGTGGCCCAGGCAGAAGTCTCCTGCCTCAGCCGCCGCTGTTGGTATCCAGGGGGTTTCTATGCCCGCCTACCTCAGTCCCTGTGTCTCCAAGGTTCGGGGCAGTTCCTGGTGAGCTGTGGAGTTTGTCTTGGGCCCACTCCCGGCTTTTCCAAGCTCCTGGGAGGGTATCTTTCTCCTGGTGCTAATTGGCTATGGAGCCTTGTGGCCCAAGCTGAGGTCCCCGGCCGCCGATCGAAAATGACATTTTTAAACTATAGCATTTACAACCAACTTCATAGGGTCATGTTTGAAATGTGTCACTGAGCAAAAAGGTGCACAGATGTTTTAAAAATGTGGTGACATCATGGTCAAGAACATAAACTTCTGCTACAGAGTTACATAGTATATTATATTAAGTTTATAAATTAGAACTTTTTGATAAAGACTTTAATAGCATACTCATGTGGATGCCCATTAGATAAGCAGAATTATACTGTTTATATAGGAGAAAAGAGGATTTGCAAATCAGTATCCTGGTGATTCTCATGTCTTCCAACTTCACTGGCTCCTCACCTCCTCAGAAGCAATTGTACATGACAGTGGGGTTCCACAAACCAGGGAACTTCTAATGCTTATCTAGCCAGATACTCTTATTTAAGAAGTTAGAAAATGACTACTTGTCTGAGATTCCCGAATCAGGTAGACATGAAGCTGAGACTTCTACTCAGCTGTTGAAATTCTATATTTACAATATAATCCAACAATTAACAGTTATTCATCGCCTGTTCTGTAGGCAGAGTTTAGCTTTCTGCACTGTGAGCTCCTGTGCTCCACAGGCTAGATTAGTTCTTTAGAGTTCAGATCTCTTGCACTCATATGGTTCCCCTTTGGGTACTGTGATTATCTCCATGAGAAGCCTGGTCCAGTGGTACTGATGCTGGTAAGAAAAGAGTGTAGAGGAGACAGAATCATATTGTGTCCTGGACTTGGAAGTGGAACTCAGATACCTGGCCACATTTATCTATAAATGAGCCTGGACAGTCATGTTTCCTGACGATAAAAAGGTAGATTTTGATAGACAAATAGAAATCTCTGCCACCAAACCCTGTTGACTCCTAAACATGTAACAAGAGGATTTTTTTTTTTTTTGGTTCTAATAACAAATATTACATATTTGGTCTAAGAAATCTTGATTTTCATTTGTTCTTGTTCACTTATGCTGCTATACCACAGTACCTTAGACTGGGTGACTTCTGAAGAAGATTTATTTTAGAGTCTGGGAAGTTAAAGATCAAAGCGTTGCCTACACAGCCAGCGTGACTGCTCTCTGCTACCAATATCCTTTTGTGATAACTGGAGCTGATGGAGGCACAGTCATGTTTGCTTCGATCTCAAGCTATTTTATGGGTGCCAAACATTAGTGAAGGCACAATGCTCATACCTAATTACCTCCTAAAACCCCACTTCAACACAGTACAGCAAATGCCACTGGAGTAGAGATTAAATCTCAATAAGAATTTTGAAGAGACATATTAAAACTGTAGAATATTGCCAAATTCTGAAAACCCCACCAAAGTTGACGGAAAAGGAATTTCCAAATAATCCATTTGAAATCTCTCTTCCTGGTTCTTCTTCTAAATCCTCCCATTAATGTGTGTGTGTGTGTGTGTGTGTGTGTATTTTTTTTTTCCCTAAACATAATCTTTCAGTCTGTATAATGTTCCTCATTTGTGTGTTTTCAGGTTTGACCATTTGGTTGTGGATAACCAATTGGTGTGTTCTTCCCTGGGGAAGGCTAATTCTTCCACTGTCAGAATCCCATAGTTGCCTGTAGTTCATTGTGTAGGGCAGAAGCATCTTGGGCTCTTTCCAGTCCACCATGGCATATCTACTGTTGTCATGTCTGTTCAGCTCCTGTTGCTGAGAGTTTGTAGGTGTTGATTCTGATGCTACTAGAGACAGTCTCACAGCAAACTCCCCGATCCTCTGGTCATTACAGTCTTTCTGTCCCCTCTTCTAAGCCTTAGGTTCCAGAATTGTCTTGTAGATAGAAACATTGGGACTGGGCTCCATGACTGCTTTTTAATTGGTTGTGGTTTCCTGTAATATTCTCTTTCTGTCACCAAGAGATGTTGCCTTGATGAGAAGTTAGGACTATGCTTATCTGTATGTATCAGGGCCACTATTTAGGATATTCTTACTAAACTCATGCTAGTTTGGTAAGGTGGCGGTTGTAGGTTCTCCTCCAAGATGCACAATTTCATGAGCCATGGGCAGTTAGCTAGGTTTCCAGTACCAGGCTTGATTTCATCCCTGTTGGGTGAATCTTATGTTCCTATTGCTAAAGATACCATGCACTCCAGATGCTGAGCTTAGGGCCCCTGAGCTGGCACTGATCTGAATGCTTCTTTCTTGAGAACTAGCTTTCATGATAGCAGAGGTGCCGAGTTAGCTTCCGCAGAAGGGAAGGAACCAACATTCCTTCTAGTTATGATGCCTGTGCACCTCAGTAACAACCAGTATGGTCTGATAACCCTAACAGTGTAGAAGTGGCATGCATACTGTGGCAGGAACTCAGCAATCCTAAAAGCAAGCTTAACTCATTAAGAAGTACAGAACTGAGTGTGTTTAAATTTAATGTTTGTTAAACCTCTAGGAAAGAGACCCTTTTTAGTAAAATTATCCCTTTCTTCAGGTTATAAAATTCTCCCCCCATTCTCATTTTCTTAAACATAAGTCAGGTACAATTTTCTGCTTCTTAGTATTTTATAAACAAACTGAGGCGATCTTCTCCTATGTTCTCATAGCCCATGCAGAATGACTTAACATAGAAACCCAGTAAGTCTCATGCCAGTTCTAAGCACTATTAACTACCCAGACACTAATGATCAGCTGGTAGCAGGACTGTATTGTGGTCTCAGCTGGTTTGTTTTGTGGGCTTTTCCATTTACTTCAGTGTGTTACGATTCGATACAAACACTTTTTACATGATGAAGTGACATAAACTAGACATTAACATAAAGTCACATGGGCAGATTAGTTTACAGATAATTTGAAATTTGCAAATAAATATAATGTACTGGGATATTATTGGTCAGTAACTGATATTGGTAACATTTTTCTGTTCATACAGATAGATTAAATACTTGGCTGAGATAACATCTAATTTTATTGATGGATATATTCTGCATGATAAAATGTTAAATGTGAGACTATAAGTTGGTGAGCTCAAGAACAAATGACCAAAAGTAAAATTTCTCCTTGCTTTCAAATCCATTTCAAAGCAAAGTTATAATTTAACTATCTTCCTGATTCTGTGGTGTCGAATCAACTTTTAGACAAGACTTAACAAGAATGATACTAACAAAAGTTATTTTTTTCTGAAAGAAAATTAAAAGTGGCACATGTCATTCTGTTCTGGAGATTAACTGTAAACATCTACATAGTAAAGGGGGTAAGAAGAGTTTGGCAAAAATAATGGGGGATACCGTTCTCTAGGCAGGGGATCCCTGAACTGTATGACAGGAGAAACCTAGTTTTAAGCAAGCAAGCAAGAAAGCAAGCATGCAGGCAGGCAAGCAAACAACTGTGTTGTTTTTCTCTTTACTCTTTACTGTAGATATCTGTGACTAGCTGCTTGAGTTCCTGCTGGATGATAGCCTGGAATTGTAAACCAAGTTAACCCTTTCCTCCCATAAGTTGCTTCTGGCCAGGATATTTGTCCCAACAACAGAAATTATTTTCAAAAAGTCTTCCTTTCCTCCTCTCTCCATCTTCTGGTACCTACTCTACGTTCTCTGTGACTTCAGATACTCTAGACACCTCAGGATAATGTCATACAGCCTCCTTTCCATGATGGTCTAATTTCATTAATCTTCAAGCTGCATGTATGTTGTGGCATGTTTCAGAATTTCATTCTCTTAAAAAGTTGATTAAGATTCTACTGATCACATTTGTCCCACTTGATTTCATTCCTCTGTGGGTGAGAGGACCCCTGAGTTGCTTCGACTCTTTAGTTATTGCAAATAATAATGCTAAGTCATGAGTGTAGAAATAGTTCTGCAAAACTCTCCTTTGCATCGATTTGAATACACAGCAATTAAAGTAGATCACATTATATCTTAATTCTGTAGGAATGTCCACCCTATTTTTCATAGTGGGTGGACTATTTCACTGCATTGATTTTTAATTAAGCTTACCTAGTAACATCTTGTGCTTAGAATAGATCAACAGCATTCAGATATTGTTAGGAAGGAATAAACAAAAGGGTTGAAGCTCCAGCAAAATCTATTTGAATGTAGTATTCTGCATTCTAATATTCTGTAGGAAGTGGTCTAGAAGCTCTGGTATGGAGTTAATGTAGCTACAGTCTAATATACTGAGAATAATTCTTGATAATTAGGTAGTCCACCTCCATGAGAACTAAAAGGTTAATCTTTTGACATTTAGTGCTAATTATAACCTCTTGGGTTCATGGGGCTCTTAAGAGCTTAGAGTTCATCTTTCTATCTGAAAATGTCAGTGCTTTGCAGTTAATTGGTGTAGCTTCTTATTGAGACTTGTTCTTAATTTGAAGCATGTTTTGTTTGCCTGTTCTTTAAGTTTCTATACTTAAGGTTTCAGATAAGGAAGTTACCTTATAAATGACCCCGGTGAGTGCCTGCACTCCATGTATTGTATATGAGCTGCAGCTCAGTTATGTAATTTTAGTATTTCAAAATACTTGCTATTCAGTGACTACTAGAAATCAATAGCACAGTAGATACCAGCTGCCCTGAGCTGAGCTTTGTTAGTCTTGAGGCTGAGGATCTAGCAGTGTTCTGTTCCCTAAACTCTAGCATCCATATAAAATTATTCAGTGATCTCGGTCAATACAAGTTCTGATCTAGGAGGTGGTGGTGGCCTTATGGTAGGACTCTTCATTCTTAACCTGACCTACATAAATCCGAGCTGTAGTCTAAAGACTGTACGATGAGGGCTGCTGAGATGGTTCAGTGGACAAATATGCTTTTTACCAGGTCCAGCAACCTGAATTCAATTTCCCAAAATCCATACTGGAGGATAGAGAAAATGAAGAAAGCCATGAAGCTGTCCTCTCATCTCCATACATAGGTAGTATGCCTCTTAATTTTTTTTTTAAATTCTCACATCTAGAATAACAGAAAATAGAGGACCAACAAAGACCTCCTTATGACACAAAAGAAATGGACCCTGGAAGGTAATTTTTATTTTAGGGTATTATAATTGTTAAGAATGCATTTTTTCCTGAGGTGAGAAAATCCATTCCCCTTCAACTTGTTGAATTGATTATCTTTCATATGTTTCCTCATTCTGTAAGCATCGCAGTCTTCTTAATTTCAATTGACAATTTTCTTAGTTGCACCCTTTAGGTCTTTTTCTGCTCAGTACTGTAATTTCATGTTTCTCTCAGCCTCTAGGTTAATAATTTCCAGTTGCTGTGCTAACTCTTCAACTTTTAGTTTACATAACAGGTTTTATATATACATATATATATATATATATGTGTGTGTGTGTGTGTGTGTATGTTCTATAACTGTTCATAAGCTATTTAAATTATGACAATATACTATGATAATTAGAATCATATTGTTTTATTTTTCTAACTATTAGAGACTATGTTGATCTTGGGTTAGGGGAATAATGACTTTTGCACTTTATTTTATCTCAGAGAGGTATAATATTTTTTTTCAAGCATTTATGTTGTATATGTCTAATACACTGGTATTACACTTATAGAACAATTTAATTATCTTTGGCATCCATATGAAATATGTTTTTCTTAAAAATTGTTTTGAAATACTGGTGGTTACATGCAAGGATTCACATATGCCTGACAAGTACTCTACCACTGAGCTACATCTTCAGCCTACAATGTACTTTCAAGTAAAAAAGAGATGTCTCATAGGCAAGCATGGAAATTCTCAGAGAGTAGAAATTTCTGTCAAGAGACAGGATTATCATGAATTGAAACTCCTAATAACCTGTAGGAGTTAAGATATTAAGATGCTGATGTTGACTTGACTGCTTTGCAAGAGGAGCCTGTATCAAATTTGGTTCTGTGTTACATGGATGAGAGGGAATGAAAAGACGACAGGCTGACAACTGATATCAAGGGCGAGCTTAATATTCACCATTCTCTTTCCGTGCTTCAGTGCTGTGTCTTGTTCCTACTGTTCACCTCGTAGACATCACTGAAGTAATTCATGGTTCAGGAGGCATGAGTCTGATAAACATTGCTTTGATTGATTTATTCCAGCAACTCAGACTAATCCCAAATAAGTCTCAGCTTAAAAACAATGTTGATCTGGAAATTCCCATTAGGTAGAGACAGCTTCAGAAATTCTTAATTAGGATTCTGGAACTCAGAGGAAATATAGCTGTGATAGCAACAACATTTCACGAAGACTTTAATATATTTCAGATGGAAATCACTTGGAGAAAAAAAAAATGCCCTTATAGGAATGTGTCTCAGCACCTTACTAAGGGAAGATAAAGAATGTTAGTTGCTTTGTGGTGCACATCAACATGTTAAATAAACACATACTATGCTTAATATTTTTATATTGCAACTAGAGTTGAAAACTTGTGTTTAGAGTGCAACCATTTTCTACTTCCTGCTCATATTAGAAGATGTAAAAGTCAATTAAAGGTTACATGAACATCAATCTTATTACCTACTTTCAACATGAGATTTAATATTTTTCCCTCTAGGCATGCTAATAAATCAAGATACTTACAAAGCTAGAACTAGGCATAAATGCATGTATTATAAATATATGTAACTGCCTGTTCCCCATTCATTCAGAGAAGGAATGGGGAACAGGCAGTACGAAAATGAAGCAAATAAAGTATTCATGTATGAAATTCTCAAAAACTAAGTAATAATAAAAATATGCCTCCCTCTTCCAGACACCTTCAACTACCAACAGCCTCTCATTAAAGGGTGGGGCATAGGGTTGCCCTTCCCCGTCTCTCCTGGGATTTTGGCTGGCTTGGCCTTGTGTAGATCTAACTATGTTTTCTGTGAATTCAGGCATGCGATAGTCATGCATGTGCAGAGGACAACATTATAGTGTCTTTCTCCCCAGCCTCACCTCTTACACTCTGTCTGCTATATCTTCTATTGTTTCCTGAGCTTTAGGGGAAGAGAGTGGATAAAAATATCACATTGAGGGATGAGTTTTGGTTTTAGTTTCATTATTTTGACCAATCATCTTTCTGAAGTCAGAACTGCAATTTGAATTTATGTGGCAAAATTGGGTATCTGAGGACTATAAAGTAAGAGGTCTTGATGGTTTGTTCCCTTAGCTTCTGAGGGACTCCAGTCCTAGCGTCATTGATTATCTGGCTAGATTCCTGGAAGCAGAACATTTAGTTGTTAACTCTATTGTATTGCCAGCACATCAGGGGCACTTGGACTATGTGTTTTTAGTGATCTTGTGAAGACACTGAAACTATCTGTAATTACTTTCCTTGGAAAAACACACAATGATCTCATATTATGGTTTTTCTTACTCTAGTGGAGTTTGTATATTTGTTTACTGGGGTGATGTGTGGGAAAGTAATTGTATGATAATAAGGACTATATTATTTTCTGTCACAATTGCTACCCAGTGTGACATTTCTTAGTATGTAATATTATATTCACAGTTACATTTCATATAATCATGAAGGATTTACCAACAGAATTCTCATCTCATTTGGGAATGTATTTCTGCTTATTTATTTTGGGTTTAATTTTATTTTCTGATTTTTCTCTCATTGCTTGTATGTTGATTTAAGAATAAAATTAAGTGAGGGAATTTGCAAAAACGACTTAGCTCAGTTTGAGTTGTATGCTTATGCAAAGTCTTTCTCCATGTGTCCTACTCTCTCACTGTATGGTACAGGACTGAACATCTTTAAATGAATGTATATTCATTCTACAAAGTAATATGTTTTAATATGTCATCTTTCTTTCATATGCTTAACTTAATGAATTTTATAAATATACAATGAATGACTTTGGTTGAAGTGTCTTGGGATACATCATGAGGCAGGCACTTTTTTTGTTTGTATCTGTTCTTGACCCTTTCATTAGCCTCTGCTTCTGTCTTTGATTTCCCTCAATTCTTAACTATTTTTTTTAAATGTGTACATTTCTTTGCTGCTCAGAGCCCAGGAAATTCTTATCTTGACTAAGGAGAAGCATAAAGATGGAGGACTTTACAGACTCAAGTTTTTAATGGCCACAGAACCTGCACTACATTTTAGTGCCAGTAAGATAAAGGAAACATGCTGCCTGGTACAAAGTGGATCATTGCACACATGGCACAATGGACCCACAGCCGCAGTCTAGTGCAGGACATGGAACTCAGTGTTTTCTCACTGTGGTGAGAAAAGGTTAGTCAGGCCAGGGCTCTAACTAAATGTTTCAGGAAGGACTTCCCTCCAACATTCCTGTATTTATCTGAAACATTCCAGAGAAAAGGCACCAGGACACTGTGAGGGTTAAGCATGCCAGATGGCTGTGATTAGAATGTGTAATTCCAGGCAGCTCCATTCCTGTGGTGTGGAGACCCTACATGCCTTCACCATTGGTCTGAAACTTAAAGTGTGAATCGTTAGTGTCTGAGTCTAAAAGAAGTTACATTTTGAAAGTGAAATGTTAAATGAGCGAAGTCATTATCTGGATGGTGAGAGATGTTGCCAAGAATGAGAACTTGACAGCAGCCCAAGGTGAGAAGTTTGGGTGTAAATACAGTAGTTAGGCTGTATGTGCACCAAAAGACTGCAGTGGTAGCATTTGGAGTTTTTGGCCCCAAGAAAAAGTCATTTGGGTATTATTTTCTTTAATCTTTAAAATTTGAATAATGTAGTGGCCTAACAATAATTTGAATGGATTACACCAGGATGGCAAAAGAAGATATTAAAAATTCTTTATATGTTTCCAGGTAATTTTGAGAGGTCGTTTTTTTCTTAGGTATGAGATGACTTGATTACCCAAAAATATGCATATAGTTTTTGCTCTCATTTCTACCTTGCCCATAGTTCTCGGCATTCAGCCGAGAACTATGGGCAAGTTAGTTAGTTAACAGAAATTAGTTAACAGAAATCATTCAGAATTCAGAAGCTAGTTAACAACAGCAGTGGATAATTTAATCATAAGACACTGTGCTATTCTGTGTTGACAATTTAAGAAAATTTCAAGGTTTTCATTTTTTTAAGCCTACAGGGTTTCCAGTTTCTATTTAGGAATTGAATGCAAGCCTACTGACTGCCCCCGCCCCTTCCACATTTTCCTTTGGACAGTCACAAGTCTGTGAAGTAAGAAATGGAGATCCCATTTCCACTTGGAGGACAGTTAAATAAAGCTGAGCACTCAAGTGCACAGGAAGATGAGCTCTGAAACGTTAGCCATTGATCATGTTTTTCTCCTGAGCACCTCCTGGTGGGTGCTTCCTCCTCCTGCTGAGGAGGCGTGGACTTTGATTGTGATAGACCATTGAAGAGAAGGACTCTCCAGAGTCCAAGTTGGTAGGAGAGTGGAGGAGACATAGGAAGGAGACCTCTACGGATGTTGACTTGAGGAAGGTTCTTTATTTAATTTGCAGAATCAAGTGAGCTTTGAAGAGTTCTCTGTTTTGTCTGTGAACCCAAATTAGTTTACAATGTACATTTGATTGTAATACCCACAGCCATCCAAGAGAAGCCAATTAGCCTTTCTCCAGGATTGCATGATATAACAGACGTTTGTTTTGGCCTGCCAGGGTGTACCTCTCCCTGTGTCCTTGCTATTCCTCTGAGCACCACCCAAATGTCTTGTATGGATGTCTCCCATTTCACTGGTCAGGACACTTGGCAGCTATGTCTGTCACCTGTGATGAGGTGACACTCTATGGAAAGAGAGAAAACCTATTATGGAACTTTGAGTGGCGGAAGTTTTCATAAAGTCTAAGCAGGATGGAGAGGTAGACAAATGCAGCTGGTACTTGTCTTTTGTCTCTATAGCTACTGGCGTCTTCCCGAGGGCTGAGTAACACCCGGACAATGAAATGGCAACTCTGTGGATGACCATGTGAGAAGGGAGCTAGACTGTAGGCACCCAAAGAGTCAAGACATTTACACTAATGTTCCAAAGGCCCAAACTGGCTTCATTAGAGCCTTTATTATCTGTCTTAGAATAGTAAAGCACAAGTTAGAACTCAGGAACAAGTCTCAATCCAGAAACATTGAAACTATCTTAGTCTTATACAAAGACTTTAAGACACAGAATTAATTATAATTATTTTTTATACAGTCTCAACAGGTTATTATACATCTGCCCAAGGAAAAACAGTTGATAGGCCTACAGAAGAAAGGCAGAAATAGATGATGAGGGATCATCTAGATGAAACTGCAAGTAGCTTTGCATTGACACTAAGCACAGAAGACCCTCATCCATTCATCCCTCCACTTTCTTTAGCCTTGGCCCAGGCTATGTCAGGCACCTACCTTTTAGTGTCCAAGCCATTATGATCCTCCTTACAATAGCCTTTAAAGCTGTATTTCTGTTGGAAATATTTTTTTGACCTTGTTTCTTCTTGCTCTTGTCCTAACATATTGCTCTTAAGAATATGTTCTTTATCACCTCTCAGGTTCCTTGTAAGTTCAAACGGCTTTCCTTGTCCTCTAGCAGCTAGAGCCAGAAGATTAGCATTGACAATTCTCTCTCCTACTTTTCTTTGTAATATGCATTTGATTTAGGGTATAAGAATAATCATTCATAATATGTAATCGATAACTGTTAATTTTGTTACCTCTCTTATCATTTGCAAGTTTGCCTTTAAATTTCCTAACATGGCATTAGAATACGTTTAATCCTCTTTAGTGTGTTTCGAAATACAACCACTCCCTGCAGAGCTCAATGTTCAGGGGAAGCATCAGGTTGTGGTATGAAGTTCAGGATTATGTTTGTCCACACAAAGTGTGAAGACATGGTTGGGGAGGTGCCATTATCGAGGAAGAAGGTAGCAATGAACAGCAAAGAGAGCTCATATCGCAGTTTGTGGGTTTGGTAAAAGATGAGTGAATCCAGTTTGAATGTGGTTGGCTTGGCTATGAAAATGTCACTTATACCCTGTTCACTATGCTGCAGCCCAGAACAGGACATTAAGCCTCTTACTTGACAGTTGTGGTTGCTTGCCGTAGAGATACCTGGGATTTCCTGACCCTAACTTTTTCCTCATTAGATTTCTTCTCCCTCCTTTTCTTCATTGCTCCCCCTGTCAACCATTTCATCATTATACTGGACTTCTGATTTATTTTTGGCCACACTCCTTCATGCACTATGCATCTCCAACAGGACAGTGGAGAAAGTGGAAAATGTTCTTGGCAGATGGAACAGACACCTGGAGTCCAGTGGAAGGTTGAAGAGCCAATGGAGCTCCAGTATGAGAGAGACTGGAGGAACTAGAGAAATAGGTTATGGGAAGAGATGGACAGGGAACCTTTCCCTCTGTCATGAGATATCTTACAGGGAATGCTAACCATTCTTGTCTCGCCTGCAGTGGTGGACCAGGGCATCACTTTAATCAAAAGAGTGACTGGATTCAACCAAAAAATATTTCAGCTCTCTGTAGACAGAATGTTGTTAGCACATGAGAGAAACCATGAGGAGACTAGTCACACATATGATACACTTGAAGATGCCAAAGTCTCATCAGTGGGGCATGAACTGGTGCAGAGACCAGGAGACATGAAGAGTGACATTTTGCTTGACTTAAGTAGCTCACTTAGGCTCTTTGCTACTATCCCATCTTCTGTCTAGATTGTCAGATTTCCTGCTGTCACCTCTGCACTGTGCACAGAGTTAATGTCCACCTCCGCTGGACTCTCTCCACGATGAGATCTCACTGTCTTTTTCTAGTTGCTCCTGATATTTCTTTCAAAATCTTTTTTACTTGACTTGGGCTATTCATTATTTACAGACTCTCTCTCTCTCTCTCTCTCTCTCTCTCTCTCTCTCTCTCTCTCTCTCACACACACACACACACACACACACACATACACACACACACACACACACACACCTTAACCTTTGTTCATTTTCTTTTCAACTATATCCTTGGTTTTTTCTAGATGTTTCTAAAATCCCACGGAAGAGTCATCTACAAGGCCATCTTCAACAAAAGAATCTTTCCCATCATACAGAGTGTTTTTTTCCCTATCTGTTAACTACAAGGGCTTCACAGTTCTTTTTTATTCCAGAGAACTGTGGCAATCATTTGCTTGCTCCCTTGCTGCTACACTCATCTCTGATGCTCTCTGTATCCCACAGCCCTGATCCTTGCACACTGGGCTTGCTAGGCTTCCTGGACAAATGGCTCTCACCTAGGTTGGCCCAAAAGGAGGCATAAGGAGAGCCTGCAAAGTGAAAGGATCAGACAGGGGTAGCACCGCGGTGGTTCTTTAGCTTGCTCGTGTGGGAGAACATTTTCATCCTGCTGAAATATCCATGTATGCCCTGTCCTCGTGATTCTGCTCTCTCATACTCAGCCGGTGTAACTGGGGCGCCTCACACTAATTCTCAGTTCTGCACACACAGAAATGTCCTTCCAGAGCTTTTCCACCTGCTGATTGTTTACCTCAGCTTAGCACCCAATCCTTAGTTCTTAAAAAATCTGTTTTTCTAATACACAGAGAGATTGTTTCCCATATTAAAATGTTTCCCAGTTTTCTCCCTAAGATGCAGTCTCGAGAACACTCACTCAGTGTGAGCTCAGGTTTCCTGTATGACTTTCTGCTCTGTGCTTCCTGTGCTTTCTCCATAGCATTCCTTCTCTCCAGTAGGCCCCAGGCAGCAGAAACTGTGACAGCATCATCCCCATATCCCCTCTGTGTGCTTCCAGCCCTGCAGCTGATACTGACTCCTGCAAATCTTTGGCGTGCCTTTTCCTCTGAGGTCAGTAAGCTCTTGCAACACCATCACAGTTACAGTCCTCAGGCAAATTTGTCTGTGAAACTTTCTGGCATGCATCCTCTTTCCTTGACAAGACTCACTTCCAGAGATACAGTATTTAAAAAACCAAAAATGTATTTTAGGATCTAAAGAACTTTAAAAACAATACAAAGCAGGCCTGGTGGTATACACCTTTAATTCCAACACTTGGGAGTCAGAGGCAGGTATATCTCTGTGAGTTCAAGGCCAGAGTGGTCTACATAGTGAGTTCAAGGACAGCCAGGGCTACACAGAGAGAGCCTGTCTCACCTCCTCCCCACCCTGGTCCCTCATGCTCCTCGCTTTGCCAATGACTGTGTTGCTGAGCGATTAACTGCATTGCTGCAAATCAATCTTTTCTTTTGTAATTTGGGGCTGTTATCTTAGGAGTAAATGTTTGAGAGTTAGCTATGTTAGAGGGTAGGGCAATGTTTTGTAAGGTTCCGAGAATTAACTATGATGGGACATTTGAGAATCATAGGACAGTATAGGAATTAAGTAATCATAGGAGCGTGGTTTGAAAAGCTCTGAGTAAGCACAAGACTGAAATTTTACTAGCACATTCTTAACCTTCTTGTGAATTGTCTCATGTCCTAAATAGATTATCTGCTTCACGTGGGGACAGATCTTACCCTGTATTTCTTTCTATAACCTCTCTTTTACGTACATGCTGTTGTTGCTTACTGCCTGGCAATTGCTTGACAAATGTAGCGTTGTATGTCTAGGAAAAGAATGGATCTATCTCTCCAATATGGCGGCATCTCTCCAATATGGCGGCATCTCCATGCTTTCAAACATTTTCCAAAGAAAATAATTTAATCTGATACCGGCACATAGTAGGTCTGAAATTCTGAAACAGCAAACATCCCATGGAATAGGCTCAACAACCTATGTAACTCAAGAACACAGCACAGGGAGAGGAACAAAACAATTTGAATAATCAGAAATGTGTCTTCATGGTTACTTCCAAAGGATATTATTGATTTGTTGTTTGATTTAGTACATTAAAGTGTAGGATGTGGTTCTAGAAATCCTCCTAGAAAGCTTCACGAGAAGGCATTTGGGTTCCAAGGAAATTCTCCAGGAGTGTTACAACTTCCATGACTCCATCATTGGATAGATTCTCTCTAACTCAGTGGTTCTTAACCTTCCTGATACTGTGACCCTTTAATACAGTTCCTCATGTTGTGGTGACCCCCAACCATAAAGTTATTTTTATTGTGGCTTCATAACTGTAATTTTGCTACTGTTACAAATCATAGTGTAAATATTTGTGTTTTCCAATGGTCTTAGACCACCCCTGTGGAAGGATTGTTTAATTCTCAAAGGTATCATGGCCCACAGGTTGAGAACCGCTGCTCTAATTGTTGTGAGTAGAAACTGAAAAAGACACCAAGAAAAGGACCAGAGACAGAAGTCAAGAGCTCTGGGAGTTGAGGCAGAGGACATACATTTTTTCAGAATCTGTCTTCAAGCATTTTCAAACACAACAACAGAACATGGTAAGAACATTGGTTTAGTATAATGAATTAATGTATTTGGCATGAAGGAATGAAGGTTGGAAGAGGCAGTGTGGTGGACAGGAATGCCTGGGGTGATGTATTCTCATACCAGGGGAAGCCACCAGCTGCTGACCCTGGCACAAGGAACTATTCATGCACATAAGAGCCTTGCTGCAACTGTTTTATGTATTGTTTATAATTCAAAACAGCAACATATTAAGCATAGGACCCCATCATGGCTTTTCTCTCTGCCTGCTGCATCTGTCTGTGTGAGTTTGTGCCGAGCAGCTCATTGGGAACTGCTTTGATGAATCCTGGCATGATAGAGCCAGCGGACATTGCAAGCACCATATCAACCAGACTCTCGGCAAAAGCACTATGAAGACTTTCCATTTGGGGCCATTTCAGTTGCATAGGACTTCTTTAAAATTTGGAGTATGCGGTTTAGTGCCTATTTATATGGCTTGTGTGTATGTGTGAGTGCTGTGAGCGCATGTATTTCCTAGTGTATGTTCCGAGAATCCCTTTTCAGTTAATGGCACTGGTGAGTGCATGAGGCTCTCTGGATTTACACATTCCACATCCCCATCTCACTGGTGACTAGTCAAGAAAAGTCATCTGCTGTGGCATCGTCTGAGAGAAGTGCTAGGTCTCACAGTTACTCTTTTAATTGTGGGTTAGGATTAATGTGTTTCCTGAACCAGGGAGAATCATGTTGGTAAACTGTTGACTTGTTTTGAGAAAATGATTCAATAAAAAAATGTTTTCTTGTTATAGATAGCAGAAATCAAGTCTATAACTCAAAAGAGCTGATGTAGTACTAGGTTGATGTCTAAATCTGTCATGAACATAAGCAACTCTGGTTACTGCTAAAAATAGTTGAAGTGTAATTAATTGAATATAAAAAATACACTCCTTTCCACAAACTTGTCATTAAATGTGTCTAATTGGGAATCAGGAAACCATTGGGTCATGACTTGTAAAATTAGTGTTTCCTGGTTACCGAGAAGTTCTGATAATTTATTCACACATCTATTTATCTTGTCTCTGTGTGTCTGTGGATGTACGTGTGTGCTCAGGTGCACAGTTATGTGTCTTCTACCTGCATGGAGACCGGAGTTTTATGTTGTGTCTTCCCTTGTCATTTGCCACTACATCCTCTTGAGACAAACCCAAAGCTCATTGAACCCAAAGCTCACCAATTGGCTGATTGGATGACCTACTGGCTCTGGGAATATGCCTGTATCCGCTACCTTCTGCCCAGCAGAAATCAAGTTACAGACTGACATGGACACTTCTGACTTTTACACAGGTTCTGTGTCTTCACACTCAAATCCTCATGGGTGGCCAGCAGGCACACCACCGACTGAGCCTTTCCCCAGCCGCCTACTTACCTTTCACACAGTCTTCTTGCTCCATTGCTGCTTGCTACATATAGATACCCATAGGTTGAAAGAATTACTCTACTCTTCTCATGATGCTTTTAAGTGTTTTCCTATGAGCTTTGGCATAGTAAGAATATATTGAAGTATTAAATGGAGCCCTAGTTTTGGATATGTATTTAATAATGCAATAGTTAGAGCAGAAATTTGGCAGTAAACAATTTGGAATCAGGGTAAACACCATAAATGAGATTTCCCAGGCTTAGTTTACAGCTTAAGTCTGGAAATAGAAAAGGTTCCATAGTGCTACTTGCTTCTCTTGTTATTAATTTGTTTGATTACATTTTTATTTAACTTTTAAATTATCCCAATCCACAGACAGCTTGCATGACTATAATGTAGTAACAGCCTCTTACCCTAATTCAAATATGCATGCACGATTCAAAATGTCTCAGTTTTCTTAATACTTTCTTGCTTTTTAAAAAAATCTTTTTGGGACAATCATTTTTGTCAGATTAAACATAATGTTAGCTAAGACACAGATTTGTTCTTGCATTGGCTTTTTTCTCTGTTTTTATTAATGATCGAGGATGTTTCTGGATCCCTGAAATCTCTGAGAGACCTTTGACGGAATTTAGCAAAGCTCTGAGTCTGACTTTGCACCAAAGCCTGAAATGTTTTGGTTGTCAGGGAAATGAGACATACATTTCAGTGGGAAATGCTTGAGGGTGGTCCAGAGGAAACTCACACTGTGCTGTCCAATCCCCCTAACCTTCTTATACCCCAGGAACATCAAAGGACTCCAGTTTCCCAACACTTCCTGCCTTCCCCTGGCCCAGTTCTGACAGGCACTCCTTGTACTCCAAAGCTCACCTCAAATCAAGGGTGTCATGTCTGACTCCTTTGCTCTCTACAATGACATGTAATTGCACTCAACTTTGACCTCTTGCAACATATTGAATGAACTTTCAGAGATCCTTAACTGTCTTGAAATTAGCCACCATTTTTGTACAAACCTCTCCAAGAGTCCAGGGCAGGGAGTGTGGCATCCTTAGTTTTGTGATTGCCTTCCGTGTCCAGCACAATGCCTTCTACAAGCAGATGTGAAGTTCCAGAACATGGAATGTCAGGGTATTTGGAAACCAATTAGCACACTGCACTCAGCTGGCTGTGTTACTGTTGTGCTTTCTTTGGTAAGACCCACTGTGAGCTTCTCTTTTCCTTCATTCGACAACATAACCATCTAGCTAAGAGTCTGGTGGCTAATGCAGGGCAGAGAAACCACCTGTGTGTCTTCTAATATAAGCTTCTTACTTGCGAATTCTGAGGTCTTAAGGAATTATATATATCTGTTTCCTCAGCTTACCTATCTGTAAAATGGATTGATAATAATGGTATCTTCCTCGTGAGGACAGTTGTGATGATAATGTGACTTGATGTTTGCCAAGTGCTTAGACAGGCAGTGGGTACAGAGTGTCACAAGTTCACTAAAACGAAAAAAAATTTAAAAGACATAGTTTTATAAAAACACTGTAAACTTAAAACCACACATAGCTGTAACACACTTTTTCTTAGAACTGTTTTGCTTTTAGGTGAGGAGCAGTGAGCTTAGACATGTGTGGGTATGTTTGCACTCAGTCTCACTCCCTTCTCTGTCCCTCCGACATATCTTTCTCCTTGTGGATATCGGGCTCTCACTGATTCCTCGACTTATTTATTATTTTACAACTGTCACTGCACTCATTTTTTGAAAACAAAAATGAGCAAAAAGTGCTTTCGTATGGGATCTTGTTAGGAATCACGAAGAAGCAGCACGTCTTGAACTCAGGGTGAACGGTGACGGTCTTTGTTCAGGAAGTCTCAACAGAGCTTGTGAATTTTGAGCAGGAAGGTGAAGTCATGCTTGCCATATAGAGGAAGACACATACAGATATAGTACATGGTTCAGAAAAGCCATGAACAAAACAACTGGACATTTAAGGCAGAACCGGACTCACAATCTTTCAAGAAAAATGTGGAAAGGACACAGAAGTATGTTAAGATGAGCTGTGGAAGGCTGACTCATTAAATATGTGACTTTGATTTGCATTTCCCTGATGACTAAGGATGTTGAGCATTTCTTTAGGTGCTTCTCAGCCCTGCGAATTTCTTCAGCTGAAAATTCTCTGTTTAGCTCTGTTCCCCATTTTTTGATGGGGTTATTTGGTGCTCTGGAGTCTAACTTCTTGAGTTCTTTGTATATATTGGATATTAGCTCTCTATCGGACGTAGGATTCATAAAGATCTTTTCCCAATCTGTTGGTTGCCATTTTGTCCTATTGACAGTGTCCTTTGCCTTACAGAAGCTTTGCAATTTCATGAGGTCCCATTTGTCGATTCTTGATCTTAGAGCATAAGCCATTGGTGTTCTGTTCAGGAACTTTTCCCCTGTACCCATGTGTTTGAGGCTTTTCCCCACTTTCTCTTCTATTAGATTCACTGTATCTGGTTTTATGTGGAGGTCCTTGATCCACGTGGACTTGAGCTTTGTACAGGGAGATAGGAATGGATCAATTTGCATTCTTCTACATGTAGACCGCCAGTTGACCCAGCACCATTTG
>CM052716.1:13162356-13187232 GCA_028551405.1 Uromys caudimaculatus
AGAGAGAGAGAGAGAGAGAGAGAGAGAGAGAGAGAGAGAGAGAGAGAGAGACTGAATTTGGACATCCTAGTAATTGTTGATACTTAGTGTCATTTATATGTAGGAAAAATTTAAAAAGTAGTGCATTCTCATGTTCCAATATGGTTAATGTCTCATTTGACTAGAGACAATGGTTGCTGTCACAAGCCTTGTATACAGACACCAAAGTTCAAACAATATGATCTGTGAGGAAGATCAACAATAGGTGATGGATTGGTTTCTCAGCAGAGTAACATGCCTGCTTGGAAAGTAGTGATGTAAATACCAGAAACCTATTAGTAACTAAGTGTGTGAAGTTGATGGTCTGGCAGCAATCACTTATGAATGACTACAGTAAATCTTATGACAATCTTGTGAGCTATTAATATTGTGCTCACTTTGCAGAAAAATACAACTAAGATGCAGGTGAGGGACAGCGTGTACACACAACTCATATTAATAGCTAAATAGCTTATTAGTCCACAAAGCAGTTTCACAGAGTTAGGGGTAGTGACGCAAGAGTTGACATCTGGTTACAAACTCAGCCAAGTTTAATCTCAAAAGCAAACCTTATTTGGCAGTATTACTATTTAAAGTGAAATATGTGAACTATATTTTTCTTTTCAGTTTGTTAGTGTTAGTACTTATTTCCTTCAAAACACTAGGCAATCTTTGGATCATTTCAGTCCATGTTATTATATGGAAGACTAAGGAAGTTAACTATTAATCATCTATTCATTTGTTATGGCTTCCAAATTATGTCATTACTTGCTTTGGCACACACATAACAGACGCTAGATTTCAACGTATTGCAAGAAGGAATATTTTATTGTGGTTTGGGCCAGAAATGTTTATCTACATTCACTATGAACTTATTTTTATCAATGTTAAGAACTATTCTGGCTGCGAGGAATCAGAAGTTATGGGCTGATGTAAGGATAGCAAGAGGCATGTCAAGGCTGGAAGAGATGAACCCACCAATAGCACTGGGGAGAGAAAGTGGTGCTCAGGACCAAGGACAGCGATCCAATCATTCATGCTGCCAGTGATTTCACACACATTGGGCATAAGGGCAGAAGATAGGGAATAAATCCGGTACCTGATTTCTCTGCGTCTGTAAACTTGACTATTAGGAGATATGTATAGATAATAAAATTTAGCTGCAATAAAAATGCTACCCTTGGTTTGGAAGACATATCTGTGTTTCACCAAGCTGTACTTTCCTTTAATTTGCTTTTCAGGACTAAATGTAGACATTATTCCCATTTCTCTCATTTCGTCTTACATTTAGAATCAGTTGCATTTCTGGAAATGTACTCAACCTAGGACTGCTCTGAAGACAGCCATGAGGTAGACATTATTTCAGTACAGGAGGAATCCTGGTACATAACAGAGGGGTGAGCCCTCTGCCAAACCAGTTCGGTTTTAGCAGGTGATGGGTAATAAATTAACAATCCTAATTACCAACTAAAATTAAGGTAAAGACATTGGAACAAATGAACCTTACAATTAGAAGTGTGCAACATATATAAGATAAACCTGCCCTTCTTTTCCTGCTGAGTCAGAGAGTGAATAGTGAAGCTATTCAGAATTAAAGCTATTTAGAATTTAGACCACAGGAAAGGTTTTCAGGCCAGATCCAGTTCAGTCAAGTCCTGTGACCTAAGTATGCAGTGTCTTCAGCAAAAGGACCCTCCCTCAGCTACACAAAGGCAACCAATAGGTACAGCAATAATTTATATTGTTCTGGAAGTCATTTGTATTACCCTGGACAACCATCCCAAAGGAGGGTTTCTCATACCTGGTACTGGGGTTTTGTTAGTCTATGGTACTTGTGGAAAGCGTTGTCAACCCAAGTGGGTCAACTTTCCCTCTCTGTCTCTCTCTGTCTCTGTCTCTCTCTGTTTTTCCCTCTTTCTTTCTCTCATGTGTATTTATACATATAAACTTACATGGACTGTATATAATTTCGGGTAAATATAAAGTAATAGGATTCTTTGTGGCTTTACTAAACAGCTTTTGTGGTTTTTTGTTCATCCTTCTTATATATTGTCCTCCTATCCTGCTCCTTGATTGGAGGCTCTTCCTCATTATTCCGTTTCCCAGTTTGTATCACCCATGTCCCGATACTCCCCTGTCAGCCAACCCCCTGTTTTCTATGTTTACTTTGTGTTGTACACTCACATCTGAGGATTTGGAACTAGGAACAACAGATGAGTAAGAACATGTGGCATTTGCCTTTCTGAGCCTTGGTTTCTTCATTTAGTATGATCTCTTGTAGGCTTATTTACTTATCTGTCAACTTCATGAGCTCATATTTTCTTTACAGCTGAAAAGTTTTCCATTGTGTTTTTGTATCATATTTCATTATCCGTTGATCTGCTGAAGGACATTTAGGTAGTTTGTATTTCCCGGCTCTTGGGAATAGAGTGTCTATGAACATTGCAGTGCAAGTATCTGTGAAATACGATGTCTGGTCCTTTGGGTACATGCCAAGGAGTAGTATGCCTGGGTCACACGGTAGATGTCTGGTTTGTTTCTGAGATTTCGTCATACTGATTTTCTGAGTGATAACACCGATTTTCATCCCCACCGATGCTGAATGAGGTTCTGCTTTCTCAACAACCTCCACAGCATTTGTCGTCAGTTGTTCCATTGATCTTAGCTACTCTGATTGGGGGGTGAATGAAACCTCAATTTTGTTTTAATTTATATTTCCCCAATTGCTAAGGATAATGAACACTATTTTAAAGCATTTTTTAACCATTTTTATTTCTTCTATTGAGAACTCTCTGCTTAGATTCCCTAACCCACTTATTAATTCAGTCATTTGTTCCCTTGACTAGTTTTTGAGTTTTGGAATTTGTGGATATTAATCTTTAGTCAGGTGTATATTTGGCAAAGATTATCTCTTATTCTGTGGGTTTCTTTACTGACTTGATGGAATCCTTAGCTGTGCAGAAGCTTTTTGGTTGTATGAGGCCCCAGTTGTCAATTTTTGGTCCTAATTCCTTGGCAAATGGATTTGTGTTCAGAGAGAACTTTCCTATACCGATGTCTTGTAGAGCACTGCTTATATTTTCTTCTAGCAGTTTTACTGTTTTAGTTTTCAAATTGAGGTCTTTGAGCTACTTGGATCTAGTTTTTGTGCAGTGTGATAATCCAGATTTAATTTAATTCTTCTGCGTGTAAGCATCCGATTTTGCAGAACTATTTGTTGTAGATGCTGTCTTTTTTCCAGTGCATGCTTTTTGTCACCTACTAGCTGGTTGACAAAGAAATCGGAGGGTGAAACTTCCATTCTGTTTTCTACTGTCTATCACTGCTTCTGATAGAGAGAAAGACTGGAACATAGAAATATGTGCCCTTTTTGTCTTAATCTGAGCAACAAAAAGCAAAGATTTATTCATTTAGTTACAGATTCCTTTCCTCCCTAACAACCACCAGCAACACTATCGCCTTCACAAAGGGGATCTTCAGGAAACATACTGTCAGATTTGGAGACAGTTCAACATTCAGCCTGAATCTTGACCTCTAGCCATATTGAATTACCTTATAAATTAAGACCAAATCATTGTTAAGGTGGGACAGGGAATGAGATGGTCATAAATCAATTGTTCAGCTGGTTTTTTTTTTCCTCCAAAGACAAAAAAGCAACATTTTTTTTTACAGTGGTATGAAAAGTTCATCTGATAATTTTGTGTGATGTAATGAGTAACAGTGGGAACTAATTCTGCAAATATACAGGAAGGAGATATTTGCAAATAGCTCTGTTTTGGTCATTAAGCACAAAGAGAATCAAATAGTTTAATTCCATGTGAGCAGCAGTGAACTGATTTTAAGAGCTTCGTTTTGAGGCATCAGCCTGCTTCATTCCATATTACTGTTCACAGTATCCTTCAGGAGGAAAACCGTGAAGTTCTAGAGCCGCTACTAGTTTGACAATGAAAACCACAGTGGCATTCAGGGCTGTGGCAGAGCCTTGTAGAGTGTGAGATCCGGAGGGCCACCAAGCAAGCTTTAAAGAGCACATTTTAAAATGCTGGCGAAGAGAAGGGTGACCACACCCATTTCTTCACATCGAGGGCAGGTAAAACTGCACCACACTTTCTGAGGTTATTCCATAGTTTATAATGGGAAATAAGTAATGTAGAGTTGTCTGTAGATCTACCTGTTAACAGAACATATGCAGAAAAAAATGGGCTTGCAAACGAGCCCCAAAGCTCCTGCTATGACAATGCAGATACTCTTGCTCTTCATGCAACAGGTCCCCTGAGATGCGAAAATCCTCCCTTTTCTTTGGCTGCCTTCTGCCTTAAGAGTGGCTCTTTTCCTAATGAACCTTTATGTACCTATATGTCTCTGCTCAGTTATTTGTTCAGAGGCTCCCTGTAAAGGGTTGCCCTCTGAAGTGTGGCATCAACAAGTAAAATGCCCAAGAAGTATGAAAAGCTTCAGGAGCTGTGTGGTGGAGGGCAGCTTCATTCCCAACATGTGGGAGACAAATGCAGCAGGATGGCTGTATTCAGACCAGCCAGGTCTACACAGTGAGACCCTGTCCCAATGAAAAAGACAAACAATAAGTATAAGTAACCAAACAGATATAAAAGGAAATACGTGTTGCTCTAAATAACCCTATTATTTTAAGTCACATAGAATGATAAACAAATTTTCTGAGAAAGATAGCTGTGTAGTAAAAGCATGAAATCACTGACATAAAGTAAGAAATTGAGTAGAAGGGACAGTGTGGTCTCATCTATGTCAAGTGTTAAGAAGTAAATATTGAATTAACATGACACTTTGTCTTAAGAAATACCTGAATTTTGTTTGTAAAAGAGTATCATCTTCTAGGTTCTTGTTAAGTAGCAGATATATAGAAAATTTGAACATACTGTAACTGTTATACTGCGTGATAATGGCTCATAGCATTTGGATACACAGGTAGATTGGCAGACGTTCAATGTGCATTTCATAAGTGTCCATGAGGCTCAGGTTACTTAGCTCCATTTTCTGCATTCATCAGTTGTTGCTTTTGGATAGAATAAGTATAAGTAACCAAACTTTGAAGTCCACACTACATTAAAATTTTTTTCCCCAATACCAAAGGTCTTGGAGCAAATTCAGTGGTCAAAACCAACAATCATACAAGAATAAACTGTATCCTTCTCAAAATCTTCAATTATCATCATCATCACCACCACCACCACCACCATCATCATCATCATCATCATCACCACCATCATCACCATGTCTTAAAATTTTCACCAGATGCTTTTATAAGAATGTGTTTGACATACATATTACCTTTTAAATATTTTATGTAAACATATCATAAATGATATATCTATAATAGAACTATTTTTCAGCATAAGATGTTATTCTTTTATCTTTTATGACTATATTTTTAGCTTAAATTTTTTCTGAAAATGAGGATTCTGCAATTATCTCTCCCAGTACAGGATAGAAAAAGTGCTGACATCTGTATATTGGTTTGGTTTTCCACAGAGAAAATAGAGGCCATCAGACAAATAATTATGATTAAGAAAAAAAAACAAGCTTCTATCTTTTGAAATCCTTTTCATAATCAATGGAGATTTATTTCAACAACCATTCACAATTTGTAGATATGCTTTCACAAGAGCTATGGAGCGTGGCCCTGGAGAGGGAGCTCATCTGTTAAGCGTTCTTGCTTGATCTTCAGAGGACCTGGATTGGTTCCCAGCATCCACATGGTGTCTTATAACCATGTGTAATTCTGCTTTCATGGGATCTAGTGCCTACCCTCTTCCAGCTATGAAGGAACCAGGGGCACATATGGTGCCCAAATCTATGTTCAGGCAAAACACATATATACAGAAGATGAAAATAGATAAATCTTCAAAAATTTTCTATTTTTAAAAAGATCTATGGCAATTATTCATGTATAAATTTGGTGAGAAGAATTAAGGGAGAAAGTACATTCCACATTTGAAAGCAGATGCACATACTCGGCTACCTACTTCAGGTCTCTGGTTTCTTTACTTTGTTCTGTGGTAGGTAAACCACTCAGGATCTGAAGTGAGGCATAGTGAGATACCCCTCTCCTTTGTGGTCTCTCAAATCTCCTGAATCCTGTTGAGGACCATGAAACAGCCATTTTTGAGAATAAGGTCCAAGTGCATCCAGTCTCAAGTACAATTTATGAATATATTTGAGACATTAGTTTAATTCTAAATATATTACACTCAGAGACTTAATGCTTAAATGAAACTGAGTATTGTGACCCATCTCTGTTGAGTCTCCTGTAATAGTTTGCTAAGAAAAAGAAAATGGAATGGGTATTTAGCAGTTCCCTCGAAAATATTACCAAATATGTATTGATTATTTCTGGAAATTATAGATGGGCATACAATGAGTTGTAGGCTTCTATGGCTTTCTGTAAATTTAGAACAGGGAGCAGTGGCCTGTAGGAACTTGACCTTGAGACCAGCCACACAAAAGGGAAAATTGAGGAGGGTGCTGATGAGATCCCACGTTTGTGACTTTTCAAATGGCTGTGCTGTCCATGAGCACTTATTTGGAATGCCAAACAAAATGTACTATTATTCTTTAAGAGTTCTATTCACTTAACTTTAACATGAAACTCACCAATAAGGAGGAAAAAACATCAGAGCCTATATGGAATCTTTTTTATTATTAAACCATAAATTGAAAGCTGATTTTATGCACCATTTAGTTGCCTTTAGTTTATTTTAATGATTTATTGATTTATGACAACATTAAACATGAAGAATTGTTACACAAGAATAGAGATGCACATTCACCCAATAAGCCCCACAGTTCAAGAAAACAAACAAACAAGCAAACAGGGTCCCATAAGATAACTACATTTAGCATTTAAGTTATAGTATACATAAATTTTGTGCTTGATTTTTTTTCCCAGAAAGTGCAGCAAGCATTGAACATAATTAAAATTCAGTGCAAAAGAATGGAAGCTGTTCTTGTATCAATTAGATACCTGCCGGAGATCAATTTTGATACTTTATAGACACTGCTGCTTCTTCAACTTCTGCCCCATCTTAGATGATCAACTTGGTTTTTCTTAGTGATCATTACCTGATTTTCTTTTACGTGTGTGTCAGACTTTGAAATTTATAATCTTCATGAGTTTCTAGAGCTTAAAGTTAAAGTCAAGGGAAACAATGCATTTTCCTAAGGAGAGTTTCTCATGGAAACAAGAGATACTTCTTTAGTCTGTGCACATGGGATTAAATTTTCACATGGAAGAATCATTTTCCCCCCCTATGGCGGATAATTCTGAAAGAGAAATTTGTTCTTTAATTTAATCCTCCATTCCACTCAACCTGTGAATAATACAATTTTTACACATTACATATTAGTTCAAAAATTCTTGACAATGCATTCTTTCTAAATCTGTTTCAGGAGGAAGCTGAGCTTCTTTCTTCATAATAAAAGAGAGGAGGCAGAAGTGCCTTCAGAGTGTACAGGGAGAAGACAGAGATAAGGACCCAGGACATTCACTTGGACAACAGGCAGCTGATGAAGATGTGGTGGTTGGGAGAACACCCTCAGTGAAGCAGGGAGAGGGGATAGGGGGTTTCCGGACGGGGGGACGGGGAAAGGGGATAGCATGTGAAATGTAAATGAAGAAAATATCCAATAAAAAAAGTGATCCTCAGGCTCAGTTCAGGAAATCCTTCGACAACACTCTCCAAATCTCTACATTTGTAATGCAATGGAATTCCTTACTTTAGTTTGTAAAGACACTATATATTGAATAAAGCTTACTCAGAGGTCAAAAAGAAATTAAGCTTGGCAGCAAGAATTATTTAAAAATTTTCTTGTAATGATAAAAAAGTACAGCTTGAATTTATAAAGGTAAATGGTAAAAATTAGGATTTTAGTAGGAAACCTGGACCTTGGTGGGGCAATATCTCTTTATTTCATGTTAATAGAAACTCAGTGTAGTCATGAGAATTAATTAAAATAATCAAATAGATACTGCTGAACATGGTAGTGGTTGTGGAAATGAATAACTTTCAAACTAAAATAACACATATAACAATGTAGTTATGGTTCCTTTTTCTACCAATATATCTCATATTGTATAACTTTTTCTTAGCAGAAACCAAACCCTCATTCTATCTCCATCTCTAATCCCTCTCTACACGTTGTGGCTATGTCTTCTAGTCGGACATCACCAATATCATTGAATCAGAGGAGATGTGGTTATTTGCACCACCCCTCTTAAGATTGGACCCATTTTACACTCAGTTATGGAGAAGCAGGACTCCTAGGGCTCATGAGGCTCTTGAGATAATAAGGGCTCGGTTTGTGTTAGAGATCACATAATCAAGTTAATGGGGGGTGGGGTTGTTTTCTACTCTATATGTGTGTTCAGCTGCACAGAAACGAATGTGCAGTAAGCTAGTGTGACAGAGAAAGGCTAGAGAGGGAGGGCACAGTCGGGGGATGGTGGTGGTAGTGGTGTGGTAATTGTGGACTGGAGTTGGTAGTATTGAAGAAGGAGGATAGGTTATAAGATCTGGGGCAAAAAAATGTATATAGTAGGCTATAGAACATGATTAAGGAAACACAGAAGAAGGAGAAAATCAATAAATGTTGATCAGAGACCAACGGAAGAAATTGACCATAGAGAAAGTAGAGTTAACAAAACCATAGAGTCTTGGGTGTGGCTTATATTTCAATGTCTACTGCCTGTTTTTCTCCCTTTGCACAGGAAAACTGTGTTCTACATATAAATTGCCCTTTGGAAGTTGGAAAACACAATATCCTAACCAAAAGTTTGGAAGTGTGAAGCAGAAGAGGGTCATGGACAGGTTGTGTACATCTAGAAGGACACACAGACTAGGGAGAGTGTGGGCCCATGAGGATGCTGGCCAGCCCACATTTCTTTTTCTTTTTTCGTTTGTGTGTATATGTTTATCTTTGTACGTGTGCTTACGTATGAGTGTAAAGACCTATGTTAAGTGTCTTCCATTAATCTTCCCCTTAGTTAATCAGGCAAGACCTGTCACTTGAACCTAGAGCTGCCAGGTTCAGCTACTTTAGCCTGTCAGCTTGTTCTGGTGAACCTCCGTCTCTGCCCAGAATCCTGGGTTTACAGGCCGGACTCTACTGCCTCTGGTGCTGGAGATGCTTGTCTTGCAGACACTCTCCATACTAAGCCGTACTCCCAGCTTTATATTTTTCATTTTTAAGCCTTAAGAGAAATTTATGTGTGCAGGTTGAATGATTGATGACTATACCTCAAGAACATTTCTTTATGTCTCCTTGCCTGTGTGCAGCATAGACACGCAGTTTAAAAAATGAGAGAAATATAACTGTCTATTGTTTAGGAAAGAAAACGCCAATAAATAATGTCACTTTTTCTCTGCTGCTGAATTCCTCAGTGTTTCCTCCATGGTATGGAGCAAAAGGAGTCCTTAGATCTCAGTTTGGTGGCACCACAGGGGTCCCATTGTCCCACAGGAAACACTGCATTTGTTTGAAATTCTCTGAGGCCATTATTCAACAAAAAGGAACAATACTTATGATTCTTTAGGAAATGTAGGAATTTGCTCAACCAGGAAATGGACTAAGGATTAGGAGATTCTATTTATTATTTATTTATTTATTTATTTATTTATTTATTTATTTATTTATTTATTTATTTATGATATTTACTTTATTTACATTTCCAATGTTTTCCCCTTTCCAAGTCTCCCCTTCAGAAGCCCCCTATCCCATTCCCCTCCCCAGTCTTTATGAGGGTGCTTCCCCACCCACCCACCCACCCACTCCCGGCACTTCCCAGCATCCACAGTAACGTCCAGGTTTGGCGGCTTATATATGGGATGGATCCCTAGGTGGGGCAGTCTCTGGATGGCCTTTCCTTCAGTCTCTGCTCCACATTTTGTCTCCATATTTCCGGATTAGGAGATTCTTAAAGATGTTTCAAATAACATAAAAAACTGAGATCAAGCCAACAGGCGGTCTTGTAGCCATCAAACATGAAATGTTCTAGACTATAATCCCTATTGTTTATTAATGATAACTAGTGGAATTCAAGTGAAAATTTCAAAAAATTAAGATGGTTTAAAGTGTGAAGCTTAGTGGATTTGTATGTAAAAGTCACAATTATTAAAATGTTTGTATATATAAAGTACTGGTCATAAATATTCATAACATATGCATAGGGTTTATTATCACTATATCTCTGTGTGAAATAGGCACCTCTAGCGAGAGGTCTTGAGGAGCTAGGTAGGCTCTTACTAAACCATGTTCCCTTATAGTGGCTTTATCTGCGGCTAGGACAGAAAATGTGCAGAACAACAAAGTAAATATCACTTCAGTTCCCCGAAGAAGACCTCGTTCTTGGAACACCAGTCTATGGTCTTCTTCTCAGGCTCTACCTCGGATCTGGAAATCACAAACATATTTTCAAATGGAGAAGAAGGAATTCAGCATGAAAGCCTCCAGTGACGTCACCCAATCCCAGAAAAAGTAGAATAATTGTACAAATCAAAAACTTTCACTTTTTATCCTTGCCCAGGACAAATAAATTTGGGCCTCAATGTTCTCTAGTACTTTTCTGTGTATGCCCCACCTTCTGTTTCCAGGTAGGTTTTCTTCTTACTCATGGGGTGGAGGGATGGCTGTCACAGGTAGCAGGTTCAGGGGTAATCTCCGAGTACCTGCCAACAGGTACAGTAACCCATCCCGGAAGATTTCTTTTCTTTTCTCTGATACAGTCTTTGGTGGATGCCATGGCTGGGTTTTTCCTGGAGACTTCTTAGCTTATGCTCACCTGGGAAGATGTACCCTGCCTGGGTTGGTTGTCTGGGCATCTCTCTTTTTCTTCCAGGATAAGACTGCCTCCCTCTGCCCACCTTTCTATAGATATCTTTCTTTTCCTCCAGTGAACACTTCCATGACACCCATTTAAAGGTTTTACCCCCAGCAGAATTCATTTGTAGACTTAAAGCTGGTGTAGAAATGTTGCTTCATTCAGGAGAGCTATCTATTCTTTTTTGGGTTACAATTCCTATGTGTCTCCCTACACATCTTTTCCTTAGCTTGAGGACAAGGAGTCACATGACTGCCCCTTCCCTAGGAATGTGGGTGGGGAGTCACTGTTAATCTTAGACCTTAGTCATATTTAGGCTAAGGTCAGGGACTTGCTATTGTTAAAAAGACCAATCTGGTTCTGTTTTCTTGTCAATGTCTGCAAATCCTAAAGCAATAATTTAGCCTACATCTCTTTTCAGAATATGTGTGTTACAGGGTAGTTGTTTTATACTTCCTTCAAGACGGGTTTTGTTGAAGCAGGAAGAGCAATAGCATTTAATAACACACTGCGCTCCCAAATTGGGAAATCCAGGAAAAAGGAAGTAAGGTAAGTTAAGCAGGATATTTTGTCCAGTGCAACCAGTGTCTAAAAGTGGCAAGGGAACCCTGTAATGTGAGACACTGGCCACAAATCTGGAAGGCCAGTTTGAGATGCTCAGAATGAAACCTTTCCATTTTGAACTTGGCCAATCAAGTTAGGCACACCTTTCCTTAAGGTTTATATTTTCCTTTTAATTCAGGCTTAGACCTGCAAATATAACATTAAAGTGAAGCAGATTGGTCATATGAAACATAGACATTAAGAACAAAGAAGTACCTTTGTTACTATGTTACAAACAAACCTACGAAGAGCATATAAACTTGCTTCTTGCAATTTTATACTTACATTTTCCTTTGTTGTTGGGTTCTAACTCTGGAGCAAAACTTCCAGTCTAAACAACAACTCAGACAAATCTGGTAGGCAAACTTCTAGGCTATGCTGACCTTTAAGAAGAAAATGTAATTTTATTCTTGTCTCCATTTTGTGTTTAAAATAGAAAAGGAAACTCATTTGTGTTAAAGAGATGGTGAGCCATTGGATCTAACATTGTCTTCTAGTAAAATGTAGAATTCTTGTTTATTTGTAGCATAAGTATGGCTTTATTTGTAAGCTAATTCTTATTTTACTCAGGTAGAAAAATATTTAGAAGGTAGAAAGAAACCATTAATGGACACTCTGTATTGTGTATTTTTTGATTCACCAGTCATAAAAAAACCTTAAAATTACCAATTTGCTTTCACTTTAATTAATTTGGACTTGAAATCACTAATTTTTCAGATGTATGTGAAAACCCTACATTTCGATCTGTTTTAATTGTCCAAAATAATTTAAAAGAGCCTATTTCATAAATTATGGCAAGTATGGAAAAAGTAATGAGAAACATTATTTTAAATTACTCAGTCTATCTTAAGTTTACTTTGGCATACTCTTATTTTAAATTTGTCCTTGACATGAACATGATTTCTCATCTCTTCAAAAATTCAAGTTCACTTCCTTGAAGCAAGGTAGGGGTGACCATGAATTAGATGGTCTATGCCTTAGTCATAGGCCACCAAGATTTCCTCTTCATTTTTTTGTGTTAGGAACTGTGTCAATACAATGGAATTAATTAGTTTATGGCTCAAGGTCATTGAGCAATCTTCTAGTTAATTTGGTAGAATTTTAAGAGAACAGTTTCTAGCGTCGACTTTTCCTGTCTTAGAATTAAAACCTACTTCACAGAAGGGACTACACTCATAAAATGCTGTTCACCCAAGGGTGGCTAGTGTTCAGCCATACCAAGTATTGTGTCTATCCCAAGCTGTCTCTGTAATTGTATAAGGCAGGAGTCAGCTAATAAGGTGTCATTAAACATGCCCTTCTTATTAAGAAATTAAGGTCACTTTCATTCTTTCATGGTTATTAATGTTAACTGAGCTATTTTTCATTCCTATAGCCAATTTCCTTTCACCCCACACTTACAGACACTCTACTGAAAATACAAATGGCTAAATACTCTCACTATGGCTTGCTATTCATGCAAGAATCTACTGTATCTTGTGAGCCTTGAGAACTTAATATATGAATGTTCATTTCAGTAGCATATATACTAAAACATACATATTTCTTTATATTTACAATTATTTATATATATGTATATATGTGTATATATATATGAGTATATGCGTCTGTGCGTCTATGTGTCTATGCATATATGTATAGATGTATACATTTATCTATATATGTATACACACATACATACTTATATCTATGTATGTATGTATGTATATATATATAGATATCATATATATAGATTTATGTATCTGCATTTAAATACTAGAGTCCAGGGAAATCACACCACCATACCTGCTTATCTCTTCTGTTTGCTGCAGTTCAGCTGCAGTTGTAAACTTCAGCAGTTTTCACGATGTGCCTCTTTTCAAATGGTGTGGTATTAAAATATGTGTGTTGCTATACAGTACAACATGCTGGGGCCCTTAGAGAACGGAGGGGAAGTTTTTGTATGTAAATTGATGGGGAGAGTTAAGGAAATAGAAGTGGGCAGAGGGAGAAGTTGGAAGACAGAGTAACTGTACCCAACCTCTCAGCAGATGACCCAGCAATGCTGGGCCCAGAGGAGCTGTTCAGTTATCTGAAATGGAGGCAAGTTGGTTGGACAGAGGCATACCTGCAGTGACCAGCCATTTGTTTTAGACTGCTCCTAGAGGGAGGGAATGCTTTGGGACTGGAAAATGGATCAGATGAGAGTAATTTCAGAAGACTCATCTGAGGACTTTTGGTTCCCCAAGTTAGCTAGAGACTAACGCCTCAGTCCTGAGCAGCATGCTCATGGGCAGATGACTGGGGCAGCTGCCATAAGGGTTCCCAAGGCTCCCAGGTCCTAGAAATTGCAGGCAAGAAGAACTTCAGAAGACTTACCAAGAGTCCTTAATATGACGATGCAGCTACCACTTATGTAAGAAAACCATTGATGGTGCCCCATTAAAATGTTGAGCTTCCTTTAATGAGTTAATACCAACAACAGTTGCTCACCTTAGTTAACATCAGTGATGAGGTGGTGTTAAGGACCAAGGGATTCTAGGTGTTTGCATCTGGACTATTTTTAGGTACCTAGTTAGAAAAGGGCAGTTGTTTCATTTCTTGGCATCCATTACAGTCATTGATATGGTAGGTACTGCAAGGAGTGGAGGGACTTCCTGTCCTCCATGTGATGAACCAGTTCAGGAGGAAAGAGTTGGCAGTCATTACTGCTACGATGCTGTGATTAGCAGTAAGAGAGGGACACAGATTATGAAGGACAGTGACTCACAGTGGTTAGAGTTGGCTTGATTCATTCACAAGAGCAAGTCAAATTTTCAGAAATTGCTAACTTTGGTTAAACATAGGCATTATTGAAGATAAAATTATATCAATTCAGCATTTGTGATGGCTAATCCTGGTTGTCAATGTGACTATATCTGAAATCAACTAAAACCCAAGCAGGCAGTAGGCCTGTGAAGGGTTTTCATGATTGAATCATTTGAAGTGAGAAGACACACTCTAAATCTGGGCCACATCTTCTTGTGGGAGCCTCCATAGAAAACAAACAAACAAATAAAACAACAACAACAACAACAACAACAACCAACAAGAAGCCTGTTTGGTTTTGCCTACTTGCCCTCACTCTCGTTGGCAAGTCCATCTGTACTAATCCGGAGGCAATATTCTTCACTAGTTTTAGAACATATTTCTTTGGGATTTCAATATAGATGGCAGACCAGCATCTTGCTAGGACTCCAGCACTAGATGGAGACTGCAGAGATTTTAGTCTCATGGTCTTTCTGTTAGGAGCTATTCATTGTTGCACTACTCAGATCACAGCTTGTAAGTTATAGTACATCACTCCAATAAATCCCTACTCTCTCTCTCTCTCTCTCTCTCTCTCTCTCTCTCTCTCTCTCTCTCTGTGTATGTGTGTGTGTGTATGTATTTCATGTTATCATTTCTTTTCCTGGAAAATCCTGACTAACACCCCCTTAAATAAGTTCTACTAGAAATGAGACTGAACAGCTGTGAATGCAGAGATGCATGACTGTTTACAGTTTTGAGGATGAGTGAGTGTTGATTGCTCAGCTCCACACAGGACGTTTATCCTCTCCTCTCTCAGCTCCAGGGAACATCAAAGAAGGTTAGAAAGAATGTAAGAAAGGAAAATAGAGAGAAAGGCTGTCGACCATTCTCTACTAGATGTGGCATGACCATTGTAGTCATAGTACCTGTGGTAGCCAGGATTGGACCTGCACAAGACTAGGTCTGTCAGTAGTCAGCCATTGATGAGGGAGGGGCACATGGAGTCCTATTCCTCCACAGGAAATATTAATTGTGAGTGGAGGCTTGGGGAGGTAGAGTCACTGTGTACTCACTGATGACCACAGCAGTGTCCAGAGGGTATTTCCATATCCATGGCCACACACAGCCTCAGTTAAACTTAGTGGCTCACCAACCAAACCAACCACAACCACAGCGACAACAATCATGGACAGGGGAGAAAGACGATTAGGCAGAAAGTTTAAGGCAGGGGGAGTTGATAAGATGGGGAGGTGAGGGTACTCAGAATAGACTACATGTGCATGAAATTGTCAAAAAAATTTCCAGTAATAAAAATAAGAACAATGTGTATTGAAAAGAACCTCATCTCTATACTATACTATACTGCATCCTAGACTGTAACTCATACTCTGAGATCTCATGACCCTTGCATCTATCTTGAGAAAATGTCTATGTGTTACCATGTATATTTTCCCTTTTTTGTATTCAGGAACAGCATATCAAGAGCTCTGCATTGGTCTTGCTGAGATTACGTAGGCTGCGGGGATTGTCAAATGCTTCTGTTCACATCTGAAGACTGGATAGCATTTGGTTTATTAGTGTGCTGGCTGTCTAGACTTAGGAAAGGAAAGGAGAAAACAAGACTGTCCAGCCGAGTGGGGTGCTGTGCCCATCTTTATCTTTTTGTTTTTGTTCTTAGTGAAGGCAAGAATATCGGTCAATATGGATGCCAGAACCACTTTCAGTTCCCAACATGAGCAGCTTTCTAAATTGGGGAAAGGGAAGACTTTAAGGCCAACTGTTGGCGCTTATCCTTCCCCTGTACTCCCATCCTCAGCTCTTCCGGTTCAGCTGCCTTGCTCACCTGACCCCTATCTCTTCATTGCCAACACCCACAGGCCCTCTCAATCTAGAATCCCTCTGCGCATGCTGGCCTGGGGATCAGGTAGGCTATCTTCAGTCTCTTTCTAGCCTTTAATCCCAGTTTCCCAGTACTACCTTCAGTCCTGTAGCAAAACACCTGCTGGGGCCTCTCCAACCTCTTTGACCCAATTCCCTGAGATTCCATACCCCCAAGGACCTAGCCTTCCTGCCTCACCTTACTCCCTTCTGTCTACACTCTACCTGGAAATCAGCTGGCCTCACAGGCTGGGACTCAGTAGCTGGTCTTTGCTCTCCTCCCTCCTCTCTATTTCCAATACCACAATCTCATCCCCAGTCCTGCAACAGGCCACAACAACATCCTAGAAGAAAAACTCTTCTAACCTACAAAAGAAGGCTATGAGGGTATAAGAAGCATAGAGATTGTACCATAAAAGAGATCCAACGTCTTATAATAAACCTAACATTAAACATGCAGATCAAAGAAAGTATAATAAAAGCTGCAAGGGGAAAAGTTCAAATAACATATAAAGGCCTATTAGAATAACATAATATACATATATATAATTCTCAAGTAATAAATAAGAATCATTTTCAAAACAAAATAATAAAATCTAAGGCTTTAAATATAGTCGAGTTCTGTGAAACCATGGTTAATACAGCCATAGCTGCCTAAAAACACAAGACTTCAGCAGAATTGACAGGAATACTTTGTGAAAATAGTCCTGAGAAAATTACTTTTCAACTATTTATCCTATTGATCTATCGTAATCATCTTCCATTTGCCTGTTCTATCTGTCAATCTGTCAATCTATCATCTATCTATCTATCTATCTATCTATCTATCTATCTATCTATCTATCTATCTATCATCTATTTATGTATCTATCTCCATCATAATAATGTTCTGTTTATTAGTGATTTAAGTCACTTATTAAATCTAATTCCACAATGGATTTTTGTTCATTCATAAAGAAGAAAGAAATCATGGCATATTCAGGAAAATGTATGGAGCTGTAGATTATTACACAATGTGAAATAAGTTTTAGTAGCTAGTATCATTCTAATATAATCACACATTGGGGTGAGAAGAAGGGATTTAAATGAAACTCCTTTTCCAGTTGTTCCTAATGCTGCCACAGCCACATTGATTGGCAGCTCCCTACAGCGCCATTGATGTACCTGCTTTCCTTTATAAGGTGTCTTTGTACAGGCAGGCTAACCCAAAATCTTTTTTCAGTGGTTAGTATGGCAGAATCATTTCTTTAAGTTATCCAGTGATTCCTAAACTTTGTCCCCACTACTGGAGAGCGTCATCCCTCTGCTATCCCCAAATGGCAAGGCTGGTTATTAGGTTTCCAGGTGTCTGTGCTGTCCACAGTGTGGCTTTCTACCACCCAGCCCTTGGTGCAGTCCATTTTATGAGTCCACAGATCTCACATGTTCTCTTCTTATACCGGCTGCTTTTCTCAGGTGGAAACCCATAGTTTAATCATTGCTGGAAGAGTGAACATATCATAAATGCAAAGTATTTTTAAATTTAGACTTTAAAAGTTAATGGTTTTTTTCTTAGTCCCAACTGTTTTTAAAATATCTAAAACATTTTTTGTGATTTTATTTTATGAGGATTTTGCTTGCATGTATGTTTGTGAGTCACGGGCAAACCTGGTGCCTGTGGAAGACAGACGATGACATTGGATCCCTAGAACTGGAATTACAGTTAGTTGTGTGTCTCAATGTGGGTCAGAATCAAATCAAGGTCATCTGGAAACCAGCGCTTTTGGCTCCCAAACCATCTCTTCAGCCCCCATTTATAAGGATGATTATAAAAATGGGTTTTAAGAGGCAGTACAGATATAGTAAGAGCAGAGAGGAGAAGAATAACATCAGACAGGCATGAAAATCCTGCAACAAAATCTATTACTTTGTTGTAGAATTTTTCCCTATTGAAATGTTTCATTATACAATACCCCACTCCCAGTACCAGAATTTCTCTAAGGGAGAACACAATGATTTTCATTTTGCTTTTGTGAGGGGCTAGTCCCTTGTTTAATCACAACTAAGTTAATGCAAAAAAAATGGATGTTCTAAACTTTATTTTCTAAAGCATGGCTAAATAATTTCAGTTGTAAACAAATTTTTATCCTGTCTTGTATCAAGTTTTTTTCTTTTTTTGATACTTTATTTACATTTCAAATGTTTTCCCCTTTCCAGGTGTCCCCTTTGGAAACCCCCTATCTCATCCTCCCTCCCCTGCCTCTATGAGGGTCTTTCCCCACCCACCCACCCACTCCTGTCTTCCATCCCTGGCATTCCCCTATACTGGGGTACCTAACACCCTCAGACCCAAGGGCCTCTCCTCCCACTGATGGTCAACAAGGCCCTCCTTTGCCACATATGTGGCCAGCACCATGGGTCCCTCCATATGCATTCTTTGGTTGGTGGTCCGGTCTCTGGGAGCACAGGGCCCTGACCAGTTGACACTGTTGCTCCGTCGCATACTCCCTCAGCTCCTTCAGTCCCTTCTCTAACTCCTCTAACACCCATGATTCAATTCATAGCAACTCTTGTATCAAATTAATGTGAGCAAAACTAGCAATGTGGTGTATTGATATCAGGAAGGTCCTTACAAGCACACATGCTTAGTCTTTGTCTTTTTTTTTTCCAAAATAGCCATGTTAATTTTACATAGATTTAAAGACGTCTATTTATTTATTCACTCACCTACCAACACATCCTTGCATCAATAGCCATTAATTCTGCAAACCTGAAACTAGGCACTTTTATGTAATGGTGACCTGGGGTTGAGATGGTTCTGTCCCAGTGTGGAAATGACAATGTTAAGCTTTACAATATAAGAAAGGTCTTTCCTTACCCATTGTAGAGTACAAGCACTTAGATATGTGGTAGGATATAGAAAAACAAGAAGACATTAATGAAAAGTATGCTGAAATCACAGGTACGGAAGGGATGACCAGGAACTGAGGGCAGAGGGCTGCGCATGTGGCGACATTGGAATTATCTCACTTAGCATGCACAAAGCCCTGGGTTCAATCATTCAGAACTCATCAATGTGTGCAAATCTGTCATCCCATTACTCAGGGGTGGAGACAGGAAGATGGTAAATTCAGCATTATCCTTGGCTAAATGGTGAATTTAAGGTTAGATTAGGTTACATAAAACCGTGCCTCGGAGGGTGCGGTAGGGGGGTAGGTGGAGGGAGGGGAAGGAGAGGGAGATGGAAAAAAAAATCTAGGAGCACAAATTTATCCTCCCAATTGGAAAAAGACATTAAGGCTTTGGTGACATTAATTTCAGAAGACAAATATAGTAACTAATAATTGTTAACATCTTTAAATGTTTTTATTTATTATTTTATTAATTTTATTTTATTATTATTTAAAAATTATTTAAAAAAAAATCTAAATGTGTGAAAGCAAAAGACACACTCTTTCCATGTTTGTTTCAGTGGCAAGCAGATGTGATGCTTTAAGCATCCGATGTGTAAATGCAGTCTCTCTTCACTGTACGATCATAATTAGTGTTTTGTTTGTGACTGATTTGCTTGTATCCCTGTAGGTTGTTGTTTTTGTGAATATCAAACTGCCTGCTTTTTAAAGGTGAGTTTATTTACTCAGAAAAGAAGAGGAGCTTTGACGGTTTGCATTGCCCACAGCAGCCTTAATAGTCAGAGTGAGGGTCTAGCTCCCCTGCAAAAGAAATGTGACCCTACAATTACACCCTTGAGACGGGATACTTCAGTCAAACTGGGATTCATGGAGTAATTTCAGCCTGCGGTGATGCATCTCCAGCCTCTCCTAATGGCTGTTAGATGGGTAAAGCTTTCCCCTTGAGGACTGGCAGTGTTCACTGGAAGTCTTTTGTCTCATTCCAAGCTCTAGAGCCGCCTTTGAACAAGGCACAAAGAAACACAATATATGACATTTTTCTGAAGTGATTTGAAAACTTACTAAGGACAAATATACTCTCATTTGACACTGGATGGTTACATAAATAAAAATATCTAAAGTAAATAAAATAAATGGAAAGAAGAAATTGGCGTGCTTCATTTTTTCTACAGAAAATAAAAAAAAATGAACTTAAAACATTCATTTGTATACAAAGGAGTAATTTAACAAATTATTGTATAGGTCATTAGACTTATTATATTTGTATTCTTTTTGGGAAAGCAGGCAAAGACTAAAAATATATTACCTGCTTTTTAATTGGATATTTTCTTTATTTACATTTCAAATGTTATTCCTTTTCCTGTTTCCCCCCAAAACCCCCTATTCCATCCCCGCTCCCTGCTTCTATGAGGGTGTTCCCCCACAACCACCCACCCACTCCTGCCTCCCCACCCTTGAATTGCCCTACACTGGGGCATCGAGCCTTCACAGGACCAAGGACCTCTCCTCCCATTGATGCCGGACATACATATTACTATTTTTTTAAAAAATCTCCTGTAGGTAAAGTGACTGAGAGCAGCATGCTCATTTATTTCTGTATTCTGCAAATTCACAAAATGGTTTCCTTATATATCCAGTGACTAGGCTGTTTGGCTCTTTTTTCCTTGGTCAAAATTTGTTCAGAATGTAGTTAAGACTTGGTTTTTAAAACCGTCTTGGATGAGCCTTCCATTTACACAGCCCAGAGTTGCAAAGCACAGAGAAATGTGAAGACAGTGGAAGGTGGCTGGATGGGAAGAGGCTTTGGGAAACACTGTGGAAGGTGAACAGGTTCTTTGGACAGGAATCTGAGCCCAGAAAGACATGCCGGGGGATGAGGGGACCCGAGCGTGAAGATGATTATGAAAATGTCAAGATCAGGAGGAAAGACAATAGACAAATTGGACAGCAGGTCTGCAAACCAGAAGGCTGAATGGGGGGGGGGGGCTGAAGTTAAGCTGCCAGGACCAGAAAGACAGGTAGCAAGGTTGGATGATCAAGGAGACTGAGACAGCACCAGGAGGAACAAGAGGTACAGCAGCTTGATCTCATCAGCATGGGAACGAAACTGAAAATGTCAAGAGTCAGCTGGAAAGTTAACAGCCAAGCTGAGTTTTTAAAATAATTTTTATTTGTTCTCTTCTTGGACCATTTCATGTATGTTTGCAATACCTTCTGAGTTTTCGTACTTTTTACACTCTCTTATCTCTCTGATTTTTAAAACAATTTATTTGATTTTTATTTGCGTGTATGTGTCTGCCTATGTGTGTCCATTCACATATGCATATGTGTGAGAGCACACAGAGGTCAGGGGCCAAGGAACTATAGAGTTACTCATGAACTGTTTGTCATGAATGCTGAGAACTGAACTCCAGTGGTCCTCAGGAAAGTGCTCTTAACTGCTAAACTATGTCTCCAGTCCCCTCTCCCTGATCAAAACATTAAACTTCCATCAAATCTACTTATTTATTTCCTTATTTTATTGTTTAAAAACTTTTGTTTAGAATAAACAATATATGTACATATTTATAAGATACAATGGGATGTTTAGTTACTTATATCTATTTTGTAACAATCAGAGTATTTAGCACGTCCATCAACTTAATCACTTATTTCTTTATAACGAGCACATTCGAAATCCCCTCTTCTGCCCATTCAGAAATATTAGTATGATAGTAATCCTTGTACCCCTAATGTACAGGAAAACATGGGGGTATATTGAACATGGTGGACTTAGGGCTTAGTGTCCAGAAACACTTAAGGAAAATCTGGCCTGGAAAACCATGTTTTCAAAGCTCCCATCCGCATGTGTGGTCCAGAGTGCATGGAAGCAGACATAGATCTCTAGATGCTGGGATGAATCGAGTGCAAGCCAAACAGTGGCAATGATAGCACTTGTCTTGAAGATAAGGGATAGCTCAAACTTACTCAGAAATCAGTATGAAGCGCAAGTCACGTGGAGGCTTTCCTGGTGGTTCTCACAGCTCGTTAACAGTGGTCCTCAGGACTTTCCTTTGAGTCTGGTAGAAATAGCACCAGCAGCGGTTCTTTAACTGAATCAAAAGGAGCAAACCAAGATCCCTAGTGATGCTCGCAATCTACACCTGAACATCCATTGTTTTTTCTTACTCACAGCTGCACTTTGGGCCCCAGTCAGCCTGGTCTGGATGCTGTTTGTGATGTATACTGTGACATTTCTGAGAGATGTGATTGCTGACTGCATGGGAAATAGGACCCTAAACAGCCGCCTTGATCCATCTTCTAGGCATGTAGTCACCAGCTGCTGAGACCTACAGCTGGGACCCTCACCTCAGTCACATGAGATGCTGGACAGAAGCTGGAGTTGTAGACCAGGAATGCAATGTGGTTTGACGCCTGCAGCAAAGACTTTGATGTGTGATAACGGTATAAGCCTACCTGGGAGAAACTCAATTTGAAAATAAGGATGTTTATGATGTGTGGAACATTGGTATAGCAGCCGTTGATGCAGCCTGCTGTCTTTAAATTGATCCCTTTATAATGGTTCTGCATCTCAGTGAGTACCTTGTAAACATGACCTGATAGGCAGGAGGACTCTGCTATTCAGAATATTCCTGTCAGTTTAGGAATTTCACTTGCTCTGTGTTTAAGATCTTTGCCCCTAGCAGCATTCTGAGACTAAATGAGTCTCAGTCTCTCTCTCTCTCTCTCTCTCTCTCTCTCTCTCTCTCTCTCTCTCTCCCTCTTTCCCTCTCTTTCTTTCTCCCTCTCTCTCTCTCCCTCCCGCCCCCCCGTGTGTGTGTGTGTGTGTGTGTGTGTGTGTGTGTGTGTGAGAGAGAGAGTCTTAGAGTTATTGAGCTTATAATTATTTGTGTCTAATCAAAGGCCCTCTAAGGTTGAAACTGAGATGATCACTGTTCTTGCTACATTTTCATCTACCTATCCAATATTCTCTTGTGTGTCTCTGTGCGTGTGTAGGGGGAGTGGTGATTTCATGTTACTGGGCTTCACTGTCTGTTGATAGACTAGACCTAAGAATAGGAACAGATGTAGACAGGCATACACACTTCCTATGACATAGGGTGCTATACCTCAGCTACTTGAATGGTGAGTAAAGTTTGCCTCTATGGTGAGCTTTCTTTTTTGTATGTGTATTGTTCTTGAATATCTGAGTTCCTATTCCCAACAAGAAATGCTCATGCGAGAAGAACCTTCTGTCCAGAGAGTGGGTGGAAGAGATAAAAGAACTGAAGGCAAAGTAAGCCTTTTGCAAAGTGAAATTTCATTAGTTTGCTCAGGGCAAAGATGGCATCAGTTGCTTACTCATGAAGGAGTTTGAGTTACTTATTAAAACTTGAGAAAGACAATTCTATTGCTCACTAACTACCATTGACTCATCTAGGTTTTGCTCTTTTATTTTTTTGGCTGCATACATATTTAGCTTTGGATGATTTGTAACTTTATATGAATCAGGAGGTCGTAGATAAGCACACTGCCTGGTTCTGCTTGTCTGTTGGGTTCCTGGTTTCTTAGGAGAGAGGACTTGTGAGGCAAACATACCTCAGGAGGTCACATGTATGATTTGGGAGGACTGTGATTTGTCACAGAAAGCTTGAATGTAAACATACACAGTCATTCTTAACTTCATATAGTCTTCAAACCAATTAATCTTCATTGGCATATTTAAATTAAGACTATTATAAATAACCTCCAAATAAAAAGGATCAATCATGGAAATTAACTAGATCCGAGGTCTGTATCTCTCAATGAACTTCTACATAGCAATTTTTAAATTTCAAAAATTGAAAATATTTACCTTTTTTTCTAAAATAAGAAAAATGAAGGTTGTTCTATCAATTGATGAGGATAAAAAACTAGAGCTTACACTTAAAAAGATAGCATTGCATTTCTGCTAAGAAATTATGCCAATTACATTTTTTGTCTCACCTTCTCCATATAATTTAGTGCTGAGACTTCGTATTACAATTTGAGAAAAGTGGAAAAGTTTGGATTTTTCTGACCACAGTATATGAATTTACTTTGAAGATTAGAGGAGTATCAGTATGTCAGAAGACAGACAGTGTAAGGAAACAGAATGTCTCTTTTTTGGAAGCTTAAAAAAATCTTTCTTTGGTGCTTAGTTGTATATGTAAGGTTTTCTGGTTGATATCCCTTGCCTGTGGTAACTAGCTTTAGTAGCAAATACTGTAGGTTCTTGTAGAGAGCGGTTAGAGTATTCGCCATTACAAGATGGCGCTGACTTCTGCTGTCGCTCTAGGAAACTTATGGATAGCGCGGGGTGACTCGCCCGAAGCGCTTGCGCATTATGGGTGTACATGACTAATCACCGCCCACTCCCGGGGTGCGCCAATCAGTGGAGGACATGCTGCCTCAGGGCTATATAGCAGCGCCATTCTGGGGCCCGGGGTCTTCCTCTTTATGTTGCAATAAACGCTTTGCTGCAGAAGGATCCGTGTGTCCGCATGGGTTCTTGCTGGCGAGACCAAATAGCGCTCCGGACAACTGGTGCTGAAACCCGGGAACGTAGCGACTTCATCATCGCCGGCACCGAGGAGACCCTCCGCTTCTGCGGAGTGGATTCAGAACTGCAGGACTAAAGGCAAGCTCTGAGAGGTATGTCTGTCCACGAGCTTTTCCCCCATCTTCCTCCACAATCGGCTGACGTGATAGAAGCTATCCTTATAGTATCGGCCGCACTCGCCCTCTTTACGGGGACCATGTCTTTGTGGAAGCTGGTAAAATCATGTTTGGAGGAGGAAAACTGCCGCCCGACAGTAATAGCGGGACAGGGGGCATTGGAGGATTTGCAGGACAGCATGTCAGAAACAG
>CM052716.1:13187732-13216595 GCA_028551405.1 Uromys caudimaculatus
TATGGTGTTTCTCCTATGGTTGGTCTGCAAGCTCAGAGCTCAACAGATTCGTGACAAGATCATCGTCACCCAAGTTCTTGCAGCTTTGGAGCAAGGAGCTTCCCCTAACTTCTGGCTATCCATGCTCAAAAAATGAGATTCGTTCTCTCTTCTATCTGGGTCGCTGCGTTTCGCCCCCTCCCCTCAAGCGGTGGTTTTCATTTGTGGGTTAACAGCCCTTGCACCCCTAGGAGATATGCTCCATTGCACGGGGATGGGTGTTACTCATAGCACAGCCTCCTTAGCCCTTGCACCCAGGGGTATTGTACCATTGCACCTGGAAGGGTAAGGATAGAATGCTCTCAGAATATTGGCCTTTGATCGCCTATTCACTCATGATGGAATTCGCTTGATCGAGCCTGGTTCTGTGTTTTGATACCACTGTAGGGAGGTGTGGCCCTATTAACCCAGCTGACCCCCCTCTCCTTCTTACTTGAAAGAATGGGGGGAGATGTAGAGAGCAGTTAGAGTATTTGCCATTACAAGATGGCGCTGACTTCTGCCGTCGCTCTAGGAAACTTATGGATAGCGCGGGGTGACTCGCCCGAAGCGCTTGCGCATTATGGGTGTACATGACTAATCACCGCCCACTCCCGGGGCGCGCCAACTAGTGGAGGACACGCTGCCTCAGGGCTATATAGCAGCGCCATTCTGGGGCCCGGGGTCTTCCTCTTTATGATGCAATAAACGCTTTGCTGCAGAAGGATCCGTGTGTCTGCGTGGGTTCTTGCTGGCGAGACCAAATAGCGCGCGGGACAGGTTCTGTCATTAAAACAGCAGGAGAGGATTTCAGTAGCTCTGCAACTGGTACTGGAGTCATAGGAAAAATATCCAGCTTTCTCAGTCTCAGTTCACTAGGCTCAGCTACTTGTCCTAGATCGCCAATTAAAGAGATGAGTAACAGCAAGAGAGCAGAGAAAGGAGATTTTAATCAATGTGACCATATTAGAAAATACAGATATGGTGACTCATTGATTCAGAATCTGTCCCTTAGATACTAACATGAGCCTTGAGTTTAAACAGAGAAAAGAATGGACTTAGGACAAGAGGGATGTGGATTCAGAAGTCTTGATCAAACTGCAATCTGGTTGATCATTGTCTCCGTTCTGACTCCACAAAGAGTTTGGAAAGACCTTATTGCTGGAGGGGACAAGTTCGGTCAGGTGAGATAATTATTTCTGCTGGGGCACAGCATCTGCCAAACTCTGCTGTTTCTGGGATTCTTGGTGACTGTAGATTTCAGGTAATAGAAACTTCCAGATGCCCCTCGGAGAACTCAAACAAATCATTTTGAAAGCTGATAGTAAGATAACTCAGTTATTCTTCGTGCCTTTAGTTTTGGAGACTTATAAGATAGAAGCATCACCAGTCTGTAAAAGGACATTCCTTGAATTGTTAAAATGCCTCCATGTAGGGTGAAGTAAGAGTCTAAACTAGAGTTTAGGAGATAGAAATGGCAAGCGTTTGTCCTGCTTCCAGTCACCTTATAATGAAAAGCTGATGCTTTCCAGAAAAAAGCAGCTTCTACGTGTCTGACATGGGTGATCTCGTGAACAAGTTTCTTGGTGTCTATCTATAATTACAGTGGCCTCACACACCCCTTCTTGGACTAAAGATGCCATTACAACTGTTCCTGAACCAACAAGAACCTCCCTAGGCTCTACCAATCTCCTTGAAAACAAAATTCCGGTTCTTTCTCTAGGTCCTGTGTTCCTCTTAGATTTCTCCAATGCCTACAGAGGTCCCTGTCCCTTTCACCCATGCTTCTATGAAGGGCTCGCTTTCTGTTGTAGGTCTGGAGTTGCCATTTGCTCTATGAACTAAACTAATGCAGAACTGATGGGATATCATTCCATGTTCAGGTTATACAGGATTATCACTTTCATTTTGTTAGAAGCACCTAGCAATTGGCTTTATCTAATGCAGCAAGTTCCCATGTTGAAGACAAGAAATTGAAGGTAGATCTTGGCCCTCCATGATAAGAACTCAGAAACAGAACTGGAATCTTGGCAAACACTAGATGTAGGTGTCTAGATGTGGGTTCTCTGAAAATGTGTTTCTGGATGACAGCAGCTTTGGTGATTAGCTAGACTGCAGAATCAAGGAGCAGGTGAGAGTGACAAATTATGAGTAAAGGCAGATGTTCTGTGGCTGGAGGGCCTTTGAACAAAGGAACCCAGTCCATCTGCACCAGGATTCTTGACCTATACCACTGTTACATAATGTTTCAAAGTTATTGAATCTTGGAGCCATTCGTTATGCAACGGTAGGTAATTTATGGCCCTAGTGGACCTGGCTATTTCTAAGATGTCACTTCACCTTCTGTCACCTGGCTAATTTTCTCCAGCAACTGTTCCTTCTTTCTTCAACACAGACAGCCTAAAGCAACCCTCTGGTCATTATGTCTTCACAGTGCTTTTTAAGAATGTGCTAGCTCTAGAACTTGTTCTCTCACCTTCTAGGTCTCCTTCAGTTCTTAAGTATATTGAGGAGATTGACTGGTCTCTCTCTGTAGGGTAGCTATAGCCACTGGTCCCTCCTTCCTTCTTTCTGCATCCTTTTGTCCTGAATGGTTAAGCCTTCTCAGCCTTGCACATTTTTATTTATTTTTTGTCAGCTTTAAATTACCTGCCCTTGTAAGATCTGGATTTTGATATGAATAGATTGGCACTAATGGAAACTATTGAATGGATGGTAGCTCCTCATCTGTATATGATTGTAGCAATGTAATTAATCACATACATAATCATACTCCTTATTCTATGATCATCTTAGATAGGGTTTCATTGCTATGAAGAGACACCGTGACCAAAGCAACTCTTATAAAATAGGAAAATATTTAATTGGGGCTGAATTACAGTGTCAGGTTCAGTATCTTAAAAGCATGGTGGGAAGCATAGCAGAGTGCAGGCAGACTTGATGCTGGAGGGGCTAAGAGTTCTACACTTTGATCCACAGGCAGTAGAAGGCAGACTGTGTCACTGGCTGTAGCTTGAACATAGGACACACCTCAAAGCCAGCCTCTCCTACAAGACCACACCTACTCTAACAAGGCCAAACCTCCTAACAGTGCCACTCCCTATGGTCTAAGCATGGAAATACGTGAGTCTGTGGGGGGCATTTCTGTTTAAACCACCACAATGACTAATAATGGCTCATATTAAAACTAAGAAATAAAGAGATTTTGACAAATGACCTTAGTGATGTTGATTGATAGGAAAAGGTACATCCTTCCATTGGATGCTTTGGATTTATATATAAAATAAAAGGTAGAATTTTATTTTTTGAATTCTCCAAAAAATAGCATAGAATTATTCTTTTTGGAATTAAGTACCCTACTATATTTATGGCAATCTAAAATGTGTTGCAAATTTATCTTTTAAATTTTTCTTCTATAATATTTAACTTATTTATTGTTAAATTTATTTATTCCCTTTACAATCCAATATCAGCCCTTCCTCTCTTCCTGGTATCCACTCACATAAGCCCTCCCCTCATTCCTCTTTTCCTTTCTTTTTTGAGAAGAGGAAGACCCCTCTGGGGGGGTCATCACCTTGTACAAACACCCCCTCCCCGACATATCAAGTCACTGTGGAACTAGGCACATCCTTTCCCACTGAGGCCAGACAAGGTGATTCATTTAGCCGGAGGGAATCCACAGTCAGGCAAAAGGCTCAGGGACAGCCCCTGCTCCAGTTGTCAGGGGACCCACATGAAGACTAAACTTCTTGTGGGCTACATTTGTGCAAGGGTCCTAGGTCCAGCTCATTTGATTGCTCTTTGATTAGTGATTCAGTTTCTGGGAGTCCCCAGGGTCCAGGTTAGTTGACTCTCTTGGTACTCCTGTGAAGTTTCTGTTCTCTTCAGGTCCCTCATTCCTTCTCCCAACTCTTCTGTAAGATTCCCTGAGTTCCATCAATGTTTGGATATGAGTCTCTGGGTCTCTTTCCATTGGCTGCTGAGTGGAGCCTCTCAAGAACAGTTATGTTAGGTTCCCATCTGCAAGCATAACAGAGTATCATGAATAGTGTTAGGGATTGCTTCTAGCCCATTGGATGGGGCTCACTTTGGGGTAGTCATTGGTTGGCCACTCCCTCAGTCTCTGCTCTATATTTGTCCTTGCACTCCTTGAAGGCAGGACACATTTTGGGTTGAAGTCTTTAATGGGTGAATTGATGGGTAGAATTATCATTCTACTGGGAGTCCTTCCTGGCTACAGGATGTAGCTACTTCAGGATCCACATACCCTACTGCTAAGAGTCTCATAGACCCTGAGAGTCTCACTGCTAGAGTGGCCCTCATAGATCCTCAGGGGTCTCCGTCCATCCCAGGTCTCTGGCACCTCCTAGAGATTGCCATCTTCCCTTATCTCCTTTTTCCCCCCTCTCTCCTGCTCATCTGATCTCCTTCTCACTCCCCTCCTTACCCCCTCTTCCACCCAGTTTCCTCCTTCCATTGAGCTCTATCTGTTTTGTTTTCCCTCTAAGGAAGATTCAACCATCCTTCCTTTGACCTTCTTGTTATTTGGCTTCTTTGGGTCTATTGACTATAGCATACCTATCTTGTACTTTTTGGCTAATATCCACTTATAAGAGAATGCATCCTATGCATGTTCTTTTGATTCTGGGTTATCTCACTCAGGATGATATTCTCAAGTTCCATTTGTCTGCGAAATTCATGATGTCTTTGTTTGTAATGGCTGAGTAGTATTCCGTTTTGTAAATGAACTGCATTTTCTTTATTCATTCTTCAGTTGAGAGACATCTAGGTTGTTTCCAGTTTCTGGCTATTAAGAATAATCCCCTGTGAGATGGTGGGGCATCTTTTGGGTATATGCCCAGGAGTGGTATAGCTGGGTCTTCAGGTGGAACTATTCCCAATCTTCTGAGAAATCACCAAATTGATTTCCAGAGTGGCTGTACATGTTTGCCCTCCTACCAACAGTGGAGGAGTGATCTCTTTGCTCCACATCCTTACCAGCATGTGTTGTCCTATGAGTTTTTGATCTTAGCCATTCTGATAGGTGTAAGGTAGAATCTAGGGTCATTTTGACTTGCATTTCCCTGATGACTAAGAACAATGAACACTTCTTTAGGTGTTTCTCAACCATTTCCTCTATTGAGAATTCTTTGCTTACTCCTGTACCCCATTTTTTAATTGGGTTATTTGGATTGTTGATGTCTTCTTCCTTGAGTTTTTTATATATTTTGGATACAAGCCCTCTGTCAGATGTACGGTTAGTGAAGATCTTTTCCCAAAATTTAGTCTGGGTTTTGTCTTAATGATGGTGTCCTCTGACTTACAGAAGTCTTTCAGTTTCATGAGGTCCCATTTATTAATTCTTGTCGTTAGTGCTTCAGCCATTGGTGTTCTGTTCAGGAAGTTGTCATACAGATGAGTTCAACTTTATTCCCACTTTCTGTTCTATCAGATTTAGTGTATTTTGTTTTACTTTGAGGTGTTTGATCCATTTGGACTTGAGTTTTGTGCAGGGTGATAAATATGGATCAATTTGCATTCTTCTGCCTGCAGGCATCCAGTTAGACCAGTTAAAGATGCTCTCCCTCCTTTTCCATGTATGGTTCTTGCTTCTTTGACAAAAATCAAGTGTCTGTAGGCATGTGGGTCTATTTCTGTGTCTTTGATTCAATACCATTTATCCACCTGTCTATTTCTATACCAACACCATGCAGTTTTTATTACCGTTTCTCTGTAGCACAGTTTGAAGCCAGGGATAGTGATACCTCCAAAAGTTCTTTCATTTTTCAGGATCGTTTTAGCTATTCTGTTTTTTTCCCATACGAAGCCAAGAATTGCTCTTTCAACAGATTGCATTGAATCTGTAGATTGCTTTTGATAAGATGGCCATTTATTCTACATTAATCCTACTGATCCAGGAGTGTGGGAGATCTTTCTATCTTCTGATATCTTCCTTAATTTCTTTTTTCAGAGTCTTGAAGTTCCTGTCATATAGGTCTTTCACTTGCTTGGTTAGACTTATACCAAGGTATTTTATATTATTTGTGGCTATTATGAAGGGTGTTGGCATACTATCATATCTGCAAATGTAGGCAAAAAAGCCTACTTTGACTTCTTCCTTTTAATTTTGTTTCTCTTTGATCTCCTTTAGTTGTCTTATTGTTCTAGCTAGAACTTCAAATACTATATTGAGGAGAAAGAGGGAGAGTAGACAATATTGTCGTGTTCCCAATTTTAGTGGAAATGCTTTAAATTTCTCTCTATTTAATTTGATGTTAACTATTGGCTTGCTGTATATTGCCTTTATTGTGTTTAGGTATGCATCTTGTATCCCTGCTCTCTCTCCAAGACTTTTATCATGAAGGGATATTGGATTTTGTCAAATCCTTTTTGAGCATTCAATGAGAAGTTCATTAAGTTTTTTCCTTTCACTTTGTTTTTACGGTGAATTATGTTGACGGATTTTCATATATTGAACTACCCCTGCATCCCTTGGACGAAGCCTACTTGATGATGGTGGATGATGTCTTTAATAAGTTTTTGGATTCGGTTTGTATTTGATTGAATATAATGTTCATATGGGAAATTTGTCTGAAATTATCTTTCTTTGTTGAGTCTTTGTGGGGTTTAGATGTCAGGGCAACTCTAGCATCATAGAATGAATGTTTCAGCGTTCTTATTGTTTCTATTTTATGGAATAGTTTGAGTAATATTGACATTAGCACTTCTTTGAAAGTCTGGTAGAATGTTGCACTAAAACTATCTGGCCTAGGGCCTTTTTTGGTTAGAAGATTTTTAATGACTGCATCTATTCCTTAGAGGTTATAGAACTATTCATACAGTTTATTTGATCTTGATTTAGCTTTGGCAATTGGTATCTGTCTAGAAAATCATCCATTTCATTTAGATTTTTCATTTTTGTAGATTACAGGCTTTTGAAGTAAGACCTAAAGATTCTTTGAATATCCTCAGTGTCTGTTGTTATGTCTCCCTTTTAATTTTCTGATTTTGTTAATTTTGGTACTGCCTTTTAGTTAGTTTAGTTAATGGTTTGTCTATCTTGCTGATTTTCTCAAAGCACTAGCTCTTGGTTTTGTTAAACCTTTATATTGTTCTCTTTGTTTCTAATTGTTTGATTTCAGCTCTGAATTTGATTGTTTCTTGCCATCTGCTTCTTGAGTGCATTTTCTTCCTCTTCTTCTCCTCCTTCTCCTTCTTCTTCCTTCTTCTTCTCTTCTTCTTTTGTACTTTTAATTTGTTAGTATGAGAAATCTCTATTTATGAGGGCCCTTAGTGTTATGAACTTTCCTCTTAGCACTGCTTTTATAGTGTCCCATAAGTTTAGGTATGCTGTTCTCTCATTTTCATTGAATTCTAGAAAGTCTTTAATTTCTTTTTTATTTTTTCCGTGACTCCATGTTCATTGAGTAGAGAGTTGTTCAGTTTCCATGAGTGTGGAGGCTTTCTGTTGTTTCTGTTGTTGTTGAAGTCCAGCTTTAATCCATGGTGATCTGATAAGATGCATGGGATTATTTCAATAGTCCTGTATCTGCTGAAGCTTGCTTTGTGACCAATTATATGGCCAATTTGGAGAAAGTTCTGTGAGATTTAAGAAAAAGGTATATTCTTTTATGTTTGGTTGAAATGTTCTATAGATCTGTTAGATCCATTTGAATCATAACTTCTATTTCATTATTTCTCTGTTTAGTTTTTGCCTCTATAACCTGTCCACTGGTGAGAGTGAGATGTTGAGATCTCTCACTATTAATGTGTGGGGCGTGATGTGTTATTTAAGTGTTAGTAGTATTTCTTTTATTTATGTGGGTGACCTTGCATTTGGGTATAGATGTTCAGAATTGAATTGTCCTCTTGGTGGATTTTTCCTTTGATGAGCATGAAGTGTTGTTCTTCCTTGTCTATTTTGATTGTTTTTTGTTGAAAGTCTATTTTATTAGATATTAAAATGGCTAATCTGGCTTGTTCCTTGGGGCTATTTTTTTTTTTTTTGAAAATCCTTTTCCAGCCATTTATGCTGAGATAATGAATATCATTTTTGCCGAGATGTGTTTCTTATATACAGCAGAATAATTGATTCTGTTTATGCATCCATTCTGTTAGCCTGTATCTTTTTCCTGGAGATTTGAGTCCATTGATGTTGAGAGATATTAATGTTAAATGATTGTTACTTTCTGTTATGTTGATATTGGTGTTGGTTGTGTGTGTGTTTCTTTGATTGATTTTAATGGTGTAAAATTATTTTTTTCTTGTATTTTCTTGAATGTAGTTAACATCATTGCATTGTTTTCCTTTTCTTTCTGGTATCCTCTGCAGGGCTGGGTTAGTGGAAACATTGTTTAAATTTCGTTTGGTCATGGAATATCTTGGTTTCTCTATGGTGATTCAAAGTTTTGCTGGGCATAATAGTCTGGTCTGATATCTATGGTCTCTTTGGGTCTGCAAAACCTTTGCCTAGGGCCCTCTACCTTTCAGTATCTGAGATGAGAAATCAGGGGTAATTGTGATAGGTCTGCCTTTATATGTTACTTGGCCTTTTCCCCTTGCTGTTTTTAAAATTCTTACTTTGTTTTATACATTTAGTGTTTTGATTATTATGTGGCAAGAGGATTTTCTCTTCTGGCACAATCTGTGTGATGTTCTGTAAGCTTTTTAGATCTTTCTTTAGGTTATGAAAATTTTCTGCTATGATTTTGTTGAAGATGTTTTCTGGGTCTTTGAGGTGGGAATCTTCTCCTTCTTCTATTTGTCTTATTCTTATGTTTGGTCTTTTCATAGTGTCCCAAATTTCATGGATGTTTTATGTCATGAACATTTTAGATTTTGCATTTTCCTTGACAGATATGTTGATTTCTTTTTATCGTATCTTCTACACCTGACATTCTCTCTTTCATCTCTTGCATTCTGTTGGTGACACATCTGTAGTTCTCTTTCCTAGGTTTTCCATCTCCAGAATTCCCTCCATTTGTGTTTCCTTTATTGCTTCTCTTTCCATTTTCAGGTCTTAGACAGTTTTATTCATATCCTTTACCTGTTTAATTGTTATTTCCCATATTTCTTTATATTTGTTTGCTTCCTCTCTTAATGCCTCTACTTATTTGAATGTATTTTCCTGTATTTCCTTAAGGATTTAGTCATTCCTAAGGATTTAGGCCTTTTAAAGGCCTCTATCATCTTTATAAGACTGGATTTACAATCCTCTTCTTGAGCTTCAGTTTCATTAGGATATCCAGGGACTGCTGTAACAGGATAGCTGGGATCTGATTATGCTGTATGCTCAGGGTCTTGTTGATTGTGTTCTTACACTGTCCTTTAGGAATCTGGTTTTCTCTGGTGTTAGCTAGATGATCCTGATGGCAGTAAGACTTCTCCAAAAGTGGAGTTAGCCACGGGCCAGACAATGGAGGTCAGTGTACTCAACAATGCTGGATATGCCTCAGGCAGACCTTATTCTGCAGGCTGTGTCCTAGTTGCACCCAACTGGCATCTTGGGCAGATCCAACTGGGATGGGATTGGTGGAGCAGGATTCCAAGCTGATTAGTCTTGGGGCCCCCAAAGGTTTTCATGGGGAATCAGGATGCACTTGGGGGTGCCTCAAGGGTCCTCTGGACCAAAGAGCAAGCCCAGAGATAGACAATGGGGCTCAGGAAACCACATTGCAACTTACCTTTGCTGGCTGTGTTCTAGGCTGACCAAATGGGATGGTGGGTGGATCCAACTAGAATAGGATTGGTCCAGCAGGGTTACAAGCTGGATAGCTCCCAAAGGTTTCCCTGGGGAAGTTGGATGCTCTTGATGTCCTACAAGGCTCCTCTGGACTGAATAGTAAGCCCAGACCTAGACAATGAAGCTCAGATAACCTTGCACAACTCACCTCTACAGGCTGTCCCAGGAAGACCAGCTGGGATGGTGGCTGTCAATTTCTTATCTCCTTGCTTACCTTATTTTATTTCCTGTATTTCATTCTCATTTTAATGATTTGGAGTTCAAGTAAAATAGTACACAATCAGTAAATAATAGTAAATAATAAAAGAAATGTAAGATCAGTGCTCAATCCTGTGTCAAGTCTGGTTTATATGGGTCTTTATGTGAGAGTATCTGCAGCATATCTGAACCTCACATTATCCAGCTCCTTGGTAATTTCTTTGACTCTAAAGATCCTTTTGCTACCTGAGTCGTGAACAGTCACGGCTCTGGATTTCTTTCTCCTCCTCTTGTTTTCATTTACAGAGAATCTGAACCACTTTTAGCAAGTTATGGACACAATCTATCTGTTGTTTGTAACAAAAGAAGATCCTCACAGCCCGGATCCTTGTTTATCACATCGGTGTCTTAAAGAAACCAGGTATTTAGTTTTGCTTCTTTTGCTGGGAGTTATTGAAGGTTATGGCTGATAACAATGACTATAGAAGTCTTCCATGTGCTTCAGTTTTCTCTGACACACCCAAGGCTGCAAGACAATGCTTTTTCTAAGTTTTGGAATGGGAAACATGGTTTAAACTTAGACTCTGATATATATTTGTCAATCCTAATAGCGCTTGTTGCCTTAATCATCACTCCTGCATTGTATGTCAACCCCTGAGAAGCTTCACTGACTACTCTGTCATACTAAAATTTCATATTTGAAACATAACTCTTGCTAATATCTGAAGTGATAAATTGTATTATTTTCTAGGTGCATTAGCTGCCCTGTACACACATTTATGTGGATATAAATTTCTTTGGGATAGATATATTCCTTATTTTGTTTACTTTTAATCTGCAGTGACAGAGGTGCTGTCAGCACATAGTAAGAGTGCTCTATAAATAACTGTTGTCTAACTCCCTGGAACACTCTTAAGTTAAGCAGAAGCCATGGGTTTTTTTCATAATGTGTAATATTTACAGAAGTTATGAGCCTTTCTACCTATCAATTGTAGCTCCTTGGCTATTATAGAAGCTGTATTTTCCTCTAGACACATTATCAGTGGCTAAGGAAAATGTAAATAGATCATTTGTCACTCTGAATCTAGTTAAACATTTTAGCAAAGATTTCCACAGCTTGCCACAAATCTCCTTCAAATATCTCCCTGGGTGTCATTAGAATGTGTTGTTCCAGATAGATCTGAATCCAATTTCAGGCTGGGCAGAGAGATTTAGACTTCTTTCTTGGTCTGTACGCTATGTTTTTGGAATACAGATCTTTGGTTTTTTTTTTGTTTTTTTTTCTGCACATTATAGAAAAACCACAGAGTAGTTTCAGATTTCACTTAGTAATTAAGTACTTTTTATGTAGCTCTGGTTAACAAAAGTTGAGGTCTTGTTTAATAAGCAAACACACACAAACACCCACACACACACATACACACAAACAATCAACAATAAGTCAGATAACAACAAACAAAACCAAACCAGAAATATTTCTCTTGGTTTTCGCTAGTGCAGCAGAGACATTTTGCTGAGGCAGGCACACAGCTCTTCAAGGCTCTGGGTGAATTAGAGGCAGTTTTAATGCTACACTGATTAATTCTCTTTTACAGAAAGTGCCAAGGATTTGTTGCTGAACATGTCATGCCTACAAAAAGAAAGATGCTCAAAGGAATCAACTGATCCATCAGCAGAAGTGTCTCAGAAACGGCCCCAGGTAGACCAGACTCCTGTGGTCCTGGAATCACTTGATGTCTTCAAAGAGATTCTTGTTATCCTTAGAGATGCCCAAACTACCAGTTCCTCCAAGTCATGGGTCCTATGTATCTCAGTGCAATTTTCAGTGACCTCAGGCTTCAAGGGTTTGCAGAGAGAAGACATAAACTTCACTTCTCCTTAATTAATTACATAGCATAAGAAGGCCAAGGGTGGGACCATTTGACTGTTAATTCACGAACCACCATCATAAATAAGAACCAGAAGGTCTGTCTTCTTCTTTGCTTCTCCAAGTGATGGTGGTATCCTTTCAGCCACACATCCATTTTGTTACTTTAAGAAGAATTAAAAACGAAGATCTCAATTGTAGGAGTATTTTTGGGACATATTTAAAACTTGGGCTGGACTTGCTTTGGTTGATATGAATCTTAGAGGCATAGTAAGAATCAACATAAACTTAAAGGTAGTCTAATTTGGATCTACCTTGGCCGTTTATATATTGTTAGATAAGTCATCAACTTCTCTATGTCTGCTTCCTTTTGGAAATAGGGCGCAGGGGGATGACAAATGGAATATTACTTTTTTTTTTTTTAAAGTGCTTATTAAATGCTTATTTATCTCTGTGTGAGAATGCAAGTGTGTGTGTATGTGTGTGTGTGTGTGTGTGTGTGTGTGTGTGTGTGTGTGTGTATGTGTGTGTTTGTGTGTGCTAGATATTGAACTCAGGTCCCCATGTTCCCTTAGTGGGCATTTAACAAACAAAAACACTTCACCACCTTCTGACACATTATCTTTAACATAAACAATTGTATTTGTTGTATATTGAAAACCAATATCCAGGGAAGGGAATGCAAATGTGCCAGAAAGGCTGGAACCCAATCCTCTTGGTAGGAATCACGCTGGGTGCTTCAGGAGAAAGCCTACTTAGCAGTAGCCTGCAGAGAAGTCAGTTTGTTAGGAATAGGAACACATGACCTTCAGTTAGGGAGAGCAACAGAGGTAGGTAGCAACACTGGCTCTGTTGCCAAGGTGCCTACCCAGTTGATTACCTCAGTGTCAGGACTTGATTGACATTTAACTGACAGACTACTGGATTCCTCAAATGAACAAACAAAACAAACAAAACCAACTAACCAAAACTAACCAAAGGGATTCATTTCACCAGCATGGTAGTATATAATTTAATTTTAAAAAACACCTCATCAAGGCTCTCCCCCTTTTTGCTATAAAGCTTAGTTTAGCAAATCCCTGTGAAAGCTGAGAACTCCAAGGTATTCTCTGGGCATAGAACCAAATCTGACCCAGTGAAATATAAGAGAAAGTTTACTTAGACAATTTTTTTTTTTTTTTGAGGAGCAATTTCAATCATGAAATGAAGCCTTCAGGAGAAAAACACTTTATTTCCCTTGAGATTTGTGCAATTGAAAGACCTGCAAGCATTGCTTGGCATTCAGCTCTGCGAGCCCACAGACAAAAGTGGAAGGCAGAACAAGACATTTGAACCGCTGCTCTGCTCTGACTTCAGAAGTTGGCCACATGAATTTTGGTATATTAATTTTGTTTATGGCTCCATTAGTTTCTTGACTGCTCAGGTATGATTTTGTCTAAATTGGGGGGATTTTTCAGTATCTTTGAGTACACCTTTTCTTCTCCATCAAGGGCTTACTCTTACGGTATAAACTGTAGAGCATCCTTTATACAGTCTGACAGGTTTCCCCAGATCTGTATTTTTCCAACATGTGTATTTCCCCCCCTTTACTGGATGCATTAATCTATTTTGCAGCACACAACACCCATCATCCTTTTCTCTGTCCCTTCTGCCTTCTTCTAAGTGTGCCCACTGAGGTGTTTGTTGTCATATTTTCACTTGCATCTTTCTCTATTTTATTTCTTACCACTCTTATTTTTATTTATTTTTCATTTGTTTGATTGTGCTTGTTAGTTGGTCCTGACACCAAGTTATGACGGCTGTTTGGAAATTTGAATATCTCTGTTGAGCATTTCTGTGACTTGAGGGTAATGACTGGGTTCTCAGAGGCCCTCTTTAGGTGTCCATCCCTTCAACTGCACCCTCCACAGAGTGGGAATTAGGCTTGGTTTTGAAACTGTGCATGGAAGATGGGTCTCCCATCTTCCTGTCCTGAACCTACAGTGGTGCAGTGACTTGCTTGGACTCTGAGAAGGTGAGTGTCTGTGTCCTCCATCTGCTTTTTTCTGACACGGGTGGGAGAGGACCATAGGGTTTTCTCTAGTGGTATTTAACTGGAGCAGAGTACTTCCTCTCAAAGCTTCTTGTCTTGGCAGGCTGCATCACTCTTTGTCTTTGGGCAGGAAGAGCAGTCTTTTATGGGGCTTCACAAACATCTTCAGTAACTGGTCTTTTCAGGTCACCAGATGTGCACTTTGATGCTCTAGGTCAGGGTTTTAGATGGCACAAAAAAGACAGTGAGCAAGCTCGCATCACCACTTCTCTGGCTTTGGTGTCTTCAAAGTTATGTTCTTATGTTTGGTTTGTAGATGATGGTGAAGCCTCTCACTGTACTCTGAAGAAGAAGAAAGAGAAATTTGTTCACTCCTTTTCTAGGAGTTAACTATTTTTAGATTTTAATTTTACTTTTTCTTCACAAAATATATATTGGGGTTGGAGAGGTGGCTCAATGATTGAGAGCATTGGCTACTTTTCCAATGAGCCAGGTTTGGTTTCCAGCACCCACATGGCAACTCATAACTACTGAAACTCCAGCCCCAGAGATTAGATGCCCTCTTTAGGCCTCTGCCAGCATGTAAGTAGTGCACAGGCGTACATATAGACAACACACTCATATGTACCAAATTAAAAAAAAAAACTTATTAAGGATTTAGAATTAAAATACAGTTTATCAGAAGAGGAATGCCAAGTCAAATAGGATCAGATATAACTTTTCTCCCTAATATTCTGTGACTTATGTGAACAGTATTTATTAAAGAAGATGTACTGCTTAATAAATTTAAAAATAAAATGATAAAATTATTTTCTGCTTGTATGACTCACTTTTACATTGCTCTCACCAAATGCCTGACAAAAGTAACTTCAGGAAGTAAGAAAGGTTTTATTTGACTTATAGTTTGAGATTATTGCCCATCCTGAAGGAAAGTATGGTGGCAGAGGAGCTGATGGGAAAACTGATCATATTGTATTCTTGGTCAGGAAACGGGCAGGGATGAGAGCTTAACCATCTGGACTGTGGCCTAGGGAATGGTGCTGCGTCTTTCCACCTCAGATGACCTAATCTAGGCGTTACTCCAGAGATGCACCCATGAGGCTACTGGATCCTGTCAGGTTGACAGTCAATACATACTACCATTTTCTCAGAGGCTGCAGGTGCCAATTTGCCACAACCTCTGCTATACTTAGTGTAGATATTTTTGAATTCTTTTCTTTGTACCCTGATCTGCGCATATGGCTTTTAATACTAAAAATGTTTTAACTATGATTCTACAGCTTAGAAAATAGGCTTTATCATATTTTGCTTTTATTTTTCAAAAATTTCCTGAGTACTTTTGCATTTTGTTTTCTCATATGAACATTGGAATAATACTTCATTTTCAAAAGTAAAAATTTGTTGAATAACAAGTAACAAGTGTTAAATACATTAACACAGTATAGGATAAAGGATCTGGTTAAGGACAGTCTCCTCCTGGGAGACTACAGTATTACTTCCCTTTTATTTTCTTTACTTTAAGTCTTAGGAGAATGCTAGTAGTTTGTTATTAGCGCCCTCACATTCTATCATTAAAATTATTTTAGTAGCTATTTTATTCTTTCTTAATGCTGATATGCATAAGACATTGCCTATTATTGTCTTTATAGATGTTGCTTTATGAAGAAAATATATTGATTTCATTATTAATTTTGTTATAAGTCAATGAATCCTAATAGTTTTTCAGCTATGGTAATCAGTTACATTGTTAGTGAACAATAAATTATTCCTTCTTTTTATTGTTTATAACTTCTATTTTGTAGCATCTAGTTAGCATTTTAAGAATAATTTTAGTTAATAACAGAAACAATGGTAAGACTTGACTATAATAAAATACTATTAGTATTCAACAATTAAACATGAATTTGGTAACATGAGTCAGGATGTAGAAAATTTAAAAGATAATCAAGTATTTGTAATTTATTAGGATCATGAAAATGTCAAAATATCATACAATTCTTTACTTGCTTGAATATCCATTTAGAGAATATTATTGAATACTCTTTTGGGAACTAGGATGAAGCCACGTGATCTTTCTTTCTCTTTTGATGCATGGGTACCATATTTATTATTAATGTTAAACGATTTTTGCATGATTAAAGCAAATCTCATTTAGACGTTAAGGAATTTTTTCTGTTATTTTTAGAATGTTGGCAATTCAGTTCATTAATGTTCTAGAATTTTGCACTGATAGTGAGTAAGGAGACTTGTCCACTGGGCTGCCTTGGTTTCTGTGTGTTCTTTATTTATTGGTATCAGAGCTTTATATTTTATGAAAATTATTAGAAACCTTTTTTCTCCAATAACATAGAATAGTTTAAATAATATTGGCAATGCCTGCTCCTTAATGTTTTATAAATTTTCTGTGACTTCTTCTGATCTGGTATTTTTGGTTTTTATTCATTATTATATTGTATTTCTATATAAATTTTATTTTTGTCTTAGGACAGAACTTCACATTGCATCCCAAGATGGTTCAGAATTCATTTTGTAGACCAAGCTGGTGTTGAATTCATGGTTATCCTTGACATTCATATTCTGTATGCTGAGATTACAGATGTGTACCACCAAACTTGGCTATTAAGGTTTTTTTTTAATATGTTGAGAATTTTATACAGGAATATAATGAATTTTTATCAAAATTCCTCATTCTTCTTCCAGAAAGATAGCTCATCTGGATAGCACTTACCTTATAAGAGATCTTAAATTGCAATTGGTAGCATTAGTTTAAAAGTAATCAGTGTGAGGGGTAGTTGTAGTAGTGTATTTTTTCTTTTCTTTTTGAAATTAAAATATAATTACATAATTTCCCTTTTCCTTTCATTCCTCCAAACCCTCCTATACACCATTCCTTGCTCTCTTTAAAATTAATGGCCAATTTTTTCATTAATTGTTGTCATATCTCTCTCTCTCTCTCTCTCTCTCTCTCTCTCTCTCTCTCTCTCTCTCTCTGTGTGTGTGTGTGTGTGTGTGTATGAGTGTGTATTCCTAGAGACATAAATGCAAGTTTTTAAGTCTGCATAATGTTACTTGTCTGCGAAACAGTGACACAAGGACAACCACAGTTGATCCACTAATCTAGACAGGGGAAAGCCAGCGAGGCCCCAATCCTACACAAGGAACTATGGTCAACCCTGGAATGCTGAGAGGAAGGAATGGCTTTCCCTAGGGCAGAACTCACTAATTGGTTCTCCAATAGCAAATGGCCAATTCTAAAAATATAAAAGTTTAAACTTTTTCAATGACTTTTCATTTCTTTAGTTTTTAATATTTTTTTTGAGTGGATCTAGCAACAAATTTAATATTTAAAAAACCTTAATTTGATTGTTTGCAGTTTGTGTGTGTGTGTGTGTGTATGTGTGTGTGTGTGTGTGTGTGTGTGTGTGTGTGTGTTTGTGTGTGTGCTTGTGCCTTTTCCCTTTCTTTTGGTTGATTAGAGTACTTTAGTACTTTATGTAATTTCTGTCTTACAGGAACCAGTGCTTGAATTTATTGACTAGTTCTTATCATATTTATCCATGCATTCATCTCTACAAAAGTGTAATTTCTTTCTTTTCAACATCTTATTATGAATTTTGTTAACCATTTACATGATTTATTTTAATTTTGAAGCAAATAAAAATACCTGAATCCATACACCTTGTGTGCCCTGAAATGAACTGGTTTTCATTATCTTCTCTTGAAGTACTTTAACCTGCAGCTGTCGATTTGATTTCTTCTTTTCTCTAAGTGATATTTAAACAGAATTGTTAGAATTTTAATTGGTATACTTTTCTTCTTAGCAGATCTGATAATGTTGCATTTTGATGAGCAAAAATTTTCTTTCTTTGATTTCTGTATTTTAGAATTAAGACCCAACACATAGAACTTTGGGTTATTGTCTCTAGGAATGAAGGTCATTTTTTGAGTGATTTTAAAGATTGAAAACAGGGGCTGGGGAGATGGCTCAATGGTTAAGAGCACTTGCTGCTCTTCCAGAGGACCTGAGTTCTGTTCCCAGCACTCAGACCAGGAGGCTCACCTTGTTCTGGCACACACACACACACACACACACACACACACACACACACACACACACACACATAAGAATTAGAGATTAAGACTATGTTGACTGCATAAATAGACATGGCAGAACTTTCAAGTGAATTGAATACTAACTACCTTTTATATGTCTCTGAGTGAGGATTTCCTTCAGCAAAAATCTTAAAAATAATACAACAATTAGGGGCTTGCCTTTTCTTGTGTAACTTTAATATTAACACTCAAAAGTTGGAGAAAGTAAGATTTGAAGTTTGGAAAGCCAGTCTTAGTACATAGTGAGATTCTTTTATCTTTCACCTAACTGCCTAACTGGCTCTATTTATCTATCTATCTATCTATCTATCTATCTATCTATCTATCTATCTATCTATCTATCTATCTATCTATCATCCATCATCTATTTATCATCTATCTGTAATCTAGTAACTACGACTTAGCTACTGTTGTAGTATTGTGATACAAAACTATGAGCAGAAGAATTTACAAAATAAACTATTTAATTGTAGGCTTACTTATGTTTCAGAGGGTTAACTTATGGTCATAGTTGTGGGGAGCATAGCAACCGGCAGGCATGTTTCTGGAAGAGAGGCTGAGACTTACATCTTGATCTTTAGAAAGAAGGTGAAGAGAAAGTGAGACTGGGCTTGGTGTATGCTTTTGAAGTGTCAAGCCCTTCTCCCCAATGACATACCCTCAAGGGCACAACTTCTAATTCTTCCTAACAGTCTATTAGCTGGATACAAAGCATGCAAATATATGAGACGGTGGGGGTCATTCTCATTCAAGACCTATGTGCCTGTCTGCCTATCTGTCCATCCATCCATCCATCCATCCATCCATCCATCCATCCATCCATCCATCCATCCATCCATCCAATCTATCAGTTTTTCATTTACTGACCAATTGAATCTCTACATTAGCTTCTTTTCCTTCTTCTAATTTTGGCCATTTTCTTTTACTCTACTTTTCACTAGTGTTCTTCTCCTGGGGAGCTTTTGTTCATTTTCAAACATCATTTGATAAAGGGAGACACTTTCGGTTTTCCTATTTTGATGATATCTAGTAGATAAGACCAGGGATACTGCTGAATTTCCTATCATGAAAGGACCCCTTCCGCAGCAAATGCCTCATAAAAACTAAGTTACTATAGTACAAGTTGAGAAAACTCACTTTATATATTTCCCTAATAAAAATCCAAGAGTCAATTTAGGTCAGTCTTGGTCATGTATGTTTACTGACATGCCAGAATGGAAAGACAGCTGTCAAAGATGTCATCTGTGCTCTGTGAACAGCTTCCTAGCTGTTTTTGTTTGTATTTGATGTTTTATGTTTTAGGTGTATATAATTGGAATTTTTGCTTCTATTTCTTAATCTCACTTGTAAACCTTTTTTTCTGAGAAAGCATTTTGCTATAATATCCACTTTTTGCTTGATCTGGCTGATGCTCTTGCCTCAGCTGCATGAACACTTGAGTTTAAAAATATGCACTATCATAGCCTTTCAAGAAGATATTGTTTAAAGATTCTGAACTCATGTAAATATTTTACTACTAATTATTATCTGTCCAATTATTAGGAATTGTCAGTAGTACAGATGCTACCCAAGATCACTTTCCCATTCTAATGGTACTGATGAACTGGAAGTATGGGGAATCTATGGTGAGAGGATCTATATGAAATCATTATATGGCCATTTGCAACTCTATGTAAAATATGGGAAAAAAAAAGGCCCTTGGAAGTTCAGGTCTTGCTCTAGCATTCATTAAGGTAATTTATTTAGGGAAACAAATGACTACAAATGCAAAGAAGACCTTCATTTAGTTCAAACTCTCTTATTATACTTGCCCTTATGCAGACAGAGAAGACAGCTTACTCTTTGTTGAACTTTAGGATTTGGGGACAGAGTACACTTTCCGATTCTTTTTATTTTTTATTTATTTTTTTATTTTTTGATACTTTATTTATATTTCCAATGTTTCCCCCTTTCTAGGTCTCCTCTTTGGAAACCCCCTATCCCCTCCTCCTCTCCCGCCTCTATGAGGGTATTCCACCTGCCCACCCACTCCCGTATTCCCACCTTGACATTCCCCTTTACTGGGGCCTCTAACACCCTCAGGCCCAAGGGCCTCTCCTCCCCCTGATGGCCAACAAGGCCCATCCTCTGCCACATATGTGGTCCGAACCATGAGTCCCTCGATGTGTATTCTTTGGTTGGTGGTCCAGCCTCTCGGAGGACCGGTGGGGGGGGGGGGTCAGGCCAGTTGACACTGTTGCTCCCTCCATGGGGCTGCAAACTCTCTCAGCTCCTTCAGTCCCTTCTCCAACTCCTCCATCTGGGACCTCACTCTCAGTCCAGCGGTTACTGTAAAGTGAAACTTATGATAGTGAAAAGTTCATGTAGAACATTTATGTAAGACTCTGTTTCTTTAAGATGTACATTATTGAAGAAAATGTGACCTATATACACAGTGGAACTTTTCAGACATGAAGGGCAAAGTTATGTAATTTTTAGGAAAATGAATGCAACTGAAGATAACCACACTAAATGAATTAAGTGAATATCATGTGTGTTTCTAATTTGTGGTCTTAGATTCTATGTAGACAACTAATATTTTATATATATATATGACATGAACATAGAGGGAAAAATGTTAATAAAGTGAATTGTTTGGAAGGGACATAGTAAAAAGGGAAGTTATGAAGCATGGGGGAAATAAGACCGATATGTCAGATATACTTTTAAAGAAATTAAAATATAAACCAGACATTCTCTACTACATAAAAAACATTACGTATATTATAGATGAGCATGGATATTATGTGAGCAGAGACCCGTTCAATAAGTTGACATCATAGGTTAGATCTGGAATGTTCCCTAACTGCTTATATGTTGAAGATTGTGAGGACTTGATTTACCATGAAGAGCAGTGTTGAAAAATGATGCCATCCTGAGGTTCTAATATCATCAATACATTTACCCATCCATGAATTCACGCATAAATGGACTATCCAACTGTAGGAAGTGGGGTCTTGTTGGAGGAGGTAGGGTTTTGGGTGGAAATTATAACCACTTTTCCTCCCTAGTTTTCATTGTTGATCACCATGAGGTAAACATCCTTCTCTATCACTCTGACTATAGTCTACCTCTGTTCATCCCACAGAAATTACCTGACCACACACTGAATTGTAACCTTGGAAACTATAAGCCCAAGTAAACCTTTCTGTTTTGAAGTTGATTTTCTCAGGAACAGATATGGGGAGTTTTCTATACATGTTACATCCTGAGAGTTTAAGAAAACCATCAGAAATGCTGTGTAGAAAAAGAGCCAAAAATCTGGAAGGTAGAGGAACACAAAATTCACAGTTCATGTTAGACGGAGCAGGGGTTTCATCTTGTCAAGGTACTAAGGTAAAGTCTTACAGAGAAGTTAATTTTCTAACTTTAGCTGGTATAGTTATGCCTGGAGGAAAGAAGTGAGATAAGTTTTAAATACTGAGAGGAAAAAGAGCAAACAACTGGATAAGGGACATCATTGAAGAGAGGAATGATGCATGATGGGTATACTGAGTGATGGGGAATAGCCCTATGTGTCACCAGAGAGTACATCATCAAAGATGCAGGCTGTGTTTGCTCTCAACAAATTTACCTTCTTTAATGGTTCAACTAGTAGTATCTTCCTGCTCTTGTTTTTTATTTTAGTTTGAATCAACCCTGGCCAGACTGTCATAATCTGTCATCTTTTGGAAAATGGCTGAATCATGTACTGATTACTGGCTCACACTATTCTCTACAGCGAAGAGAGTTTCTGGTATTTCTGTTTCAATTATGTATTTTTTAGGAAAGGCTAGGACAACACAGCTGAAGCTAGACTTGAACTGATGAGATGATCCTCTGTCTTTCCTTGTATATTGTTGGGATTACAGATATGTTCCTTACACCAGATTGAGAAAACATTTGTCAATGAATTTTATGAATTGTATAATTTGTGAAAAGTGGACCAGAAAAAAAGAGAGTTTGAATCCCAGAGGAAAAGGATATTTTGAGTTTTTAAAGAGATATTATTGACATTGTTACTTATAATTGTACTCATCAGGAAATATTAGCATTAATTGAAAACTTGTCATTTTTTGTAATTAGTGCTGATTGGTGGTCACAGGTGTCATGTTTTGCATTTATGAGGTAGATAATGAACAGCTAGATTTTGGCTACTGTTCAAATTATTGCTTGTTCCAATTCATCATCCATGTGTATCCTTAAAATGCTCATGTCTAATTCTATCTTTTCACTTTGACAGAAGAAAAGAATACTTGGTTTATTTCAATTTCTCATTACCAATCAGCAGGATCCACTTTGAAGCAAGTTACAAAATTTTGAACAACAAAATGTAATTAGAAGTCAAGATGTTAGTGAAATTCCTTTCCAGGCTATCCTTGCTCAATCTCTCTGGAAATGCTGAGTTCTGTTGCTCAAGGCACCATGACTACGACCTTGCTGACAGCTGTTAAATATAGTGTAATCAATTGTGAGTGTGTTACTTTGGATTCCCCCTTCTACGAAAGAGTTTCTTGATTGTGGTATGCGCTTAAAAAGCAAAAATTGTCTATACAATGCATTCTGATCATGGTTTATTCTTCTTAATCTCTTCCCGGCTATCCCTATTTCTCCATCCATTCATCCTTATGCCTTTCTTTCCAATGAAATCAAACAAACAGAAAGAAAAGTAAAAACGGGAGAAGCACATACACATGCAGAGATATACACAGATGTGTGTACACAAAATCCATACGAAACATAACTGGAAACTATAGTGTATATGAAAAAAATAAACAAATAAACAAAGCATGATGAAACACAGCATCTCCAGAAGTACTGTGTGTTTGTGGCCATGAGTCTTGTCCTTAATTGTGGTTTGTTGACCCAGTAAGACTCCACTGGAAAATGTCACTTTTCCTTTGTGACAAATTGTCAATGGAAGATAGCATCTGGATTAGCGATAGGGGTTTGTGTTCTTCTCATCTCAGCCCTGGGACCTCACCTGGCTTAGGTGTTGTGCAAGCTGCCATAGTCTCTGTGAGTCTGTAATATGTATTAGTCCTTTTGAGTCCGGAAAGCCTTCTTTCCTTGATGTCTTCCATCCCCACTGGTTTTTACTAGCTCAGACTCCCAGTCCTCATAGAGTTCCCTGAGTCCTGAGGAGAGGGATTTGATGGAGACAGCCCATTTAGGACCGAGAATCCTAAAATCGCTCACTCTACACACTGTTTAGTTGTGGGATTCTGTTTGTTCCCATCTACTGTAGGCAGAAGCTTCCCCAATGATGGCTGAGTGCTGAGATACCGATCTATGAGTCTAGCAGGATGTCGTTAGGAGTTGGTTTATGGCTATAGTCCTTTAGCAAAATAATAGTATTTGGTTTTCTGCTAGCTCCCTGTTCTATCTAGTTTTGGGTGTCTGGTCACAGAGCAGTGTCAGTCATGGATTCCACCTCATGGAGTAGGCCTTAAATTCAATCAGATTGTGGCTGGTTACTACCTCAGTTTTTGTGTCAAGATTGCACTGCTGTATCAGGCACGCAGGCAAGCGTTTGTGGATTGAAAGGTGCGTAGCTGGTCTGTATTACCTTTTCTCCTTTGCAGCATGGAGAGGACCTTCCAGTGCCATGAAACCACTCACTGGGGAGAAAGTTCTAGAAAGGCATCAGTTCAACTTCTCCATGCTCAATGAGAAATGTAGGTGTTGTCTTCAGTAATAGTGAGTTACTGTCAGTTTGTAGACAGCAACCAATAACCTTGACAGTAATTTGAATTGTTTAGGATTTCCATTCAACACTTCTGGTTAACAACACAATTAGATGTAACCAATTCCAGGCACTGGGGGATTCACCTGGTGGTGAAAGGGGTCTAGTTGGGGCTATGTCTCCCTGTTAGTTAGTGAGTCCATTTAGATTTCTTTCATATATGTGTACAATTTAAGAAGCTTTTACTGTAGTAGGTTTCCAAGCGGCCCCTCCCCCCGTGGTGTATATCCCTCCGTTATCTCCTTTTCATCCCTCTTTTGTTGAAACTTCCTGTTCCAGTCTTGCCTTAATCTCTCTGTAAGTATTTGTTCTATTTCCCTTCTCTTGTGAGCTCCTTCCCTCCCACCTAGTGCCTTCTGCTGTATCTAACGTACGTAGCTATAAGGATTGTAGCATGCCTACTGAATGCTTAGAACCGAACATCTACGTAAAAGAGAATGCATGCTGTGTTCATTTCTGTATGTCTGTGTTACTTCACTCAGGTTGTTTTTATTTATTTATTTATTTTCTAATTCTACCCATTTACTTGGGAGTTTCTTGATTATTTTCTTTCCTTTTAACAGCTGGGCAATATTCCATTTTGTAAATGTACTACATATTTAATATCCAGTCATCTGTTGACGGGCATCTAGGCTGTTTGCAATATCTTACCATTAAGAATAGAACAGCAGATTAAGGTGCTTGTCATCAAACCTGATGACCTGAGGTGGAGCCCTGGGACCCTCATAGTAGAAGACGAGACCTGACCCCTCAAATTGTCCTCTGACCTCCACTTCTGCACATGCATATGCCCCAACACATACTAAATAAATAAATAAATGCAGAGAACATAAAAACCCAACAAATGTGTGTGTGTTTCTGTGTGTGTTTCTGTGTGTGTGTGTGTGTGTGTGTGTGTGTGTGTGTGTGCAATTGTGCACACGGAGATCATTCCAGAGGGAAACGTTTGGGTGCCCACTCACTCCCTTCATTTGGGTCAATGAGGAATTGAACTAGTCAGGCTTTGTGACAGGCACCTTTCCTTCCTGGGGTATCTCTTTACTCTGGGGAATGGTTTCAGCATACATATGAAAAATGAAAACACTTCAGTTGTCAAGTAAATCTGACTACAACATTGCCTATTTTTCAAATGCATATGATTTGAATTTTATTCATTTATTTTTGTGGATGAATGTTTTGACTGCATGTATGTCCACCATGTGTGGGTGGCTGGTGCCTGCAGAGACCAGAAGAGCGTGCTCCATCACCTGGGATTGTAGTTACAGATGGCTGTGATCTGCTACGTGTGTGGTAGATCTTGTCCTGTTCCCTCTTTCAACCACTGAGCCATTTTTCCAGTTTCTCTCAGACATCATTTATTTGCTGAGATGTCTCTACAGCCTTTCTCTTCTTATTTATAAAATGGATTCTTTTTCTTTTTACTTGATAGAAATGATCTACATTTTTATTATTTGAAAATAGAATGGTTACATAACAGTGTATTAGAGCTAATAAAGGATGTCAGAAAATTAGATAACTATAAAATAAAATATTTAAAATTCATAGAAAAGAATATTTAAAAAAAATAGCTTTTACATCGTAGCAATAGCTTTTAAGAATAGATAATGGAGCTGGGCAGTGGTGGTGCACACCTTTAATCCCAGCACTTGGGAGGCAGAGGCAGGTGGATTTCTGAGTTTGAGGCCAGCCTGGTCTACAGAGTGAGTTCCAGGACAGTCAGGGCTACACAGAGAAACCTTGTCTCGAAAAACCAAAAAAAAAAAAAAAAAAAAAAAGAATAGATAACGGAATAAAGGAACCCATTCCAGAGCATTTTCCCCTTCTAATGGTTGAATTTTATACACATATAATGTGTTTTGATCAAATACTCCTCCCACTCTCACCTGTAATTCCTTTTCTCTCTCTCTTTACTTTCCCCTCCTGACTGTACATGCTCTATTTTTAAAATTATTTCTGATTTTTGAGATTAATATAGTTACATCATTTACCTTTTCCCTTTCCTCCCTCCAAACTCTTTCATATGCCCTTCCTGATCTCTTTCAAATTCATGGATTCTTTTTTCATTAATTGTTGTGACATACATATAACACACACACACACACACACACACACATACATATTATACTTATCAGTCTATATATGCTCTATTTTTAAAAAAAACCCACAGAGCATAGAGTTCATTTAGTACTGTATGTATGTGCATGGTTTTAGAAATATCTATTGAAGTATGTGTAGCCATTCATGTTTCACATCTCTGAAGAAAACTAACCATCCCCCAGAAGTCATCTGTTTCCAATAGCTTCATAGCTAGGGGCTCCTTGACCACTTCTCTTCTCTCAAAGATCCTTCAAATGCTGCCACAAGATCTGAAAGTTCATATGCAGATTTACTTTGTTGTTTGCAGAAAGCATTGTTTTGTTATAGTCACCCACTGCCTCTGCATCTTAAAATCTTTCTGTTTCTCTTCTGAGATGATTCTTAAGCCTTGGGAGATATAGTATATATTCCCTGTTTGGAGTTAGACTGCCTCTTATTCTCTGTACCTTGATCCGTGGTCGATCTCTATTAATCATTATCTACTGAAAACATTCTCTGACGAAGGGATGATGCTGGTGAGATGCATTTACTTTTGGAAGCCATTTGATTCTGTGTCCATTCAGCATCATAATAGTAGTAGATTCTCTCCCATGGTCTAGGACCTGTCTAGTCACTTGTTCTTAGCCCTGATAATAGTATCACATATAGATCCTGTCTTACGGCTTTAAATCTCCTCATATTATGGTTGGTTACTCCTGCAACATCTGTACCACTATTGTGTCAGTGGAAATATTTCATCAGGTAGCACCTTCCAGCCCTATGAAAGCTAGTCAGTAAAGATAAAGCTTCTAGGTCATGACAAACTTGATTTCTTTAAGTTCTATGCCTCAAGAACGTGGTGTCTTTAGCTATGGGCTCTTGTTAAATTCTGGAAGGTTTTAATGAAGAGCAATGGGGACAGTTGTACTTGAAGGTGTTTGGATCCTACTGACTACCATCTCCAAAAGAAGAAGCATTACCACCCTGTTGAAGGATAAAAGATAGTTTCATTTAAGCTCTCTCTCTCTCTCTCTCTCGCTCTCTCTCTCCACACACATATTGTGATGGGATTTTCTCAGAGAATATATTAGGTAGAGTATATCTATATATATAATTATCATATTATAGAATATATTATATTATAATCATAAAATTATATTAATATAATACTAATATTACATATATTAGGTAGAATACACACACATACACACATATAAAGCTTCTACTACATTAGATTTTCACATGATTATTTCAAAGGTTTTTTTTATTATTGTAGTGGCTATTTCTTATTGACTATATCTGGAGTGAATTACAATCCAGAATTAGAAGGCTCACCTGTGATCTAGATCTTGAGTCTGGAAGACACAAGTTTCAGGTGTGGTGCTACGCACACCTCTAATCTGGGCCATGCCTGCTGCTGGAGATCTACATAAGGACATTGGAAGGAGGAAGATTCAATCTTCTTCACCTTTGAGCCTTGTGGGACTAAGCGACTGCTAGATCCTTGGGTTTTCATTCACAGCTACTGCTGACCATTGTTGGGGAGTTGGACTACAGGCTGTAAGTCATTAACAAATTCCCTTACTTTATAAAGACTACCTATAAGCTCTGTGACTCTAGCGAACCCTGACTAATGCAATTAGATATTCCTCCCTATACTGTCTCCTAGTTGTCCTTTTTCTTCAAGGGTTACCACCATCTATCTTTTTATTTTCTGTACCTTCTCTCATCCTTTTTCTTTTGGCCCACTGAGTACTTCCTTCTCCCCATAGACCCTGGGTTCTCTAGGACTGTTCCTGCCTGTCTTTGCTGCTGAGCCATTGGACATTTTGCAGTCTTCTCTGTTGCATTTGAGGAGTTCGACTCAAACCTGTTGAGCTTGTTTCTTTGCATAGTGCCTTGATCCTCTTCCTCTCCAATATCCCCTGCTTCTCTGGATGCCCCTTCTCATTGTCTGCAGATACTCCTTCTTCAGCTTCCTGGATCGTGGTTCCTCAGAGGTGTATGTTTTTACCCAACAACATCACTAAGGGAGATTATACCCTCTCTTTTAAGCTTAGGTCTTATTTTATGTTGATGGCTCTTAAACTGACATTTCTAGCCCCATTATTCTCTTACTGCAGAGCGTCTTGTAAAGACATTCCTAGAGTCATCAGATAACAAATACCAGATGAGCACAGTGTTCTTCAACTCTCTTCCCATGTCTCTTGTAGAGTCCCCGTGCTGAGGAGTCAAGATGATCAAGTCATTCATAAATATAAAGATGTGTGTACTTACTCCTCTGTCTCTCTTTGAGATTTGGTTTTATACTCAGTTTCTCTTATCCAATGTATTCTTCTCTTTTTTTTCCTGTTCTCACTATTCTTATCATTCATATTTTCTCTCAAATTACTGAAAGTTTAAAAATTTCCCCTTTGTTCATGAGAATGATCTTCCTAGTATATATATTTATATCTTGGGCAAAGAACAAGATCCCAGAAGAAGATGAAGAAGAGGAAACACACACACCTTCTCCCTCCCTATATTTTTTTTTTTTTTCTGTTGGCATTTTTATTTCAAGTATTTTTTCATTTGACTCCTAAGAAGTTTCTTGAAGAGAGATGGCTGGGTCAAAAGAAATCAAGTACTTTAATGGCTTTAATCATGCGTTGTCAAAATGTTTTTCAATTTGGAGTCCTTCTAGCAATGCACAAATGTACCTGTTTCACCAAGATCTCGACAAAAGTGAATAGTATCATAAAAAGGCCTCCCTGGTTTAATAGGTGTAAAACCAGAGTTGCTTTAATTTGCATGTCATTATTTTAAAGCCCCACTCCAAGTCTTTTTTTTTTTTATTTTTTTTTATTTTTTATTTTTTATTTTTTTATTTATTTATTTTTTGATATTTTATTTACATTTCCGATGATTCCCCTTTTCTTTAGAAACCCCGTGTCCCCTCCCCCTCCCCGCCTCTGTGAGGGAATTCCTCCTCCCACCTACCCGCCCACCCATTCCCATATTCCCACCTTGACATTCCCTTTTACTGGTGCCCCTAGCACCCTCAGGCCCAAAGT
>CM052716.1:13217095-13249113 GCA_028551405.1 Uromys caudimaculatus
ATCTCCGGCGAGGGATCTTTGTCCCGGCGCTGATCAGGTGTGGGGCCCTGTGGTCCAAGCTGAGGTCTCCGGCCGTCGCCGCTCTCCCTCCCTATATAAACACAGACACACACTCCAAGAGTTCTTCTGTCTGTGGCCTTGATCACCTCTTTGTCCTTCCTGTCCCTGATCACCCCAGCTGTACAGAACCCTCACTGCTAGCCATGCTCCCTCCCCCCCCCACCGTCTCTTGTCCTGACTATTCCTACTCACTATTAGAGACTCCATTCAAGTATTATGACTCCTCCAGCATCTTTCTGTATCGTTACTCCTCTCAGTCTTCACTATTTTAAGAGGTTGTTATGTAAGCTCTTCTTAGCCTCCTGGAAATGTCTGCTCCTCCCCCTCCCCCTTTTTTTTAATCAAACTGTACAGTAATTTCATACTCATTTGTCTTTTAACAATACTATTGTTTTACATGCAAAATATTTATGTGCTATGGAAAAAAGTGTGTTTACTTCTTTTTCCTCAAGCCAAGAAAAATGAATATTCATGGACTAGATGAAGCCCATCAGAGGCTTGACATTAGAACAAGATTAATGTCTGTACTCTAACCTAATAAAATTTAAATATCCAATGATTTAATCTAATTCTAATCAGACTTTCCTTCTAATCCTTATTCATATGCAGACATCATTTGACATTGTTTGTCTGCCTTTCACTGTGTGCCACTTCTGTTACCATTATATATCCATCTTCATGATTATTTTACGTGGAGGAATGCTAATTCATTAAATTGTGCATTTTCATTTATTTCCATTTTCTTTGTCTCTGGCAATTCATATTTGTGAATGAAATTAACTTTCCACTTCTTACATAGACCTTTGCCCCATTTGTTCTCAGTAGGAGCTTAGCAGAAAGAGCTTTCACAGTAGGTTCCAGTATGGTCCTGTCTAGACTCCCACGAGGATGACATCGTCAAACACAACTTTCTCTTTTATCATTTCAATTTCCCTTTAATATTTTCTTGAAAATTATTAATATTAAAGCCATGCCATAAATAAAGAACATGGCACCAAACCTCAGAATTATTGAAAAATGGGTCATAGTTGTTAAGATTGGGCCCAGATATCATGTTTTTTTGAATTCTATACCACCTTTCACCTCAGAAGAAACTGGTACTCGAGTTTTAAGCTAAAAACCCTATCAGATACTATACAGGATTGCCCCATCCTCTCTTCCTCTGGATTTTCTCTCACTGAAAGACTTGCTAATGGCTAAATACTGGATGAGGCAAGAGAACAGTTGTTCTGCCCCAGTGAACTTCTAAGACGACAGGATCTGGAAGAAGGTGATCCTAGGCTTTTGAGCATAGAGGACCCTTAGAACACAGGAAGCAGACCGAGGTGATCGTAGCCTGCACACTTCTCAGCATGTGGTGCTGGTAGCTCATCAGCTGCCTTTCCGCCTTGCAGTTTGCCTCAGTAATTTGACAACTATTTTTCTTTCTTTTTCTGTTTATATACTTTTTAAAAAAATTAATCATTCCATTAGTTTACATCTCAACTGATATCCCACTTCCTGGTTACTCCTCCACCACCCCTCATCCCACATCTGCCCTCTCCCCTCCCCTTTGCCTGTATAAGGGTGCTCACACATACACAATACTCTTCCACCCCACCCCTCTAGCATCCCCCTACGCTGGGACAAGCACCTCCCCGCCCATTGCTTAGGCAAGGCCATCCTGTGCTACATATGTGTCTGCAGCCATGGATCCCTCCAGGACAACGTTCTTGTAACAGTTCTGAAGTGCCTGGATATGACACACGTGTCACATAGGATGATAGCATTTTGTTTCTTTTAAGGAACCTCATTATTATTCAAAAGTGTGATGCCGTAGTTACTGGATCTGCCATTCTCTAGGTAGTTCCTTTGGAGTTTTACATGTGAGGGGTATGGTCAGATAAGCTTCTTAGAGGTGGGTGGCTCAGGCTGTGCAGGAAGTGGAGGTGTCATGACAGGACAGTGGGGGAGTTATTCTGAGCTGGACTAGACTTTCCCTCTCTCAGCTCACTCCATATGGTCCACTTGCTCAGTCCAGGCATGAGGCCAGTGCTATTAGTGCAACTTGACCTCAGGTTGGCCCTGTTATTCTTCCTTACAGACAATTTCTTCTCCCTGTAGTGCTTATATGGATAGTTGACAATGAAATGTGTATTACTCGTTTATTCAGCAACTAATTATTTCTGATATTATCGAGTTTCCATTATGTACCCAAGCTTTGAGAATTATGAAGAAGCAGCAAATATTTTATTAATATATTACATATAATAAAATATTAGACAGAATGGAACCTTTCAAAGTGTCCTTATTGGACTCTAGCTTAGTTTGAGAATCATATTATGGCATATATGGATTGGCATATTATGGGTTGTCAATGCTTTTCATTTCTTTTATCTTCCTGAGCCCTTAGAGGATCATAACTCACATTCCCTTTAAAGTTATGTGTGGTATATCTACTTCATAGTTAAATGTCAATAGTCTTTCTACTAGAAATATTTAAGAGTATTATAGTTATCATGTTGCTACTACCTATCCATCAGGAAAATGTGACTGTCATGTCAAAAGATGCTGTAATCCACACCACTTCAGGTACGTGACTGATTACAAGGGACAGAGCCCAATATAATAAAGTCTGAATAAATAACTTGTGGAAGATTCAGCGTAAGCCCATCTTAGATGCATGTAGATAAAACCATGTGTCTGAATAGAAAAGGTTCCTCTTCCTCAGGGACATGTGCTTTATGGTTTTAACACTTGCTTCTCACATCATATAACTATTTTTCAAGGCTGTGGAAACTTAGGATGTTGGGGGTCTAGATGGAAAAACACAGGTCACTGAGTGCATGCCTTTAAAAGTTATATCATATCCTCAGTCCCTTTCTCCCCCTCTGCTTCTGGTCCAGCATAGCATGAGAAGCTTTCCTCTATCATATGTTCCCACTATCATGATATTAGGTCAAAGTTCATGGTGCCAGCGAGACAGACTGAACCCTCTGAAACCATTATCCTAAATAATCAATTCTGTCTTGACTTCATGTAAATATTTCATTCCTAATCATCATTTACTCAAATATTAGGAATTGTTACAAATGCAGATGTTCAGCAAGTTTGACCATGTTTACGGCTGCTCTTTTAGTACTGTCAGGGGAATTATAAATAGACTCGGTGTCTGTCAATGAATGAATGGGTAAAGAAAGTGTGGTACATTTGCATAATAGAATATTATCCAACTGTTAAAATAATGAAATCATGATGTTTGCATGCAAATAGATGGTGCTGAAAAAAATCATCCAGAGTAAGGTAACTCAGACCCCGAAACATAAATATGGTACATGCTTGCATATATGTGCATGTCAGCTGTGAAGTCTTTGATAAACAAGCTATAATCAGTAAAGTCAACAGAGGTTATGTATAAATTAAGGGATGAGGTGGGATGGTGATGGCTAATTCACTCTATAAAAGTGAAATAGAATAGATAAGCCTGGATGGCTGTAGGTGTGCTGTGATGGGAGAGTCAAAAGGAATGGAACCAAGTGAGAGAAGGAACACAGGGATGGACAGTTAAAGTTAAGGGGCATTTGAAGGTGGGAGCTTCCATTTATCTATACATATATCTATATTTATATTTATATTTATGTATCTATCATCTATCTATCACCTATCTATCATCTGTCTATCTATCTATCTATCTATCTATCTATCTATCTATCTATCTATCTATCTATCTACCTACTTATCTATCTATCTATCTATCTATCTATCTATCTATCTATCTATCTATCTATCTATCTATCATCTCTCTGTTTATTTTTCCAGTTCTGTTTGGTTCTATCCTAGGGCTCTGGACTGTCTAGTTTCTGGTTCCTGGCCACTCAGGCAGTATAGAGAATGAGCTCTCTTTCATGGTGTGGCATCTAGTTAAACCAAACATAAGTTGAACATTTCCAAAAGTTCTGTGCCACCATTGTCCCAATGCATCTTTCAAGCAGGTTGAGGGTTTTGGGGTTAGTGTCATTTTCTGGCAATAACCTGCAGATCACCTTCTCACACCAAAGAGAATAGAATGTAGAGGTGAGGGCTTTAAGCTCACACCAGCTTGACCACTCTATGTTCAATGAGTTATGTTTGAAGTTGGCTACAGGCTTGCTGTATATTGCCTTTATTATACTTATATATGCTCCTTGTATCCCTAATCTCTTTAAGACTTTCATCATAAAAGGACATTGGATTTTCTTAAAGACATTTTCTACATTTATGAGATGATTGCATACCTTTTTTCTTTTGGTTTGTTTATATAGAGGATTGCATTGACGGACTTTTGTGTGTTGTATCATCCTTTCATTTCTGGGATGAAGCCTTCCTGATCATGGTGAATGCTCTTTGTGATGTGTTCTTGGATTTGGTTTACAAGTCTTTTCTTGAGTATTTTTGCAACCACATCACAAGGGAAATCTTTCTGGACTTCACTTTCTTTGTTGAATCTTTATTTGGTTTGGGTATCTGGGTAACTGTGGCCTCAGAAAATGAACCAAGCATTGTTTCTTCTACTTTTATTTTGTGGAATAATTTGAAGAGTATTGTTCATTAAGTCTTCTTTGAAAGTCTTATAGAACTATGTCCTAAAATTGGCCTTGGGCTGCCTTGTTTAGGAGACTTAATGACTGCTTCTATTTCACTAGGAGTTATAAATCTGTTTAAATTGTTTATCTGATCTTGATTTAACTTTGATAAGTAGTACCTATCAAGAAAAATATTCAATTTGTTTAGATTTTCCAATTTCATGGAATATAGGTTTTTTATGATTCTCTGGGTTTCTTTGGTACCTGTTGTTAGGTTCCCTTTTCATTTTTAGTTTTATCAGTTTGAATATTCTCTTTATGTTTATTAGTTTGGATAAGGGTACAAGCTACTCTTGAGGCAAGTCTCCATGCCCAATAGTAAATAGCCAACACAAAACAAACTTGGTAGTACTTTTGGAGATTTTTATTTTGTTGTTGTTGTTTTAAAATTTTCTCTCATAATGTTTTGTCTGGGCACATTCTTACAAGGCTTTTGCTTGTATATTTTGTGTTTTTAGGGGATTTCCGTATGTGTCGGTATGATGTATGTATTAATGTCGTTCTTTGTTTCTTGCGCCTTTTCTTTGACTCTTTGTTTTTCTGTTTGTTCTTTTTGTCATTTTCATGTTAGTTTTGCTTTTATTTTAGTCTCTCTTTCTCTCCTTTTTCTCTCCTGCCCCCTTCCTTCCTTCCTTCCTTCCTTCCTTCCTTCCTTCCTTCCTTCCTTCCTTCCTTCCTTCCTTCTTTCTTTCTTTCTTTCTTTCTTTCTTTCTTTCTTTCTTTCTTTCTTTCTTTTTTCATGCCTGTTTGTGAGAACAAGGAAGGATATGAACTTGTGTGGGGGGGAGAGATGGGGAGGATATGTGAGGAGTTAGGGGAGAGCGAGCCACAATCACAATATATTATATGAAAAAATGTTTTCAAATTAAAAAAATTCAGAAAAAAGCAGTGTAGGATCTTAAGTGTATTAAATAAAATCTTTTTCTTGTTAAGGTGATAAGAGCCACTTCAAAGTTTAAATAGTATCAAGAGCACTGTAATTGGCGTTTATAATTTACTACATTCAGTAACAGAGAGAAGGCAAGTTGAAATTCTATTGACTTGTTAGTGATTTCTTAATTAAAGAGGCAACTCCTGTCATTTGAGTACTTGAGGTTCGAATGACTAACATGTGTTGTGTAGTTAAGAGTGAAAAGTAGAGCCAACATTGTTTTCCCTTTGAATGGTCTTCCGTGTAAGCAAATGGAGCGACTGTGATGTCTCTATTCTCTTTTTATTAACATCAGCCATTTCTCAGCATGTCAGTAACTTCAGATGTGGGCTTCATGGGACAATCTCAGTCAGAGATGTAGTCTAAAACAAAGCTCCTGGCTGTAAAGACCTTAAATTATGTCACAAGCAATGCCAGTCATATTGGGTGTCCTCCGTAATTGTTTGTTCAAATGTATGGCTTGTTTTCAGAACTTGTCACTTGAGAAGACACTGCTCTTTTGAGTATAAATTTATTTGCAAAGTTGCAGATTATGGAAGGAAAAAATGCACACAACAAGGGCATGCAGAATGCAAATGGAAGAAGACTTTATTTATTGTTTTTAATACCATGAAAGAAGGTGCAGTGGAACAGAAGCAAGAGTGGCAGTTGAAGACATTTATTGTTATAGTGTATAAATTAGCTTAATTCTACAATTAGCAGTTGAGTGGGTGGTCTTTTCTTTTTCCTTTAATTTGATAGACAGGTTTGCTCTAGGGTGTAGCTGAGTAAGCGTTGTTTCCGAATGTGTATTAAAAGAAAGTAAAACTTTTATTCTTTGTTCGTAGGCATCAGGAAATTTTATTTCAAGACTCCTGAAAACTGGATTGTTTAAGCAGAAGGCAGACTGTGTAAAGAATTAACTGAGGAACAAACCACTAGTTATTCAAATTCCATATTTGCCTGAAATAAAAAAATCTTCATCTATTTATAACATGAACTGAAATGAGTTGTCAATAATAAGGGATCATCTGTAGTTTCCCAGTATCTCAGGGCACTGCAGTGTTATATAGCTTCTATTCATCGCAGAGAGCATTCCCTTTGGGTGTCCTTATCATCTTTGACACACACACACACACACACACACACACACACACACACACACACACACACAGAGCTATGGGATAATTTGATAAGTAAGCACTTATGTGCCCAACTTGTATGGAGAGTTTGTTAAGAGGATGCATTTTAAAAGACTTTCAAGAGAAAAAATAATTCTATTTTAAGTTTTAATCAAAAACCCAGAACTTCAAAGCTGGACCAGCTCCATTGTATGTGGAGCTTATGGAGGTGTCAGGGTCATTACTGGTGTCCTAGACAAAGGCACAGGTCAGAAAGAAGTCACGTGGGCTTTGACTTGTGTCTGGTCCAGTGTGATCTGAAAGACTATGGATTCTCTGTGGATCCCTCTTCCACACTGAAAAGCAACAACAGATCCTGTGCTGTGACACATTTATGACGGCTTTAAATGGTGATAAAGTTCATCAGTTTCAATCACATTGAGCAAAACAGCTTGACCATGGTTAGCAGTCCTCTTCTCTCCTGTTTATCTTAGGGAGACATTTTCATGACCAATGTAAAAAGTAAGATCCCCTGCTCATTACATGACCAGTGTAAGAAGTTAGATCCCATGATCATGCTATATCATTTTTTTGTTTTTTTTGTTTTTTTTTTTTTCGAGACAGGGTTTCTCTATGTAGCCCTGGCTGTCCTGGAACTCACTCTGTAGACCAGGCTGGCCTCGAACTCAGAAATCCACCTGCCTCTGCCTCCCAAGTGCTGAGATTAAAGATGTGCGCCACCACTGCCAGGCTCTATATCATTTTTAAAAGGACCACAAATAAGTATGTTTAGACAATTCCAAGAAGGATAGAAAAAAGTTGTTAGAATGGAAACACTGATTCATTTGAATCTCCCGAGTTATAGTTCTCATAACATTTACAATAATCAGATGGTGAAAGACAATATAGTAATAACTATTTGTACAAGTGTAGGAAACATTTTCAACAAAAGATGCTCACTTTGCATGTGAATTCTAAGGACTTAGATGATTTCACATGGCTGATTATTCTATAAATTTATATAGGTAGGTGCTCACACAGAAACATATATAAATATAGTATGCATAGTATAGACAAGTATGTGCACATGTACAGGGCTGAAGCAAAAGCCAACCCATAGGTTTATCTATAAGTTAATCACAAATGTATTTGTGTTTACATGCAAGGAAGTTTTGTATAATTGACTTGTATACTAATACTAAGTTATATATATATGAAAGTGAGTATAAATAGAAATTGTATAAATTTATCTAAATAAAATAAGAATATGTATTAAATTTGATAAATATATGATCTCTATATATCACAATATAATATATATTTCAATTTATATATTTATAAATATATAAGTTGAAACTGTGCTTTTTTTTTATTTCTGATCGCTGTTAGTAAGAAATGCTCATTGTAGTTCCTTGAACCCTTGATATTTCTTCTTCCATTTTTAGAATTTTAAAATTTTCTATCTATCAATCTCTCTCTCTCTCTCTCTCTCTCTCTCTCTCTCTCTCTCTCTCTCTCTCTCTCTGTGTGTGTGTGTGTGTGTTGTGTTGTGTGTGTGTGCATATCTGTGAAGACAGGTGCTGTGCAATCCAGAAGAAGTCATGATCGCTTTGAGCTATTGTTATAGGTTGTCATGAGCCAGTAATGTGGATGCTGGGAATTGAACTCTGGTCCTTTGTAAAAGCAGTAACTCTTTTAGCTACTGAGCTGTCTTTCAAGCCCCAATGCTTGGTATTGTTTAAATATAGCACATTTCCTCTTTGCTTTGAAAGCTTTGCTCATATCCAACCAACCAGAAGCCCAAATAGTCATGAAAACCATTTGACAAAGCACAGCATGTACAATGATATTTTGGTTATAAAGTTTTAATTTTTAAATATTATATCCCTAGTTCCATGATGTAATACCACCCTTTCCATCCTTAATAGCTACACAATGCTTCCTATTTCTAAATTATTCTATTTTTATAGAAAATAAGGTAGGAAAAATATCATTCTTCTAATGTCTGCCAAAGGTGCCTGCTCACTCCTGTAGTTTACAACGGTTATGCAGCTCTGTTTACTAAACATGATCACATCGAGGGGCTGTGTATGCTCCTTAATAAGAAAGAGCTGTGCCCTTAATGCACTCTTAAGAAAACCCATTTTGTCTTTTTGTGCAATTCTGGTCTTTTGGTGATGTTATGCTCAGTTAATAAATTCACATAACCTCTGGATACTGAGATTGTATTTGTAACACTAAAGTTCTGGTTTAGTTAATCAAAAACAATGATCAGCTCAGACATTTTATTCTATGCATGAACTCATTGCATGCGATTTGAGTATAGTCTGTCTCTTATTTTAGCAAGGTCTGAGGAAAGTATAATAGTGGAAATTTGTGTCTATATAGTTTCAACAAAGGTCTACAGAGAAGAGAAGATGAGCTAATAGTCAAGAACACAGTCTGAAGACTCAGTATTGCATCTGAAACTATTGATACCTAGATCCCATGAGTGTGCTACCTGGAGGAAATGGCTTATGGTTAAGAGTCCTTACTATTCTGGCAGAGGTTCCAAGTTTGGTTCCCAGAACTCATATTGGGAAGCTCGCAATCTCCACCTGTAATTATAACCACAGGGAAATCTGATGCATCTGGCCTCTGCACACATATGCATGCTCATATGCATGCACTCCCATGTAACACACAAACACACACACTAAACAAACAAACAACTAAATGCAGGTGTTTCTAAAAGAATTACTGGAAGAGAAGCTATGGTATTCAGGCTTATATACTTGGTAGAGATTTCCAAAAAATGAATTATGTAAGCCTGTCACTTTAAAGGAAAAAAACCACAGATTTTATTTCTTTAGTCAATGATAAATCATAGACTTAAGTGAAAACAATAGTCACTATTACTGAGTCTGTAAAAGTCACAAAACACAAGGAATCTACTAATAAGAGGGTGCTACCACTCTTTTAGCTTTGAAAATATATAATAAAATAATTAAAGCTTAGTATTTCTGTAGAATCTTTAGATAATATCACTAGGTGAATTTCATTACGGTACCAAAGAAATGTCAATTGTCTGAAAGGATTCTTACCATTTACACATTTTTGTGAGGATGTATTTTCCTTATCTGAACTTTCTGTTCCTTCTGTACTTAACCAAAGTCATAGATCATATGATATTGAATGCATAATCTCAAATATTAATGACTATATCAGGGGATAGGGGGTTTCCAAAGTGGAGACCTGGAAAGGGGGAAACATTTGAATTGTAAATAAAGTATCAAAATATAAAAATTAAAAAAAAAGATCCTAAGGTTAAAAAATAAAAAGAATGACCATGTCTTCTAAATAATGAAGAGAGTTTAAAAAATAGACTCTTCAAAATTGTATTGTTTTCAAAAACATAATGATTCATAGTAAATTATTTTGTCTTAATAAATCATGATGCCATTATTGTTACTATTGGAAGATTTTAAAATTATCTTGACTATTTTCCAATTTAAATTTATATGGAAAATATTTCACTCATGAACTAGTTCTTTGATGTCTTCTATAATTTTTGTGCCTTGCATTCTGGGGCCTATAGGTTTTGGGAACTGCTACTTCAGTTTCACCATGGTCGGCTCACCTACTCTCTGATCTTCTGCCCTAGACCCTTAGAGCCACTTGAACAGAACAGATGGTGACACATCAGTAAGGATGAGCCAGTGTCTGGCACATGGAATTAGCTCTTCCTACTGCCAAAGGGCAAGGTCTGGGCTTCTTGTGGTGCCCCTGATATGTCTGCTGTGGACGGGTGCCTAATAGCTAGTGCTTTGTAAAACCTGTCTAGGTTTCTATGCAGAATGTGCTTATCAGAGAGGAACAATGTCTGGTCTGGAATTAGCAGTTTGATTCCCTTTTGTTTGTGAAAGTGGATGCAAATAAGACCTACATCAGTCAAGGGAGGAGCAACAAGCTGTCATGCTGAGCAAGTGATCCTGGCTCCTCCCCTGTGGCTTGTCTAACAAGCAGCTTTGCCGGAAGAGCTGTTGAATTTCAAACTGGATGGCCTCGTGTCATAAACAGTTTATTGATGGAGTGTTCGTATATAAAATGAACTTCACTTTTTTTCTACTGCTAAGATTGAAAAACCTGAATTCTGGATGGAACAGCCTTTCTTGCCCTTGGGTGAATTCTTAGGTTTGCTTCAGAGTTCTGTCCAATTATACTTAGAGAATAAAGAGTTTAACTAAAACCCCAGAAAACGGTTTTATCCCAGATATTAAAATGCTTAGACCAGTGTGAAAAACATATCAATGCAGAAAATTGATGCATTCTCTGCTTGGGTCCAGTTTGAAAGGGACACACTCAAAACCTGTCTTCTTCCCTTCCTCTCCTACCCCCTCTTTTACCTTTCTCATTCTCTCTGCTCTAAGTTCATAGCATCAGAATTTCTTTTGATCTTCTACTTTGCCACTGGGAACCAAGTGTTAATCATGGCTATGTTCTGTCAGTAGTGGTCCAGCATGAGAATATTAATGACTGAGACGCCCAGTCAAACAGGCAAGCAATACCTTCCCTCTTCTTCCAGTATGCTCACATTACCATCATACAATAAGTAGGAGGTAATTTCCAGCACTGGGGGACCCCAAGATCTAGTTGCAGCATCCATATCAATAGAGGAACAGCTTCCAGATGTTAATTATTACCCCAGATCACATAGTACCCCATAGTCTATGGACCTTGGCTGAGTCCTTTCTCTTTATGCTTTATTGGGGACTTTATCCCATTGATACTTTCCCTTTCAACCATAGTATTCAACACAGTGCTACGGCAGGGCTGTGGTGGGCTACAGTTTGCCAAGCAAATAATGGGTTATTATTGCTTTTAAATGGGACTTATGCTTGACAATTTACCTCTTCTTCCATGCTTAATAGTGAGAGTTTAGTAGACTCTTTGACAAAACTTGTCTTTTTAGTGGGTACGAACAAATCTATCAAGAAGATTCTTATCATTAGCAGTTGTACTTCAGTTGGAAAATAATGCAGTACTTATTATATAGGACTAAGTGAGAGGGTACAGAAGGTTTTTTGTTTGTTTTTGTTTTGTTTTGTCTTTTGAGGAGCTAGGGATTTTGTATGTGACTAAAGAGCAACTTGAAGAATTTTAAAACAAATATTAGACTCTGTAAGTGTTTCCATGGCTAATTACCTAATATAAAGAACATACACACATGTGTTGCTATGTGAATATATGTGAATGGCTATGCACAGAATATTTGACACTCCAGTAAGTACATCAATATATTCATATAGATAAATCTTGGTTATGTCCTTAGTGACATAAACATCAAGAAAAATCTATGAGTAGCAGCAGGAAATAAATTTCCTAGAAAATGTTAGAAATAAGTCAAAATGTTTCCAAAACACAAAAAATAAAAAATTCGGATTTATTAGGCTTAACATGAATAATGCAAAACCATTGAGTTTTTCACAATTCACACTTTTCATTCCCACTTCCTTCTCCACCTCTGTTTGGTCGTCTTTTCACTGACATTGGCTTGCTTCACAGAGTGTTATATTTACCTGTTTTAAGCAAAAGCCTTACTACACCAAGCAAGGGAAGAAAAATGAGTCTTATTAAGCTTCCAAGGGAGAGCCAACTGCCTGATCAGCATAAAATCCTGAAGAAGCGAGGATATAATTGCTACCTTAATGTATTTTGAAATATTAGTAGGTCAAAGATTAAGACAAGGACATAATTCAGAACAGAGAACCTAATAAGCTTGCTAATGCACCTCAAATGAGCACAAGAAGAATGTGATGTGTTTTGAAAATATTGATGAGCTGCTGCTGAGGGTACTCATATGCCTGTAGTGCTGCCTTCATGATCCAGAGCCTCCGCTTAATGGTAGAAGAATCTCACATTGCTTATGCAGTGAACACTGAAAGCTTGATATCTTACAGAGTTTTACGGTCTGGTGAGATAAAGAACTACCTCAGACTTCATTAACTCACTCAATTATTCATAGATTTAGGTTATTTTAGACATAATCCCTTTTGTGATTCATACAGCACAGATATCTGGAAACAATTACAAACCCTGAGAATAAGAAACTAATACATTAAAAATGAAAAAAAGGTAGCAGCCTTATTTAAATATATCATGCCTATATCATAAAAAAGGCATTACATGAGGGCATTAATCACACCCTTTCTTATATCTGTGTACATTAGCCAAATTTCAAATAAGAATGATGAATGTGAAGTCAAAGTTTAAAAAGAGATCACTAACATCCTTAAAAATGGTTTATTTTTCTTTCACTAGAAGTGATACATTAACTAATGCTCATAGTATATTTAAATTCACAATTACAAATAATCTCAAGTATACTCATACTTTAAACTGATAGTTATAGTTCCAATTGCTAACTTCTTTATACCTTTAATCCCCCGGGAAATAGGAGATTATTTTGATCAGTTTAAGCAAAGTGGAATGTTAAAAGACCTGCCCACTATGGGTAGCATCATTCCCTGGCTTGAGGCTTGGACAGTATAAAAAGAAGAAAGTCAGCTGAGCACTAATCATTGCTTCTTGTTTCCTGACTATGAATGTAATGGTATCTCTTCCCTTGAGTTCCTTCTATTGTGGTTTTTTTTTGTTTTGTTTTGTTTTGTTTTGTTTTTCTGTGATCTGTGCATTTAGACTGAGAGCCAAAATAAACCATTTCTCTCTTAAGTCACTTTGCCTGTGTGTTTTCTATTAACAACAGGAAAAGTAGTTAAAAAAAAACCTTTGGTGATCTGAGTAAATATTGGTGGAAATTCAGGATTATATTATGTTGAAGAGATGACAACTCTAAATAGAAACAACATAGGCTTCATGAGACTATAATGGACTGTTAAAGAGAAGTATTTTGAAATTTAAAAGCAAGGACTTACTTAACCATTCTCTTGCTTTGAGCTTTTGACTTCTGCATCCTGATTGTCACAACACCTTTAGAGGTAAATAATTTCTCAATTATTTATAAGGTTAGGAGGTGACAGCCAAGAGATTTTCTCTATGTAGCAAGGGATGAGACCCAGGAAGCTAGGCAAACCTGCTGTCTCTGCAGATGATGGTTACGGTAAGGACAGGACATTTGCTACTGAAACTTTCCCCTCCTATTCCTGTAGATTGTTGTTCGTTACATCAGTAACTGTACACAGAGTTACCGTTCTTTTACATGTTCCTAGAAGGAGCATCTCAGGAGTCAAGCCAAGTTACACTTTAAACATCTTGTTTCTGCATTAAGGATTAGGATATGAGGCAACTCTTCAGGTCCTTTTCATTTTTCATCACTGCTAGCTTTGGTAATATGTTCCTACATACAGAAAAGACTGTGGGTGGAGTGTGAGGAGAACGGGAGAGCAGCAGAAGCACTTAGTCCCATAAAAAGCATCAGCGTAGTTAAGATACAGATCTGAAATATATTCATTGAGGTCTATCGCCAATCAAAGGAACTCAGAGGCTTTCTTTAATGGACATTGAAATCTGTATTCATCTAATGATTCCAGAATTGAGTTTTCAATCTCAATGAGTCTCTGCCTCGCACCCCCATTCCATCCTCATCTCTGCTTTATTTCGTAAGATGTACACTTTGTAGACTGACTTGCTATACTTCTCCTCCCAAGAAGATTTCTGTTTCTTCTTCCTTTCTCTCTTTCTTCCTCTCTTTCTTTCTTTCTTTCTTTCTTTCTTTCTTTCTTTCTTTCTTTCTTTCTTTGTTTCTTTCTACCTTTCTTTTTGTCTTTTTCTCCTTTCCTATGGTGATTTCTAAAGACACACACACATATATATGTATGTATATATATATATATATATACACACACACACACATACACATCATATACATGTACTACATATACAACATATACACATATGCACACATACACATACACGTATACATATACAGTCAGTTACTTAAAGAAGACAAACAAAATGAAAACACCATCTGTCATGTAGGCACAGACATTTTTTAGCATACTGCTAAATGAAGAGCCACAGGTAATTAATGGCTTCTGAGAGAGGGAGATTCAATTTTCTTCAGGGACAAGCCCTCCCAACCCCTACAAGTTATTTAATTCCAAGTGGTCAACCCTAAACAAATATACATATGATTCATACTAAATGGACCTAGCATTTATGTACACAAGTATGAATATGTAATAATGATAATTAATGAAGAGACTATGAATTTGAGAGGGAGTGGGAAGGAACATAGAGGGGTATGGGAGTGGGAGGGGGAGTAGAAATGGTGTGCAAAGTTCTAAAGCACCTAATTAAATAAAAGATAAAATGAAATCATTTATATTTCATTTCATTTGGTTTTGCTTGAGAATTCCATACGTGAGTAGTATGCATTTTGGTCAAATTCAGTCTTTACTCCCCCTCTCCCAACTCCCCTGTAAACTGCCACACCCCTTTACCTTCCACCTTCATGTACTTCTACAAACCTACAGAGGTCACTTAGTGACACTAGTATATTCATGCATCTAGGTATCCACTCAGGGTTGCAACTGTGAAGAAAACTGACCCTCCCTCTCCCAGCAGCAATAAATTGAAAATAGAGCCTGAGTTATGATCTTTTTCTTCTGAGAAAGCATCCTCTCCACAGTATTATTTATTTGCAATCTGCATTTAATTACCAAATCTTGCTATTGAATTAATTCTTTCTCTCACTTATATCTACGTCTTCAAATCCAGTATGCATACCTGCAACTTTACTTTTTTGTCTGCATTCTATTTTCTTACCTTAAAAACCTTTCCCTCCACACTTTTCTCTCCCACAGAACCCAGCCTGTGACTTGCCTTCTATAGTAACCACAGATGTCATTCTAGGTTTCCTATGCTTTTCTTGAAAATATTTATTTTGAGGTGACAAGTAACTCATGGTAATAATAATTGAATAACTGCTGTCCATCATTGATTCAAAAATGATACTACATTAAATAGGCCAACCAAATACTTGTGTTTCCAGGTATTCATACACCCAACCTGGAAACATATACCCTCATGAAAGTCTACCCTTGAATGCTCAGAGTGGTTGTCTTTGCATTCCTTCTAAATTGGTGAATTATCAAGATTTTCCTCAAAAGGCTAGTGAAAAGGAAATTATACATGATGCACAGCAATGTAAGCCACTCACTGTCAAGGCATATGAAGACAGAGATAAATTTTAAATGAGTTCCAGTAATTATGAGACATCATCGTTAGATGGGCAGCTACTGTGTGGTTCCATTTATAACATTCTGAAAAAGAAAAGAAAAAAAAAAAAAAAAAAACAGTGGAAAGAGAGGGCGCACAATATTTACCAGGATAGGAGTGGTGTGAGATAAAAAGGAAAAGCACAGATTGTTATTTTCCAACATCCTTTAATTGATTATTTGGGAATTTCACACCTTGCATTTCACCATTACACTCACTTCCCATTCCTCTTAGGTTTATCCTCCCATCCCTATGCCCTCTCCTCCCCCCCAAAATTAAGGAAAAAATACAAGTACAATTTGTATTGCTTATATATTCATTGATGTATGGTCAAACTCCAAGTGGCCAGCCCCTTAAAGATAACTGAGTCCTTTTCCATTTCTCTGCCGGAAGCCGCCAACCATGAAGAGCTACACGTCAGCATCTTTATCACATTTTTTAAAGGCCTCCCTTCAGTGGCTTCCTGTCTAGACCATTTCCTTTGTGGCAGAAGTTTTCAATGTCTCTCATTTACAACTATGAGTCTGGAGTCATCAATACCATTGCATCAGAAGCTTCCCTGCTGAACGAACAGCGGCAGTATAGATCGTGGACCTCCACATGGTTTCCTGAGGCTACACAGACTGCGAATGTCATTATGACCTTCAGCTGCACCATGGAGGATGGATCTTGCCATGGTCCCCAGTGGCAGTATGGACCTCAGATATCAACAAGGCCCTCAGCTGCAGCATGGATCACAGACATCAACGTGGTTTGGGGTTGGTAGCAGAGACCACCGAAATCAACATGATCCCTTGTGGCAGCCCTGATCCTAGACATCAACACAGCCTCAGGCAGCAACAGGGATTTATGGGCAACAACATGACCTCAGCACAGATTCTTTTTAAGATCATGCAACTCTTGTGCGTAGAATAGTATTAATGAGTTCATGACTCTGCATGGTCAAATCTCACAGAACTTTATAATACAAAGAGTTACTGTAGAAAAACATTGCTTCATTAAAAAAAAAAAAAAATTCTGCCGGACAGTGGTGGTGCACGCCTTTAATCCCAGCACTTGGGAGGCAGAGGCAGGTGGATTTCTGAGTTCGAGGCCAACCTGGTCTACAGAGTGAGTTCCAGGACAACCAGGGCTACACAGAGAAACCCTGTCTCAGAAAAAACAAAAAACAAAACAAAAAAACAAAACAAAACAAAACAAAACAAAAAACCTGTCAGAACTTAACCCCAGGATGGACAGAAGACTGCAAAAGGATGTAATTCACTGTGATGAAATGGCTTCTTTGAATAGCTAGCCCTTAGGTGTTTCTACACTTCTAAAGAGGAATAGAATTATTGCTCACAATTTCACTATTAGAACAGAAAGGATAGAAGTGATTGTTTAAAGAAAGAAGTGCATGGGCATGATTTTGTCTCAGAAGTGGAAATAACAATCATATAGAGTTTAAAGCTATTTGCCTAGAAAGTTCTCTGGAACCTCTTTCATCTCATGTTCCTGCCCCTGAAGTCTCTACTATGCAAACACGGCCCAATTGCTGTACAGCTATTTTCCTTTTGTTCTTTGTGCTAATGCCCTCCATATGCACAAACTTCACACATCCTCACTTACTTGCCTCCACTGGCATGATCTCCATTTGCATGCCATATGTAACCATGCCTACACCACTTCCAAGCCCAGTTTAAAGCCTGAAATGTATCCTTCCCTACACTTTGTAATTTTATACCTTTTGGAACGTTACAAAAGTTTTCTCCATCAAAATATGACTGATCTTCTCTAATCGATAGCTAATACAATTCAAGGAATTTTCACTTTCTATCTTATTTTCATATCTAGCCAAATTCTCAGTTCAGATTATGCAAAAACATAGCAGGGTCTCATAAAATGCTCTTTTCTGTTCATGGGCAACATCCTAATAGACAGGTCCTGTCTTCATGTATCACTGGATCACATCAGAAGAGTCTCCTTTCAGCTTTTCAGTAGACTCTCAGTAAGCAATGTCCATTGACTTCTCAGTCTCTCTTGAGTTATTCTGCTTGGCCTCAAACTTACTCTGGCAATCTGTTCTAATTTTCTGGTTCCTTCTAATTCTCTGGTTCATTCTGTCTTCACCTGTGTCTAAGTTGTTCTCTCTTCAATCTGTCTCTCCTGTCTCTGTAAAACATGCACTATGCCAAGTAGCTGTTTGTTGCCGTAAGAATGGCGCTTTGTCACCGGGAGCCTGATGTTATTTGTAAAGCATGAAAATACTTGGAGTGATTACCTCAAAACTAAAGTTGCTTTAAAAATTTTATCTGATGATTATGCATACAGAAGTGATTTGATAAAAATATATATGTTGCCTATTAAGTCATCAACTAGGGCAAATGCGTATTCCTGATGGGCTCTTCTTGTGCTCCTCAAGCCTTTTCTGATTTCAAAGATCTAGATCGAGTTCCACTCCTGTCACAATTCCTTCACTAATTGTTCCCACACTGACCTCAACTTCTCTAATCTGGTGAAGTATTGATCGCCTTTGTTATTTCAGCTCCTAATTAATATACCTGTGCAGCCTGGAATACTTTTCTTTCTCTTCTTTGTCTGATAAGCATGTATTTGGTACTAAGGTAAGCATCTCTCCTCCCTGAAGTCATCTTTGAATGCCCACATGGATTGGCTGTGAAGAGAATGGGTGTGTCCTTGTGCATCGCCATAGTACCAGTTGTAGAGATGAGTGAGGCACCTGTCCCTCAGTTTGGTATTTATTGTTTCTGATTTCCTATTGCTATCCTTATTGTGAATAATTCTTCTCATTGAGACCTAGTTATGGAAAAGGTCTGGAGAATTAAAGACATTCAATGTAGATCTGCTAAAATGATAAATGGGAGAACACAAAAAATGAATTAATATAAGAGTTAATCATTGTGTTCTTATGTATATCAAATAGTGAGCAACTGCTTATAAATCAATCCATTATTTGTATCAATAAATTACATAAGTACATAACAGAATCAATCAATCATACCTATCAGCTTAGGGAGAGCATACTTATTAATAATATGTTAATTAGTCTTATGTTCACATTCTTTCCTTTGAATATATAAAAATATCAAATGTAAGTATTAGATGAAGGTTTTCTATTTAATCAAGAATAGATTGTCTACTCTCCTTTATGTATTTTTACAATCTTTAGAAACTTCAAAAAATATAAGGAAATAGAAAAGAAAATGATGAACTCCTAGGATTACCAATAAATAAAATTAATATTTTAAACTGCTGTACTCTGTTTTCTTTCCTTGTCTTTCATGTGGCTATAAGTATACCCCACTATTTTGCATGCTCATATTGAAGTGGCTGTGTCATACTCAGCACGCAGATTGTCAATGCCAGTCCATTGAAGTGCACCTGCCATTGACCATTCACAGCTCAGTAAAACAGAATAAGATTGATTCAGCTTGCTGAAATAAAGGGCACCCAGCACAGGTACTGTGATAGTTTCGGTGCTGAGACATGGTCTCCTGGGCCAGTTCTTTTGCAAGAACTTAAGCAAGCCAGTTTCCATAGGTGGGAAAAGGATGGGTCTATTTCTGAATTGGATACTGTCAGAAAGATGGGTCAGTTTAGCTTTTGGCTCTCTTGCAAATACTCGTAGGAGATGAGAGAGTCAGACTGATGCTTCTGTATAGGTGAGTGTACATAGACAGGTTAGGACAGGAAGGTAATGTTCAGTTGTTCTGTGGATCCCTAGTGTTCTTGCCTGGGTCTTGACATGGACATGGAAACACAACATGTGGAACACAACACGTGGTTGTGATAACAATCACAGCCTCACTCTCTGCATACTGCTAAGACCAAATTTCATTTTCAGTTTGCATGATTTAGTTTATCAGACGCTGAACTGACTAGTTTTGTGTGTCAACTTGACACAAGCTGGAGTTATCACAGAGAAAGGAGTTTCAGTTGAGAAAATGCCTCTATGAGATCCAGGTATAAGGCATTTTCTCAATTAGTGATCAAGGGTGGAAGGCCCCTTGTGAGTGGTACCATCTGTGGGCTGATAGTCTTGGGTTCTATAAGAAAGCAAGCTGAGCAAGCTAGGAGAAGCAAGCAAGCCAGTAAGGAACACCCCTCCATGGCCTCTGTATCAGCTCCTGCTCCTTGACCTGCTTGAGTTCCAGTCCTGACTTCCTTTGGTGATGAACAGCAGCATGGAAGTGTAAGCTCAATAAACCCTTTCCTCCCCAACTTGCTTCTTGGTCATGATGTTTGTGCAAGAATAGAAAACCTGACTAAGATAGACACTTAGCTATTATTTTGACTTTTCTAGTCTTTATATATACTAAATTAAGCATTATTTAAAAATACTACATTTTTTGAAAAGAAGAAACCCATAAATAATTTTAGTATCAAATGAGTAATCATTTGGATGCGTGTGTCCTGTTACCATATTTTCCTGGCAAGTACCAATTTGACCTAGAGATAGTAATGTGGTGTTGCGTATCACATATTTACAATTAATTAATAAATGAGAGTGGAATGTTAATTTTAATTGATTTTGGGGTTTGGTACTTGTTTGGAGAGTTGATATTTCCTTTTCCTATGTCTGTCTGGTTTACCTTTGCTTTTTTGATGTTTCTGTTCACATTCTTTGTCAATTGCCTAACAGAAGTCATATATTTCTCATTAAGTCCATGCTAGCTTTTCAGGTACTAAGTAGAAAATACATTTATAGTCTAGTCTAGTCTAAAATATTATTTAGTTTCTCGCTCATCTGTGAAAATGCAAACTATAGACTTGTTTTATAAATTGAGAGAGAAGCCAGTCAAGCCTGGGAAGGGGAGGGAAGAAGGCTGGTAATGGGGATTAGAATATAGCTAGACAGGGGGAAGTGGTTCTGGTGTCTCACAGAAAAGGTCAATTGTAGCCTACATCAGTTTCTTAGATACTTCAAAATAGCCAGAAATCTGTTCAGACACTGCCATCACACAGGTACTGTGTTTGGGGAGATGGACTGGATCATAAAATTGAACATATGTATCACATTACCATACTTTGCTAATGATGTGCAAATGTGTGTCAATTAAAAGTGAAAAATAACCATTAGTCCATTAAAATTTCATATGGTTCATTGGGTCAAGTCTTTCCCTTTGTCTGTGCTCCCTCATCTTCATAAGTCTTCACTATTGTCAAGTCCATTTCTGCTGTTAAGCTTAATGAATTCGTCGGTTTGAAATTATTTTGGAGCATGATGAAAAACACAGTTCTAAAATATTAACATAACAGAATTTTTACTCAGTTTTAAAGAAAATCTTATTTACTTTCTAGTACAAGTAGCATATTTGATTAGAGTTCAATATGCTGTTATTAAAGGTGAACAGTATTCTTCGGGTTTGTAGAAACCACACAGTGGTACTGTGAAAAGACAAGCCAACACTTTTGGGTTGCAAGACCCTACAAAATTAGTACATTTAACACCCAAAATGAGATTACTATGCTTAGTATTAGGCAAAATTAATTGATAATCTGTTGCTCCACAGTCATTGTGTGTTATTTATCTGATGTACAGGGAAAATTTTCTGAGTGATCATGTGCTGGTGACAGTCACGTCTGAGTTTTCATTGTATGCAATCTTGTTTTGAGTTTTAGTGACACAATTCTCTGGGTACAATACTCATGCTCATAAATATCTATTAGATGACATAGTCCATATTTAAGTCAAAATTTATGAATGTTAGCATTTTAACCCCTTCTGTTTTTCCAGATCTTTATATATGTATCATTAAGGGTACATTAAAAAAAAAACCCAAAATCCCTAAAGTGCCTAGGAATTAATCTTATTTATTAAATATTTTTATACTGACATTCATGCCTGATACTTTTGTGATAAAGCACTTAATTACTTAGAAACAATAAAAAAGATGTATAAAGTTGTCCAGACCAATTAAGCATGATTTCAAATATTAATCCCCAAAGTCCTTATAATTGACACCAAAACAGATAGGTATATGGAATTCCATATGTTAGGAATGCATATTAATATTTTATATTTTCATAAAAATAAAAAATTGCCTCTTCTATGATTCTTAAGGCTCAGCTTCATCAGATCCCACTACTGAGGGTGACATGCTTGATTCATTTGTGACAGTCTCATATTACCCATCATGCTGTGCAGCTAGAAATTGTAACCATTATGTTGCTTAGCATTTCTCCTGTAATTACTTTTTGTGTGTCTTCCAGAGGACTCTGTGAGGCATTTTTACTGTCACTACATGTTAACAGAGAGAAAGTAGTTCTGTACTCAAGGGCTTTAAAGAAATGCAGCTTTACTTTAGTCTCGCTGATTTTGTACTGCTATTTATCATATATATATATATATAATACAATTTCTGCTTTTATTAATGAGAAGCATTCCAATATTACAGTGTAGAAAAAACCAGAAAAACTGGTATGCAACTGTGAAGCCTTTCTTTCTTCTTTTCTTTCTCTCTCTTTCTTTCTTTCTTTCTTTCTTTCTTTCTTTCTTTCTTTCTTTCTTTCTTTCTTTCTTTCTTTCTTGTCTTTATTCTATTTTTCTTTCTTTGGCTGGAGGAGGGGAGGAACAACCACCTCTCCTCCCATGTGCTTTAACTTCCGTGTCTGGTTTCCCATTATCCATTCTGTTAAGATACGATTAATGAGCGCTCTCCTGAATTTCAAACACCCTGAAAAGCAGCCAATCCCTTCTCTTTGGAGGCTACATCGAAAATAACCATAAAAGTGAGGTGGTGCTGGCTTTTGAAGTCTTTAGAGAACCCATCATTGTGATCTTTGTACCACCGCTGGGGGAAGAGGACATCTTTGCACGTGTCTGGCATTGTTCATGACAACAGGGCAACCGAAATAAAGCAAGAGTTTCTGGGAGTAGCATTAGGATGCAGCCCTCCCACTGTGCACACCAGTTCCCGGCTCTGCACAGCTGCCTGCTCGGCTGGGGGTTGGAAATCAGCACTGTGAGCCAAGACAGAAATGACCGTGATGCGTGCCTGCCTCTCTCTATGAGGAAAAGGTAAATGTTCAATTAAGGTGTCAGCCTGCTGCTTCGGAACTGACTTATTTCTGTCTGTCTGTTTGTTTGCTGTTCCTTTCGCTTTCTTCTCTGCTTCCTTCTCATTCAGTGGAATAAACTGCCTGAACTGAAAGTGTTTGGGCTGCACTTGTGAGCGAGGAGCCTGCTCTCCTGTGGCTTAACTGACATCAAGTACAGTGTATGGGTTCAAACCCAAGGGGCAGCCGCGTGGCTCATGCGGTCCTGGCTAAGCCTTATGCAACATAGTGAAAATACTGCAGAACAAGAGGAGCGTACAATAAAGGAGCTTTTATGAACGCAGGGCTGACTTGTAGGAGATTCGTGTTTGCCTTCCCTTTGCCTCCCCTGGTGTTGACAGTGAGCTGTTTCACATGTGATCCGAGTATTAAAGCCTATTCTTTTTCATAAGTTGACATCTTAGCTTTTCAGCTGTAACAATAATATTATCTTCATTTTAAATGCTTAAAAATTGTACTTGGGTTGTATAGATAAAAATGTAAAAGAAATGTGATTTTATAGAATCCTTTTCTTCAAGGGATTATATTATTCTGCTTCCTAGGGGCAGCAAATCCATGAGGGCCCTGAGGAAAATCCTTTTATCCTCTTTGAGAAAAAATTATTTTACTGGTGCTGAATGATCGGAGAAAAGACTGTTCAGTGACACGGTGTGTATGATGTATGTGCGACTGTGTGCCTGGCTTGGCTTGCGTTGTATAAATTTCTTCTAGGAGTTTCACTGGGAAGCTTAATGATCCTGAACTTGAGCTATGTCGTTAGAATGAACTCTAGAAATGGACTCTCCATGGAAACAAGCCCATTTTGTTATATTTTAAATATTTGAACCAAAGCATTTGTTGTTCTTATTTTGATAATCACTAATGTGAAATTATTATATCAGTACTTATGTGTCGGGCTCTGGGCTTGGTGATGGACACAGAGGCCAAGCATAGAGTCCCACTTTTAAGATTTCTGCTGTCTAATCTGGTTTATTGAGAGAAGCTATGATGTTTAACCCTCTCTGTACCACTCATGTTACAGAAAAGTTTGACAGATTTCTTTGAATTCTTCCTCAAAGGACATAAGATTTGCTTAACTGCAGGCTGCTCTACAATGGATTATTTTTTTATCTGTTTAGGCAACCAGTGTTTGTTGAATGAATATGTGTGTTTCCGTGTGTATGTATGTGTGTGTGTGTCTGTATGTGTGTGTGTCCGTGTGTATGTGTGTCCGTATGTATGTTTCCGTGTGTGTGTGTCTGTATGTGTGTGTGTCTGTGTGTATGTATGTGTGTGTGTGTGTGTTCGTGTGTGTGTGTCCATATATGTGTGTGTGTCCGTGTGTATGTGTGTCCGTATGTGCGTGTGTCCGTGTGTATGTGTGTCCGTATGTGTGTTTCCGTGTGTATGTATGTGTGTGTGTGTCTGTATGTGTGTGTGTCTGTGTGTATGTATGTGTGTGTGTGTTTGTGTGTGTGTGTCCGTATATGTGTGTGTGTCCGTGTGTGTGTGTCCGTGTGTGTGTCTGTGTGTCTGTGTGTATGATATGTGTATGTGTATGATTTGTGTGTATGTGTATGATTTGTGTATGCATGTGATGTGTATGTGTGTCTGTGTATGATGTGTGTGTACATGTGTGTATGTGTGTGTGTCTTTGTGTGTGTGTCTGTGTGTATGATGTGTGTATGTGTATGATTTGTGTATACATGTGATGTGTATGTGTGTGTCTGTGTGTGTGGGCATGTGTGTGTGTATGTGTGTCCATATGTGTGTGTGTCCGTATTTATGTGTGTCCGTATGTGTGTGTCCACATGTGTGTATGTGTGTGTGTGTATGTGTGTGTGTCTTTGTGTGTGTGTCTGTGTGTGTATGAGTGTGTGTGCACGCATGCACATGCATGCACATGAGTGCCTACATGTGTGCATCAAGCACATAGGCATATGCATGGGGTAATTAGAAGGGAACATGCACTAGTTCAGAGTTTGTGTCTGAAAGAAGACAGCATTGCCTAATTATTACCGTTACTGATTGTCTTCCAGCACACACGCAGTGCCACTGAGGAGCCGGCTGCTGCCTTAGAATGGACAGGTTCTTGCTTTCTTTGAATCAAGAGAGCATCTCTGTGTCGGTGGAGTAGAGAACAAGCAGAGGAGTCTTTTCCCTCCATGCTGGAAGTGGTTCTCATTGTTGTCAAGGAAACATTCACACTTCACAAGGTCACCTCCGGAAACAACAGCAAGATGTCAAGAACAGACCAATAGACAAAAGCCAAGACCTCAACCTTCTTACACTCTCTCCTATTTTAAACATCCTTCATAAAAAACACTTGTTTACCTAATTCTGTGTCTCCTGGAATAGTCAAGTGAAGCTGATGTTGCCCTAGGTCGAGCCCAGAATTTTTCATGTTCTGTTTCTTTAAAGTTTCTAATCTTAATGGGGATGCTCAGAGTGTGGGGGTGAGCTGGGTCAGCAGCCTGAAGCTAGAGTAAGGCCAGTTTACAGAGATAAGCTCCATTTAGGAGTGCATTTGTAAGAGATTCCAGAATGATCACCAGACCTTTCTTAAAGCAGTAATGGCTTAATTTCAGAAAATGCTTTATTGTGTACTAAAAGCGTGTGAAATTTTGGTCAGTATGTTTCATTCACCTGGATGCTCACTAGTTATTTATTCATTCTTTGATCAGATAATTATGACTTTATACTGAGTGCCTTGTATCGCTTTGGGCATGAGATGTGGATATAGTATAGTTTCTACATCTAAGATCTGAGAGACTCAACCTGCAGAAAACATAACTACGGAGTCTAGTCATGAAGTCACTCGTGGAGGGGCACACAGGGAGTTGCTTATCATCTAAGCAACAGTTCTTCATGGGTCAAAGAAGAACGGGTTTGGGAAGAGAAATGTTTGCATGTGACCTTGAGAGTGGATAGGCACTGAGTACACAGTGCAGTGCTGAAAAACAGGTTTCCACAGAGATGGAAGCCAAGGGCAGAAATGGGAGGAGCCAGATGCGCTGGGATCCTGTTATCTGAAGCTCTGGACATACTAGGCGAAATTTAGATAGGAGCCTAGAAAAGGAAACTGAAATGCATCCATGAAAGTATTTGTGCAATAGTTTTAAAAGGTACTGCTAGCTTTTCAGATATGCCATCTGTATAATAGTTAACGACATCATTTAGTGCTATAATAAATAACTGGGGTCTTAAGTAGCATGATATGAATCCCTCTATTTCCTTTGACAATCCAAAATTGGTTGCACTCATGGGCTTGCAGATTGTTTTATGGAATTGGAGTTTCTGAGGCTGTTTATCATTTAAAACAAGCATTGTGAAATCCAGCAATACACGTTTTCTTCTTTTTAAAATTCACAATGATGTCTGATTTACTGGAAGACCAATGCTACATTATTATAATGGGGCTTAAGATGATTGTTGTTCTTTCAAAGTAACTGGTGACACTAAATTGTTGGTATCGTCACTTTGTGAAATCTCAGACACCATATTCTGTTGTTAGAAAATGACGAATGCTGACAGCTTTCCTGTTTATTAAGATACTCTGAGCCACACTGGAACGTGTCTTGTTAACTCTCTGAATATAAAGAAGGATGATGGTTCGCGTTTAAGAGAATGTGGAGGACGCCAACATTACAGAGCTAAAGGTTTTTGGCATCATCTAGCTTAGCCACCTGTTCTCTCCTCCATTTGCTGAATAAATTAGAAGCTCCTGGGAGAGTGTGTGGAGCTGACTGGCCTGCCTTGTTGCCAAGGCAACCATTTTTCTCTCTGCTCTATGACTCTGAAAGGGTTCATAACCCATTAGTGCTCCTCTGGGTAAGAATATGAGAGCATTTCTTTTTTTTTCTCCCTTCCTTCTTTTCTCCATTTTCTGGTCAAGACCAGTAAATGCGCTTACCATATATGTATATTCAAATGTTGCACTTCCCAATTGCATGGGGAATTGGAGTGTAAATCTTAAAGGCACATGACAGCTAAATGGAGCGATGCACATAATAATGAATAAAAAATGAAAAAGCTATTTCAACCTCAAATGCTTTCCAAATTGAAAATATTTGCAAGGCAGAGTTTATTTAAGGCCCACATATGAAGAAACACGGGCTGCCTGAGTCCAGAGCAAGAAGCCCTTTCATAAGGGAGTCCACATGTAATCATCTCCACCAGGATTGCCTTACTCTGCAGAGACAATGTAACACGAAGGGCAAATGGAGATTCTTATTTAAAAATCAGATTAATCAAATCGCAAGTCCATTTTCTGATTGTCAAAGGGTAACAGCTACAGAGCTCATGTGTGCTGTGACGCCCAAACAGCACGCAAAACCAAGCATTTGAGTTTTCTTCTTCTTTTTATAATACACAGTTGTTACCCTCTGTCTACCTTCTGTCTACTTGCTATCTTCACTAAAATATGTATTTAAGCATAATTAGGAGGAGGATTTTTGAGGTGAGTAAATTTTCTTCACCCTATTTCAGGAATTTTGTATGAGGGCTTTTGCTTGTATTAACTCCATGAGACAAATTCCTTTTCTTTGTTTTTATAATTGAGTGACCTCATGCCAAGGAATGCAGTGTTGTCATTTATATAGAGATCTAACTTATTCTAAAAAACAATGTCTCTTCACTATACTATACAACCTAAAAGTTATGAAATAAAAGGCATACTATATATAAGTACATATACATGTATATTTATACACACACATTCAAATACTTCCACTACTCAATCACTGGTCTCATTAGGGTCATCCTGGATCATTTCTACCATCATTTTCTTAATGTTCCAAGGACCAAACAGAAGGCCCTGCAAAGTGTGTGTATTACACGTTCTCTGGAAAGATACCTGCTCTAGTAAAATGTCATTGCTAATAAGTGCCAGTCCGAACAATTAAGTTACATGATATCTACCACGGGCTACATCAACAAAGTGGAGATCAGCTAGCTTATTGCCGTGGAAATCAGCAGGCAGTGTCTAACAAGAAATCAAATCATTTCCTGCCACTGGGTTTTACTTTTAGTTTTGAAGCAGACATTTAAGTATCATTCTTCTATACAAAAGAATCTATTGATCTCTAATGTGTTTTGCTCCAAATAAATGAAGAAATTTCAGTGTTCTCCAGCCAGAAGGAACGTTTAGTGATGGATAATGGGAAGCTGAAACCAAGATATTGGAAACAAAGCAACTAGGGCTGTTCTGTGGAGGGTAGAGGAAGCCCGTGGACTTGGGCAAAGCAGGACATCCTCAGGTCTCACTGCTTTTTGCCTCTGTGTGACCTGCCTGTGCTTTATAATCATCATGGTAGAATTTGAGCTTAGCTTGCTTCTCCATTTCACATAATCAAGAATGGCCAAAGCAATAGGTAGACTTGGCCACTGGAAAAACTGTGAGTGTGCCTCCATTTGTGTTCTGTGCTCACACTGGTCTGTTTTGCCTTCTCCCTGAAAGGAACTGCTTTGCATATTAAAGTGGCTTGCTGGTACCATGCGCCCAACTACTGTCTCAAGTCTGAACTACTGTCCAAGCCATCCTTAGATGATATTAGGGTTTTTTTCTTTTACAAAAGTATATTGACAGGAAATTAACTTGCATTTCTGTTGATTCTTTCATATGGGTAGTAGTATTTTGCTATTAAGGTCCATAAGTTTCCATTGATCATGAATTTTCTTGAAAATTACTCATGCTTTTTACATGATTACGTGACCCCAGGCTTCCTGCAATATGCCTAGCATACTCTTTCTGATTCATCTGTGTTGTCAGAATTTCTTTCTTTTGAAGGAGGTATAATATTATAATAATGTATGCATTGCTATAATAGTGTGATATGTGCAATGTTAATATATTCTCTGTTTGTCTGCCTTTCTATTAGTCTATCTGTATATAAATATATATTATACATTATTTAACATATATCATATATATAGCTATATATTATATATAATGTGTATAATATATTCAGATTTTAGTTATTGTACATTTATCGATGGAATCAATGCAGTCAATAATACTTCAGTGAACACAGAGTACAGATACATCTTTGCCACCCTGATTTCATTTCGCCTGGAGGCATCCTTAGAGATGGAGTTCCTGTATCCTTAGCCTTTGAGTATTTTAAGGAGCTTCCATGCTGCCTTCCATATTGGTTATACTGTTATCTGTGTTCTTTAAAACTTGTCTTTTTTATATTGCATCCTAAATATGGAGTAATGTTTCATTGTTGTTTGAGTTAATATTTCTGCAGTGAGTAGCAATGAACTTTTTTCAGAAGTCTGAGTGTTATTTGTTTTCCTTTGAGAACTGTCTTCAGAGCTTCAGTTCTTCGTCATGCAGGTAGCTGTCATGGTGTTGCTCCCTTAGAAAGGTGTAAGGCTTGTGAATATTCCCCATCCCCGTGCTCTCTCTTCATCCTGTCAATGGCTGGATTGCTGCTTTCGGGCTAGAGAAGCTGATGTGATCCTATTTGCTTATTTGACTTTTGTTTCATGGGCTTTGCGGGTCCTGTGAATTTCTCCACCTTGAGATCTGCTTGTTGATTCCTAATGGATGTGGCACCAAGATTGTTAACCTCTCCTTTCTGACTCTGATAACCATAAACTCTAAAGTTCAATCCTATTAACACTTAACAAAACTGTTGACCAGTCATTCATTTCTTTTTAGTGATTGAATATCATATTTTATTTTTAAAAAATCTCAGAAAATTAAAAAAAAACATGAAGAGAAAGAGAGTGAACAGAAAATTAAATATTGAAGGCAGTGAGATGCCTTGAGGTGAAAAAATCTCTATCCAATTTGATAATTATTGATAGCCCTTTGCAGGGCATGCTTTAGCATTTACATTTGTACTCTTTGGAAAAGCTTCCATTTTGTGTTTAAAAGTTTTTTCATAGATTTTGATCATATATTTTACTCTGTCCCCACACATCCCAAGTCCTTCCCTTTTTAGCCACCCAACGTCGTCATGATGCTGCTCACTGTCTTTCCTCTTTAAAATAACAACAATGATGACGATGACGGCAACAATACCACCACAAAAGTAAGATAAAAATCAACCAACCAACCAAACGAACCCAATAAGACAGATATGCCAAGCCAAGCCAAAAGGAAACAAAAGAGCGCACAAAATATATGGAGTCTGCACTGTGTTGGGCAGCTGCTGGGCACGGAGCCTGCCCTGGGGTATGGCTGATATACCTGTGTCATTCAGCAGGGACACTGATAGTCCCTTTCCAGAAGATATAAATGGCAAATAGCTTCTAGGTTAGGGGGTGGGACTTCTATCCATTTCTTCTCAGTGTTGAGATTTTGTCTGGTTTGAACCTGTGAAGGTGTTAGAATGCATACTGTCACCAGTTTCTGTGAGCTCATAGGTCCATTAGCCGGTTGTGTCTGGAAGACATTGTCTTCTTGGAGTCATGTACCATGACTGATTTTTTAAAATGTTATGGAAGCAACTAACCACTTTTCTTTCTACATTGAACTTAAGGCCCATTCAGTGAGATGGAACCTCTACCTCACAATGCTAAAGTGGCCAAGAACCTGAGCCTAGATAGGATATGAGCCTAGGAGAAAACCTGTTACCATTATTCTGCTAATGGAACATAACAATAAAATGGCCCTAATGGCATGTTGTTATACATAAACATCAGTGCCTCACACAATCCTCAACAGAAAAGCTTCTTTTTGCCCGTAGACGGAAAGTAACACAGTGACCCAGTCTGGTCAATGTGCAGAGAATGAGGACCTTTGGAGCTCTCAGCCCTAATGGAATGTCATCGAAGTCCTTCTTGCAAGGCCCAGGGATCTATGTGAAAAAGGAAGCAAGAAGACTGTAATTTTCCATCTCTTATTCACACTATTTTATGGCAAAATTTTAACTTAAATGTAAAACTGCAATCTACATCACTCTGTGTACATAATAGATTGTGATTTCCAACATAGTCTGTAATGGTCCCTTGAGAATCTATTGGCTATTCTATAAGTTATATAAGACATTATTTTCCTGATTGGCACTAAAGCATTTCTAGATTTTAACATGATATAAAAAGTTGGGATAAGTGCCTTTCTATAGCTGTTTTTGAATATTTTTAGTGACTAATTGTTTAGGCTGCATTTTTCAATCATGGACTCCGATTAAAGCCAAGAATATTAACATTTTGACGTGTTGCCAAACTTCTGGTAATAGCTTGGTAGACTCCTTTTTCACAAGCCCTTTGCCAACAGTAGATTTCATAAAGTTTATGTTTCATTTTAAAGATTTATTTTCTTACTTTCAGTCATGAGCTTGTATGTGTTTGTGTGGGGTATATGCACGTGAGTATAGATGCATTCAGAGTCTAGAAGCACTCAGTGTGGGTCCTGAGATCTGAACTGTAGTCTTCTGCAAGATCAGGATACATGCTTTCCTGCTTTCCCCCAGTCCTAGATTTTATAAAATTTGAAAGAAGTTTGCTGATTGCATAAACTATCATGTTCTCTGTTGTCTGTGTTGTCAGGCCACATGTCTGCATATTGGGCACTTGTCTTGAAGTTGCTCAGGAGTAAGATTTCATTGGTGATGACTTCCCAAATCCATCTTCTCTCCAAACAGAACTTTCTTAGCATTGACAAAAATTATGTATTTTCAGTAGAGGATAGATACTAGCCTCCCTCTTACTAATGAGGGATAGAGATTTTTGAGTTACCTTGGTTACTATCAGGATGGTTGGCTAACAACTCTTCTAAAATAAGACATTTCTTTCTGAAGTTGATTTCTTCTACCCTTGCCTTGAGATGGCTTTGTTGAATTCTAGTTCTTCAAATACAAAATAGTCATGTACCTTTTTATTGTCTTTATATCTTTAATAGTCAATTTATTTATATTCTTCAAGAACTGAATGGATAAGGCAGAAAGCAGCTTAGATAAAACCCTAAGTGGTTCTCAATCTTCCTAATGCTGTGACCCTTTAATATAGTTAATCATGGTGACCTCTCCGACTGCAAAATTATTTCATTGCTACTTTATAACTGCAACTTTATAACTGTGATTTCGCTGGAGCGGAGGGAATTGGCAGCCCCATGGA
>CM052716.1:13258536-13279609 GCA_028551405.1 Uromys caudimaculatus
CCACCAGGGAGAAAGGAGAGGACTTTGGGCCTGAGGGTGCTAGTGGCCCCAGTAAAAGGGAATGTCAAGTTGGGAATATGGGAATGGGTGGGCGGGTAGGTGGGAGGAGGAATTCCCTCACAGAGGCGGGGAGGGGGAGGGGACACGGGGTTTCCAAAGAAAAGGGGAATCATCGGAAATGTAAATAAAGTATCAAAAAAAAAAAAGAAAGTGATATAATCAACTGAACAGATATTTCTTAAAATGAAGAAACAAAAGAACAAACAAATATTTACAAAAATGTTACATATCTTTAGTCATCAGGGAAATTCTAATTGCATCAGTTTTTTCTTCATTGTTATGAAAGAATACATAGCAAAAATTAAGGGGAAAAAAGATTTGATTTTCGATCATATTTGGCAGGGACAGTGTGATGAATCCCTTTGTCGGGAAACAGATGAATGCTTTTGCTCTGACCACACTGTAACTTTCATTCTCTGTAAGACTCTAGCCCATGAGATGTGGGTATCCCTAATCAGGGTGGATCTTCCCCACTCAGATAAACCTTTCTGGAACTTTCTCATTGATATGTATTTCCATGGTGATTCTAAATTCAGTCAAGTTGACAACGAAGATTTATAATCACAAGATCACTCCATTGTTAACCCAAACCCATCATTTTAAAACAAAACATTCCACCCACAGTCCATGAAGCCATATTCTCATTTCATGGTGCAACATGTGCTTACTTCATAAACATGGATTCTATAAGACCCCAACGTTGTTATAATATCAGCACTGTTCAAAAGTTTAAGTGCAGAGTCTGTAATGAGATTCATGCAATCTCTTAACTTATTAAAAAACCAAATATATATAAGGAACATAGTTCCAATAGACAATGGCAGAGAGCAAGTGTTCTAATTGCAAAATAATTGAAAGATGTCAAACAAAAAAAATGTATCAAAAAGACCAATACCCAACAGGGTAAATACTAAGTCCTACAGCTCCATATCTGGTTTATTTAACTGTATCTGAAGTTCATGATGAATCTTCTGGGCTCCAAAGGTCTTGAGTAGTCCCAGCCCTCCATCTCTGCAGTTTGAATCCTCTATGTTGGGCCAAATACACTTCATTACTGCAGATCATCACAATCCTGGCATATCCGAAACCCTTGGAGAGCTAACTTTGTCTTTACCTTCCTAACTTAGTGCAATAGTCTCTCAGGACACCATTGCAAGGAGTCTACCCTTACTACATGGTCTCTGGCTTTCTAGAAGTAGGATGCAAGTGTCTATCAACTCTCACCTTTTCATATTTAATGCTTGTAGAAACAGTCCTTCATGGACAACACTGCTGCTGGCTCGGTGTAACCTAGTCCCCTTCTATCAGTACCATAGTGGCCTCTGAGTACCTCAGTTGCTGAAGTTGAAGAAATACTCTCCTAGAAAGAAAACCACTTTCCTAGTTGTTTTCAAGCAAAGAAACTCTTGAGAGACATTTTCAAGGCAGAGCCTCTCTTTTAAATTGTATTTATTTGGAGCCCTTTTTAGGTGAAGTCTCCATCAAGACAACTTCCCTATAAACCCAGCACTGAGCAGGGTTCCCTTCAGAGATGGTAAATTCTTTATCAATTACACCATTTTCTTTCCACCAACTTTTTCGGCAATTTTAAGTCATTCACATTCTTTTATTTACCATTCTTTTATTTATTTTTATTAATTTTTTTCCTTCTGTGGGTGGGTGGGGGAGCACCCCCACAGAGGCAGGAGGTGTGTGAAAACCTCTTGGAGTGTGGACTGGGAAGGTGGGCAGCATTTGGAATGTAAATAAACAATTTTTTTATTTACCAAAGAGTTTTGATTTTTATGCTTAACTTAATGGTCCTCTGTAGACCAGAGGATGAGCAGTGAACAGCAACCATTCTTCTGCCTGAATGCTACCCTGTCTTGAAATTTCTTCCATCCGACAAATCAGTTCATTGATTTTAAATTCAAGACAGAATAGGATGAAACCAGACCCAGTCCTAGAATATGACAGCACTGTCATTTTGCCCAGGTTCTTGTGGTTCTGCTCTCTCTGAAACCTCATGATCTCCACTGCCCACATCTATTTCAGCATTCTGTTCTCCAAACCTCTACCACGATGGCCCATTACTCTCTGTCTCCGGCATTGTAGGGCTTCTGTGGCCTTCAGTATTTTCCTTGCAAACAGTTCCAAAAGCTGAAGAACCACACTGTCAAGGTTAGCCCAAATGCATCGGTACTGATTTCTGCATTGCTGTCTTGCTCTGTGGCAAGATATCTGACAAGAGCAACTTGAGGAACAGTTTCTTTTGCCCGAAAGTTTGAATATACAGGAACTGGAGGAAGCTGGTCCCAGTGTTCGTACAGACAGTGAGTAGAGAGAGTAATGCTTGTACTCAGCCTATTTATATTTTTATTCAGTTCAGGACCGCAGCTTCATGGGAAGTTGATCCTACATTTAGGGTAGGTCTTTCCTCTCCAATTGAAAATTTCTGGAATAACCCTCAGAGGTGCATTTCCGTGATAATTCTAAAGTAGTCAATTAAACAATGAAAAATAGCCATCATAATAATCACTCCCAGTTTTGCACATACAGATAAATTAGACTAAAAGTACTCAAAGCCACCCTCAGGTGCATGCACTCCTTACTTCTTGTTTAAAAAGATATATTGACAGAGGCACAAAGCATATTTCACTAAATAGAATGACAATTCTTGAAATTATTTGTAGTTTGTCATAATAATAATTTTTAAAATATAAAAAAAACATTTTAAATCCCACGAGAAAACTTTGAATATTTTCTACTTCTATTGTTATAGTTAAGTTTTCATTTACTTTCAAATGGCTAAATTTTGAATCATATTTAAGCCTTATTAGATATGTTGCTTATATAATGACTGAAAGATATGCAGAAATTCATTATGTTACTGACCTAAATCATAAATCTCTCCCTTTCTACAAGAGTTTACTCTTACTGCCTTCTTTGTTTTTGCTAAAACCCTAAAATATGAAGCTTTGTTTAATCTGAACAAAAAAGATTCTTTTCCAATTTTAGTAATTTTACTTAATCATGCAAAACCTTAGAATTTCTTTCATTTTTCCCTCAGCAGCAAACTATGTCTCCTTTCTAACACTTTACTTCCTGTTTGCTCCTATTTTAAAGAAGAAATCCATATTTTCTTTCTGTGTGCTATTGAACTTGATGTAGAATTTTTGTATGCTTATTCAAAGATTATAACAAAGCTCATTGAAAACTTTCAGGGTTGGGTCATAAGAGTCCTCTTATCTCCTGCACACAAGGGACCTTGAATTACATAACTGGTGGTATCTAATATGTAGAGAAACATAAGAGTGCTCAAAGATTTGTAGGCATTGAGACAGAAAAGCTCTCAGAACAGGATGAGCAAATGCCATCAGGACCTGTACTTTGTGCTGTGCGTATAGGTGTATCATAGTCCATTTGGATAAAACCGCATAGTCAAAACAAAACAAAACAAAACAAAAAAACAAACTCAGAGAGGACATTTGACATTGCGTCCCATTTTTTTCTAACAAAGAGGCTATGGGTTAGGAAGCATTCTGTGAAAGCTATCTCATGAACTAATAGAAACTTAGACTGGGGTCTGATTGTTTGTATAGAGTGTGGTGTCCTTGCCTTTGCATCACGAATGCTTTGCTTTTTAGATGGAGTTGATTATTTAAGGAGGAAGTGCAGTATGAAAGCATATATACTAAAACATGGGTTCAGTAACCTGTGTCTTGTATGTATTGTTGTTCATGTTCTTTCTTGCTGTGTAGTTGTCCAACTCAAAACTACCCTATGAAGTATGATAAAAGCTACACAGAGGCACACTGACCCTCCAGTGAGCTCTCACCCTTTGTAACCAAGGATACAGTATTTTCTTTTATTAGATATTGTATGTATTTACATTTCAAATGTTATTCCCTTTCCCCTCTGGAACCCCCCTTTCTCATCCCCCCTCCCCCTGCTTCTATGAGGGTGCTCCCCCACCCACCTACCCACTCCCACCTCACTGCCCTGGCTTTCCTCTACACTGGGGAATCGAGCCTTCACAGGACCAAGGGTCTCTCCTATTAATGCCAGACAATGCCATCCTCTGCTACATATGCGACTGGAGCCATGGGTCCCTCCATGTGTGCTTCTTGGTTGGTGGCTTAGTCCCTGGGAACTCTGGGGGATCTGGTTGGTTGATATTGTTGTTCTTCCTATGAGGTTGCAAACCCCTTCAGCTCCTTCAGTCCTTTCTATAACTCCTCTTTTGGGGACCCCGTGCTCAGTCCAATGGTTGGCTGTGAGCATCTGCCTCTGTATTTGTCAGGCTCTGACAAAGCCTTTCAGGATACAGCTACATCAGGCTCCTGTCAGCAAGCACTTCTTGGTATCTATAATAGTGTCTGGGTTTGGTGACTGTACATGGGATGGATTCCCAGGTGGGGCAGTCTCTGGATTGCCTTTCCTTCAGTCTCTGCTCCACACTTTGTCTCATATTTCCTTTAGACAGGAGTCATTCTGGGTTAAGGATGGAGATGACTGGGCGGCCCCATCCTCAAGGCCTTGCTTAACATCTGGATATGGTCTCTACAGTTTCTCTCTTCCCTTTGTTGGGCATTTCAGTTAATCTCATCCTGTTGGGTCCTGGGAGCCTCTTGCTTTCCTGGCATCTGGGACTTGCTGGTGGCTACCCCTAGTTGCTCAACCTCTGTTGCTACACACCTCTACTCAAATTCCTGACCCTCTGTATATCATCCCCATCTCCTCCCATACCTTATCTTGTCCCCCTTTTCCCCTCCCCCTCTTCTCTTCCCCCAAGTCCCTCCCACCTTCTATCTCCCATGACTATTTTGTTCCCCCTTCTAAGAAGGACTGAAGCACCCACACTTTGGTCTTCCTTCTTCTTGAGCTTCATATGGTCGGTGATTTGTATCTTGGGTATTCCAAGTTTTTAGGCTAATATCCACTTATCAGTGAGTACATACCATGTGTGTTCTTTTGTGACTGGGTTACCTCATTCAGGATGATATTTTCTAGTAGTTCCATCCATTTGCCTAAGAATTTCATGAATTCATTGTTTTTAATAGCTGAGTAGTATTCCATTGTTTTCTGTATCCATTCCTCTGTTGAAGGACAGCTGGGTTCTTTCCAGCTTTTGGCTATGATAAATAAGGCTGCTATGAGCATAGTGGAGCATGTGTCCTTGCTATATATTGGAGCATCGTTTGGGTATATGCCCAGGAGTGGTACAGCTGGGCCCTCAGGTAGTATTATGTCCAGTTTTCTGAGAAACTGCCAGACTGCTTTCCAGAGTGGTTGTATCAGCTTGCGATCACACCAACAATGGAGGAGTGTTCCTCTTTCTCCACATCCTCGCCAGCATCTGCTGTCACCTGAGTTTTTGATCTTAGCCATTCTGACGGGTGTGAGGTGGAACCTCAGACTTGTTTTGATTTGCATTTCCCTGATGACTAAGGATGTTCAATATTTCTTTAGGTGCTTCTCGGCCATTTGATATTTCTCAGTTGAGAATTCTTTGTTTAACTCTGTTCCCCATTTTTTAATAGGGTCGTTTGGTTCTCTGGAGTCTAACTTCTTGAGTTCTTTGTATATATTGGATACTAGACCTCTATCAGATGTAGGATTAGTAAAGATCTTTTTACTTTTTACAATCTGTTGGTTGCCATTTTGTCCTATTGACGATAGGCCTTTGCCTTACAGAAGCTTTGCAATCTTATGAGGTCCCATTTGTCTATTGTTGATCTTAGAGCATAAAACATTGGTTTTTTTCTGTTCAGGAAATTTTCCCCTGGGCCCATGTGTTTGAAGCTCTTCCCTAATTAATCTTCTATTAGATTCAGTGTATCTGGTTTTATGTGGAGGTCCTTGATCCACTTGGACTTGAGCTTTGAGGAGATAAGGATCAATTTGCATTCTTCTACATGCTGACCACCAGTTGAACCAGCATCATTTGTTGAAAATGCTTTTTTCCACTGAATGGTTTTAGCTCCTTTGTCAAAGATCAAGTGACCATAGGTGTGTGCATTCATTTCTATTCTTTAGTTCTATTGCATTGATCAATGTGTCTGTCTCTGTACCAATACCATGCAGTTTTTATCACAATTGCTCTGTAGTACAGCTTGAGGTCAGGAATGCTGATTCCCCCAGAAGTTCTTTTGTTGTTGAGAATAGTTTTTGCTATCCTGTTTTTTTTTGTTATTCCAAATGAATTCGCAAATTGCTCTTTGTAACTCTATGAAGAATTGAGTTGAAATTTTGATGGGAATTGCATTGAATCTGTAGATTGCTTTCCACAAGATGGCCATTTTTACTATATGAATCCTTCCAATCCATGAGCATGGGAGAGCTGTTCGTCTTCTGAGGTCTTCTTCAATTTCTTTCTTCAGAGACTTGAAGTTCTTTTCATACAGATCTTTCACTTGCTTGGTTAGAGTCCCACCAAGGTATTTTATATTATTTGTGACTAGTGTGAGGGGTGTCATTTCTCTAATTTCTTTCTGAGCCTGTTTATCCTTTGAGTAAAGGAAGGCTACTGGTTTATTTGAGTTAATTTTATATGCAGCCACTTTGCTGAAGTTGTTTATCAGGTTTAGGAGTTCTCTGGTGCCAAGGATACATTATTAACATATGCTCTTTTTTTTTTTTTCAGATTGTCCAAGGAGGGTTCAGTATTAGGAAAATGTTCTGAGTACACATATGGGGTTGAGCTTAGGAGAAATAGAAAGGCCCTGTTGCCAAGGTGCTGGCCACTTCTGCATAAATGTTGGTATATAGCGAGTAGAGCTGAGTAGCCACAGAGGCAACTTCCCCATGAGGACCAACTGAAGCCTGCACGAGAGCCTAGAGATTGGTGATGCAGACAATGACAGCCAATTAGCAACTGCCACCTAAAGGACACCCTTGCTTGTGACCAATGGGAAATGGGTGAAGGATATAAAGGACGCTCCTCGAGAATTAATAAAGAAGATTACTGTGGCATTTTCATCTGCTCCTGGAGTCTAAGCCTTGATTCTGTGCCTTCTCACCCACTGCCCACAAGGGAGATGCTGGGCAGGAAGGAGGACTCAGGAAATATTGAGCGACACTTATTCTTTAAAAAATAGATAGGAACATAAATGACAAATCCTTTTATCAACCAAAGTAATGAAGCCTCTGCCCAGTTTGCCATAAAAGTTGCATGTCTGTCAAGGAACAGAGAATGGCGTGTGACTGGGGAATCTGACTAAGCATGTGGGTGGGAATCAGTGAATGTGCTAATCAATCTTCCTCGAAGCTACCTTTCTATTTATTGGGTCTACCTTGACAGTCATTTGTGGTGGTTGCTTGTTTATGCTGGAAGTCAGATTTCATGGTCAGCTATTGCTACACAGTATCAAATTATAAGCTGCATTGATTATAACTAGATAAATGCTACTCAGAAATTTTCCACTGTCATAAATTAGGTGTCGGTCTAAAGCTCAGCGTTTGTTAATGGGTCCTGAGGGCATAACACTGACAGCAGCAGCAGCCTAGAGGCTTTACTTATTGGATCTTTCTGTGTACCTCTCGGCCATATTTTCTGCTATCAGATACGGTTGCCAGAGCAACCACCTCCTCTGTACAGGCTTAGGGAAGCGGCTTCATTTTGAAATGAACTCTGGACTGGTTGCCAGAATTTTGCTTCTTAAATTCAAGACTCTGGTGTCACGTACTTAACCACTTCATTGACCTGAGAAAAATACAGAGTGTAAAAGTTTAATGAATTTTTTTTTTTTTAATTTTCAAGGGAAGCAGGGGCAATTATGGTAAAAATAATACACAGTCTTTTGTTGTGACATACACTGAGCTGGTAATGAAGGAAAGGAAAGAAGATTATTTTATTTCTTTAGTAATTAAAGGGAAGGGAGACATTACTGATGTTTCAAAAAACAATTCAGAAGGGTCATGGTTTAAGTCTAATTTCCTAATTCTAACCATCCACACAGGGAAAAGCAATTTCCATAAATAATAAAAAAGGAATGGTAATACATTTTCCATTTCTCTTAAAAAACAGAATTTACCATAACAAACGGAAACAAGTATCCTAGCTCAGTCTCATTAAAATCATGCATACAATCTGTATTCCTAATTGTTTGTTTTTCCTATCTTTATTCCTCTTAATTTCTGCTCATATTAGACTTAAAAATGAGAAGATATCGTGCACCCTTTAGTCTACATTTTGATGTTTGCTGCATATTCATTTATGAAACCACTCATTCCAAGTTTGAGTTGTAGTGATTATAACCTCTTCATATTTAAATGAGGTCAGGGTGTGAAACCAGCTTCTTGTCTCAGCTTTTGTCCTTTAAGACATGTCAAAGAAATATGGACCTGTGGGACAGTGGATGATGCCAGGAAACGTGGTAAGGTTGAATTTGTTACCTTTCCTGTTACTGGAACAACATATGTATTGGGACAAAGTAAGCTAGAAAAATTTATATATATCACTGAATATATTCCTTATTACAGGACATGCATGGCGGCTATGGTCAAACCTACGGTAGCTGGAGCTTGAAGAACTGAATGTTACATGTTGGTTTGTTGTAAAGCAGAGAGCTGTGGCTATACCCTCTCCACCCTACCTCTTTTGTCTTATGTCTGCTAGCTAGACTGTACAAAACCACATCAACTTTCATAAACAGTATCACCAGACAAGGTTCATACATTCATATACTGCTGAGCCCGTGGAAGTACATTTCTTATTTAAACTTTCACAACAGGTATGTCCAAGATGTTTTAAAGATTTACAATCCTTCCTGTCTTCTTTCCACAGGTGTTGGAGTTGCAATTTCGTTTTCCTACCTACTCCTTAGATCTCCCCATTACTCTTCTAAATAGCATAGGTCCCTTCTTCCTGCCCCTAGCAACTCTCTTGTATAACTTATTCCATTTTGGCTTCTGTATCTTAGGGACTGAAAGTAACATAGCAAGTGTTTGCTTTCCCAGGTTAACTACTCTCACCACAGCAGTCTTGCTTTGCAGACACTTCTTGGCCACGTTCCAGCTTCTCCGTGAACTTATTTAGCAAGGTAGCCATGGAGAACAAACATTTTTTTTTTTAATTATTATGAGAGTCTGGATGTTGCACAGCCACACTTACTCTCAATTCCTGTATTCAGATCACTCTGTTTCCTTAATCTATTTCAGGATGACAGCTACATTTTGGAAAGCCTTGTCACTCTGCTGATTCACACTGAGCTTGTAGGAAGCCAAACAAAGAGCATGAATTCAAATACACTTCAAGGGCACTTCAGTATAATTTCTCAAGACGTTTCCTATGTAAAACCATTGAGACTTTCCTTGTGAACTCCTTGTACTACAATTATTCCTCTTTTGTTCTATAGAAACAATAAAAATACAGGCATAACTATTCACATCTGTCTCAGGTTTATTTTCCTTGAACAATTCAGGCCATTCACTTAATCACTCATTATAGCAGCCATTCCTTGTACTTCTTGACTCTCTGGAATTTCATAAGAATGATACAATATTTATATCAGCTCTATTGATTAAAATGAATAGTTATAACTGAGGAACATTTACAAAGAATCAATGTTTAGGTTAAGCAATTATTACATTTGAAGAGTTCATTAAAACAGTTATAAATTCTCAAAGTTATGTTGACAGTCATAGAATGTTTCTCCAACGTCTGTATAGCAGTTTTCAAATGTATTGTAAAATAGAATTCACATTTCCTTCTTCTACAGAGTGACAGAATATAAAATGTGTGAATGTTTAATAGGTATTAACATCCCTTAGAACATAACATTGAAAGGTATCAACAAAATTCAGATTTGTGTAATATTGTGTGAAGGTCATTGGGATGGAGTACTTTGTGAGTGTGTTGAACTAATGCATGCTACCTTGATGCTATTGGCCAGTTAAAACATTGCAGACCACTGTTTATAAGACATTGAATTATGTTTTTCTTCTAGTTCACTGTTCTCTGAGCCATACATTCTTTCCTATTGTTCTGTTTGAGTTTTTGTAAAATCTGTTATTCATGAAGGATTTTGGAATATAATTCTTAGCCACATGGACAAGAGATCTTCCAATGTTGTCCATTTCAACACAGGATATGAAAACCCACTCAGGGACCCTTCATGAGTTTAACCAGAAAAAGGTACCAGGAAATGTTGAGCTTACAATATCAGATACAATATTTTCCAGGAAAAATTACATTCTGCTTAACAAGCTCATTGACAATTGTCAATCATTGACAACAGACACTGTCAGTTGATTTCTCTATTGTGTCAGTCCCATTTCAGTGAGATATTCCTCCAAGGACTCAATCTGAGTACTCCGACCTTTTGCACCCGTCTGCAGGGTTCATTCGTATGCATATGCATGTTAGCATGTGTGAAGGTGTTCAGGTGTGCATGCATGTGTATAGGCTAGAGGTTTGATCAGGCATTCTGTAATTGCTCTGCATGTTATTGCCTGAGACAGGGCTTTTAACTTAACAGGGAAACCCTGATCAGCTAGTCTATCTAACCAGTTCCCCCTTTTTGTTAGTCTACACCTACCGAGCTCTGAGGTGACCAAGGAGCAGAGCTATGGGGGGTTGCTAGCATTCCCACTTTTGCACTGTTGCTAGGGTCTGAACTCCTGTGTTCATTATTGTGCAGCAAGGGATTTTATCCACAGAATCCTCCCCATAGCTACTTAGTAATAACACTCTGTCACTGCAAGTTCTTTATGTTAAAATGGTGTTCCTCTAAAAAAGCAAATGGAAAATATAACATTATTGCAGCTGAGAACTACTATAAACTGTTTAATCAAAACAATTCTCAAAATAAAATATCAAAAGGAAGTTGATTTGATTGGAATAGTTTTATTCTATAAGTACCCTTCAAGAGGAAATATTTGGAAAAACTTTTATATTTTATTAATTTTTAAAATTTATAAGTATTTCTTGGGCTGGAGAGATGGCTCAGTGGTTAAGAGCACTGTCTGCTCTTCCAAAGGTCCTGAGTTCAATTCCCAGTAACCACATGGTGGTTCACAACCATCTTTAAAAGGATCTGATGCCCTCTTCTGGTGTGTCTGAGAACAGCTACAATGTACTCATATAAATAAAATAAAAAAAAAGTGTTTTTCCATCTCTCTCTACTTTTAAACCTAACCTCCAATAGATAGCCAGTCACAAATGAAAAATTAGTTTTTTCTAACAGTCTCAACTGGGTATACAAAACATTCTTAAGGCCATACCCAGTAGAAGATATCCAACAAAAAAGGCTCTTATTTTAAGAATGCATATGGTAAGATGGCCATGTTCCCTATGTTAATCCTACCAATCACTGAGCAAAGGAGGATCTTTCCATCTTCTGATATCTTCCTCAATTTCTTTCTGCAGAGACTTGAAGTTATTGTCATATAGATCTTTCATTTGCTTGGTTAGAGTAACACCAAGGTATTTTTATGACTATTGAGAAGGGTACTGTTTCTCTAACTTCTTTCTCAGCCCATTTATTGCTTGTGTAAAACACATTTCCTTCTTCTACAGAGTGACAGTAACAGAATATAAAATGTGTTTGCATTTTGTGGATGTTTAATATGTATTCACATTCCTGATGTTAATCTACTGATTTCTTTGGGTTAATTTTGTATCCAGCCACTTTGCTGTAGGTGTTTATAGCTGTTGGAGTTCTCTGGTAAATTTTTTTGGATCACTTATATGTACTATAATATCATCTGTAAATAGTGATACTTTGATTTCTTCCTTTCCAATTTGTATCTGCTTGATCTCCTTTAGTTGCTTTATTGCTCTTGCTAGAACTTCAAGTTCTATATTGATGAGATATGGAGAGAACAGACAGCCTTGTCTTGTCCCTGATTTTAGTGGAAATGCTTTAAATTTTGCTGCATTACAGATTCAATGCAACCCCATCAAAATTCCAACACAATTCTTCACAGATCTTGAAAGAAAAAATTTCAACCTTGTATAGAAAAACAAATATCCAGGATAGCAGAACTGACCCTGAACAATAACAGAACTTCCAGAGATATCATTATGCCTGACTTTAAGCTATACTACAGCGTAACAGTCATAAAAAAACCTGCATGGTACTGGTATAGAAACAAGTGGATCAATGGAATCAAATTGAAGATCCAGAAATAAACCCATACACCTATGTAAACTTGATTTTTGACATAGAAGCCAAAACAATACAATGGAAAAGGGAAAGCATCTTCAACAAATGGTGCTGGTTTAACTGGATATCTCTAAATAGATCCATATCTATCACCCTGCACAAAACACAAGTTCAGTGGATCAAAGAACTTAACAGAAAACCAGACACACTTAATCCAATAGAACAGAAAGTGGGGAATAGCCTGGAATTCAACCACACAGGAGACAACTTCCTGAACAGAACACCAATGGCTCAGGCACTAAGGTCAAGAATTAATAACTAGGACCTCATGAAACTGAAAATTTTCCGTAAATCAAAGGACACTGTCATTATGATAAAATGGCAGCCTACAGATTGGGAAAAGGTCTTCACTATCCATACATCTGACAGAGAGATAGTATTCAAAATACTTAAAGAACCCAAGAAATTAGACACTAACAATCCAAATAACCCAAATATAAAATGGGGTACAGAGCTAAACAAAGAATTCTCAACAGAGGAATCTTGAATGGCTGAGAAACACCTAAAGAAATGTTCAACATCCTTAGTTATCAGGGAAATGCAAATCAAAAAGATCTTGAGATTCTACCGAGCACACATCAGAATGGCTAAGATCAAAACTCAAAGGACAGCACATGCTACCAAGATTATGGAGCAAGGGGAACACTCCCCAACTGCTGTTGGAAGTTCAAACTTGTACAATCACTCTGGAAACAACCTAGATGTCCTTAACTGAAGAATGGATGAAGAAAATGTGATTCATTCACACAATGGAATACTACTCAGCCATTAAAAACAAGGGCATCGTGAATTACACAGGCAAACGGATGGAACTTGAGAATATCATCCTGAGTATGGTAACCCAGACCCAAAAGCAGATGCATAGTATATATTCACTTATAAGTGGATGTTAACCACAAAGTACAGGATAACCATGCTATAATCAACAGACCCAAAGAATCCAAAAAACAATGGAGAACCCAAGGAAGAATGTTTGAATCTTTTTTAGAAGGTGAAGCAAAATAGATAGAGGTCATTACAAGGAGGGAACTGGGTGCAAGAGAGGATAGGGGGAGAGGGGTGTTCATATGTAGGGAGAGCAGAGGAGTGAGAAGGGAGATAGGCTGGGGGGAAGCAATCTCTAGTATATGCCAGAAACCTGCAATGAGGAGAGGTCCCAGGGGATCTATGGGGGTGACACTAGCTGAGACTCCTAACAGTGTGGCATATGGATCCTGAAGTGGCTACTTCCTGTAGATGGACAGTAACCCACCCACAAACCTTTGGACCCAAAATGTGTCCTGCGTACAAGATATGCAGAAACAATGATAGGACAGAGACTGAGAGAATGGCCAACCAGTGATTGCCCCAAATCAAGATGTATCCCATAGATAAGGACCAATTAACAATACTCTGTTATGCTTGCAGACAGGAACCTAGCATAACTGTCCTCTGAGAGGCTCCACCTAGCAGTCAATGGAAGGAGATGCAGAAACTCATATTAGAGCGAGTTGGGAGAAAGATTGAGGGACCTGAAGAGGACACAGACTCTATAGGAAGACCAACAGAGTCAACACACCTGGACCCTTGGAGGCTCCCAGAGACTGAGTCACCAACCAAAGAGCAAGCATGAGCTGGACCTAGGACCTCTACACATATGTAGCAGATGAGCAGCTTGGTCTTCATGCTGATCTCCCAACAACTGGAGCAGGGGTTGTCCCTGAGCCTGCTGCCTGTCTGCCTGCCTGCCTGCCTGTGGAGCCTGTGCTCCAAATGGATTGCTTTGTCTGGCCTCAGTGGGAGAGGATGTGTCTATTCCCACAGTGATATGAGGTGTAGAGGTAGAGTGGGGTGTTAGTGTGTGGGGTGACAACCGGAGGGAGGTTCTTCTTCTCAAAAGAGAAGATGAAGGTGGAAATGGGGGTACTTGTGTGAGGAAGTACTGAGAGGAGAGGAAAGGCTGATATTGGGTTGTAAAGTGAAAAAATAAGTAAGTAAATACATTTAATAAAAAAGAGTGTGTATGAATATACAGAAAACTATATCATTAGGAAAAATTGTGACAAATTGAAATGGCCAAATTTTATTTAATATTTGAAATATTTTAGATAAGTATCACAAAGTGCTATTTGACTAGTGTCACTTTGTAATGAAATTTGAGATATAAGCTTGCATCTACAGAAATATATGGTAGTTTATTCTTTTAAGTATTTTAGTTAAATAGAGAGTAGATATGGAAGATAGAAGGCATTTACAGAGAATAACCTTATTTATTCATTTGAATTGGATGCTTAGTTTATGCATCTCCTAGAAAATAGCCTATTATCAGTTTTGGAAGGGGAAAGAACAGTTGAAAATGTAAATTTACTGAATTAGTACTGATAATTTTAAATTCTGGTTGATAAGTTTGGACAAATGTACACCCATGTGACAATTATTATAATAAAGTCATATTTTTATCACTACAAATAAACTTATGTTATTAGCAATTCCAGTCAGCTGCTGTCATCCTTTCTTTCAAATAAGGTTCATTCAATTAAATAATTGTCCTTGTTTTACAATTATGTAAATGAGCATCTTCTACTCAGCATGCTGGTAGGTTTATTAATGCATTGCATTAACTAAAATTTGCGAGTTTAAAAATATATTTTTTTTATTAATTTTAATGTGTGTGTGCGCACATGCATGTGTGTATTTAAGCAGATTGTCTTTAGAGGCTGGAAGAGGGTACCTGATTCCCTGGAGCTGGATGAGAGATAGTTGTGATCTACCCAACATGGATACTAGAAACTGAACTCACATCCTCTACAGGAGTGATTCATCTATTAAACAATGAGGCCTTTCTCCAAACATGTTTTCCTATTATTTTTATATGCAAGGAATCCTTAAATAATTTACATAGTTAAAATGTTTAGGGATTTGCAATCCTTAGTATTGTCTAGATTTTACAGATAATAAGAAAAAAAACTTGCACATGATTTTAATGCCAGCTGTTTTGTTTCTTTTCTGTTAAGGATATAGTAGCAGAAACATGACGGTTAGCATGTATTAGTCAGTGTAAGATATGGAAATTACTAATTGTATGACTGCTTGAATAACTGTGTCACCCCCACTCCTCAGCTCTCAGTATGGCCACTTTTTCTCATTTAGCCATTTTACTGTACGTGTAGAGGAATTTTCTTAAAGTTTTAATTTCCTTTTAAATATCACTGACAAAACATTCTTCAACGTGAATTTTTGTTATCTATTAAATAGTGGGGTTCTTTTAATATTCTGGATACATTCTTTAATAGAGAATTATAAGACTTCTATTCTGTGCACTCTCTCTTACACATTAGTTTTTGGGTTTACAAGGTAATTAAGTTTCCTGGCATTGTGCCAGGCAGTAGGTTAGGGCAATGTTGCCTATGCTGGCCTTCACATTGTAACCTCCACCAGTTTCCTGAGCACCGAGACACAAAGCATGGAACACCTTGCCCAACACTTTTCTTAAAACAATTTTAAAATAATCACAGTTTAAAAATTGACACTGTACCTGGAGAGATGGCTTGACTGTTAAAGGCTAGGCTCACAACCTCAAAAAATGGACACCAGTTGCCAATTGCTGCATTCATTCACTTGCGTTAAATGCTTTGTTAAACATTGAAAAGATTTTTGTCTTAGGGTGTGCATGCATGTGTATGCATGTATGTGTGTGTGTGCACAAGCAGCAGGATGCATGTCATGTGAAAGTCCGATGTAGAGGCTGGATGTCTGCTACTATCATTTTATGTGTTAGCATTTTTGAAACGGGGTCTTTCACTGAACCTGGCTGTCAGTGACAGTCTAGATTTGCTAGACACTAAGTTCTAGAAGTCCCCTTGTCTCTGCTTCTCAGAATTGGGTCTAGAGTGGCAAGCAACCATTCCTGATCATTTTATACTCAGATCCTCATTGTTTGCATGGTAAGCACTTTACAACTGCACCGCCATCCCAGACTGTTACCCGTGTTTTATTCTAGAAAATTGCAAGTTTTAACTTTTATGATTAAGCCTATAATATATTCTTAATTGAGTTTTATGTATGATGCATTAAATAAAGGGCAAAGTTGTCTTTTCTGGTTAGTTTACCGTTTTACAGCGGCAGAAACCAGAACATGAAAGCAGCCACGGGGAGAGAGTTGAGAAAAATCTCTCTGGAGAAAGACAGCAGGACACAGGTGCTATGGAGAAAGACCTGGGAAAGATGGAGATGAGAATTTATCTGTGGAGGAGGAAGTGAGAACAATACTGACAGGGAGAGTAGGAGGAGGGGTTGAAAAGTCATTCAGAAATGTATTTTATGTTTACATAAAAATTGCATGCAATATATGTAAATGTATGTGCGTACATATATAAATAGTTAAATGCAAATATGCCACTTGAGGCAATAGGCATAGACCATATGACAAAATCTCCAGGACTTCCTTCCACTCGTTGGTCAAGAGAACCTCAGAGACTCTGAAAACAATATATGTGATTGCCAAAGCACTTGTTTAAATTCTAGAAATTTTAGATAAAGTCCTATTGCCAAAATCTCTGTGTACTTCAGACACAGGATTGGGTGGAACCAAGCTAAGCTTGAACTGACCTGGAATCCCTCTCCCTGAGGTCTGGCTCTTATAGTACAGGGAGAGACTATGAAAGCTGCAGGGGAGATAAACAACTAAAAGCCCTACCCAGTTGGGAAGTCTAAGAACCATAACCATAGCCAGCTCAGCAGATACTCCGAAGGCAAGCTCACAGTCACCTGTGACTCCAGTTACAGAGGATCTGGCCTTCAGGAGCTCTACACTCGCAAGCACATACCCCTTGATACACTGGCATATACAAATATATAAATTAAAACTAATAAAGTCATACTTGGAAAATAATGTAGCCATCAGTGTTCTATCCCTTCTTATTATACTCTTTATTTGGATTATGAGATTATGGATTTACATATAAGTTTTTCATAACTCTTTGATTAAGCTTTCTCCTACTCCTCAGTTTGCTCTATGCCAATACCTTCCATGTTGGAATCTTAGTTCTTCTAATATTCCCCATCTTTAATCGTATTTTACCTCTATTTCTGCACCTCCACTTTCATAGTGAGTCTGTCCTCAATTACATGGATTCCACATACAGTCCAAAGTTAAAAATCTGAAACAAAATACTCAAGCTAGAATCCGCCTGCAAGAGAGAATGTGCCACATTTCTCTTTTTGAGCCAGGGTGACCTCACTTAGTATGATCTTTCCAGGTCACCCATTTCTCCGCAAATTTTGTGATTTCTTTTTATTTGTAGCCAAATAATATTCCACTTTGTATATGTCATAAATTTTCCTTATCCATTTATCAGCTGATGGACATCTGGGTTGGTTCCATCTCATAGCTGCTGTGAATACAGAAGCCAGTGCTCAGCTATAGATGGTCATCTATAACAGCTTTTTCCAAACTAAGGCTCAGGGAATCACAGAAGAGTGGGTAGAAAGAATGGGAGAGATAGGGAAAGCAGAGGAGAGCAGTGAAATCCTGTCTTCTGCAAATGACATGCAGATATACAGGTCATCTCACCATAGCTACAGCACAGACAAACACAAAATAAAGCCAGTTTAAATTCTAGTCTGGATAGGGAAGCGGTCCTGCGACCCCATCCCTATTTCAAGAGCCATCGGCAGTGGGTGGTGAATGGAGAGTTCCTTTCTGTGGGGTAGGCAGGGCATGGCTCCTGTCCCAGTGCACGACCCTACATCTATTTGCACATAGTCAGAACTAATTGGTTTTAATAGGCTATTAACAACAACAACAACAACAACACGAAATAAGAGGGGTTGGGGGAAGTTAGTGAAGGTGAATAGAATCAAATAAATTATATAGATTCATGATAATTTCAAGGAAGAAAACTATTATAAAAAAGAAAAAATAATGTATTATAAAAATAAAGGTATAAAAAGAAAGGTATTTGTTCAAGATACTTAGGGATGACTAGGCACACCCACAGTGTCAGTATTGTACTAGATTTATCTCTGAAATATGTTTCTTATACAAAATTTTAAAGTTACCTTTATACTTCTGTTCTATGTATAATGGATTGGTTTCAAGCATTAAAACAGAGATTTACTACCACAAGTGTGGTGTGGTTCTGCTCACATCGTGCACAATGAATCTCCTAGGCTTCTCTATGTTTCTATCTTGCGGCAAAAGGAACTTGTAAGTGTGTTATAGGTTAAGAAGTATGAGAGGGTAGATCAGGCTGCAGGATCAGGTTGGACCCAGGTCAAATCCCATGAGTCCCTAGAACTGAGAAACATTTTTGGCTGAGGTCAGAAACCTGTGACATCTCAGAAAGCTGTGACCTTTCTGAGCAAGGATGAATGTGGGTGGCCTCTGAAGCAGGAAGCAGGGATTTCAGAGGACTGAACACTGTTATTAGGGCCCTGAGGATATTGGCTTCAGCTTTGCTTGTTTGAACTCAGGCCTGCATAAGTGTAAGGGGATCCATCAGTATATATGTATATGTGTGTATAGATATATACACACATATACATATATGTACATATATATGTATGTATATACACATATATATGTGTGTATATATACATATATATTCTTTTATTTATTTATTCATTTACTTATTTATGTATTTCACACTCTAGATTTTATTCCCTCTCCCTCTGGTCTACCCTCCGACTTTTCCACATCCCATACTTCCTCCCCACCCCGTCTCCACGAGACCAGACCTCTAAACTCCCTGGGGCCTCCAGTCTCTTGAGGGTTAGGTGCATCTTCTCTGACTGAACCCAGACCCTGCAGTCCTCTGATGTATATGTGTTGAGGGTCTCATATCAGCTGGTGTATGCTGCCTGGTTGGTGGTTCAGTGTTTGAGAGATCTCGGGGGTCCAGATTAATTGAGACTGCTGGTCCTCCTACAGGGTCGCCCTTCTCCTCAGCTTCTTCCAGTCTTTTCCTAATTCAACCAACTTCTGTCCATTGGTTGGGTGCAAATATCTGCATCTGACTCTTTCAGCTAAGCCAATGAATTTGTGAAAATTTGACCCTACAACAAGAGCAGAAATGAGTAAAATCAACCCCAAAGGACATGTGTCTCCAGGTTTTTACGTTTTGCCCTTTGTTGTTGAGGTAAAAATGTTGATCCTATAGAGTCCAATAAGGCATTCATGTTCCCGATGAATTTTATGAAGAAATTTGTGTCCATTTTTAATTAATCTTTCAAATATAGTTGACAAACCTCAAATCATCTTAATTTGTATTTTCTTCCTCAATAGGCTGTGTACTCATGTTGATTTTTCTTCATAATTGGAGGGTTTTTTCAAATTTTCAAATTTCTCATTTGTGATTTTATAAGCTCAATAAGTGGTTTTTTTTAATAAAAATGTTTTCTTTTATTTAATACGTTGAATCATTGTTGGTTCTAATGTATTTTTTATAATTTTTAATAACTGTAAGAACTGCAATATACTCTCTTTCAGCATTAAGATGCTTTAACTGTAGTTTCTCACTTCCCCTATGTCTGCTGTGGGCTGATATATGTCAAGTTAATACATGTACAATCAAAGAATAATCATTTCAACTTTGTTTTATTATTTTTTAATGTATCTATGCTCCCGATTTCTTGGGTTTTCATAGTGTCCTTCCTTATAGATGTTGTGGAATTAACTTATTTTGCTTGTCCCTTAGAATGGAACATGAGACCACTCATTTTAGAATATTTTAAAACAAAAATGAGTATTTGACAATCTGTATTTAGTGGTATGATCATTGGTAGCTGTGGATTGCTCTCTACTAAATGTTCTGTCTTTAGCTCTAACATTTGAGTCATATTATGATTAGCATTTGGGTTAAAAGGATTTTTGCCTTTTTCTTTATGCATCAAGTATTTAGAAAGATGACTAAATATTGGCCACCAATTTCAGAAATTGCCTAAATTCCCACATTGTTCTGTTTTATTTCCAAATGGTCTTTTCTGTGCTCAAAGAACATGTTTCAGATCATCTCTATACTTGGAAGTTTTTGAGGGCCTTTGCATGACCATGAATGTGCCACCGTGTGATGCTGTTCTGTGTGTTTGTGAGGACCGCAGATCACTATCACTATAGGACGTAGGTTTTTAGTGGTGTGAGTTTTATCACATCATGAAATATTCTACACATCCTGATTTGGTATGTGCTTGTCATTACTGGAAGATGAAATACGAAAATAAATAGGATACACTTGTGTCCACTTTTCGGTTCTCTCTTGTTTTACTAGTTTTTCTCTCTGTTAATAAAGCAGACAATTTTAGAATTCTTCTCTTTTGGATGATTTTTTTTTCATTGTACATGTGTTTGGATTCCTCTGTTCTCATTTCTTCTCATGAAGTCTCCTTCCTTGGTTTACAGTTGACACTCTGCGTTTGCTATTATCGATAACTGAGTGGTTAACTATTTCTCAGCTGCTGCCATTTTCCTTATTTAAGACAGGGTCTCACTATGCAGCCTAAACTGACTGCAACCTCATTTTGTTCCTGCCTCAGCCCACAGGTGTTCACCAGCTTCCTGGGCTTTCAGTTTTCTGTTTAACCAATTGGCTGCTTTTTATTAAAGTGATATATCGATAGCAGTTATTAACAGATATTTCCAGATAGCTTCCAGCAAGTCATTGCTTTAATCTGCTCTAACGATTCTCTGGAATTTAATTAGAAACTCCAAGTCCTTTAACATCTTTATCGTTATTGGTCCAGCTGGGTAAGATCTACCACTTTGGAATTGACTTTCCGTTTGACTTTCTTTTTTTTTTTTTTTTTTTCCCTCCCCCTCCCCGCCTCTGTGAGGGAATTCCTCCTCCCACCTACCCGCCCACCCATTCCCATATTCCCACCTTGACATT
>CM052716.1:13280109-13318787 GCA_028551405.1 Uromys caudimaculatus
CCATTGATGTTAAGAGATATTAAGGAATAGTGACTGTTGGTTCCTGTCATTTTCGATGGTACTTTTAACTTTGTGTGGCTCTCTTCTTTTCAGTTTGTTGAGAGATTACTTTCTTGTGTTTTCTAGGGTGTGGTTTCCCTCGTCATTGGTCCACTTTACTATTATTAGTATCTTAGAATTCTTTACATAATTTGAGAACAGAATCGAATGTAGGCTCCAAAAACATTGACTTTTAGTTGTGGGTCCCCCACCCCCATTTTATTTAAAGTGTATTTCAAAAGCCAAAGCTTTCTATTTGGAGGTATCGTATTTATAGTGTACAGAAAATGGTCATTCTCCTATCTCCAAAATGTTTTTGTCACACTATAAAGCAGCTCTGCTCTCTTTTTTAATAGTTGTTTTGTAGTCTGAAGTGTTATAATTAGGTTTGTGAACTATTTCAATCACCGCATAAAATAATTTGTCATTTTCTCCAAAGTCAATGTTATCTCTATCATATAATGGGACAATATAATTTATAGCTCTATTTACTGCTAAACTCTCTAAAGGACACTATAGATAAATACTTTAGGATAATGGAATAGACAAGGATTTTCTGTGTAGAACTTCAGTAGCACAGAAAATAGCTCCAAGAATTTACAAATGATATTATGTAAAATCAAAGCTTTTGAACACCCAAAAAACCCTATCAGCTGAGTGAACAGATGGTCCATAGAATGGGAGAATATGTAGTGTGTGTGTGTGTGTGTGTGTGTGTGTGTGTGTGTGTGTGTGTGTGTGTATGCTTACCTGTTCCTGGAAGCTGGATGCAGCCATTATAGAAATCAGCACAGAGCTTCTCAGGAACTAAAGTAAAAATTCTCTTTGACCCCACTAACTTGCTACTCATTTCAGGGTAAATAATCAAAGATTCTAATCACAGGGTTACTTGCACATCCTTGCTTATTGTTGCTTTTTTTATAATAGAAATGAATGGTTTGAGCTAAGTATCTACCAACACATGAACAATACAGTCTTATTCAAACCTTAAAGAAAAATAAAATTTGTAGAAAAATTCATGGAACTGGAAAATATTATATTTAGTGAAGTATCCCAGGCTCAGAGAGCCAAAACCAGTCATGTATCAGATGTGAATCCTAGCTTATAATTTTTATATATGTTTATTCACATTGAATTATGTGGAGGAGCCAGGATACAGGGTAAACGGCTCATAAAATCAGTGTTGGGGAAGAGGTTTTCAGGAAGGGGCTAGAGAGGGAACACCACATGTGTTATGGAAGTGGACAGTGGAAGATCTTCTATGGGGTAGAAGACTGCAAATGAGGAAGAGGATGGAAGAGGAGATGAAGGGTCACATGTAGGGAAGAGACTCAAGCAAAACTAAGTAAGTATGGAAATGCCACAAGAAAACTTGTTTTTCCCATAATAATTAATAAAAATATGCAAATATATGACCTGACCTAGGACATTATTGAAGGAAAGAAACTTGTTATTTATGATAAGATAATTCTATTTTCAATAACAGAAAACATATTTGTTCTTTTTCATCTTATGTTTTAACTTTACATTGGCCAGTATAATTCTCACACTTTTGCATTTTACTTTCTCAGTGAGATTCATCCATTGTCTATTTGTTGAACTCTATAATCAACCAAATCAATCAAATTTAGCAATAACACATGCATTTTGTTTTTATAAAAATATTTGTTTAATTATATATATAGTGTGTGTATGTGTGTTTGTGTGTGCTCACCTGTTCCTTGAAGCTGGAAACAGATATCAAATCCCAGGGAGCAAGAGTTTTAGGCAGTTGTAAGTCTTTTAGCATAGGTGCTGGAAACTGAACTCCAGAACCTGGAAGAACGACAAGACAAGTACCTTTAGCTGCTGAGCCATCTCTTAAGCCCCAATAGTTGCACTTCTTATCCAGATTTTCTTCACTACGAAGGAAAACTTACTCAGTCTACTTTACTCATGCATACTTAAATAAACCTAAATAGATACTACTCTCTTATTACATTCGGCTGAATTAGAGAGATTTTTTGAGTCAAATCCAGGCGATTAGAATAAAGTTTCAAAGCTCAGCTGCATTGTAAACAACAGGATATTTCTCATAGTTGCGAAGGCTGTAATTCTCTAAGAAGGCACCCATAGAATCAACTATTCTGTCAGAAACTCTTTTCCTGATCACTTGCTTCTTGTATATTCACTTGACAGAAAGATGAAAGATAGCTACAGTCCCTTTTGTGTGCGCACTAATCTCATGACCTAGTTACCTCTCAAAGACCCCCAACTCTCAGCATCATCCTCAGGGGTTTAGATTCAAGTCTGCATTTCAGGAGGAATAAATAATGCACAATGGTTGTGTTTATAGGACTGGTGACCTCAGACATCTCTGCAAAGTACCGTGCTTGTGTCAGTTCCACTCTTATTACTTTAAGAAACTTTTGGTTGCGAGCCTTTAATGGCTGAGCCATACTACTCAGCTAGTAAAAACAATGACTTCATGAAGTTCGCAGGCAAATGGATGGAACTTGAAAATATCATCCTGAGCGAGGTAACTCAGTCACAAAAGAACGAACATGGTATGTACTCACTGATAAGCGGATATTAGCCCAAAAGTTCAGAATGTCCAAGTTTCACTTAACAGAAACTGCTGGACTGAGAGTGAGGTCCCAGATGGAGGAGTTGGAGAAAGGTCTGAAGGAGTTGAGGGAGTTCGCAGCCCCATGGAGGGAGCAAGAGCATTAATGGGCCTGACCCCCCCTCCCCGGTCATCCTGAAGTTTGGACCACCAACCAAAGAATACACATCTATGGACCCATGGTTCGGACCACATATGAGGCAGAGGACGGCCTCGATGGCCATCAGGGAGAGAGGAGAGGCCCTTGGGCCTGAGGCTGTTAGAGGCCCCAGTAAAGGGGAATCTCATGGTGGTAATATGGGGATGGGTGGGCAGGTGAGTGGGAGGTGGAATTCCCTCATAGAGGCGGGGAGGGGGAGGGGATAGGGGGCTTCCAAAGAGGAGACCCAGAAAAGGGGAAACATTGGAAATGTAAATAAGGTATCAAAAATCAAAAATCAAAAATAAAAGAAACTTCATTCACAGGGAAACAGAAGCTGCATGAAGATTAGAGGGATCCTTCAGTAGTGGGTACTTTCGCGAGCATATCAAAATATCCTGTATTATAATTACTCTTTGTCTTCAATGTTTTATACAAGTCTATTAATATGCAGTGCGCCCAGGATAGAGCAATCATCTGGGACTTAGGAACCTGTGGCTCTTTCCCTGCATGCATCCCTTTTCTTTGGTCTTTCATTGGTTTTCTGTCCAACGGAGAAGGCAGGACCCCAAGCTGCTCATTCCTCCCAGGCTTTAGTACTGTTTGATCACATATAAACTGTATTTATTATCACAAGAGAGAAGTAGTGTGATGTCCTCCTCAGGTTCCATAGTCTTCTTTGTTCTAGCTGTGAAATATATATTTTATTATTATGTGGTGTTGGCTTAAAAGATAGGTGTTATTTTGTGGTTTGGGTTACAAAATGTAATAGAAAATTTTTGATTATTTTTCTTCTGCTTTACAAGATCTTGCAAGCAGCTGAACTCTATCCATGCTATTAGCAAATGTTAGTGTAAATATAAGGGTTCACAAATTAATTGATCTTAATAATAGTATGTATGTGTTTTTCTTGGGGTGAGCAAAACAAGGAGTACCTGGCACGATTCCATGATTCTGTGGTGATGCTCATATCAGTAGTGGCCCTAGCAATCAAGAATACACGCTAGCAATTAACTCTGTGCCCAGGAGGATTCCCATGGGCTTGAAGATACTGTATTTACTGTAACAGTTGCAGCTTCCCGGCTCCACATAGGATTTGAGTATTTGAATGCTAGAATATCTAGATCTGTGGCCTACTTTCCCTTCCAGATTTTTGTTTGTAAAAGGTCCAAGTCCCCTTCCACACTTAAATATACTCAGTCTTTTACCCTCCAGGACTAAATATCCTCTATTGCAACTTGGATCTGGACTCATGAAATTCTCCCTGAAAACATGATGTTTCTTCTTGCAGCAACTGAATTTCTTTTGATCTGCATATCCAAAATTTTCAGTCTTTAGAAGGATAACTGAATTAATTACTTTATCAGATAGAAATCACAGTTCCCATAAATGAAGTCATAATTTTCAGATGGAACCTGTAAATATAAGACAGAAGTGGGACACAGAACACTCGAATTGTGTCCTTTTCAAAGCCACCTAAAGATTTGGCGAAGATGAAATGATTTCTGAGGATCTAAACACAGGACTGCCTAAGAAACTTCTAGGTTTAGAGAAACAGCAACCTCTGAAGTGTCTCCATTGTGTATTGAGAGCTATTATTTTTGTAAGGTTTTCTTTCCAATCAATACATTTGACAACCATCATTTTTTGTACTAAATCCAGGAGGTTGACTTTTGGGTGAAGATACACTGTGAACTGAAGCACTTTTACCTGGACAAAGAATCCACTCCTATACTGTGGATAGAAGTGCTTACCTGGACAAAAAGAATCCTCTTCTACAGATCCTGTTTTGTTTTGTTTCTCTAAACAGGGAGAGAATCATCATTGTTAGTTTTAATGAAAATATTAGTGGCTTTGTGCATATTTGTTGCTTTCCTTGGCAAGCTGAGATGAAATTCTCTCTGGTATTCTTTAGAAAGATGAGCAAGGGAGGTCATAAAGTTATGAGAGGAAGATCAGGCACAGGTCTGTAAGGGAGAGATTCTTTGCAGTGTGAATAGATTTTTGAGCAAAAGGATACATAATTGGGTATTAAATCGTAAGTTTTTTTTTAGTCTTCTTTATAATATCCTGCTGTGGCATATTGACTCTTCAATAAAAGTCCATTATTTTAAAAAATGCTTGCTGAGAATGGTGTTTGCTCAAGGTTAAGATTTTAAAATGATGTGTATCACTTGGGTCAACATAGAGTATGAAGCAAGGTACAGTTGCTGGAGTAGAAATAATGGGTTGGAAAAACTCAGGAAAGAAAAAGATCTCTGCTAGAAGCTGTAGATAATTAGTAGGAACTTAATTCTTATCTAACTCTTGTTATTTGCCCTGAGTCATTTTACATTTACATTTAAATTCAGATGGCTCTGAGATATAAAGAAAATCACCAAGCCTGGGAGAGCAAAAATAAGTTTGGCAGAAATTATGATAGTGAGTCTCTTCCCTAAATTATTAAAGAAATGTTATTCATTACCATTAGCAGGGCAGCTGAGTAGGAGTTTCCAGGCTCCACCTCCCTTATGAAAACAATTGCTATAAATGAACTCAGGAGTCCAAATAATAATCTCTATCAGCGACAAAATTATTAAAAAGGGAAAAGCAGAGGGGGTTTGTCCTGGCGCTCCCATCTCATCAACAGTAGGTAAGAGAGAGAGAGAGAGAGAGAGAGAGAGAGAGAGAGAGAGAGAGAGAGAGAGAGAGAGAGAGAGATAGATTGATTCCCTGCTCTACAGTCATCCTTACATTGGAGAAAAGACACAGGAGCCCAGCAGAGTGTGCAACCTTTCATAGCATGAGTGCAAGACCCTTTTTCACTTTATTACACTTACTTTATTACTTAGGGTAAGGTGAGAATAACTGAGAAGCATGGAGTTGGAGAGACAGTAGTAAGTGAAGAGGAGCCGGAACTGTAGGCACCAATCGTGTATGAGCATCGTCACAACTGGATTTTCAGGGGGCCACAGACACTCCCACTACTGAGGATCACACCAGCCATCAGGGCCACTGAGCACCCTTCATAGCGTTTGCCTCTAAGGAGCCTATAATATCTATTCTGTGGTTTGAGTCAGAGATTTTTTTCTAAGGACTAGTTGCTAAGGCAGGTTGCCAACCTGTTATATAGTGGCACAGCCTTTAGCAACTGCCCACACACAACATACTAGACACCATTAACAGATTCAGTACTACCACAAAGGTGTACATGTCCCAGATCTGGTACCAAGCATGAATTCATTAGCAATAATTTACTCCTATGAGGAAGTAGAGAGCAGGATAAAAAGCTTTGTCCAACTGGTCCTGAAGAATTTCAGTAGTATCAAATCACATTCTTCATTTCTGAGGTCTCCCACAGTCTTTCCTACTCTATGACTGATAAAGATATATGGTTTTTTATATATTCAAATCACATGGCTGACATCCTTTATTTCCCCCACTGAAACCAGTCCATAAGGTTTGAAGAAGTCAATTCTGTCCTAGTTTGCAGGCATTAAGACAAGGCTACAAGGAAGGTGAAGAATTAAGGACATTTGGTAATACTCTCTCCCTTAAAAAAACCTTACAAAATTTAACTCCCAGATCCTTTTCACTGCTTTACCTCCTCTTCTTTTTTCTGGATAACCTAACAAGGACATTCGTGTTGCCCATGAGTGCATGTGCTTAGGAGCCATCTTCTGGAACATGGGCAATGTATGAGGGTCCACCCCGAAATTTCATTTTATTTTAACATTTTATTTATCATTTTCCAAAAGGGAGGGTCTATAAATGATTCTCTTCCTCAAGTAACTTTGTTGAAAGAAAAATCACCTAGTTTGGGACTCATTTCCTCCTCAAGTATAAATTGTGTGTACAATTACAGTATAATTACAACATTTCTCTCTTCCCTCTCCTCCCTCCAAACCCCATGTAATCCTCCATGTTCTCTTAGAAATTCAGAGCCTCTTTTTTATGAATTGTATATATGTATTATTCATATAAATATTTAATTGCATATCTATCTATCTATCTATCTATCTATCTATCTATCTATGAATAACCTTCTCAGTTTGTATAACGTTACTTGTATGTATGTTTTCAGTATTGGACAAGCACTTTGTAGGTTCTTCCCTGGGGAAGATGGTTTCTTCCACTCTGCATTCCTTATTTCCCTGTAGTTCTGTGTGTAGGGTTGAGCTTCAATGGGCTTTTCTGTGCACTTTGGCACGTCTATTGGTGCTATTCTTGTAGATTCTCTGTAGTTATCTTTGCAGTTTTAGAATTTTCAAATGATATTTTTAGTGTTGTTTACCTAATCTTATGGAGAGAACCAAAACAGGTATGCATACTGTCTATAAAATCTTTGCATAGATGTACTTATGTGCACAAATTTCTTTTTAATATTTATGAAGAATAATAATACACTTTATACTCAAAAGCATATATATTAACAAGAGACTGCATAGGACAAGGTTTGGATATCTGTATTCACAATATCTAGAGTTTGTTTTAATTTGATAAATTAAATTGATTTAAAATAGTCTGAGAAACTTATCAGATCTCTAGCCTTCCTGTATGGAGTTTATTCATGGAAGACATTATCTTCTGTACTTGGGGGCAAGCATAAATCTTTTTATAAAGAGGTGATATCTAAATTCAGTAGGTGAATTGCAAGTATTGGGGACATTTGTACATTTCAATTACTGGGGATTTGAGCATTTAAAGACTTCAAACATTCAAGTGCTTATACAGCTAAAATGTATAGTCAAATGATAATGCTGTAGTCATGGGAAAAGACCCGGTAAATACAGACTCTGCCCATTCCCGGGCCCAGAACCCTGTGATGCAACAATGATCTCATAGATTGACAACTCATCTTCTAGTTATTAACACAATCTCATCAAACATATATTCTAAAGTGGGGCCTTGAGGTGCAGTCATGTTAGTACAGATTCTCAGGAGGATAAGGAGGATGATTATGAGTTTAAGGCTTGCTGAGTCCAGAGTGGGTTAAAGGCCAACCTGGGTAACTTATTGAGAAAATGTGAGAAAATTAAAAAAAAAAAAAAGAAAGAAACAGGGAAGGCAGAGAAGGAGATCAAGGTTGTACCTCAATAGCAACGCTTGCTAGTGCACATGAAGTCCTTGGCTTTCAACTCCAAGGATCACTGAAAAAGAAAACAAATAGCAAAAACAAAACCTTCAAACCTCCTGAAATAATAAAACCTCACATAAATATTTAGGTCTAGATATAGGAATTAGATCAAGTTTTTTTTTTTGAGAATTCTTTGACTGAACATAAATTGTACAGTTGAAACCAATTTGCTTCAGCCTCACACAGAGCTTTAAAGTTTAATTTCTCATATATTATTAATAACATATTTTAGTTCTTAGCACAGAGGAAAGATTACTTTTCTTCTCTTAGGAAAGAGATAAGGTATTTGACTTGGGACCAAACCTTTATGTTAATGTAAAGTGAAGATTTTTTTTCTTACTTAAAATATTCCTTTGAATCTGGTAATAAAGTAAAGCAGGAGTCAACGAGTCTTGATATCTATCATTTCCCATGTATCTTCATTCAGTGTTACATTAAGATGTAATGACATCTGAAACAACCTCTTTTTAAACCACCAATCATTATTTAATTACATTTCAACTGTGAGCAGGCCTTATGCTAGCAAAGGCATAAAATAAATGAGCTATTCCGCCAGAGACATTTTAAAGATTTCCTTAGGAAGGGTACTGGCAGTGTGCTATAATGCAAAACCTTCCAAATGCAATTTAATTAAGGCTGCTGCTGCCTTCATTGTCCCTTCTTCTCTGTCACATTTACAGACTGGATGGTTCCTGCAGCTTTGGGGCATAGTTAAGGGAAAGTGAGAGGGTAACTGCATTGATTTGTGGTCAGAAGGACAGATCAATTATCTGTCATGGACAATGCCTCCCATATATATAATGGGATTTCAGCCCCAAATGAGATTTGATATGTCTATATTATACTTACTGTGCGGTTTAGTCTAGTTTTGAAGGAAACGTCTTTGTTTCAATTAAATCAGTGAAAGCTAAATATGTGTGTGTGTGTGTATATGTGTATGTATATATATATAATGACTCTCTGTTTTATATATATATATATATATATATATATATATATATTTACCTCAGAGAACCATTTCCTTTAGCACACAGTATTTGATATTTGTGGGATGCAAAGGAAAAAGTTCATTGTTAAATATGCAGAGGAAAAAGCAAGCCCTCTAAAAATATGTCTGATCGTGGGGTGAGTAAAATTCAAAGGACAAAATTTAGCATTCACTGATTTAATCCAGAGAGGTTTTCTTCAAAACTAGACTTAAGAGATCAGTAAGTATAACATAGACATAACAAATTTCCTTTTGGGCTGACATCCCACAAAATATATCTATTGGGAAACTAGGACTGTAGGGCACAAATATGAGGCAGCATTGTACACAGTGATACTGGTCCTGTATGAAGGTATAACATTTCATGTATCTCAAAACATTAGACTCTGGAGGTTTGTAGCAAGTTTCCCTGTGAAGACCTAATCATTCAGCATGAAACTGTGGAATAAATTTCAACAGAGTTTAGGCTGTTTAGCTGTGTTGGTTGCAATTTATCCCAAGAGAATGGCTTTATCCGAAGAGAAAAACTTCATATATTAAATTAATAGTGTCAGTGACAAAGGCAAAATAAAATGCTAACAGAAAGTAGGAGGTGGCATTGATAGTTAATCAATTAATGCCAATGACTAATAGATATGAACCCAGAACCAAGAATGAAGTCAATTAAGAAAGTATGTGATATGTAGTAGATATTGAAATGCAATATGACACCATATTCACAGAGCTGATAAGTCCTAATGGGCAATAAATGGATAAGTTCATACCCTTCTGATATGCTAGCTAGGGAATTAAAGTAAAAAACACAATGTGAAATAACTTCATACTCTTAAAAATGAAAACATACATTTGTCTGTTTATTAGCCATTGACCAGAATTAGTTCACTAGTATCATTTAAAATGAAGTGAGAAAAAAGTACCTGCAGAGGTATCAAGAGAGACACTGTTCACAAATGGCTCCAATGGGAAATCCATTGCACACACCATGAAGGACAAACAACTGGGTAAAGTATTTTGGCTATGAAATCATGAATAAACTATGATCTTCCTTCTCCCTTTAGGAATCCGTTGAAGAATACTTTGCACAGGTTAGATACATATAATCTAACGAGTTTCAGAATCATTAGTTGTTATAGAGTTAGATGATGTCTGTTAAACAAAAGAGATTAAATTACTCAAGAATATTCATACAATAAGGTATTTTGTGACTTATTGGAGGAAGTATGTCACTGGGGTTGGTTTTGGGGTTTCAAATGCCTCCCACCATTTCCAATGGGAACTCTGCTTCCTGTTTGTGGTTTATGATCTGAGTGTTGAGATTGCTGCTTCAGCCACCATGCCTGCCTGCGGCTTGTCTGGTGCAATGCGTCCCTGCAGTGACTCTTATCCCTCTGGAGCCATAAACCCAAATAAACGCTTCTATAAGTCTCTTTGGTCATAATATTTCATCATTGCAATAAAAAGGTAACTAATACAGAGAACTTGGCATATAGCTCAGTGGTAGTATACTTGCTTAGCAGGTGGAATGCCTTATGGTCAGTTCAGAGTACTGAAACATAAAACCAATGATCCACTACTAATTCGAAGAAGTCAGGTTGAGACTAAATGGTCTTACTCAGAATTCTCTTATAGGTTATCTACATACCCAATTTCAGCACACAGCTATCTCTCTCAAAGTTAAGCATAAACATGTTACAACCATCAAGATAAACCAATACTCAGCAAGGTATTTCTATTTACTCCAGATTTTTTAGTCAATTTGGATTGTATTTCATTTTATTTGTACTCAGATGCAGAGTAATATTTTCTCCTTTGAAGTATTTCCTCAATTTTTCATGGTTCTGTCATTGAAATTTAAACAGGTTTATACTAAATGTTGCCAAACAATGGTTTCAGCCTGCATACAACCGTATAGCCCATCTTCGAGAACCATGCCAGCCTATTCTGTGTGCTTGAGTGTCGGTGCTCCTCAGAAGACACTAGTATATGCAGTGTGAAATTAACCTCCTAATTAACAAGCAAATGCTTCAGTTGTTTTGACTTTACCTTAAACAAAGCAAGCAATCAGAGCAGTAGCTTAATGGAAAGACTGAAATCAATAAATTGTGGCATAAGGTCTACAATGTACAGAAACCAAGAACAGTCATGCTAGAGTTCTTTCCTGTCAGGGCATGTGGCCCAGACAACTTCAGGATAATTGGAGAATTACACAGAGGACTAGACTTTTCCATAACTGAGTGAATTCAATGACTCTAGAATAGTCTGAGTTTAGTTTCTGTTTTATGGATGTACAGAACATATGGATATTGCCCTATTCATTGTATGTCTTTTGTGTAATCAAGGCGGTTTAAGACCCTCATAAGATTTTTTTCACAAGTTTAAATTGAGTTATAGTTTCTTACTGGAGCTGGCCTTGATAGAATTGAGGTGATGTAAAACACCTAATGTGTGGCTCTCCACAAAGTATTTCATTGACACTTTCAAGTTAAAATAACAACGATTTTTACATACATTTATATATTTGTATTTGTTCCAGTGATAGCCTTGTAAATAATACCAATTTTAGATAATAAAACCGAGTGTATATTTATTAATCATTTAAATGTAAACTTAGAAGACAATGACATTGGAAAGTGGACTTAGCGAGTAAACCTTACATTTATCATGTACTTGGTATAAAATTGTGTTTCTAATAGCTTTCTTAGAAAAGAGGTTATGATTCATTAAGATTCATCAAAGGCATTTTATCTGAGTCTCCTGGCCTGACAAGATAATGAATTTCAGCTAATAGGGTGATTGATGATTGATGGTGGGCTTTGAATATCTTTCCCCAAAGTTATACTACAGAGACTCAACTACAGATAATAATCAGCCACAGCTGTAATAGATTTATACTGAATAATTTGGTTTGCTCTACTGAGCACACTAAGGCATTGAACTGATTACAGGTAAATCACCTTTGTGTCTTTTGCTTCTTTGACTACCATGGTGGTTAATACAAGTTCTGAATTCTACCTGAAATCAGATAATTATCTTTTAGTGTAATATAGCATGAAAGATTTTATTTTCAGGTTCTTTACCAAACATGTTCCCTAAAGCTACATCAGATATTAAAAATAAAAAAAGAGACTGCTAAGGTTGTAACTCAGCTACCTTACCTACTATAACTTATTGTTAAATAGGATTTTGATGATCTCCTCTGATCTCATTGCTATTTATCAACATTAATGTTGGGTGTCTTTGACTTAGAACTTTTATTACACAGCTTTCCTTAACAAGAGTTATAAAACATGTTACTTGAAACTGAGCTTACTGAACTAAAGCATTTAGTACTAAAATACGTAGAGTCTTAAGATTATGGAGTAGCTTTAAAGATTCTTTTAAAAACTTTTAAACTTTGCTTTCTATCTATTCCAACTGGGTCATAAAAGGAATTCTGAAGTTTCCTTTGAAATGACTGTGAACTAACCAAAACTCCAAGTTGCAACGATTTGTAAAATCACAGGAGGCATTTTTTGACATGATGAAAATGAGAATATATGTGTGTTTTGCTAATTCATCATTTCATTTTTTCAGATTTCCATATATGTTGCAATGAAATATGTTTTCGAGCATTAAAATAAATTACAAGTAATTGAAAGTATGTTATCAGTCACTTGGGTTAATAAAAATGTCTTAATGATAAAAGATGGTATTTTTGGAAAATATTTTTGGTTATGAAAGATATTCAAAAGATCATTGTCTACCTTGCCACCTGCTGTAGAATGTCTAAAATTAAAGTGACTGACTTTAACTATTAGGTAGGATGTAGAAAATGGGGTTTATGGTTCAAACCCTCCATAAAATGCTAAGGTTATAGATGAGCTGGGTATGTTTTTTTGTTTGTTTGTTTGTTTCTTTTTACTATTTTAATTTTTTTTTTTACAATCCAGTTGTTGTCTCCCTCCTGGTCCACCCTCCCACAGTTCCTGATCCCATTCCTCCTTCCTCCTGTCTCCAAGAGGATTCCCCTCACAAAGCCTCCCCAATCCCTGGGGCCTCAAGTCTCTTCGGGGTTAGGTGAGTCTTCTGTCACTGAGGCCAGACCAGGCAGTATTCTGCTGTGTATGTGTCAGGGGCCTTGGATCAGCTCCTGTATGCTGACTGATTGGTGGCTCCGTGTCTGAGAGATCTCAGGGGTCTGAGTTAGTTGAGATTCCTGGTCTTTGAAATGACCAGCAGTGGGGAGAGGCAACTCATAGAGTCCACCTCCAGTAGAAAGAGAGGGCATCAAGTGGAAGGATGGAGTTGTCATCTCTACTGGCTGGTTTTGTGTGTCAACTTGACACAAGCTAGAGTTATCATAGAGAAAGGAGCCTCCTTGAGATCCAGCTGTAAGGCATTTTCTCAAGTAGTGATCATGTATGGTAGGGCCCAATGTGGGTGATGCCATCCCTGGGCTGGTAGTCCTGGGTTCTATAAGAAAGCAAACTGAGAAATCTAGGGGAAGCAAGCCATAAGTATCATCTCTTCATGGCCTCTGCATCAGCTCCTGCTTCCTGACCTGCTTGAGTTCCAGTCCTGACTTCCTTTGGTGATGAACAGTAATTGTAAGCTGATTAAATCCTTTCCTCTCCAACTTGGTTCTTGGCCTTGATGTTGGTGTAGGAATAGAAACCCTGACTAAGACATCATCCCACAGTCAAAAAACACTGACCCAGAATTGTTCCTGTCTAAAAGAACTGCAGGGAAAAAATTGGAGAAGAGACTGAGGGCAGGGAGGTCCAGTGACCCGGGCCAACTTGGGATGCATCTCAAGGAAGGCTCCAAGGTCTGACACTATATCTGATGCTATGATGTACTTACAGACAGGAGGTTAGCATGGCTGTCCTCCAAGAGGCCCAACAAGTAGCTGGTATGGTTTTTTAATAAGTTTATTCATGTGCTGATAGTATGATACAACAATCCAAGTCCCGAGGCAACAAAAACGTATGTACCAAGACAGGCATATCATATTTACTCTTTTGTAGTCCCAACTGGATGAAAGCAGTATAACTATCTTCAGGGAAATGGGTTAACAAATTATGTTGTGAGCATAACTGATAGACTCAGCAATGAAAAAAAAACCATGGGATACTTATGTACATGACAACATGTGTCAAGATAAAACTATTACTCTGAGAAAAAGACAGACCCTAAAAATTATATTATATATTTCAATTTTGCCTTGCAGGAAGTAGGGAATAGACTGGAAAAAAACTCAAAGAAACTTTGGAGGGCAATGGAATTGCTCTCTTTCTAACTAGAGAACTATATATAAAGGGGAAATGCCATTCATCAAAATTCAGTATACTTCTTCAAATTTGTATATATGGTTGTATTTATAAAATACAAGTGCTTTATAAAAATAAAGAAAAGGTAGGAATAAAAGAAAGAAATTTTTTGTCTATTATTACTTGAAGGTCTGGCTGCTACTAAATTTAAAACTCCAGCCAGTGTTATGAAGAAATCCATTTCCGTCAGACTATAACCATAGTGACAGTACAATTTAATGTCTAAACTGGGGCACTTTGGAGAGAGAAAGGGGATTCTATTAATAATTTTTCTGGGTCAGAATGACAAAATTAGGGCTTTCTAGAAAAATCAAAAAGAGTTTTGCCTCCATAGTTACGGCTGTCTTTTAGTCTTCTGACTTAAAGGGTTCACAGCTGTGTGTCCATTGTAGATGTAGACCAATTCTCATGGACGCATGCTCATTTCTTGTAGTGAAGCTGTTGATTATTTGTATCTGTAGAAAAACCAGTTTGTGTTTGGGGGAGATTCAAACTCACCTAACAATTGCAAGATTGCAAGAACTATCAGCTCCCAGGTTGGCATGTAGGTCCTTAGTATCTACAAATGGTAAGGTAGTAATTTAAATGCTGAGGGATATCTACAAGTGTTTCCTTTGGTTATTGCAGTGATGGGCACAGTTCATCCATACATTTGCATCTGATCTTGCAGATTTTTACTGGTATATTCTTATAAGACTTTTCTAAACAATATCCAGAATTACTCCCAAACACTACAAGATATATTTTACCCTAATTAATGGCTTGTAAACACTATTTGCTCATAAATCAGAATGATATACTATTGATGATAGGGTAAAGTGTGCATTTGAAAATAATAATGATATATATTCACATTTGTGTCAGTGAGAATAATAAAGATGTATATTCACATTTGTGTCAGAAGAAGACTTTCTGGAGAAGGTAATCCTTGAACTGCATATTTAAGATTAGGCAGGCTTTAGACAGTCAGGAGAAAATAGAAAACAGATAACAGCTTGAAGAGATGGCGTGACATGTGCTGACGTTTCAAAAGCTGGAAGCACTTGGGAATACATGTGTAGAAGAGGTTAACTGCAGAAAGAAATGGACAGACAGGGCTGTGGAAACCTGACTGAAGAATTTCCTTGCGTATTAGATTCCTCTTACATGTCGTGTTCATGATAGGCTCTAAAACAACTCTATATGTGAACAACTAAATCAGCATTCAAAGAAAAGGCAAGCACCATTTACCAGTGCTTTTAGAGTATGATGAATACAAAGTGTTTCTTATTATGCAGTTATATTGCATGCAATATTATTGTATGTAAATAGTATATATTTAAATATTTTTTGTCTTATTGATCAGTTCATCCACTCCATAGAAATAAACAGGTGCTGGTGTTCCTACATCTCTAAAGAGAATGTATTAACGTTCATGTACCCATCAGTTATTACTGGCAGGAAGTTTTTTTTTTTTTTTTTTGTTGTGTTTTGTTTTTTGAGACAGGGTTTCTCTGTGTAGCCCTGACTGTCCTGGAACTCACTCTGTAGACCAGGCTGGCCTCAAACTCAGAAATCCACCTGCCTCTGCCTCCCAAGTGCTGGGATTAAAGGCATGCGCCACCACTGCCCGGCTTAGGAAATTTTATTAAACACAGCAATTGTTTATTATTGTTCAGAGATCTATAGTGGACTAAGTCCACATGGTACATCTGTGGTGAGTGGCGGTCAATGTCACTATTGATCTCAGTTGCATTCTTTGAGTGCTTGATATCATCTAGATGTTAGTTGGTTTAGAAGGCTTCAGGGTTCCACTGCTCTGTTTTTACTCCCATCACTTAATAATCTATCCTGAGTTATTATTAAGAAATATGTGCTTTTAAGATTAAAAGCAGATGAGCATGGGAAATAACAATCTAAAATTCAGCAGCCCTATACACACAATGATGATATCGTATGTGGGAAGTCAGGATACGTAATGAAGAGGGTAGCCTAACCAAAGCACGGAGAAGAGCTTAGTTAGCCAGTACTAAAATAATGCCACATGGAGTGTTTCCCAAACTCAGTACTCTCCAAGAGTAAGCATTGATGCAATGTAGTTTGCTTGGCTTGATTGGGCAAATGTGTTTCAGAAATATATCCATTGAGATTGTCTTCAGTTCAGTAGCAAGTATAGATTAGTTGAATATTTTGTTCTAGGGTTATGGTTGAAGTTCCTATAATTAATGACTGTGGCAAGCTAAAGCCAGAGAATTATAGGTTAAGATTCAGAGAAGATAGTCTCTATAGGTTTTATCTCCCCTTTGTTGGTTATTTCTGCTAAAGCCATTGCTGTTGACTTCTGGGAGCCTCTCAATTCCGTGGCATCTGGGACTTTCTAGTGGCTACCCCCATGTCCTCATCCCCCACTGCTACATATTTCTATTCAATTTCATGACCCTCTTTACTTCTCTTCTCCAGTAGAAGTAAATCCATCTCAAAAATTTTAACCCAGAAACGTTCCTGTCCAAAGGAAAGACAGGAACAAAAAAATGAAACAGAGACTGAAGGAAAGGTCATCTAGAGACTGCCCCACAGACACCAAACCTCCACACTATTGTTGATGCCAAAATGTGCTTGCTGACAGGAGCCTGACATGGCTGTTCCCTGAGAGGTTGTACCAGCACCTGACCAATACAGATGCAGATATTCACAGCCAACCATCAGACTGAGTTCAGGGACACCAATGGTAGAGGTAGGGGAAGGACTTAAGGAGCTAATGGGGATTGCAACCGCATAGGAAGAACAATATCAGCTAACTGGACCACCTAGAGCTCCCAGGAACTAAACCACCAACCAAAGAGTGTACAGGGAGGGATCCATGGCTCCCGAAACATATGTAGCTGAGGATGGCCTTATCTGGCATTAATGGGAGGGGAGGCCCTTGGTCCTGTGGAGATTTGATGCCCAGCCTAGAGGAATTCTTGAATGGTAAGGTGGGAGTGGGTGGAGGAACACCCTCATAATGATTAAAAAAAAGATTCAGAGGAGGCCACATCATCATATATAGTTCATTCTTCCCCACTTCTTTGTGTGTATAGGTGTGTGTTGGTGCTACTACATCTGGATTTCAGAAGTAAACATTGAGTTGTTCTCCATCTTATCTCTTGAAACAGGTGTTTTATGAATATTTTGTGGCTAAACACAATACTAATACAACAGGGAAGTAAATATACCACACTCTTTGCTGTGGTTATTTTATAAATAATAATCCAAAATATCAAAAGGTAAATTAGGAAAGTCAAGGAGAAACGAAGACAGACATATACTTGAAGGGGAATTAAGGAGTTCTTGAAAGTGAGAAATTAAGTAGGAATTAGTGTTTATAGCATACTGCATTTTCACTTCTAAGAAGGTGCCATCAATAACTCAATGCAGTATTTTGCAGGATTTTCACTCTTCTGTAGAAGTGTGAATACTAATGCCCTTCACTTCATTTGAAGTCAGTTGTATAGACTGGTTGAACATGTATAGTAAAAGTATTCTCAAATAAAATGTTTTATTCAAGAATATGAGGCCCCTGATACATATACAGCATAGGACTGTCTGATCTGGCCTCAGTGAGAGAAGATGCACCTAACCCTTGAGAGTCTTGGGTCCCCAGGGAGTGGGGAGGCCTGATGGGGTGGGGGTTAGGGGAATGGGGACATCCTCTTGGAGATGGGGGAGGAGATATGGGATGGGGAGCAGTTGGGGGGTGGACCAGGAGGTGAATAGTAGCTGGACTGTAAAGGAAAATTAAAGACTAATAAAAATAGCTAAACAAACAAACACTATGGTTATTACCAAAAAAAAAAAAGAGAATATGATAAAAAACGCCATAGAGCTTCTAAGTTGTTTTCTGGGAAAAATACACAGGAACCTGTAGTAGTCAAGCAGAAACTCTACATTAAGGCTCCCATTGATAGGCAGAAGAGGTTATTGGCACATATAGAAGGGCATCCCATAGAAACCCCGATCCCACTTCACTCCAAGGGTTGAAACTTCTCTTTCCTTCTGCATGCAACCTCATGGAAGACTCCAATCCAAGACTACGGAGCTCAACACCTTCCAGGTTTCTGATCCTCAGTAACTGGAGAAAAAATTTTGAAGTCACTTGAGACTGAGAATATTTACTATTTAGCAATAGATAATCAGAAACAAGTGGCAAGGGAGGAACAGCAGGGAGAGGAATTTGGATCAAGTAAATAAGCAGTGATTTTACTGAGTCAGAACAGGCGAGATCATCTATGAAGTCAGGCAAAGAGGAGCACAGAGGATCACATGCAGGGCAGAAACACGTGAGGGTGGTAATCTTTGAGTATTCTGAGCAACCAGAAAACACTGTGCTATTAGAAAAGAATGTAGCTATAGTAATTATAGTAAAATTTCTCTTTAAAAATATTAATGTTTTGGAAAGCTGATGTGACGATTTTGAGAAATTTATTAATGCCTTAAAGATCTTGGTGACTTAATAAAGATCCCATTGAGTTATTTGTGGAAAATACACTGTTACTTCTAAGTAAATATAGTTTGCATGTGAAGGCACGTGTTAAATCGTTCAACACTTTGTCTATTAGTCATTTTGTTTATTATTTTCAAATTTTCATTTGCAGGATGCAGAAAAATTAGGAATACATTCAATAAATTTAATGAGCAAGTAATAACACCTTTTCTTAAGAAAAAAACAATTTCAAGGCAGCAAATTTAAGTAATTAGAATATTTCATTACATAGTATCCTTAGGACCAACATCATTAGCATATTTATTGTAACTGTACAAAAGTAGAGGGACTTAGACATATTTAAATTTTTCTTATACCTAGCAGAAATCTCTGGTTGTGTTGTGTTTGGAAGCATGTGTATTTATGTTTTACTTCTTTTATCAAGTGCAATTTACCTCTGCATCAATGGAAAAGGAAGAGAGATTTGGTTCTAGTTGTATCTGCTCTTGTTAAATCTTGTTCTTCATTTACATACCTATTCCTTTTTCGCTTATTTACCAAAAACCATGTATTACTTTTAGGCTTTAGAACAAATGAAGCTGCATGAAAAGAACCTTCAGTTGCTATTTCTTGCAGTCATGGTCTGGCCAGAGGTTTACAGGCTGCATTGTGCATTTGTTCAATGACGGATACTTCCATTCTCTATAGTTCTATTGCCTAAAGTGTTAGAAACTATCAGACTTAACAAAACAGGCTTAAGGCAAATTGTAAAGTAGAATTAAAAAAGTAAACTATATATTTTAATTTTTTTGTGTGCCTCCATAGCATTCTAAACTTGAATGTCCATTATTGTTTTTTTCTTTTTAACAAAATCTCAAATGTTTAATTTTACCGGTAAGCACTCAGGAGTCAGATACTGGGGTGAAAGCCTACTAGTTTAGAGAGGCAGAGAAAGCACCCATGTGACCTTTTTCCTCAACCAACGTCTCCTTTTCCATGTCATCTCAAAAACTCTCCAACTAAATGTCCCTCCCTTCTCTCCTTCTTGTGTGTCTCTCTATCCATCCTCCTGATGTCCTCTTTCTCTCTATTGTTTTGTCTGGTGCTCACTCCCAGTCAACTGATTGCTTGCCCTGGATCTTGACCTTTGGTTGGCTTTATTTGATCCTATTTACAAAAAACAGAAAGCTCTTGGATTACAGGTATGTCCTAGGGCTGAGCCACACCACAACCAGAAATAGATTTTTTTTTTTTTTTTTTTTTTTTTTGTAAATAACACAATCTTGGAGCTCACAGTATAATTAAATATCCTGCAACAGTCCATCTGGTACTCTCTCAATGTGCCTGTGTTTGAGAAAGGCTTCATTTTCTCACCTCCATAATTGAATTAATGTTCTTTTTGAAAATCTCACTACTGATCAATCATATCCTACCTCAGGATCAAGTCAATTGCTTATGTTTCCAAAGACCAGAACATTTATTTCTACAGGCACCAAGATGTACACTAGGAAGGTGGTTGATTATGGAGTTCATAATGCCAAACGGGATAGGGTTTTTGGAAAATGAACTCTCCTAATATTACTTTTCCTCTCATCAGCAGTATGAATTTACTGTTAGTCATTCTACAGACTAAAAAATACCTTCTTGCTTGCTACTCATTCTCAAGGTCAAATGTTGACTGTTAGCAATTGTATATAAGAGAAAGAAGAGTCTTTTAGCTGTTTTGGGAAATGGCACAACGCACTTTTGCAAGTGGTATTGGTACACTTCCTTGATTTTCCAACATTTTTGCTTCTTATTTTATCCGATAAATTCATAATTAGAAGTAGACATATACAATGGGCCATCAAATTTAATACATAGCTATTAAAATCAATTAAATATTTAAGGCACACTAGTTTGAGAAAAGGGGATGGAAGACTAAGCCCAATTCCTAAAATGTTTGTTCAGTGTAATTTCAAAAGTTGTTTTGTGATTATTCATGCACTCAGAATATTTGAAAGGATGGATTTTACCATGTGTAGGTTTGGATTAGGTACACTCCATGGGGTAAACAGAGTGGTGGCATGCAGGGGATGCCAGTAGAAGAAAAAAATTCAGCTGAGCTCTTCAGTGTCTCCCTAGAGATACTGGAAAGTGTGGAATGGGTGAGCATGCAACAAATACACAATGCTGAAAGAATTGAAAGTAAAGGGCGATTTAGATTTTCTATCTATCTATCTATCTATCTATCTATCTATCTATCTATCTATCTATCTATCTGACCAATGGTCATGTTCCAGAGTCATCAAATATCAGAAGGAATTAGAACAAAGGGAAAGCAACTATGTGAGAGACAGACATAAAATATTTGCACTGACTCAGAAAGAAAGAATAAAAGATCCCATGTTATTTTTTCACCCAGAGAATCTGACCTGGCTTTTAGCAAATTTTGCCTCTGGTTTTGGAGATGCTGGTGTCGAGTTCTCTATTTGTGGAATACATTTTCCGCTTTCAGGGAATGAAATGAGTTCTTGGCTCAGGAGGAGCAGCAGGACAAGTTTACTAATAAAAGACTGGAAAAAGAAGTGGGCAAGCGATACTGGTATGACTCTTTCAGTCAGTGCATGAACAGTTTCCCTGGAGGGCACTAATGTTTTCTGCCAATCACTATGAATCCCTCAGCTGTCAATCACTGGGATGGCAAAATATAGACAAACTCTTGAAGAAAATATTGAATATTAAGTGATGGGTTGATTTTTTTCTTAGCATCATAAAACTCCACACAAGTGTTGTGGAGGCGATGTAGGAACACACTTGCATGAAGGATAAAGCAAAAGCAAGCCTTTTCTCTCATGAATCAGGTAAATTTGGTGTTTTACATGACTTTATATATTCAAGTATATTCATTGCTCTACATGTCATTTTGCTTCAGAATACTTGATAAATTTGTTTGTATATGTACCCTGAATAGGATATTTTTCTTTTAAGGATCACTATAAAAATAAAACAATTGTTAGGCTTTATTTTAAGAATTACTGTTGATAACTAGATCATTCATTGCCCTAACCCTCTTTCACAAAAACAAATTTACACAAGTTTTGCTCATTAGGAAATTGTATTTTTAATGTATTCTAAAGCTTTAATAATCATAAGATATACTGAAATTTAGCTATTATATTTAATATCCATTCCTTATGACACTATAATTACTTCCGCTGAGGCCTTGACTCAAGAAATACTCAATCATGTTATTCAGTTATATGTTGACTCATAAGACACACCAAATCTTTAAAAAAAATTCTCTGTATTGATTAACAGTTATCTGCTTCCAGTATTTGGGGAAGTATGATTGTTTGCAATATTTGCCAAAAAATAATTACCTTTCTTTAAATGCAATGAAGGATTAGCCATGCTTAAATTTTAAATATCTTTTATTATCCCTTCTGAATGAGATTCAAGCATCCTCGCTTGGGACTTTCTTCTTATTTAGCTTCTTTGGGTCTGTGGAGTATAGCATGGGTATCCTGTATTTTATGGATAATAACCACTTATAAGTGAGTACATACCATTCATATCTTTTTGGGTCTGGGTTACCTCATTCAGGATGATATTCTCAAGTTCCATCCATTTTCCTGAAAAAATTACGATGTTCTTGTTTTTAATAGCTGAATAGAATTCTGTTGTGTGAAATGAATTTCTCGGTCAGAAGCAATACTGTGTGGAATACCATGACAATGTCTTTCTCACCAATTTTCCAATTGTGATCTTTCTAAGTTCCTAGCCGTGCAGCCAATCCATTGGCTATAGTCCATGACTCAGTGAACAATCATACATCTGGCCCTTTCTTCTTCCAAACAAACTGCAATACCATGTGTACTGTGAAGATTTTCCTTCATGTGTATCTTTCAGGGTTGTCCCATAAAGGGGTTGAAATGCTGCAGCTGTCAGTAGACAGTAAACCAGGTCCTAGTCTTCTCTTCTTCAGTGAGTCAATCATAAGGAACACACCATAAGGCTATAGGTGCATCTTTGGCAGCAGACGACATTGTAACAGGAGTAGAAACCATAGGCATTTGAGCACTGTCTTCATATAACTTGTTTGTGCCTTCAGGACCTGCTCGTGTATATACCACTTCCATTTGATAATAGACTGCTGCTGTTCGTGTCCTATTTTATGACTTGGAGGGTCTAATAACACCCAGCTCATGATGGGTAGTTCAGGTCTCATGGTAACTTGGTGTTCTATTGTTAAACGTTCAGTTTCCACTAGGGCCCAATAGCTGGCCAAGAGCTGTTTTTCAAAGGGAGAATAGTTGTCTGCAGATGATGGTAGAGATTTGCCCCAAAATCCCAAAGGTTTCTTCTGTGATTCACCTACAAGGGCCTGTCAGAGGCTCCAAACAGCCTCTCTGTCACCAATACCCCAAGCACTATCAGGTCTGTTGGATCATACGGTTCAAGTGGTAGAGCAGCCTGCACAGCAGCCTGGACCTGTTGAAGAGCCTTCTCCTGTTCCAGGTCCCACAGAAAGCTAGCAGCTTTCCAAGTCACTTGGTAAATGGGCCCAAGTAACACATCCAAGTGAGGAATATGCTGTCTCCAGAATTCAAATAGACCCAGTAAACATTGTGCTTCTTTCTTAGTGGTGGGAGAGACCAAGTGCAATAATTTATCTTTCACATTAGAAGGAATATCTCTACATGTCCCATACCACTGGACTCCTAAGAATTTCACTGAGATGAATTTCTTGAATTTTGGTTGGATTTATTTCCCAACCTTTTGATACTCATATGTGTTACCAAAGAGTACAAAGTGGTTGCTACTTCCTGCTCACTTGGTCCAATCAGCATAATGTCATTAATATAATGCACCAATGTGACATTTTGTAGAAGAAACAGACAATCAAGACCCCTTCTAACTAAGTTATAACACAGGGCAGGAGAGTTAATACATCCTTGAGGCAAATTTGTAAAGGTATATTGCTGGCCTTGCCAACTGAAAGTAAATTGCTTCTAGTGGTCCTTATGGACAGGTACTGAGAAGAAGGCATTTACTAGATCAATAGCTGCATACCAGGTACCAGGAGTTGTTAATTTGCTCAAGTAATGAAACTACATGTCTTCGTCAGGGTTTCTATTCCTGCACAAACATCATGACCAAGAAACAAGTTGGGGAGGAAAGGGTTTATTGAGCTTACACTTCCATGCTGTTGTTCATCACCAAAGGAAGTCAGGACTGGAACTCAAGCAGGTCAGGAAGCAGGAGCTGATGCAGAGGCCATGGAGGAATGCTGCTTACTGGCGTGCTTCTCCTGGCTTGCTCAGCTGGCTTTCTTATAGAGCCCAAGACTACCAGCCCACAGATGGTACCACCCACAAGGGGCCGCCCCCCTTGATCACTAATTGAGAAAATGCCTTACCACTGGATCTCATGAAGGCATTTTCTCAACTGAAACTCCTTTCTCTGTGATAACTCCAGCTTGTGTCAAGTTGACATACCAAACTAGCGAGTACACTACATTTGGTACAGAGCTGAAATAGAAGTTACTACCTGATTTAGTTTTTGATAGTGAACTGTCATTCTCCATGATCCATCTGTCTTCTGCAATGGCCAGATAGGAGAGTTAAAGGGATATGTGGTGGGAACCACCACCCCTGCATCTTTCAAGTCCTTGATGGTGGCAGTAATATCTGCAATTCCTTCAGGAACACGTTACTGTTTTTGATTCACTATTTTCTTTGGCAGAGGCAACTCTAAAGGCTTCCATTTAGCCTTTTCAACCATAATAGCCCTCATTCTACAGGTCAGGGAACCAATGTAAGAATTCTGCCAGCTTCTATGTATATCTATCCCAATTATACATTCTGGTCACAGGATGTGTTTAGGGACCTCCTGTGAGTCAGACTTCAGCCAAAACTCCATTAATCACCTGTCCTCCATAAGCCCCTACTTGAACTGGAGGGCCACGATGTTTCTTGGGATCTCCTGGGATCAGTGTCAATTCAGAACCAGTATCCAATAGACCCCGGAAAGTCTGATTATTTCCTTTCCCCCAGTGTACAGCTATCCTTGTAAAAGGCCCTAGGTCCTTCTGGGGAAGAACTGGAGAAAGGCTAACAGCAAAATCTTTAGGTGTCTTATCAAGATCTTTCTTCAGGGGAACCTGACCACCCCTTTGTAGAAGGGGTTCTGGGTCTGCAAACTGGCTCAAGTCTGGAGATTGATTCACTGGCCGAGATTGCCTTTTGCCAAGATCCAATGTAGCTTTTCTTTCATTTGTTTGAGAATTTTTCTGCTTATACAGAACAAAGAGATATGCAGTAAGCTTCCTATGTATTTCAAGCCTGGAAACACCATGACTAATTAGCCAGTACCAAAGGTCTGAATGTGTTATGCCATTATAAATTTCACCTCTCCTGTGCTGACCATTACTGGCTAGGTCATTATAAACATTGTTTTGTTTACGCCGTCCATTGTAATAACTATGATCACCTTGTCTCTGGGGATTTAATGCTCCCACCTGGCCCTTGCTACCTTGGGGCCCAATTAAACCCATTGTATTTAATTCATCTAATTGAGCAGCAGCATCTCCAACCTTAAGGTCTGGCACAAGGAAAAGGGGGACAGCAAAGTTCTTCAAATGTGCTGGTGCTCCTCTCACCAGTTTTCATTTGTAGGATTCATGAAGGGCATGTCTTCTGGGCTGTCCCACTGTGGAGGATTAGGTTTTACACAATGTATCCACTCTAGCATTGCAATTTTGATGATCTTTAAAATCCCATTGTCAACACCAAGCCAAGGGTATCTCCAACTCCTTTTCAGTAGGCTATCTTTTGATAAATGCTTCAGCCAACCATTCAAACAAACTTCTGACACCTTTTTTTAAACTGTGGGAGCTTCTATATTAAACCTAGAATCTCTCAGAAGACCCATGCCAATAAACTCAGCCTGATCTAGTTTTATGTTCCTTCTATCATTATCCCACACCATTAAAATCCACTACTACACATGTTTCCCAGACTTCTGCTTGAATTAGCAGACTCATTAAGCTCCTTAGTCGTGTAGCACATTTCCTCATGGACTACACTTTCTACCTCCCCTCTAGGGGCCTGTTTTGCCTTGAGTCTGGTTATAGGCCTAGAAGAAACTATTGGTGATTCACGAGGACCATCAATATTGTCTTTCCTGGCATTTTCTTCAGAGAATGTCACTGCTGGCTTATCAGACTCTGAGGGATTAATTTCCTCATGTGAAAGAGGCATTATTACAAGGTATGGGGCTGAGGGTGCTACTTCCTCAGGTGAGATAAGGCCTTGAGAATCTGAGGATTCAAAGTTCTCAGCTTCAACAGAGAGAAGCTACACATATCTATCCCACATTATAGGATCCCATTCTTTGCCAATTATTGCTCTTACTTTAACTGCTGTCCTCTGAGCCTGAGACTTGAATCTTCGCTGTAATTCATCCAACCTTAGCTTCAGTTTGACTTTGTACAACTCAAGCTCTATGGCTGCAGGAGAGAAGATTCTCTTCAAGAGCACATCTAGAAACCTTTAGATTGTGTATTTGCATTTGGAGCCATTCAGTTTTATTCTATAGCTTATTCTTTTCCTTCATCAATTGTTCCAGAGATACTAAGAGCAACAAGCCAGCAAAATAATTTTCTGATTTTCCCCCCAACTAGTAGAAAATTTTGTATATCGGCTCACCTAATTCATCTCCAGTTACAACTGATGGATCAAGATAATCAAAAGCATTACCTTCCTTAAGTTTGAAATATAGTTTCCACCATGGACCTACAATATTCTCCAAGCTCCCAGGAGAGAATCTGGAAAGGTTCCAGAAGTAGAAGGTGCTGTCAAATTATTAAGCCAATTCCAGAATCTTAAAAGATTCATCCTTATACTTCTGCTTCTCTAAAACCACTCCCAGTACCAACTTCTGTAGTAGTCCACACTCTCTAGAGTCACAGAAATTAGGGTAGTCTCTATATAGTAAGGGAATTTGTTGATGACTTAGTTTGCAGTCCAACTCCCCAACAATGGTCAGCTGTAAATGGGAAGTCCAAGAATCTAGTAGTTGCTCAGTCCCACCAGGCTAGTTGTTTCAGCTGGTCTTCTGTAGAATTGGTGCCAACAGACGTGCTGACAAGTAAGTGCAAGCAGTCAAAGAAGAGTGACTCTTCCTTCTTCCAATGTACTTATATAGGCCTCCAACAGAAGGCATGGCCCAGATTAAAGATGTGTTCCACCATGCCTGGATCTGGGACTTGCTTCATCCCAGGCTGACCTTGTACTCAGCGATTTCCTAGTCTCAGTCTCCTGGGATTAAAGGCATGTATAACCACTACCTTGTCTGGGCCTAAGCTTTTCATGGCCACCATGCCTCAAGATCTCCATCCCAAGATCCAAAAACTTGTGTCTTCCAGCCTCAAGATCTGGATCACAGGTGTGCTCTACAGTTCTGGCTTGTAGTTCTTTCCAGATATAGTCAAGTTGACAACCAGGAATTGCCAGTACAGGTATATAAAGTGAATTCAAGAAAATTTAAGTATGCTGCTATTTAAAGTGTTTATCACAGTCTCTGGATCAAAGATCTCTTACTTTCAAGATAACCCTTTTTGCACCACTAATATGATTATTTCAAGCAAAATTTTTAATAGATGAACATTTTAAATAAAACAAAAAAATCTGATTGAAATGTACATTGTAAACCTTTTTAAGGGTAGATGGTGGTGGTGGTGGTGGTGGTGGTGGTGGTGGTGGTGGTGGTGGTGGTGGTGGTGGTGGTGATGAGATGATGATGATGATGATGATGATGATGATGATAATGATGATGATGAAGAAGAATGGGTTGGGGCCATGAGATTTCTCCCTATATCAAAGCATATCTGATTTATTTAGATAGCCACAATGTTGAAACTTCATAGATGAAGCTATTCTGACATTTCTAGAGGACACAGTTTCACAGGAGACCTCCTGTTCCTTACAGTTTTTCAGTCTCCTCTTCCACAATAATCCCCGAACCCTGGGTACAGCAAATGTGTTGTAGATCTATCAGATAGGGCTGAGAATCACATGGTTATTTGTTTTCTGTGGTTTAACTGTGACTTTCCGTAATGGTTTCTGTCTAAGGCAAAGCTCTGGACAGAGAAGTACAGGCAACTAAGTAATACTGAGAATGGGAGAAGTGTTTCCCGTGGAAGAGCCCCTCAGTTGGTTACCCAATACCAAATGATCAGCATTGAAGGGATACACATGTATGTAACATCATGCAGACTAAGCAATTTATATCTGTGTATTTAGGGGAGTGTATAACAACAGTTAAAGAAACAGAGACCATGAACAAGATTTATGGGAAGGGTTGGAAGGAAGAAAAATAAAAGTGGGGGGGGGAATGATGTAACTGTACTTCAATTTCAAAAATAATATTTAAAATGTAATTACTAGACATAGTATAAATTTAAAATGATCATATTTCTTTAGGTTTTGAAATTTTTTAAGGGTCCAAACGCAAAATATTTTGGAAGGTTTTGTTTAAATCTTAGTTACTAAGATGTTTTCTGGATAACTCTTTTTCAAAGAAGCTCTTGCCATGGCTATTGTGAATGCTCTTCCCCCACTGAGCCGAGGGGCATTGCTCGCTCTATTGTATGGTGAAGTTCCATCTCTAACCGTCAGGACTCAGAAGCAGCTCTTGTTGATGCCATATTTAGCAGTACACTGTAGTAGTTAGGAGAGCAGGCACAGTTTGCCACCACGGATGTTAGTATTGGAGATGCAGATGTAAGAGAACCATGACCTAAGGCTAGCCTGGGCTACAAAGCAAGCTCCTGAGCAATCTGCACTATGTCATGAGAGTCCCTCCCCCACCACCGTTCTCACGATGATAGCATTATGAAACGTGTTATGACACAATTAATTTTAAATTGAAAAATTTCTAGCTGGTTCTGTGCTTGTTAAAGCTTGTACCTTTCTTGTCAGCAGTCACTGATTTCACTGCCAACTGTAAAGATATAAATATAAATATTTTATGTAGTTTCTTCCCCTGGCTCTGTTGTGATGTTTAATATTTATTATTTAGTTTATTATAGTTTTTATTAATACACTTGCCTATTGGCTCCAGGGGTATCATGATATGAGGAAATAAGTTAATAATTTTGAGAACTCTCTTATTTCTGCCTGGTCTAATTAAAAACAGTTTTGGAGACAGAAAAGAAAATTAATGAGTATAACAGGATGTAATATGTGCAGTTTTGGAGCAAGCTCAGGATACTCTGGGAACTCAGAAGGGCTGTATAACTCAGACAGGAGGAATTGCAGGAAGTAACACTTGAGCTTGTTACTAATGATGCTAAAGTAGAAGAAGCTGACAGGAAGTATACACAAAGCAGTGTATAAGGTCAGGAACGAAGCTAAGAAGTGTAACCTGATACCTGGTGGAGACATTAGCACAGCTGAAGAGTTCAAAAGAAAATTTTAAGACACCTCATAACCTGTATGATACATTCTGCAAATACAGAATAAAAATGGGCCAAACTGAGAGAAGAATATACATAAATTATTTACTCTTTCAGTAATTGTCATACAAATTTAAAATTGTTTAAACATAAACATAATCATTTAAAAGCAAAAGTTTTTAAAATGAGTTCCCCCCTAAGTTAAACCACTTCAAGAAATATTAAGTTATCAGACATTCCTTGTGACATCAATGTTTATCAGATCACATAAAATAATTAGAGACATTTTGAGCTTTGAGAATGAATAAATAATATGCGTATTCACTCTATTATTAAAACAATTCCATGGAAGAAAACCTCTGAAAAAAAATAACTATACATCTCAGAAGAAAATTTTAAACTCTGCTGTCACAGGACTAACTCAGCAGAAACAACTGGGCATAGCTAAAGCGTTTTCAAAAACTAGGAAAGAAAATAAACCTTTCTAAATTTAAAACAGCACGTCTCTGGTGGTTTGACATAGTGACCTAAAGATGAGTAACACTGACAGGCTCCACCAAGGTATTTAGAGTAAAACAGGGAGGGAGTCATCTGGACAGTTTTCTCGCTTGTCTAACTGGCCCCTTGATCACACGAGTCTTTATAATTAATTACCTTCTACTCTGCATTCTGTATTTCTTGTGCTCTTAGCCCTTTTCTGGAGGGTAATGAAAGGCAAAAGTGGATGGGGGAAACCAGAGGGTGGGTTGGGGCAGCTGGAAGGAGGGAGGAAAGGAGGCTGTGGTCCGGATATATTGTATAAGAGAAGAATCTGTTCTCAATACAAAAAAGAGGAGAAAGAAAGAGAAAATAGTTTAAATGGCAGTGGCTTTCATTTAGAAAAAAATATTTTAAGGTAGCTTTATTAAGGAGTTTGCATACAGTATCACGTTCCTTTTTCCCCTTCAATGGCTTCTCAATTCCTACCTTCTCTAGCCACCCAATTTATATTCATGTTTTTCTGTATCTCTTTCTTGAAAACAAAACCACGTAGAAACAGTTAAACCCATAAACCCACAAAAGTTAATATTATAAATAAGCAAAGGACCCCCCCCTCCAAAAGTTAAAACCAAATGGAACAAGGGAGGGGAGGGGAAACAGTAACAGGGAAAGGCGGGAGGGTGGGGTGGGAGACCCTGTAGATTAGGAGCAACTTCAACATCAGCACCAAATACTGATGGAACTTCACGGCAGTGAACAACTAAAATTGTCGACTGTACTTGCCGAGTTCAAGGTCACTGCGAACATCAATCAGAGAAGGCTTTTTTGGACGTCAGCTTCAGGTGTCACTTGAAATCAATTGTCCCAAAAATCCAATAACCTATTAGTTTTTGAGTGATGGCTAAGTCACTGATTGCTTAGTAGAGGCAAACGGACAGCTCCCTGAATTGATTTCATCCTTACTCAGGAAGACTCTCTTATAGAAATGTTGAAACTTTACTACAGTTTTCACCCCTCATCTTATTCTTGGATGTCAGCTTTAATAATCAAATACTTTTCTCATTTTAAAGGTACAGCTCTTCCACTCTCCTGTCTTCCATTGTCTCCTCAATCTGAGGTGCCCACTCTGCTAACAGGAGCAGCAGGCAATGTTTTTGTCCACTCTTCTCCTTTGTTCTAGAAGGAAATTAAATGACTAAAGACTGCTTGCTATGTGGGTGAATTCTCTTCACTGTTGTGTGGCAGTAACTCTCACAGGCTCAATAACCGAGGTTAAATTTTGGAAAACTTTGAAGCAATTGCTAAACACGTTCATTATTAAAAACTGACTGACAGCATCTTACGCTTGCTTCACTTATAAAATACAAAGCTTAATTGTCTTAGTTAGGGCTTGTGTTTCTGCACAAAACATCATGACCAAGAAGCAAGTTGTGGAGGAAAGGGTTTATTCAGCTTACACTTCCACATTGCTGTTCATTACCAAAGGAAGTCAGGACAGGAACTCACAAAGGGCAGGAACCTGGAAGCAGGAGCTGATGCAGAGGCCATGGAGGGGTGCCGCTTACTGGCTTGCTTCCCCTGGCTTGCTCTGCTTGCTTTCTTATAGAACCCAGGACTACCAGCCCAGGGATGGCACCATCCACAATGGGCTGGGCCCTCCCCCCTTGATCACTAATTGAGAAAATGCCTTACAGCTGGATCTCATGGAGGCTTTTCCTCAAGGGGGCTCCTTTCTCTGTGATAACTCCAGCTTGTGTCAAGTTGACACAGAAAACCAGCCAGTACATTAATACTGAGTACTTATGAGACTGAGGGGGTCACCCACTATGCTTAAGAGCTGCCTCAATACTTACAGTCTACCTTCCTTGTGTTACCTATGTTCTTACAGTCATTATATTCAGACACCGACAGTATCGGGCTATGTTGGTTCTTCTGCTCATTATTTATTTATTTATTTATTTATTTATTTATTTATTTATTTAGGTCTCTGCATTCAGAGACACCAGGCATATAGCTTGAAATCAGTGGTGATTTACACTCACATGATGAATTTAGGCAAGTAGTGCAAACTCAGAGGTGATGTTCTTAATGGCACTGTAAAAAGTGATGGAGAAATGCTAGTAATACCAGTTAAACATGAAAGAACAGTCACACACCTGTAGCGGCTCCTTGTGGATGGCATGCTCACGGAGAAAATATTCTGTTGAGGAAACAGAATCCAGGCAGCAAGGAAACCATTCAGGTTCTTGAGGAGTGCTTACCCACATCATTGCAGTGTCGACGCACAACGAGAAAGCTAACTTTTACATCAACCAGCATTCGTGGTGGTATTGCACACATTTGCTGAATGGAAATGTGAATTTATAACAGTTTTGGCAAAATAAATTTCATATGAAAAATAATACTAATATGTATCTTAGCTGAGAGTTAAATGTTCCATTTTCTTTCTACCAATCAATTTTATAATACTTTTAAATTTGCATAGCAGTATCTCTGAATATATATGTAGTGTGTGTATATATATATATATATATATATATATATATATATACATATATACATGTTGTTTTTTTATAAAGCAAATTTATATTCACAGCAGAAAAATAGGACTCTAACAACTTTGAGAAGTACACAGGTAAATTATGCAACACTTACTACATGGTAATCTTTAGAGTGTAGCTTGGGGTCTCTGCTTTTCTGGAATTCTGTTTGAAGACCAAGCTTAAAACAGCCAAATACTTTTCACCATTTAAGCTCTTACCCCCAACACATGGACAGTGGAGATTCCAGGTGCTGTTTGTGTGACATTACAACAGAGCTAATACAGAAGCAATGCAAGGACCTCCCTACCTTGCCTTAAATCAGATGTGAAAGAGAAAAAAATGCATTGACTACTTGCTTGTCATAGGCTGAGTAATGGTGTCTCTCAGTGGCCATGTTCCAATCTGAGAACGTATGAATCTGTTACGTTATGAAGCCAGACTCTCAGGTGGGATAAAGAGTTGGGATGGAAGATCAGTCCTGATTCTCTGTGGTATTCCTCAGGCAGCTTTAGGGTCACTAGAGGGAGCAGGGAGGCAGAGCATCAGGGCCAGACACGCTCTTTGAAAAGGACTGTGACAGCTTTGATGATGGAAGAGTCAAGGGTTGTGTAGTAGCACCAGGAACAGAAAAAGTAAAAATAGGAAGATGGTCTCCTGAGGAGTCAGACTGGGGCAAGGCCCTTCAGTCTCTCTGCCTCAGCCAGTGAGATGCCTTCAGACATCTCATCTCTTGAACAATGAGATGACTGTTTTTAAAAAGCCAGTTATGAAAAATAAACCAATATTTTGTTTATATTATAGTTTCTTAATGAAAATTCTATGCCTAAGTATGAAATGCTTACACTTAGATTTTATTTTATTGTATTTTAAAAAATGATTTATTTTTATGAGTACACTATAGCTGTCTTCAGACACACCAGAAGAGGGCATCAGATCCCATTACAGATGGTTGTAAGCCACCATGTGGTTGCTAGGAATTGAACTCGGGACCTCTGGAAGAGCAGTCAGAGCTCTTAACCCCTGAGCCATCTCTCCAGCCCTGTTTTTATTGTATTTCTAAAACCATACTTTCTTTTGTTTCCAGTCTGTGCCATTGCTGAGACTAATGATATTTTAGTTTTTTTTACTGAGATTTCTTCTAGTAGATTATTTTGCTAACAGTGATTTACCTGAGTTTATCAAATTCACGTTGTTCTTGGTATGTTTTTAGACATCTTCTGTGATAGTAGACTGAGTGTACACAATCAGTTGTGCCATTTGGAGCCCTGTCTAGTATGGCTTAAATTTGAATTTCTTCTTATGTGTTTCTCCTATTGTCCTCTAGAAATCCTGGTCTCCCCAGAATATGAAAGGCTTTCAACATGGGCGATTCCATCCACGCAGTTATGACCTACATTATTATTGGTAGGTATTTACCCTACTTGGCAGAGAAGAGCCACCACTGAATTTTTGATTGTGAATAAGACAGGACTATTTAGCATTCCAGTAGATGGAATGCAGCCATCCAGATATTTAGGTGGACCTATGGTGCTCTTGTCAGGCCTTTTGCTTTCTATCTTTGATTTCTTTTACTATTTCTCATTGCATCATTTCTTTAGAGCTTTTCCAGGCTAAGATGTGTAGCTTAAAAACCAATGAGACATCAGCCTTCTATAGTTCAGTTAGCCAGATTTAATATTTTTAGGCCAGGTATCAAGCATCAAATATAAAGTTGTCATCATGATTATCTAATTAATGTTTCTATTTTAATACAGATTTATTCTTTCCATTTGTCTCTGTGTGGATGTTAGTGTGGAGCTATGTGCACATGAGAAAATGTACCCCCAGGAGCTAACAGATACGCTGTAGTTGTAGTTACAGGTGGTTCTGACACCCTGACCACCAGAAACTTCCGTCCTCTGCATGAGCAATACACACTCTTAAGAGCCACCGCTCTAGCTCTTGCTTAATTTATTTAATTTGCACCATACACAAAAGTTTTTCTGACTGTAGAGGTTATACCTATTTTATTCATAATTTTATTTCTTTGTCAACCATAAAGTAAGGCATATAGTTGATACTCAGTAAAAATACTTAATTGAATAAATTTATTCTTCTAGAGAGAGTTGCCATTATGATGGTTAGTGTAATTGTTCATAGAATTTATTTGTAAAATAATCCAGTTGAAATTTCAGGAAAAGCAGGACTTGGGCCAGTCTTTTCTTGACACGATGAAAAAGGGAATCCTCTTGCTTGGATGGGATACATGTTTGAAGGGAAGGGTCCCTTATTATCACATAGGCTGAGTTTACTGCTTTGGGATTAAACAACAGAGCACATACAAAACTTGAGAGTTCATCACGACTATGGTGACAGCTCCATATGGATATGGTGTAGATAGCATGCTGCAATTTAATGTTTAATTTAAGACAATCTGATTTATACAACAAGAATTGAGGGATAAGAAATAGAGCTCAAAGATAAATATGGAATAGAAGTCTGTGATAGTAAAAATTTTTTTGTTACACAAGACCAATATATATTATATATAATATAGCATATATAATATAATACAGTATAGTATAATATAGATAAAACTGTATATTATAGTATTATATATAATCATAATATAATTATCATTTTATATGTGAGATATCTCATTTTTCAGTATTGTCTAATGTTTAAGTTTTCCTCTCCTTATTGTATTTCATAAGAACATTCTTTGTTCGGTATTTTAAGTTTTAAACAAACATAGCATTTCCATCATTGCAATGGAGTTTTACACATAATTGATTTATATGTCTAGAGCATAAGGATTGCCATAAGGAGTCAGACAAAACAATGAGCTAATTCCTGAGGAACATGTGTTATTTTAGTGTCTTATGTCACTCACATTAAATAGATAAAATAATTACATTACAAAATATTTTTAATAGATTTATATATATTAGCTTGCTTTAAAGGAACATTTTTATTAGTAAGTGTATTGAATTTATATGTTTTTCTATCACTTGCCACTTAGTTATAATTCTTTACTCTGATGTTAGCATGTGATATAAGTATGGCATTATTTGATAAAAAACATTTAAATAACATCTACAACACTTTATATATAAAATTCAGAAAATGCTAAGATATAAAGTACACACACACACATATACATCCACACATATATATCACTTTATGATGGAATCACTTTATGATTCCAAAAGTTGAGAAATTAAAATAAATCAATTTTATGCATTCAAAAATAATATAAGAAAACAGTTCTATTAAGTACACCTATATAAACACACAGACACACTCACACACACTCACACATACACACTATCACAGAAAGCTCACAAATGTACTTCAAATAACATCACTGAAATAAGCTACAATGCATTGGAAGCTATTTTTGTCAAGTTTAATTGAAATTTGAGCTTAAATATCAACCTCTTAGATATTTTGGTGCATGGAAGATAATGTCCAATTCTGTAAAGATAATTTAAAACAAATTTAAGTAGCCATAAGTTCCTGTGAATTTCATTATACTGTTCCTAATAATGCATATTTGAAATGTACATTGAAATAATAATGATGTGTCATCATCTCTCTTTATTTTAGTTAACATGTATGAGTTTGCATGTGTGTGTGTGTGTGTGTGTGTATATATATATATACACACACACATACATATATATACTACATATGACTACACTATGCCTGTGTGCAGTGCCTGTCAAGGCTAAAAGAAAGTATTGGATCTCCTGGAACTGGGGTTACAGACAATACCAACTGTCATATGGGGACCAGAACCAAATCTGGATCCTCAGCAAGAGCATCACGTGCTCTAACCACTCAGCAATCCCCTAACCCCTAATTTTCTCTACTTTTAAAGGATAGATTTAGTGTGTTTCAGGTGTTTCAGAAAGGAAATCATTAACAATCAAAATTCTCAAAGTCTAAGATATTTCCAGGCCTTTTCACTTCTTCTATCTTACAGGACCCAGGGTAATAAAATAAGTCATGATCTTTGCAAAGGTCACACAGGAATTTCAAAGCGGTAGGAGTTAGAATGGCTCATGTTTACCTTGTGAATTATTAAGCACATTAAGAGTGGATTTAAGACACAAGGCACTCGGAGATAAAAAAAAAAAAAAGATTAAAAATTCTTCCTGTATTTGTTCAAAGACTTTATTATTGTCTGTGTCATCCCAGGCTAGAGACTCAACAGAGCAAAGATGAGGGTCACTGTCATTGGTCATCAAGGGAGATGAGAAGGTGACAGGACAGAATGGACTATCTGTCTCCCAAGACACTCTAAAGGGCAAAGCACAGAGCTGGCTGTGAGTCTCACGGAAAAGCCCAAATTAGGGATAAATAACCCTGACTCTTTTCTTGTAGCATTTATAGTAATCTATTCATTATACATAATATCTTAGCAGGCACCGTGTCAATCACTGACCAACTTGAAGGATGCAGTTGTACTTAGAGGATTTCAAAGTGCAGTGCACAGTAAACTCCTCCAGACGCTACAGCAGTCGAGACTAATACAATACACATCATTAGAGACATTTTGCTCTCAATGACAGAGAAACAGAGAACTCCATATAGACAGCAGATTCAGTCTAGCAGTGGCCTTCCTATTTTGACGTCTGTGTGACACTCAGATCCTTAACTCATCTCTAAATGCACAGGAACACCAGCGGTCTGAGCTGGAACTGAGTTCCTGTCATTCATTTGTGTATAACTGCAGTCACTGGGGCTACTCAGGTACATTTTAAGGTTTATTTTACTACATTTACACAGGGTTTTGCTGTAAGGCACCAGGACAACAATTTAGTCCAGAACACTCGAGGTCTTGTTCCTTTCAGTGACACTCAGAAAAAAGTATAGCTGTGAAGTTACTGCCTAAAAGAGGAATCTATTCTCTCAACAGATTCAGGGGACCAAACTGTGAACTACAATACGAAATAAACAAGAAAATCTAAAAATAATTGTAGCAGAATTTTTTCCCAGTTAATTTAAATATTAATACAACAAGAGGCCCGTGATTGGACAGAGAAAAGCGAGGCGGAGCTAAGAGTTTCAGAGACAGAGATAGGGACAGGTAGAGGGAGAAGGAAGAAAGATGAAGAGAAAGACATCCAGATTCCGAGTGGCTTTAAATAGCCACAGGTAGCTATGAATATCACAACAGGACAGAATAACTGAGATAACTTGTCTAATCTAGGTGGGCAACTTGTATCTTTATCAATTGGCTCTGAAATTATTGTGTGGACATCTTGTGAATTGAGAATTTATTGATTTAACAATCTGTTTGATTAATTATAAACTTCTAGAGTTTTGATTTACTGGGTTAAGGGGATTTGTGACAACTAGCCACAGGGGGTAGCTGGCAGAGAAGGTACAGTGGCCCTGAGGCAGGCAAACCAAACTGGAGCTGGGAAGACCTCTGCCAGCTAGAGGCAGAGGCAGCTAGACTGTGGGAAAAGAGTAGCTGGCTATAGCGCGGGATGGTGCTATTTTTTAATATTTCCTGCAACAGATAATCTTCAGCCATAACATCTGGCATTTAGATAGTAGTGAAAACTAGTTAACAGTCTCCAAAATGGAATATAAAATAAATACACCACAATTTCCAAATTTTAAATAAATGAAAATTTATGGCTTGAGAACATGGATAGACAACAAAATACAGCTAGAAAGGACATAATTTCATAATTTCTCTGGAAAACTTTAGATAGGCCTTAGGAAGTTTCCCAGGAGAAATCTAGCTTTGTAAGTACAAGACAGAGAACACAGAGAACACAATGGCAAGTGCTGAGTATTCCTAAATTGTAGAGTGATAGAAATTAGGTGCAAAAGGAGAGGATCAGAGAAAAAGTACAATTTATCCATATTTAAATATGAATTTATCCAAAGATTTCAGTAATCACTGCGTCAGGAAACATACACACTGTCGCACAATAGAAAATTATCTTTTTTTTGGATATTTTATTTACATTTCCAATGTTTCCATCTTTCCAGGTCTCCCCTTTGGAAACCCCCATCCCCTACCCCTCTCGCACCTCTATGAGGGTATTCCCCCACCCTCCTATCCACTCTCATCTTCCCTCCTTGGCATTCCTCTATACTGGGGCATCTAACGCTCTCAAGCCCAAGGGCCTCTCCTCCCCCTGATGACCAACAAGGCCCTCCTCTGCCACATATGTGGTCCGAGCCATGGGTCCCTCCATGTGTATTCTTTGTTGGTGATCCAGTTTCCAGGAGCATTGGGGGTCAGGCCAGTTGACACTGTTGCTCACTCCATGGGGCTGAAAACTCCCTCAGCTCCTTCAGTCCCTTCTCCAATTCCTCCATCCCATACCCCAGGCTCAGTCCAACAGTTGCTGTGAAGTGAATCTTGGGTATTCGGAACTTTTGGACTAATATCCACTTATCAGTAAGTACATACCATGTTTGTTCTTTTGTGACTGAGTTAGCTCGCTCAGGATGATATTTTCAAGTTCCATCCATTTGCCTGTGAATTTCATGAAGTCATTGTTTTTAAAAGCTGAGTAGTATTCCATTGTGTAGATGTACCACATTTTCGGTATCCATTCCTCTGTTG